>OZ023266.1:78735972-79480972 GCA_964006375.1 Tillus elongatus | reverse complement strand
ATAGGAAAATTCCATTGAATGCAAAATTAATCGTGTTTATATCTTAACATATTATTTAAATAAGCCTAGATTCTTGCTCCCAAACGCACACTCTCAACATACAGATACGCACAGACACAGATATACATGTAAATGCGCATCCATTCATACAAACGCATATATACACACCAGTGAAACTTGTGCTCCATCCCCAGAATCGCTTGAACTCGGGCCAGAATAATTCCTCGTTTCTTTGAGGGAGGTTTCTTTGATGATGTGTCAGGCTGATATTAAAACTGTTTTTTCTCACAATCCCTCCCCATTTTTTTCCATAACATATAGGATTTTACCGACGATTTATGGTCACTTCTGTTTTTGGTATGGAATGTGTGATATTCTTAATTACGAGAACTTAATGATGTATCTTGGACAGACCACATAAGGTGAAGCTGGAGCATTCTGGTTGGCATCAATATCCTTCCTGTCAGACGCCTTTTGCTCATCTTCAAGTTGTAGCTATAAAGTCGTGCTATTGAAAGACATCTTGATCAAAAGGGTCAATTCCAGTTTTTTTTTTAATTTATTGCTGGCGGTTTTAAGGGTAGCAGAACGAAAGTACGCCGCACCTTGTAAACTTGATACTTGTAATTTCCTTACAATTATGTTTGAGTTAGAGACCAACCAATCATCTATAGCCGTTACATAATGAGTCTACAGAGGAAACATATAGGCTACGTCAAATATTGTGGCTTATCTGTTGCAAAAGAAGGGGGCAAGCGATAAATACTCCTGTATCTCTTGCGCTGTCAACAAACCTAAGATTTTCTCTGTAGAAATAGTGGCCATCGGTGATAAGAACCACATTTCTCTACTTTGAAGGCTTGAGAGTATAAATATTATATTAAAATTACTTTAGAAACAATGGATCAATGACCCAACCTAAATGCAAGCATGTTCCTATCAAACCTTGTGGACTTTAGTTAAGCAGTTTTCCATGCCACCTTTATATGTTAGTAGAGCTTAAATATACTAACCTGCAGCTCACATACATATTGTTTCTGCGATTGTTGTCCCAGGTTCAGCAGATAAAAGTGTGTAAACTTTCTTTTTTCTCTTGCACATAACTACTCTTGTTGCCTTGTGCTTGTGATCATACCTCAGTCGGAACTAGTCTCACGTGACTGGAAGAAATAAAGTACATTATGAGCGTCCTTATAAATCTTAGGACGGATTTGAGAAACTCAAAAGGACACATGTAATATTCCAGGTACAACACAAATGACAATGCTTCTGTCCAAGCTACTATATACATATCTGTAAAAACTGGTCAGAATATTCAAGTAGTAGTGTCTTGTTATCAATGGCTGAACCATTTGGTCTTACTATGAGCCGCCAATATTGATATTTTGACTTGATTTGACATTGAAGCACATCGATATAATACTTAGCCTGCAAAATTTTAAGCACACATGCACAAAACCAATCTGCTCTGTCACTGTCAGTTATCAACTGCAAGGTCTTTAAGAGTGTCTGACGTTTTTGCAACGTAGTCTTCTTGCACATAACACTTAGAGTGGAGGGTGAATTTAGAGACAGGGTAAAATTTGACAAAATGAAAATTCGCTACCATAGCGCACTTATTGCATCATGACTTTAGCCGATAACAGATATTGCTATTTACGTGCATGCTCCCTGGGAATAAAATAGTTTTCTTTTTGTAGACAATAAGCTAAGGTAAAATAATAATCCATATGTGAAAATTATTTTTAACTTCTATTCTTGTTCTGGATATTTTTGCATACTGTGTTTAGGCTGTCTTTTGGAAGTTCCTAGCTGAAACTTATTCATTACATATCTCACTAGTTCGTCAAGCCATTAAGTCTGCAGCCCATGTACATAACAAAATTGAGAACTAGGTAAATCAAAGGTGAACCTTATTAAGATGTGTAAAAAGTGCATAAAATGAGGATGTTTTTTCCAGTACGTTATATAGAGTTACCGCGTAACCTTTTTAGTGAATTTTCTTTAAATAAATTCACTAATGAGGAGATCATGACTTTTGAATTTTCAAAAAATTTCTTTAAATGAGCGCTAACTAGGCCCCCCAGAACACATATCCGGGGTCAGTTTCAATTTTTATATGTTATATTATAACATATATATATATATATATATATATATATATATATATATATATATATATATATATATATATATATATATATTATATATAATTTTGTGTTTCTTTCGAAAAAAATTATATCTCCGGAATTAACAAAGTAAGGGCAACTAAATTTGCTACGAGGGTTTGTATCCTTATAGGTAAGTTACATACCAAAACTTAGCTCTAAGGTCAAAAGATAAAAAAGTTATAGGCATTTAAAGAAAAATAAATTCGGGTTTTCCTCAAAACGTCAAAGTTGGGATTTAAAACGTCAAAATTGGCAACATTTAGTCAGAGAACTTGAACCTAATACGGGCTATGGAAATAGAATGTCTCAAGAAGAATGTTTTACAAACCCTGAAGTCTTAGTTTAAACTGTCATTGTCCTTTATTTTATTAAAATGTTTCCAGAAAATTCATTTCAAATAGACACTTTCTCTGACGCTTGGCAGTAGTCTTAGCTATAGAGTGTATCGTTTAATGGTATATAACTTTTGTCGAATTTTCGTAAAAAATCAATAAAGCTCAATATATCCGTTATTCTACAAGATATGAAAAAAAGTGTATATATTAATTAAGTGTGTCTTGAGCTACATCTTAAAAAATATTTCTACAATCACAGGGTGGCCCATAAGTCGTTGGTGATACAAATTTTCTTTCTTTTTTAATCAAATACGCCTTATGTTATTTCATATTTGCCAGGTCCATCGAAATATAATGCATGTTTGTAAGAAAAGAAATTCTGGACCCAGCAAGTGCGTTATGGTAGCGAATTTTGATCAAATGCTTCATATTTGTATAGCTCAATTTGCTATTAACCTATAAGGTTGACCAAGAAACGAGTTTTTTGGGAAACACATTAAGTTTACTTTTGGAATTTTTTGTACATTTTTAAACAATAAAGTACTTTTGAGGAAACATGGCACATTTTTTTACTATATAGGTTATACTGGTGACCAAATTTGATACGTACTTTCTGCTTTTTTTAAAAACACACATATTTGCAATTAAAAACATTTTTATGAAAATTCACTACCATAATTCACTTGCTGCGTCCAGATTTTTTTTTTAGTTAGACTACGCTTGATGACGTCGAATTCTCGTGCATAGGCTTTATCTGTAGGTGAAATTGGCAGAGCACAGTAATACATAATTAAATAACTTACATTTAGCTACTATTCACAGACGTATATGGAATGATGGTTTATAGCAGCGTCAATTAATCTCAAGCCATAAAAGAGAATTACTAACAGAATGCGTTAGGCTGTCCTCATTTATCAAACTGCAACTTTTTGAGTACAATGTTTTTAACGCTTTTGCTATCAACTCATTTATATTCGAAAATAAGACACCGTAAAACTGAAACGGTTTGAAATATGTTTATTTCCCGACCGAATCTGAATCATAAATGGAAATCCCCCAATTTTCCAACGAGTTTTCTCCATTTCTTAAAACAACATTCTTTTAGATCTTTCAACTCTTACATCTTGTGTGAAATATATAACATATAAAAGCAAGATGATATGTTTTCCGCGGTTGACTCGGTATGCATGAACATAAGAGATACGATTATTTTATTCGGTAAAATGAAAGCTTAGTTTTATACGGAGAACCTCGCTTACTGTTATACATACTTTCTGATTAAATTTTTTGAATAACATTATTAAACTACAAAATAGCAATATCAATGTTACAGGTTTAGGTTTTTGAAAATACATGTTACATTAATTTTAGATTTCGGGCATATTATGTCTGCTACAAGGGTTTAGATTAATATAAAGATGACAATCTAGTTAGCCTGGAAATTTCCCAGTAGGATAATAAGCTGTAAAAGTTTAAGATTCAAAATGTAAATAGTTACCCAACTCTGGGATTTGAAATCAGCTTAATTTTAAAGCCAGATGTTAATAGAAAAGATTTCGATCAGTAGATTATGATTTTGAAAACGTTATCGGGAAAATAGTTATTTGGCAATATGGCTAAAAATTATACAACTATGGTAAATTACTTTTCGGAATTTAAAAGACGCCGGTCAATCGAAACAGCTGATCACCCTTCTGAAAAATCAATTTCTGTGACCACTATCTGCCCATTAGTTAACTTTAGAAGATCATCACATTAATCTGAAATTTATAGCAAGAATATTGCCCAGTTCCCACAAGCGTATCTGCCATAGTATTCATTAGGACTTGCGGATAAGAAAGTTTTCGTTAAAAGGAATTCCAAAATGTTTGAACGCTGATCAAAAGCGTGCTAGTTTGAAAAAGGCTAAAAAATATGCCACCGTGTTTATGATAATTTTACCAACGTCTTTGGTCGTCTTGTCATTATGGACAACACATCAATCGAAATGGTGTAAGCATTCCCCAAGACTAAAACAACTGTTAAAAGGCAGCTGGAAAGGTCCCTCCTTCAGTTTTAACAAAGAAAAGGTAAATATGCTAGATTAAGAAATTCGGTGACTCTGAAGCACAATGGAGGCATTACTGTATTTACGAACTGAGTTATAAGCGCTTTGCAGTTAATACTGTTTAAATTCATTCCAATTTTGCGCCTTTGTGAAAGCCGGTATCCTATTATATAAGGTTAGATCCACCTAACCCCTAACCGATTTTTGCAGCCTAAATCGAGGTAGACGTATTAACTTAGCAGGTCCTGTGGACTACTCATGGTATGCAGAATTTAGTGATCATTTTCTCTATGTGCACGAACAATTAACCACAGGTTAAAAATAGATATGGTGGAAATAAGCATAATTTCCATGGTAACAATGTACGGCTTATATTCGTAGCCAGCTCCCGCAATCAACGAAACTATTTTCTTCTGAAGCCTGAAATCATATATTGCTCTAAATGCATTGCCCCATAACTGAGTGCAACGACAGGTGGCTATGAAATAAAATCAAATATACTCACATGAATGAGTTCAAGTCATTCAGATTTTCTAGCCGTCTGATTATAAAAATTGAGATTAATAACCTAGTCATTAATGAAAATATGTGAGCATCCCATCTAAAAGCTTCATCCAAATGAATACCAAAACGGTTGTATGATCTTTGTTATCAATTGTAAATTGGTAGATAATATAATATTGACCTTTATTTTGGATTTAATTTTCGGTTATTTAAAAAAAGTAAAACATACTTCGGCAAATTTCCCAGCTGATATCATATCAGTTTCAATTTAATTTGGTCACCGTTCTAACATATAAGTGATGTATCATCAGCAGTGAGCCTAGCACAAAAATTATTTATATACACTATAAAGAGTAGTGGTTCCAGGACAGAAGACTGTGGCACCCCCCTTCTTGCAGTCTCAACAGCTGACATACCCTCATTTAAAAAGACTCGGCGCCTTTTCATAAATAAATACGACTTAAATAAATCCCACGCCTTTAACAACATCTTTGTTCAGTTTTGCAATCAGCAGGTCATTAGCGACACAGTCGAATGCCTTGCTGAGGTCTCGCCACATAAGATCAACATGATTACCCATTTCAAAGTCAGAGAATAGGCCTCGTACAACCTTGCCGATAGCCTGGTCAGTCGAGCATTGTTTTCTAAAGATAAACTGACACCTTCTTAACATATCTTTACCTGCAAAGTATAGGTTAAGTCGTCGCTGAATCATTATAGGTAGAATATCTTGCAAATAACCCTCCAATGGAAATAGGACCATAACTGTCTAAACAATTCACGTCGCCTTTCTCAAACAAAAATATCACCATAGAGATTTTAAAATGATACAAGAATTTGCTCTGAGATGCAAGTGTTAAGCGGGAAAAAATGTGCGAATGGTCTGACGACCGCAGTCATGAAAGAAGACAACACACACACATGCAAGTGTTAAACAGGTAGGTTAATAAGAGAACCTAACAATCCTTGACCTTTTTGATAATGATACTATTAGCCACATAAATCAAAAGCGTTTAATCGTTGTAGACAGCTAATGTCGTTTAATACTACATTCTCCACAACCGGCCACATTACAAGAGAACCAGATGCCAACGGAATTCTAAAAATTAAATGCTTCTGTAGCTTTAAATTTACTGGTAAATTTCTTACAATGTCAGCTGCAAGCTGGAACACCATGTATTGCAACAGCAACGTACTTAAAATCTTAACTCTGTAACAAATTTGTTACAACATATAACTACAATTTAAGTTATATTCACATAACCAACCGTTCTTGTGAGGTCTTATTGCCCTTTGTGTGCATCAGGCAATCGCATGCAAATGCATTTGGCAGACATTTGTATTTGCGTTTGTGATTAAAGAGAGCTTTGAGCTATTTTACCGATACGTGGGCATTCAGGCGTGTGGAGTTTTCAAATTGAATATTTAGATTTTCGTTTGAAATCAAATAGCATGGAATATGTGTTGGATTGTATGCAAACGTTTGCAGTATTTGGGTGACACACATAGTCAAGTGATCTTGAATAAGGAAAATGCAAACCGAAGTTGAACTGAAAGTTTCGTAAATAATTGCAGCATTTTTCACAATAATTTTTATATGAAAAAATTACCACAGAATTACGTTCCCACTCAACCAGAAATATTCCTCTGGCGGGTTCAATAGAAAAAACTACCAATATGTGTACCATAATAGCTTACAAATTTCAATTATAACGAGGCAACCGCTGTTTCACGTATTGAAGTATTATGTAAAATTTTTTATTGTATTTTGGTAGCGTTAGATTATTTTAAATTTTAATCTAAAATTTTTATAATAATTATATTTGCGTCTATCCGCTTAAATTTAAACTCTTAGCTTAATACATTAGATAATGTATTGTATGCTACATTATAAAATAATCCTTCTGTAGATGTACGCATCACTAAAAAAGCTTGGGACGTAGAAAGTGCGTTATGGTAGTTAATTTTTATTAAATGTTTCAAATTTGAATACCTCAATTGTTCAATAAACTTAGAAAGTTTAATTTTGGTACGTAGTAAGGCCTTTCCTAGGGCAAGATATCCACCAAATTTCATTAAAAAAGCTTTGTAATTTTCGGAGAATTTTTTTTTCTAAACAAAAGTTAAAATTTGAATATCTCAATTTTCTAACAACTAAGAAAGTTGAATTTTGGTACGTAGTAAGGCGTCTCCCAAGGAAATATATATAGTAAATTTTATTAAAGCAGCTTTGTTATTTTCGGAGAAAAAATTTTTTTTGAAGGAAAACTCAAAATTTTCCCGGAAAACCTCGTCCGATTTTCCTCGCTAATGAACTTATCCAAGCCATTAATAAACGAAAGGCACCTGCCGAGTTTAATTGAAATCGGTTAATTATTTTTTGAGTTATCAGACGGATACATACATACATACATTCAGAAAGATTTCCGCGGTCTTTAATGTGAGACATACTTGGTTCTCGGGTTGAACCGCGTCTAGAATTTATGGAAACGCGACGTTTCGGCTGCTGTTTTGGAGCCATTTTCAAGAGGTAAAGGACATATGTAAGGACACTCTAAGGCCTCAATCTGCCTACTCCTTAGAGTGGTAAACAAAGGTGGGTACAGGAAATATGTAAGGACACTCTAAGGCCTCAATCTGCCTACTCCTTAGAATGGTGGACAAAGGTGGGTAAAGGAAATATGTAAGGACACTCTAAGGCCTGAATCTGCCTACTCCTTAGAGTGGTGGACAAAGGTGGGTAAAGGAAATATGTAAGGATACTTTAAGGCCTCAATCTGCCTACTCCTAAGAGTGGTGGACAAAGGTATGTAAAGGAAATATGTAAGGACACTCTAAGGCGTCAATCTGTCTACTCCTTAGAGCGGTGGACAAAGGTGGGTTGGTTTGCTGTGGCTCGATTACGGGGCCTCAATCTGCCTACTCCCCAAATCTCGCTGGAGATCGTCTGTGAGGTCTCAGTGTGTTCAACCCTAGGTCTCAGAGAGATCTGGCAGTTCGTTGCAAGTCTTGCCTTATATATAGTGGGGTTACCGTCAATTAAGTAGGGGGCTTTCATCACGGTACTTAGAGGGGGTTTAGGAGGGTCACCGTCATATGTTGAGGCAGATAATGATGCAATAAAATTGTCTGTGGAATTTATTTTCTTTTTGTGTGTTTGTAAAGAAGACATAATAGGTTTCCAAGTTGTCGGAAGGCGAAGACCATCATCTCTCTTATTTAAACAATCGGGACGTTTTTCAATCTCGATTGATCCGCGAAGCAATCGAGATTGAAAAACGTCCCGATTGTTTAAATAAGAGAGATGATGGTCTCCAACATACAAAAATTGAAACTGACCCCGGATATGGGTTCTAGGGGTCCTTAATCACGCTCATTTGAAAATTTTTTTGCAAAGTCTCACCAACGATACCTCTCAATTAGTGAATTTTTTAAAATAAAAATTGACTAAAACCTACTTCCAGGACCTTGCCACACTAATTGCTAAAGGAAAAGCATGTTTATTATAATAGTTATTATGATTAGTTACTTACATTTTTCACTAGTACCTATAGATATATTACACACACAAAATTATGTCTTACTTGGCAGTGTTAGGCACATACACATAACCTAAGTTTATCATGACACTATATCAGGACTGCGCAGAACCTGTTGGTCACGGGTTGAAGCGTGCTTAATAAATACATAGTATGGAAATGTTAACTGGAACTACACAATTGCCGTAATTGGTATAGAAGTTTAAATATTTATATAATATTTCAGAAATATTAGTAATCATTCAAGCACGCAAATTCTCTAATTGACTGCATATTTTGGTAATCTGCCATAAACTTCTAGCTACCTACTACATATTATGTAGCTATTTGAAGAAACAGTATTTGTGTAATATATAATGAATTTATTAATTAACATACATTGAAAAAAAATATTATTGGATAATTGGCTTTATATTGTCGCTGTTTCATGGCATTCTACCGCCTTGAACGAAAATTAACATTTCTTCTTCACTCTAACAGAAATAGAATATATAAATATTTAATATATACCGAAAAAAATATTAATGCAATATTGGCTTCATATTATTCCTGTGCAATGACTTTTTGCCACCTAATTGAATGAAAACCAATATTTTTTCAATATTACAGTGATGAAATAATGTCAATATTTATTATATATATATATATATATATATATATATATATATATATATATATATATATATATATATATAAATGCAATATTGGCTTGGAAATAGTGAGACAATAAAAAAAATTATGAACCAATAAAAAAAAACAATATTATGATGCTACATGGGGCATGGCTAATAAAGGTATTTACCCGGCCCTGCAAGCAATGTCTCAGAAAGAGTTACTTGATTATATTGGCGGAATTTCCTATGAACAAGCATGTGATTGCGATTTTGATGGAAACAGCAATCCTGATGACGATCTCCCACTAAGTAGTTTGAGAAATACAGAAAACTTTCTATGTACTTCCAATACTCGACAAGCTGTTTCTAAATTCTATTGATTCTGATAACTCCTTTGAAGACCCTAATTACGAACCATCTACGATTAGACCCAAAATACATTTTTTACTGAGGCCCACTTCTACACGCAGTGACGATTCTTCTGATGAAGCTGAAACCGCATCCAGTGGTTATAAATATAATCAGATTGCAAGTACTCTCCAGCGTTTTTCATCATTCTCTTTTTCAAAGCCATCTGACACTGCAGTTAGTGTAAATTTGAAATCACCAGCTCTAAATTTGGGAAAATTTTTGACCGATCAGCTACTTCCCGAAATTGTAAATCAATCGAATATTTAAGCACAGAAAATCGGCGTAACTCTTGACCTTACATTGAATGAGTTGACGGCGTTCATTGGAGTCTTGATTGTTATGGGATTTCACAAGTTCCCTAGCTTACGACATTATTGGTCAACTGATTCAATTTTTTTTGTACCCGGAATTGCAGACATTTTCATGTTGAAAATATTCCTAAAAGTTCTGAGGTTTTACCATATAAATAACAACAAAAACATGCCCACCGATAAAAACGACGCTGTATTTGATACACTTTATAAACTCAAACCAATGGTAAGCCACCTCCAAGAAAAATTTCTGAATGCATTTCATCCCAGTCGTAATTTATCGGTGTATGAGGGTATGGTGGGATTCAAAGGGAGAAGCAGCCTCAAAAAATACATGCCGCTAAAACCTACTAAAAGAGGATTCAAATTTTGGGTGGTAGCTTGTGCTTCTACAAGATACGTATGTAATTTTGACATACATGAAGAGAACTGAAGCAGCAGTAGTGAATATGGTGGATTAGAGGAAAAAACGGTTTTGAATCTTACAAAATTATTTAGAGGAGGCGGCTAGTGTGTCTACATTGACATTTTTTTTACAGTTTTCCTTTACTCACAAAAATACTGTCCTACGATTTATTTGCTTGTAGCATCTTTCGATCCAAACGTAGACACTTTTTTACCTACTTAAGTTTGTTAAAGAGTTTGTATTGCTATTAAGTAAATAATGGATTACTCTAAAAATTAATTAACTGTGATGGCTCACCTGTTAGAAGAGGCCCAAAAAAATTCTCTTGCTCAAAAGTTATACAGAATGAAATATCCTGATCGAGAAACATCAGAAAATGTAAAATGGCCCTGGATATGTATTTTAGGTGGTGGGGGGTGTTAGATCGCACTCCTTTGATGAAATTACTGTTTTATTATTCAAAAGTCGCGATATCCTTATTAGTGAATTGTTTTACAGAAATTCATTAAAGCCCGACTTGAAGGCCCGGAGCAAGCCTAAAAAATTCGCTAAAACGGGGAATAGGTAGGTCAAGGGGAAAACTTTAGGTACATAAGCTTGACCCAGCCGGTAAAGTGTGGAAGCACAATGAAAATAACTGCTGAAAAAAGAGAGCCATGGTAGCGAAAATAAGGCTGGATCACAGGTAAAATTTTATATTATAAATTCTCTCGAAACGTAATAGGTTTATTATTCCGGGGCACATGGATTCAGTGTCACAAAAGCCAATACGCATGTGCCACATCATCAAGTGAATTAAATTGTTCAGAGCTTACTTTATCAATATCACGCGTTAATTGATTTGTCAACTGCAGGTAGTTTATTTAACAATTTAGTAAACATACGATGTGGTTGAGCTGAGCCTTATGTCACAGATAATCATGTCCATATGCTAATGAAAATAACTATGTGGTAACAGTGGGTACAAGCAACATGATGTGTTCAGACCAGAAATTTAATAATGTCAATGCCTAAAATTTAATCTATCAAGTATTAAAGCGAATACGTAATATCCTGTGCTTAATCACTTCAACATTTTGAACAAATAGAGAGAAAACAGACGCTTACACCTAGAGATTTTAATGGGGTCTATAATCTGAGTAGACTCACTGCTTTTTTTGTTGTACTCTAACGTCAATCAACTATGGCCAATCACCGACGCCAGGAAGCAGTTTCACCTCGCTATCCTAGATAATTTGCCAAACCCCTGCCTTTCTGTATGAAGGGTAGGGATATTTAACGTGCCCAACATGGGCACGGGACAAGCGGCTTTACGCCCCATTAGGAGGGCAGTACGTGCAGACGATTAGCTTGCTCAACTACAATGCCACAATCCGGGTTGATGTTCACTTTACAGTATGTACTGAATAGGTGTAAGGGGAATGAAACCCAGGGTTGGGTTCAGAGGCACACGTTCTTACCACTGAACCACCGCGGCACTCTGACCATTGCTCATATATGTTTTTTCTAGCGAACACGTCGTTGGGTAGAAGCTGTATAGACATTGTTAGCAAAACTACAGGTTAGATAAAGCTCTACTAATAAACTAATCTGGACGAAGCCAGTTCGTTATGCTAAATAAATTTCATAAATATGTTTATAATTTCAAATATATTTTTTCGATGAAATGCATCAAATATGATTAACAGGATAACCTATAAAAGAAAAACAATGCACCCATCAGAGCCTCGTTGGTTCAGTGGTAAGAACGTGTGCCTCTGAACTGGAGGGTACCGGGTTCGATCCCAGGGTACTCCTTTCACTTTTTCAGTACATACTGGACAATTGACCACAACCGAGGTTGTTGCATTGTATTTTAGCAAGTTGAATGTCTGCACGTTCCGCCCTTCGGTGGGGGCATAAAGCCGTCAGTCCCGTGTCCATGCGATGTTGGTCACCTTAAAGATCCCTAGCCTCCTTACAGAAAGGCAGGGGTTCGGCAAAATTTCCAGGGTAGTAAGTTGAAACTGCTCCCTGGCGTCGGAGATTAGCCATAGTCGCGGAAATAGGCTGACGTTAAAGAAATAAAAACACAACACAACAACAATGTACCCATCACATTTAACCAAAAAACTTTATTGTGTAAAAAGTAAAAAGTTTTCCGAAAATAAACTTAAAATGATAAAACTGGTCCAATTTTTCCCGCCAACAAACCTTTAAAGCTATTATGACACCTGTCAAAATAGAATTACTCACAAAATGCTTTCTGACAAAAAGTTTAAAATATACATAGCCAATTTTCAAACAATTTCTTTCTCGAAAATTGGCTTTTTTTTAATTTGCTTAAGTAATATTACATGAAAATTTTATTTTTTCACGGAAATTTGCCAAACTATTTTTTGCACGAATATTCGAAACCTTTTTTACATTGCGCGCGTTTAGCCAAAAATACTGCTGACTTTCTACATAAACATGTTTCTACTATGGTGGAACAAAACAAGCTGAGTGTTTATGAACGGAATGTTGACTGTTGCAATCTGAAATCACAGCTTTTTCTTATCACAGCCAATGGCCGCCAGCTAAATTAACATTTTTGCAAAAAGTAAGGTTATTTTACCGTTTATTTCACTCAACTTAAAGAATATTGATGCCAACATCTGTCAAGTAAACTTATTGCGTTCAGCGAACTAAACAACTCAACATACTCAACTGTTGGATACGCTGAACACACAAATTAACTCATTAAACATTAATTACCAGCATTTCACAAAAATCTTATAAAAAAGATATCTAGGGACAAATTCTGCGAAAACTGACAAAAATTTTGTTGCAAGCAAATCTTCTGAAAAAAATACATAAAAGTTAAATTGTATACTTAATTAATTGGTATTTAAATATGAAAAATAAGAAAATGTAAACATGTTATTTTCTAAATTCTCACGAACATTTAAAACCGTGGAAGCAAAGAAAAATATAAGTGGAAAAATACTCATATTTTCGTCATCTATCAACAATAGAAAAAATATGTAATAAGAAAATGTAAAAATGTGATTTTCTAAATTCTCACCATTTAAAACCGCGGAAGTAAAAAAAATACTCATATTTTCATCTCATCTATCAGCAATAGAAAGGTTATTTAACTTTGAAGTTCATTTAAAAATAATTGTGAAAACAATTAATCAACTATTTATTTATCATGAAAATGTGAACATAGATAATCTTATTAAATTAATTATATCTTACGATTTTGTACCAAAGTTAATTTAAAAAATTTAAAACATTTTGTTGACAATTTGCTAAACGATCACATGAGACCGGTTATTAACTTAAATAAAAACTCTGGACGCAGCAAGTGCGTTATTGGTAGTGAATTTTCATAAAAATGTTTTTAATAGCAAATATGTTTTTTAAGAAAGCAGGCATCAAATTTGGTTACCAGTATAATCTATATATTAGAAACAATGTGCCATGTTTCATCAAAATAACTTTATTGTTTGAAAATGTACAAAAATTTCCGAAAGTAAACTTAAATTGTTCCCGAAAAAACTGGTTTTCTGGTCAACCTTATAGGTAAATAGCAAATTGATTCAAATTTGAAGAATTTAATGAAAATTCGCTACCATAATGCACTTGCTGCGTCCCGAATTTCTTTTCCTACAAAACTGTATTATATTTCGATGGAAAATGCAAAAATGCAATAACATAGGGCATGTTCGATTAAAAAAATTCACTAAAAAAAAAGAAAATTTGAATCACCAACGACTTATGGGCCACCCAGTAATTGTGGCAATATTTTTTAAAATGTAGCTCGAGATACCCTATAATTAATGTATACAACTTTTTTCGTAATTTTTCGTTCGGGTTCTAAGGGTCCTAGTTCGCGCTCATTTGCAAAAAATTTTCCAAATTCAAAAGTCGGGATCTTTAGTGAATTTTCTACGAAAATTCACTAAAAAGCCGAAAATAAAAACTGATCCCACATGAATTATGGTATTGGATTATAAATCTAAATATAAGAGAGTGCTTAGATAAAGCAAGTGTTTTACAAAATTGGAAGCAAAGGACATGTCATTCACTTTCAAAACACAAAATAGGCTGTTCTATTTGAAAAAATGAGCTATGGCAGTTTAATTTGTTTTCAAATTCCGCCACTATTTGAGAGCGCTTGTATATGGCATATAAAGTTTCACGACGAAGAAAACAAACAAAGACCTCCTCGTATGAGTCATTTCCTCATTTCTTAAGATGCAGCTCAAGACACGCTATACTATTTTTAACCTATATAGCTTCTCTCATTTCTTGTATAATAACAGAGATATTAAGCTTTACTATCGAAACGAGCCAGTTTATATATATATATATATATATATATATATATATATATATATATATATATATATATATAAACAGGTAAAACTGAAGCTGACCACGTACATGGATTCTAAGTGGTCCGCGATTATTAGAAGGATTATTTTAAATATTTGGAAAAGAGCTAAATGTCGTCAAGCGTATTTCGTTTTGAATTATAACCTGAATGTTTTCTAAATAGTGAGGTTGCGTCAATTTTGTTTTAAAATTGTCCCATAAAAAGTGTAAAGGATTGCAGTCTGGTGACGTAGTCGACCACTAAATAATACATCGCCGACCAACTAACCAATGTATGTTTATGACCTTCTTAATGTCTTGTATAATAACGAACACATCGGGTTTTATGAAACCAATGCGTGTATTTTTTTAGCTTAAAACTTTTAGTTACGCGAGATCAATGAACCACCAACAATAGGCCATTATGCAACATTGTAGCCGTCCAAGAACGAGGACATAAGATTCAGCATAAGTATCAGAGGGCACTTTCATGTCAGCATATTAGAAGGCACCTTAGGAACGACGTAGCGAAGCGAAACAAACAATGGGAAGCTGAGTCAGCAGGAAAGTACAGTCAGCTCTGATAGACAATAGTGCCACTCCCGAGTGGAAATGTTATAAATAACCTGATGGGAATATTTCTCCCAAAATTGACAAAATATTGGGTAAAGCCTGTTACTCCATCGAAAGCGGAATTGATGTCGTACTGAATTTGCGCAATACTTGTGTCCCAACTTCTCTGATTTTCCTATATATAGCTTCTGATAACGATACATATACTCCTATTAGATCGTGCTACAAAATTCACCTGCGGATGATATCTAGCGTTGTACCAAATCTTCTGAACAGAATAGGTGTTACACAAATTTTTAAATTTTCTCCCCGCAAACTGAGTTCCGTTGTCACAGAGGACAATTTGAGGTACTCCATAAACTAAGACTACATAAAGACTTCTTTTCCGATTAATTTAACAATGATAGTAGCTAAAGCCTGGCGTATAGGGCACAGTAGGTTTTATTTACTGAACAAATGTGAGACAGCCAGTAAATAAGAATTGCCCTTCGATGATCTGGAAAATGCACCCATAATGTCAGCAGCAATGATATGAAAAGGATACGGAATAGATTACGAATCCCATCAGACCCATACGAGTTGTGTTTGAGTGATGAACATATTTTAAGATATCCTTTCGCATTCTAGGCCAGTAGAAAGATTCTTGCACTCTACATAGTGTTTTAAAGAAACCAAAATGTCCTGACGTAGGTGGATCATGACAGTTACTGATAACTTGAGTACGTGATGATTTTGGTACAACCGGTTTCCATTCTTTTGCGTTTGTCTGTAAGTTTATACGAGATGCTACATACTTATAAATTTTTTAATCCTCAACTTTCCATTGAAAAAATCATCAGGTTCCCCAATATTTTATTTTGAATCTCTGTATAACACAGATTGGAATTTATAGAATCCACTGTAAGAGTCTCAACTAGTTCCACAGGTATTGGTGACAAAGCATCAGAGACAACATTTATTATTCTTTTTCCATGTATCATATCAAAAGAATATTGACTCAACTTAACAACCCACCTTACAACCCACAGGTTCCTCCAGGCGATTAATGTACAAAAATGAGTAATTATCAAGGATAACTGTAAAACGAACTCCCTTAACATATGGCCAGAATTTTTCAATGCTAAAAAGAAGTGCAAACAGTTCTGTTTCTCTAGTAGTGTAGTTTTTTCTGCTTTAGTTAGTGAACTGGAACAGTATGCTATCACAACTTCGTCACACTCATAATCCTGTGTCAATACACCTGCAAGACCATTACAAGACGCATCGGTCGGAACGTAAACTTCTTTTTGAAATCAGGACATCTGAGGACAGGTGCAGAAATCAGGGCCTCCTTTATAGCAAAAAAACCCTCTCCAGTCTTATCATTCCAAGCAACCGGTTTTCTTCTTGCCACTGCCTTTCGTAAAGTATCGCAAAGGTGAAACAAGAGAAACAAGGTCTTTCATACATTTTATGTACCAGCTACACATCCCTAAAAATTACTTCAATTGAGTCGAATTTTTCGGCCCATACTGAAACCAATATCATCAAAAACAAATCCCAAGTATTTTAGTGGAGGTTTAAAAAATTCAGACTTTTACAAGTTGACGGTGAGATATGCATCTTTCAGGGCCTGATATGCATCGTTGACAAGTTGTATGTCTTGCTTAAATGTAGAGGAAACAATAATAATATCGTCTAAATATACAAAGACGTTTGGCGCAAATTAGGACCAAAAACAGCATCCATCAACCGCTGTTGAGTTTGCCCAGCATTACAGAGATCGAACGACATGACACAAACTTGAAATATTCTGCTGCCTGGGACAGTAAAACCAGCCTTTTCCCTTGACGCTTCATCCAAAGGAATCTGCCAAAAACTACTACTCAAATCAACAGATAAGATTAACTTAGCATCTGTCAACAGATTTAAAATCAGGTCTCTACGAAGAAGCAGATAACAATCAGCTTTAGTAATTGAATTAGGCATCCTTAAATGAAAGCAGGGGCGATATTCACCACTAGACATTTTTTACTTACAGCACTGGTGGATTGTAAGATCCATTAGATGGTTCGACTACGTCGAGTTCAAGCATTCTGTCGAGTTCCCTGGTTAGATGTTCTATTAAATAAGGTGACATATTATACTGCCTAAGCTTAAATGGTTTACCATTTTCCATATCTATAACATGGACAATCTTATCAGATCGTCCTGAATGATCGTTGCCACTAATACTTTTATACAACTTAGTGAGTTCCAAAATTAGCTGCTCTTGCTGAGATGTATATTCTGTGATGATGTCACATACACAAATATTACCATCAGTCTTACCCACAATGTGTACTCCCAAACTACTGTCTTACCTTACGTTCTACTTTCAAATGCAGACCGAACTGTTTACAAAAATCTGCTCCCAAAATTATTGTATGTTTGACCGAGGGAACCACGACAAATCTGACCAACAATGCTTATCAACTTCAACTGGCAGATCCACAACTCCCTCTACACACTGTGGACTCCCATCAGCAGTAGAAGCGAACCTAAGAAAACTGTTATCAATATCACAATCAATCAGATTAAGAATGGGTATGCCTTGCTTGACAGTAACTGAACGATTAGCTCCAGAGTCCAGCAGAGTAACTATGTTAGTATCAATAATGTTAATTTTAATATATGGTTTACTGTCATTACTTTTTTTACCAATAACTGGTAAAATGTGACGCCTATTATGTTTCTCATAGTTCCTAAACTCATCATCTACATGTTTACCCATTTACTCCAGTCCTTAGTGTCTTCATCAATATTTGAACCACCTATTAACTTTTTAGTGCGTAGTGGTGGATAACAGCATCTGGTAGCCACCTTTCTAACTAGTTTGTTAAACAACTACATTCTTTGATGGTGATATTTTTCTTCCTACACAAGCAAAATTTGTTTCTGTTTGCAAGACAATTTCTGAAAAGGTGGTTTGGCCCGTTGCAGTTCCAACATCTATGTTCTGGATAAAAACACGGTGGCTTATAATTTGTCTGCTGTGGTTTCCTCACAGACAAAGGATCTTTAGTAGCACTGCAGTCAGTGTTTTGATCTAATTGATGGTCAACCAACACCGATATAACCCATTGAGGAAAGAAATTGGATTCTAACAAACAAAACCTAGCAGAGCTTTTCCTATTATCATGACTAATATAAAATGCCTTGTTCAACTTTCTACAATAAGATATAAGTTCAACAGTATGGCTGATATTGGTCAAAGCTAACGGTACATGGTATTTTGACAAGAGATTAGTACGAATATATCTTCATCTGGTCATCTCATTCGCAAAGTGGCCTATTTGTCAAAATAGATTTTCCATCATGGCTACAAAAATATTCATAAGCCCGTCAATTAATTGTTTGCAATACCTCATCCGCTCCCAAATGTAGTCAGCGTAATTGGTTGGTAGAAATTAGCTTTTTAGAAGTTTAACAAGGGAATCCCAATTTAAATTTGGTCTCTTATAGACCTCAATCAACATAAAGCATCAACTGAACATAGCTCGACAGCGGAGTTAAACAACTCATCCTTAGACACGTTACGAGAAATAGAAATCTTGTCAACTCTTTCTAATAATTGCATCAAGTTACTATCCCTACTACCTGAAAACGAAATGTTTCATTTATAAACAGGAACTGAACGCAAATGTGGGCCTACGTATTGCATAGTGTATGTATCGCTTTTATCTAGACTAGATACATTTGTGTTTTGGTCTGTTTTTTTCCTACAAGAAAATTTTTAATTCTAGACAAGAAGCATGCGATACGTTTTTAAGTTAATACATTAGATACTAAATCTCCCTCAACTTTTATACGCTGAACTCTACTTTTTATGTGGATAATTCGTGAACCAATTCTTTTCTACAATGAGTCTATTATTTTATCCGCAACTTCTTCAATTGATTGTCTGATTGACTGTATGGTTTTATTGATGGCATAGATTTCCTTTTCGAGTTCGTAGTCCAGATCAGAATGCTCCAAACGAGGTCGTTTCGCATCATCTGACAAAAGCTTTTCTAGATGTTTACGCTGCTGTGCAGCATTTTTCTGCTTAGTTACTACGCCTTTAATAGGCAATTTATAATTAAGTTCTTCCGCAAGCAGATCTGTCGGCCTCATAGTTATCAAATCCATTTAACCAAAAAAAGGAAACAAATCGAAGGCAGTCAATCGCACACACTGCAGACAAAAGAAATCAAATGGATCCAGAGTATAATTCAGACACAATGTCACAGTTAGCAACAGACAGAAAGAAAGAAAGTGCAGATACCGACAGAGTCACGGGAAATATTGCTGGTTCAGGCAAAAATAGTTCGGAATTCTCCAATGTTCCTCCACAAATGTTCCAAAACTATATCAAACAAAACAATACCAAGGCTTCCAGAGCTCACACACTTAAAACAGGTCACCACACAGCAAAACGTTTACTACAGATTATGGCAACACCAGAAATTGTTAAATTAAATTTTTTAATGTAAATAAATGATTAATACCTGCTAAATGCAAATGTGTTCTAAACAACATGAAACAGTAAAGAAAACAAATGAAAAAAAAAATTAAATTGTCCAAATATAGTGCAAAAGTATGATATAATTTTAATACATTAACCTAAATATTATTTAAGGCCCCACGGTTGTGCGCTAATTGCTGTGTGCCACCCTAATGATTGTATCCTGAAATAGAACTACAACTGACAGCGCCGGCTAAGTTACAGCGGTGTACGGAGTGGATTCTTAGACAACGAAGCAGTTATTCGGTTAATGATAAGCGCCTTCTTGTCTGCTACAGAGAGAAAAATGTGTCTTGGCAAAGAAAGAACGCTGCATTTAATTAATCTTTAAACGCATCTCTATTAAATCTGAATAAAGTGAGTTACTTAAATCAGGTTTAAAAATCTATTTTCAAACTTATTAGTGAATTTAAGCAAAAAAAATTTATAAAGGGACAGAATTGATAACACTTAAATCAAATTGCCGTCTACAAACAGGAACCAAAATTTATAACACCACTCCAACAACACCATCGACCAAGCAAATATTTAGTCTGACAAAATTAGAATAACGTGAACAGGAAGATCTCAAGGTTTAAAAATCTATTTTCAAACTTATTAGTGAATTTAAGCAAAAAAAATTTATAAAGGGACAGAATTGATAACAATTAAACCAAATTGCCGTCTACAAACAGGAACCAAAATTTATAACACCACTCCAACAACACCATAGACCAAGCAAATATTTAGTCTGACAAAATTAGAATAACGTGAACAGGAAGATCTCAAGAACTACCCGAATCAAAATAAGATAATGCTCAGCTGCACAAAATCAAAGAGATTCAAAATCAAATCCAATCAATAAAGATAAATATACCAGGTCGATCAATATACCAATCTATCACCTGAGTATATGGACCATCTTGTTGTTGTAGCTGTTATAATAGCCATCATAATAAGAACAACAAAGCTAGGGTTGGAAAACTGAAGGAAACCCAAAGAAGAAATTTCAGGAACAATCGAATCCGTATTTCCCATCAAAATCCGGAACAAGCCGTAGCTTCGTTCTTCAAAGCTTGGGGGAGATACATGGGCCCCCAACAGTAGGCCATTATGCATTGAAGAACGCAAAAATATAATTCAGCATAATTATCACAGGGAACCTTCAAGTCAGCATAGTAGAAGACATCTTGGGAACGACACAGTGAAGCGAAACAAACAATGGGAAGCTGAGTCAGCACGAAAGTAAAGTTACCTCTAACAGACAACAGAGCCACTTCCGAGTGGAAATGTTATAAATAGTCAGCCCGCTCATTCACCTCAGATAATCATATCCTCCAGGATGAGCAATTTGGCTTTAGATACCAGCACTCCACCACTGACCAAGTCCTTCGTGTGGTGGAAAACATCACCGAGGGATTTAATAAAAACAAGTCAACTGGTGCAATATTTATTGACATTGCTCAAGCCTTTGATAGGGTTTGGCATGCGGGCCTCCTATACAAACTTCTATCATTTAATTATCCTCTCCCTCTGATTCTGCTAATCAGGTCATACCTACAACAGAGAAAGTACCAGGTCAACTATCTGGGAGCCAGATCTAGAACATACTCAGACACGGCTGGTCTCCCGGAAGGTTTTGCTATCTCCCCTCTGCTGAACAATATATTTGTCGCAGACATTCCGACAGCCCCCCTAAACGTGACATACGCACTGTACGCAGACGACACTACCATCCTCAGCAGCTCCACTCAGCCGAGGATAATAACCGAACGACTTCAGACCACCGTAGTCGAGCTGAAAGCATGGTATATGAAATCCCTTCTAGCCATAAACCCCGATAAATGTTCAGCAGTCCTATTTTCCAAGAGGAGACACACACCTCACGAACACGTATCATTAGACAACCGTCTAATTACCTGACAAGATTCTGCCAAATACCTCGAGCTTTTCATCGACAGACACTTAATATGGCGCACTCATGTCGAACACGCCCGACCTCGATGTTCATCTGTTCCCACTTCTAAATAGAAATCCCAAATTGTCCATTAACAATAAATTGCTCATGTGCAAAGTCGCAATCCGGCCAGCCTTGACCTATGCATCCCCTGCATGGGCCACCGCGGTCGCAACACACATCAAGACCCTTCGAATCATCCAGAATAAAATTCTGAGAATGGTAACCGGAGCGCCATGGTTTGTCAGAAACAGTCAGAATCATTATGATCTGGAAATGTCATCGATACTTGAGTTTATAACTCAACTATGCACAACTTAGTTCGCAAAAGCCGCTTCTCACCCAAATGCTCTTCTCCGTAGTGCCACCGACTACGATGAGCAACTTCCATATAAGCATAAGCGTCCAAAGCTTATACTTACCCGCTAACGCCTCCGCGGCAAAACCAGAATGGAAACATTCAAACCCAAAAGTCATTGTGTGTGTTCGTTCCAAAGGAGGTATGGACTAAGGTCCCGTACCCCTAGGGAGATAGTTTTAGTGAGTATGTGTACTAAGAGTACGAGTCTCACAGTACCTCGATATCCCACGGCACTATGGTGTCGTGCATGAGGTCTGCATAAGGCATCTCTCCAGCCTGTATGAAAAAAAAAGCGAGTTGTTCATTCCTGTTTCTTTGTCTTACTCTCCCGTACTAAAATATCACGCTTATGTTGATAGTTAATTCATTATTTGCATTTGATTCTCTTATGTATTAATTGTGTAATCAAATTGTTTAAAAAAGCAATACGTTTTAACTGTTGTTACGTCGCAAATTCAATAAAAGATTTAATATTAGGTAAAAAAAAAGTTTTGTTACTTATAGGAAACGAATATCGTTTGTAGATATTGCAAAAGGCGAACTATGTAAGCTAGTAGAGAACAAAGCAATATTTGTACTGTATTTCTGTTTCGATACAGAACAAAAGAGATGTTCTGACATCAAATGTGACTTTGTCTAGAAATGTTCGTCTTTTTGTTAACACTGATCTGCCCTGACACTTAATGAAAAATATCGGTGTATGCTTCTGATAATTAAAAAGAGGAATGAAGGATGCGTTGACGTGAAGAGCCTGCAAGCTTAAGATGGAATACAGATCCGGAACTAGAGCGGTTTTTTGTAGGCTGGATTGAAAATAATGGTTTTTAAGCTTAGTTTAGATAGATACTACAGTACGACAGTATAAAACACACCCACACATATTTATATATATATATATATATATATATCTTTAGGAATATTGCACTACACTGTAATCACTTTTAAATATACACTTTATTTGTTTGCTGTACGTTTGTGATTTCTTATTGGTTTGCGTGGACTGCAGTTTCGAACCGTCCCGGTTCATCATCAGCACGCTACTGCTAGCGTGCTGATGATGAACCGGGACGGTTCGAAACTGCAGTCCACGCAAACCAATAAGAAATCACAAACGTACAGCAAACAAATAAAGTGTATATATATATATATATATATATATATATATATATATATATATATATATATATATATATATATATATATATATATATATACGTATATATAGTAAGGGTACTTTTGAATTTTAACATTTTTACCGTTTCATATAAACAATGCTTTAATCAAATTTTACAAGAAGTGTTCTTATGGACAATTCAAGTAAAATGTGGAAATAAAAGTAAGGTAAGATAGTACATGTAAATGCATGAAATCTCTGCTAAATACGAACCAAAAGTGCTGATGTGTATTATAATAAATGTGCAGAGTATGCATTCGTACTGTTCAATATTCTATATGTATATTTACTGTTTTCTCATATAAATAATGATGTTTACGAAAAACAATACCTACTTCAAACATATGGGAAATAGAACCCAATTACGACAATGACTTTTTATATTGTGTTTTCACATTTTTGAGCTTAAAATAAATCAACAGGAAGCATTACATGGTTTCATTTAATTATCTAATTTTGTTTTGTGCATTATTTTTGCACAATGTAAAATCTCCACGATTGTCTGTAAGATTATGAAAAAGTACTGAAAATCATTGGCTTTCAAAGTTTTCACTAAAAACTTAGCGTCTTTGATCGCTATAGATATGTTTGTAAACATAAAAACTTCGCTAAACACCCTCCGATGTAATTGGTACATATTTTAATTTCACAACATGTTAAGATTCAATAGTGAGGCCTTAAGTAGCACAACCCTCTAATGGGCCTCCATTAAAATTAACAAGCTTTTAGTTTTCTCAAAAACTTTCTGCGTTTTTTTGTGAACTCGCATTCTTTCTTTTATTTTTAGCTTTATTACAATTTTTAGAAAACCAATATAGATAGTTCTGATACATAGAATTCGTGCTTTTCTGGGTTACTGGTGATTTAAGCACAAACTTATATTTTGCTTTATTTAAGGCTGATTGTTTTGACAGCTCTGTGCCAAAGAAGTCTTTGTTACTCATTTTAGTACATATCATATACTGCTGTTATCTTCCGCTAATGAACATTGGAACATGCGACGGGCACTAATAAGTAGACTTGGAGAACCCAAATCATCAACATGCATTTTTTTAAATTCTTTGATGACGCTAACTTTGCTAGTGAAATGATTGTCGGGTCTTTAAAAATATGTTGTGGTAATTTGGATTCTCTAAGTGTACCTTCTCACTTATAATATTCCGCGTAAAAAAGAGAGCAGCATTGAGGCATGTTCCTTGTTCAGTTATAACAGGCTGAGGAGGCAAAGAAATTTTAGGTAAAACGTTTGTATAAAAATAATCCTGGAAACGGGCTTTTAGAAAAGTTTATTTATAGAATTTATCAAACTATTAGCTATTGAAAATTTGCTCCCAATTTATTCTACAACTAAGTTAATTGGATGAGCGGCACACATAACATGGGTTAAGTTGTTCTAAATATACATAAGTTTCCTTTAGCTTTAACCATGTGTTTTGGATCTTTTAGTGTCATTATCCCAGTTTTCTTAGTAGATTAAAGGCTAAAAAATTTAAGCCTTTTCTCCCAGACAGTTTTTGTTATATACCCTGGATCTGAATTAAACTAGAAGAGGCAGCTCTATTGAGTCCGGTATCTATAGGAAGCCCAGAGAAACCGACCATCTAATCCCATTTCGATCATGTCACCATATGTCACACAAGTTATTATGTTAGATATTTGATAGATAAGCTGTTCACAATCGCACTGTCGCGGGTGAAATTTAACCCTTATGTGGCGGCACAAATAATGCAACGTAAATGGCGGGAGGTGGTCAAGATCTATAAAGTTATGGAGGTGGTACCCGGGTGCCACTGTGCATTTTAATAAGTGAGCCGTGTCGTGTATCGTATATGTGTGCGACTGAGCAAGCCTACCGTAACAACCACAACCATTTGACATTTAGTGTGTGTTGTGATTTACTAGAGACCAATTTTAGTGGAAGAAACGGGAATGTCTCGCTTTGAAACCAACACAGCAGGTGCATTTGATGGCGGAGAGTGCAATGGAGCTTCTAAGAAGTACAACACCCGTCGGTCCATTGTTGACGATCTTCCGTACGATTCCAGATGTCACCTTCAACTAGATAAGTATGTTTTATTCTTTGTATGTTATAATTTGATAGCCTAGCTTTATAGTGGATATTATTTAGAAACCTTGCTCTTGTGTAATATATTTGTTTGTAAAGTCTCCTCTCGCACAAGTTTAGAAAATAATTCCTCGGAACGAAGGATATGTGACTGCAATAATAATGAGATGTTACAGTCATAAATTCATATATCTTGGATGTACTATTTTCGTTGTTTTTATCACTTACTTGCCATAAACCGTTACATCTCAGCTAATATGCAGCACATTAGGCACACAATTATACTCATAAACTTTTTCCCCTTGGTAATATACTCTGTTGTCGATACAAAATCACAGATGAAAAGATGTTCAGGGTATGTGAGATGTCTGTTGAGGAATTCAGTGTACCATTTGAAGATGATGATCACAAGGATTATGTGCCGTTGTCAAACGATGAAGAATCAGATATTGAAGACGCCCGCACAGGCGAGATAGTTCCTATCGAAAGGGAAGTGGAGGTTGACAGCGACGAGAGGCAGAACATACAACACCGTCACCACCAGATGATATATCGGAGTCCGGATTCAACTATCTGGAATAAGACACCATTACCACCATCCTAAGCCCGGTCGTATAATATTATTTGAGAGTCAGGTATGTGATTATACTCGTACCGATACATTCAATGCTTTGGTGACACCCAAAGTGAAATCGATTATCATAAGGGAGTCGAATCGCAAGGCAAATCAAGTGTATTATGATTTCAATAAGAACTCACCATCAGAACCAAAACAGTGGAAACGTATCACTTATGAGGAACTTGATGCTTTCTTTGGACTGGTGTTTATAAATCTAATACTGAACACATTGATGATTTGTGGAAATCAGACGCCTTACCACTGTACAAAGCAGCAATGAGTAGCGACCACTTCAAGCAGATTCTTCGCTTTAGTAGATTTGATAACCCCAACAACAGGACCATCTAGACTTGAAGATGACAAAGCCGCTGCAATAAGCGATATTTGGTTGCTTCTAAACCAAAATCTCTTGAAGCTTTACAAGGCTAATGAACATCTAACTGTAAGTTCACACAGTACATTCCTTCAAAACCCGCTAAGTATGGCATAAAGGTGTTCTGGGCATCTGATGCAATAACTTTTTATCTGTGTCAAGGCTCAATTTATTTACACAGGAAGGTTGGCAGCAAATGAGCGGTAAGTGAATATTGGTGAAAAAACTGTGATGCGCTTATGTCAACATTACAAAGGTTCAGGACGTAATATCACTACGGAAAACTTCTTCACATCACGCCCTCTTGCTCGTATGCTAAAATTAGATGGGCTCACGCTGGTTGGCACACTAAGGAAGAACAAACCCTATATTCCGAAAGATCTTGTACCTAATAAGGAACGGCCCGCCTTTTCGACAATGTTTGCTTTTCATAGAGATGCCATGTTATGTTCGTTTTTCCCAAAGGTGAACAAAGCCTTAATCTTATTATTCACAATGAACTTTACAGACGTAATTGTTTACACCTTGAAGAAAAAACCTGAGATAATTTCTTTTTATAATAAAACTAAGTCAGGTGTAGACATTATGGACAAAATGTTGGGATTTATACCTGCAAAAGGCGAACAAGTCGGTGGCCATTGGCTTTTTTCAACATCCCACTTGTTACCAGAGCACTAATAAAAGGCGAAATTTCCTGAAAGACCTAGCTCGTGACTTGTGTTTACCTGCTGTGACCCAAAGAAGTGTAAATACAGTTGTCTTGCGAAATCGATTTACGAAAAACGCCATTGAAAGCGTCCTGGCTGTTTCCCTGGAAGTGCCCCATAACTCCAATCCTGTGCCCGATCGAGATTCTTCTGGACGCATTTTGGTGAAAAGTATGTTCAAAATGTGCTATCGCGGAGACGACAAACTGAAAAGAAGAACTCGCAAGATCTGCGCTGTTTGTAAGAATCCTGTATGCCTCCAGTACACAGATCAAACAGTGCATTGCCTTGAATGCAAGGATAAAACCCCATTTGATATTTGTGAGATTAGTTTATGAATATAGCAATGAATACAATAAAATATATCGAAAGTATAGTCTTTTTTACTGTTTTCTTGTATTAATTACTCAGTGGTACCCCGGTAACACCGTCCGCCAGGACTGTGCTAATTTATTTTCAAGGCAAAAAAAAATTGGTTCTGTATATTCCTAATGTCTAAAATGTACAAATTGTATATAAAATGATCTAGTTGAAGATGTTCTAGAAGCTCGACTTGATTGGGCTTTTCGAAAATTCAAAATTCCAATTTGTACGTCTTAAAAGTACCCGGGTACCACCTTCAGCCACATAAGGGTTAATAACGAGCTCAATGTTGTTAGTCGTAAATAATGATTACCCTTTCAAATAAAAATATCAATAACTGGCCGAAGCTCTTTGTATCAAAATCTAACATTTTTGTAGACACGCCGTTCAAAAAATTTAACAATTTTCTCGATTTTGCGCTTGATAGCATACTTATAACATAACATTATAATTTTTAACTAAGTTATGTGTTACTTATTTTCAGATTCCAAGTTAACTGGAACCAGCTATGCCGTCGTAAAAACTTACGAAAACAGCAAGCGCGTAGTGATAACCAATTTTCACTAAAAAAAAAAATACGTTGAATCCATTTTTACAGAGCAATGAATTCCCTTGTACCAGACCCAAGTCCGGTAAAAGGAGGATGGTCCCTTTTTCTAAGAATGCCTTGATTTTAACTAGTCCGAGTTTGTGTCTGTTTTCTTTCTTTTACTTTTTCCGCTGTGGTCAATGTTCGTGCCACCAACTGATTTACTTTTTTTTCTACCTAATTAATAATGGACTGTCCAAGCGCCCTGCCATCAGTAAATTCGAACACCGTTGTTTTCAATGGAATCCAATTATCTCTCCAGGACAAAATATTCTGCATTAATTCGGTCACAAAGTTTTGCCTATCTAATGTGCAAGTCTCAACTTGTTTTGACTATTAGTAACCAAGATAGGAGATAAAGTGTGTTTTCGTTATCAGTCTATGCAGTGTCAGTGGCGTGTAAAGTATATATATATATATATATATATATATATATATATATATATATATATATATATATATATATATACTGAAGAATTATTATTGTGTTAACGATAGAGTCAGTACAAAAGCGACCAATTTCGACAAGAAACCTAATCATTATTGGCGCAAGTCTGCATTCGGAGAAAATTATACGAGTGCGCAGTGTTATGTAACTGTAACGGAAATAAGTGGGTTTGTTACAACTGTTCTGTGGGATGTCGAGAAAATTGATACAGATTTACTTAAAATGCATGGTAAGTTAACAATAATAATAGTAATCTTTATGGGAAAATATAATTTACAATATTAATGATACATTGTAATGTAACATTTGAAAAAAATATTTAGATAGTTTGAAATTTTAAAAGAAGTTACTAGGCTTGGTAACAGTGGCGGTATCAGCAACTGTTATTTTTTAAAATTACAAATAAGGTTTTACAAGTTAAAGGATTCCCAAATTTTCGATTTTCATTTCAAATAAAATCCTGATAGGCACCTACATAGCAGGTGTATATTATTAATAATAATATATTAAACGAGTGTATTCTACTCTATAGTATTTTTTACTAACTTCTAGATCCAGTAGAAAGTCAGCAAAGGGATTGTGATCGTGGTGACGTATGCAGCACAAACAAAAACATTTCATCTTGCACTCAAGAATCCAGTACAGGTAGTAAAAATAAATCGACAAAATCAAAACAATTTGTAATTTCATCGTCTTCCTTAAGTGAAGATGACGATTCTCAAGATGATGAATCTAATAAAAATGAAGATTTACTTATATTGGATACTCCTCTAGTCTCTACTAATGAAATAATTGTGCATGGAAATTTTGTAAGCACACCAAAGTTAATCAGTTTAGCGATATAAAATATATAGGGGGGCGCATTGAAAACGAAACAGAGCGACTTTCGTCCAGAGAAATCATTTTTTTAAGAAACGCTGAAAGAAGTCAATTTTAATATTGATGGGGACATGTTTTGACATAAAACTCAACGTTGTCACATCAACCCATTAAGGGTGGTGATAACAACCCTTATATTTTAAATAGGGAACATGGGTCGAGTGTTACATCATTTGAAAGCCCTTTCTTTTCTGAATTCAACACACTATTTTTTTTTAGTTTTATTAACTCATTTAAAAATTATTCACAGTTGAAGACGCAAAAACGCATTTCACTCACTCCGATAAGAAACGTGCTGATAGTCAATGTTTTGTTGGTTTGTAAACAAAAAATTGACTATCAGAACATTTCTTATCGGAATGAGAGAAATGCGGTTTATTATTTCAGTTTATCGGTCGGTTTGATACTTGATAGTACGACCGAATATTAATTTCACAATGGTGTATTCTGTATAAGAAAGAGTTAAAACAATTATTCTTTTTTTCAAAAGCGATGACTCTGCCAACCGTGCAGTAAATTTGTTTAATGAACGACATCCGAAGAGACATGTTAACAGAAAATACATTTTAGAGTTAGTTGCAAAGTTTCGACAAAGTGGTTGAGTCGCCAACAAAAAAAAACAGGATCCTGAACGTGAATTTCCGGTTAGAAATGAGACTACTGAGATTGAAGTTTTAGGACAAATTGCTACAGACCCAACTTTGAGCACGAGAAAATAAGCCAATGTTTCAAACATCAAAAGAAGAACTATTCAGCGAATATTGAAGCATCATAAATTTCACCCGTATAAAAGTCATTTTGACAACAACTGAATGAAGCTGATTTCGGCTAGAATTTTGTGAAGTTATCACTGCACAAATAGCTGATAACGGGAACTTTCTATTCAATATCTGTTTTTCAGACGAGTTTACGTTTTTATTAAACTCTACAGTCAATTGTCATAATTGTCGTTATTGGGCAGATAATAATCCAGGAAATTTTCACGAAGCCCATACTCAAACTCCACAGAAATTGAATGTCTGGACTGGCATTTTTGGAGACCGTTTAATCGGACCAATTTTTCTTGATGGTAATATGAGTGGCGAAACGTATTTGGAGTTACTAAAAGATATCGTTTACCCTCTACTAATTGACATTGTTGAAAATGATGATCGCTATCAAGAAAACCAATTAGTGTTTCAACAAGCTGGAGCTCTTCCGCAATTTCCACAACGTGTTAGGAAGTTTTTGAACAGAGAGTTTCCAGAGCAATGGATTGGGCGTAGAGGTGCTACTGAGTGGCAACCTACATCACTGGATTTAAGTCTTTTAGACTTTTTCTATGGGGACATTTAAAGACTAGAATTTTTGCAACAGAACCGGAGACTCTGGAAGAATTACGACGACGCGTTGTTGAAGAATGCCGTCTAATAACTCCACAAATGCTCCAGAATGTCAGAGCTCGTTTTGAACAAAATTTGTACTTTTGTATGGAAGCTGGTGGTGGTCAACAATTTGAACAGTTACTTAACTGAGTAAACATTTTTAAACGTTTGGTTTTGGTTTTTAGTTTTTTTAACGAAAAATTGACTAATTAGTGCATTTCTTATCACAATGAATGAAATACGTTCTTGCAATTTCAACTGTATATAATTTTTAAACCAGTTGATAAAACTTCTAAAAGAAATTGTGTGCTGAATTCAGACAAGAAAGAGCTTTCAAACGATGTAACACTCGACCTATGTTCCCTATTTAAAATATAAGGGTTGTTATCACTACCCTTAAGGGGTTGATGTGACAAAGTTGAGTTTTATGTGAAAACATGTCCTCCTCAATATTAAAATTGACGTGTTTCAGCGTTTCTTTAAAAAAAAAATTATCTGCGCGTAAATTGGTCTGTTTCGTTTTCAATGCGCCAGGCTGTATAACAAAGTTATATGCTGATAATGTTCATAACATGAACTTGAAATGTGACTATTGTTTTTCCCATATGAACAAACTTATTGCATCCTTGACGCTTGTAATTCAAAAGTGGACCCAAAAACAAAACCAATCAGCAAAGCTGAGTTTATAAAATCATTGGACTTCAATATACTACGAAAAGCAACATTATCTACAATAGGCGCGAATATTGGTCTACAACCAATAAAAACCCAGTCTTTCCTATTATATCGTTCCGGAAACATTTTGGTATGGGATACCACCGATTTGAACTTATCATTAATGATTTAGATTTTTATACTGACGCGACGATGAAAATGATGGCAGCTGGAAGCCTATCAAAAAGTTTCTAAAAATGATATACGTAAAACTGAATGATGTATTAAGACCAGGCTACAAGCTGTGTGCTGATGAGTCTATGTTTGCTAGATACGGCTGGGGAAATTATGAAAGTGGAATGCCAGCCTTTATAAAAATTAAAAGAAAGCCCAAAGGGATCCGTTCTGAGCCATAACTTTAGGAGATGCTGATAGCAACATAATGATATGAATAGAAGTAAATGAAGGAAAGGATTTAATGAGTAGAAAAAATAGGAGGCTAAGCTAAGTGCCGGAACAGCAACAGTTCACATAGCTTAATCAGAGACTACTGGATAAAATTGAGATGCAACAAAAATTTATATGTATATATATATATATATATATATATATATATATATATATATATATATATATATATATATATATATATATAGCACATTCAAAAGCTGATCGTTATACGTATTTTTTAAAATAACATCAAGATTATACAAAGAATAGTGATAATATGGTACTTAAGTCTATAGAAGTAAACTTATAATATAATAGAATTCTCTAAAAGGAAAGTAACAGTACATGTTGTCAGAATACACACAAAATAAGGAAAAAGGCAAGAAATTCAACTTTTTATAAGCACTGGAAATTAACAAATATAGACAATCAGGATTATTACTAAACGACCAGCTAGATATCAAATGTCTCCTTTATTAGTATATTTTCTTTAAAAAAAATTCACTAATGAAAAGATCCCGACTTTTGAATTTTGAAAAAATGAGCGCTAGTTAGGCCCCCCAGAACACATATCCGGGGTCAGTTTCAATTTTTATATGTTTATATATATATATATATATATATATATATATATATATATATATATATATATATATATATATATATATATATATATATATATATATATATATATATGTGTGTGTGTGTGTCTGTGTGTGTGTGTGTGTGTCTGTGTGTGTGTATCACACCGATAACTCAAAAAATAATGGGCCGATTTTGATTAAATTTGGTGAATACCTTCCTTCTGCAAATAGCTTGGACAAGTTCGTTAGTCAGGGAAATCGACCCAGGTTTTCCCGGAAAATTTTGTATTTTCTTTCGAAACAAATTTATATCTCCGAAATTAACAAAGTGAGGGCAAGCAAATTTGGTACGCGGGTTTACCACGTTATGGGTGAGCTACCTGCCAAAATTTAACTCTGTAGATCAAAAGGCAAAAAGTTATGGGCATTTAAATAAAAATAAATTAGGGTTTTCCTCAAAACGTCAAAGTGACAATTTAAAACGGCAAAATTCGCAACATTTAGGCAAATAACTTGAATCTAATACAGGCTATGGAAAGAAAATGTCTCAAGAAGAATGTTTAACAAACCCTGAACTCTTAGTTTCAACCGTCATTGTCCTTCATTTTACTAAAATGTTTCCAGAAAATTCATTTCAAATAGACCCTCTCTCTAATGCTTGGCAGCAGCCTTAGCTATAGAGTTTATCGTTTAATGGTATATAATTTTTGTCGAATTTTCGTAAAAAATCAATAAAGCTCAATATATCCGTTATTATACAAGATATGAAAAAATATTGTATACATTATGTATACGGTGTCTTGAGCTACATCTTAAAAAAATTATTGCTACAATCACAGGATGGCCCATAAGTCGTTGGTGATACAAATTTTTTAGTCGAAAACGCCTTATGTTATTGCATTTTCCATCGAAATGTAATGCATGTTTGTAAGTTAAGAAATTCTGGACGGAGCAAGTGCGTTATGGTAGCAAATTTTGATTAAATGCTTCATGATTGAAAAGCTCAATTTGCTATTAACTTATAAGGTTGACCAAGAAACGGATTCTTTCGGTTACGCTTTAAATTTACTTTCGAAAATTTCTGTACGTTTTCAAACAATAAAGTTATTTTGATGAAACATTGCACATTGTTTTTACTATATATGTTATACTAGTAATCAAATTTGATGCCTGCTTTCTGGAAAAAAAAACCACACATATTTGCTATTAAAAACATTTTTATGAAAATTTACTACCATAACACACTTGCTGCGTCCTGAACTTTTTAAACATATCTACTTAATGACTGTGTACTTCTTTGTATGTTTTTTAGTGAAAATGTAACCTTGTTTGTTATTTAACCAAGGATGTTAAACTCTCTCACGTCAATTTCACCAAAACTGAAGCCTATCAGTTGGTTACAAATGAATGGGAATTCAGTAAGAATAATAAAAAAACTAACGGGACGCAGCAAGTGCGTTATGGTAGTGAATTTTTATTAAATACTTCAAATTTCAATAACTCAATTTTTTATAAACTTAAAAAGTTTAATTTTTGTTGTGAGGTCTTCTTAACGCAAGATATCCACCAAATTTTATTAAAATAACTTTGTAATCTTCGGAGAAATTTTTTTTAAAAGAACATTAAAAATTTAAATAACTCAGTTTTCTATAATTTTAGAAAGTTGAATCTTGGTACGTAGTAAGGTCTCTCATAAGGCAATATATCCGTTAAACTGCTTTAGAACAGCTTTGTAATTTTCGGAGAAAAATTTTTTTTGAAAGAAAACTCAAAATTTTCCCGGAAAACCCCGTCCGATTTTCCTGGCCAACGAACTTGTCCAAGCCATTAATAAAAGAAAGGCATTTGCCGAGTTACATCGAAATCGGTTAATTATTTTTTGAATTATCAGACGGACACATATATATATATATATATATATATATATATATATATATATATATATATATATATATATATATATAAACATATAAAAATTCACTAATAGAGTAAAAGTTATAGTAATACTAATTCAGTCATCATTAGTAATCTAAATAGTACTGCGATGCATACGGAGCATTCCCTTGTAGGATTAAGTACAATTTTAGGAAAGTAGAGAGTCGGACGCAAATTCGTAATCTTCAGCAGAATTAGAAGAGTCCAACAAAAAGCTAGTTATTTTTGTCAACTTTGTGGTCAAAATTATGTTCTTTGTGCGCCTACAATCGGACGTAATTGCTTTTTATTAAAATTAAAATTCTAGTAAAAGATTATTAAATTAATTCATTGATTTGCCTAGATCATTATTATTTTTATTGTTATTAATGTCACTTTATTTTATATTTTTAACATGGTGTGCATGTTTATTTTTATAAAAATAAAAGTATCATTGGATAAACTTTTTTTTTTTCATAAAATGTTAATAAAACAAAAATAATTATCACCTAGCCCGTCAATGGAATATGCTTATGTACTGCCGGTACATAAGCACACGTCCTTCTGGCAGGACAACATGATTTGACGTACTTGCGGCAGGACTGACAGGTTGGTCCAGCTGTCCTTCTGGAAGCTCCGTCAAGCAGGCTAAATGCTTGGACTTTCTATCACGCTGGAGCCTAAGAATCTCTTGTATAAGTGCCTTGTATGCAGGGCTTCATTCGAGTGCATGACATAACCCCAAGTAGCATTTTAGAAAGTGCAACTAAGAAGATGCAATGACAGGTTTGGATGCTAGTAGGACACTAAAGTATCTGCGTAGGTGTGTTTCAGGCTAGCAGGCCAAAATTGCATTAAAGGCAGGAGATAGCTCATGCTGAACACGAGATCTAAGTAGATGGACTTTAAGCCAGTACTAAATTTGATTGTATCAGTAAAATTAAAAATTTGTAGTTGAAGTAGTGCGCAGGAGCAATTGTTACAGGACCACAAAACAAAGGTTTAGAAACTGATCCAGGCAGAACAAAACTACTTACAGGCAACAAAAAAAATTAACTTGTGGCAGCGTGATTGTATCTTAAGACATACGAGGCAAACATCGCGCACCTTCAAAACCCAAAACGCAAGAGAGAAGCACAAAAAAGACCACGACAAGAATGAGCCACACATCCGAATCCAAGACATAAGATGGAAAAGGCCAAGATGTAAAGAATAACTTTCTAAAAGGCCCCCAACCCGGTAGAATGAGTATTATTTAAGGCGGTATTTAGGCGGCCAGGATACAGCCATTAGCCTTCACAGTTCCATCAAAAGAGCACTCGACAAAGTCCCCCCCAAAAGGGATCCTAAGTACACTTATAAAATAAAATCATAGGCCAGGATAACTTGTCGTGGCGTATGCCAATGCAACAAGAGCAAAGTAGTTTTGGAACCCGTTTCTCTGCTTTAGGTATAACAGATATGCAACGCATGCATTCCCGAAGAAGGCATAATATCGTTTGAGACCAACAGAGTGCTGAACAGATTAATGATAAGTAACAGAAATGTACAAGTGTCTGTACATCAGTAGTAAAGCTCTAGGCAATAGGAAACAACTGCGGACTTTTTCTGAAAAATAATTGAAGACGATACGATGGTGTGACTTCTACAAAGGGTGACAGCTACACAACTGAGTTATTGTCGAGGCTATGGACGGTACACTAAAAAATCAAGCTGAACAGAGTGCTAAAAATATTCAGAATCGAACCCAAACGTTGCAGATAGTCTATAACCTGCATGTGCGCTACTGGTGTCATAAGAGCACCCTGATAATACATTATATATCTTTCTAGACCTGCCTCCACTGCACATACTTACAAAGAGAAGCTTGCTAGGTGGCACATAGGCTAATTCTAGGCATGCACATAGGCCAGTACAAGGTCACCTGTTAACCAGCGGCATACGGGAGGGTATTAGAAGCTACACATTGAGCTGAAGACATTATCAATTTTGGAAATATGGTTAACAATATCGTTCTAATGTATAGCCTAGAGTAAAATTTTACAATGAGATTGTTAGGTATGGAAATATTAGTAAGTAGCTTTACAAAATAAGGCCGGCAGCTAAAATTTGAATAAGTCATGTAGTTCAACGGTAGGTATTTCATGCCAAGGTGGTCAAAATATAATGTTCTGTAAATCAGAGTATTGTGTAAGGGCTGCTAAGCCAACTAATTGCCATATACTCGATGTATAAGTGGCACTTAACGCACTAAGTTTTATGCGGATCAATTTGACAACCAAAATATACCTAGTAATTGAAAACAAAGTGACATAAGGTTGGGTTGCATCAGATGGAAGTCATAAAGAGTACGGAAAAGCGGATTCTGCAAAGTAGAAAACCATCCGGTATATATCTCTAATGTAAAGGCCCAGCGATGTTGTCAGTCACTTGGAGAAGAAAAACCAAAGGCTGAAAGCAAAAAAAACGCACAAGCTTCTGGAAAGTTAGGGAACCTAATAAATGTAATAGAGCTTGACAAAGTACCCCAGAGATATTCCAGTCAGAGCTGTGTCACAATTCACAATAGACCACAGGGGTAGCGGTGACAAAGGCCATATGACGAGTACCCCCGTGTCGTCTTTCACTCTATATTTTGTAGTGGTCGTGGTGATAATTGTAGAATGACAAGCTCCGCGCATAAATCTAAATCTAATCCGGGGTATAGCTTGCTCCTAGTTAAAAAAATCTCATAAAGCTTTTGAGCTCAGGATTTTATAAAAAAAGCAAATTGATAATGGAAGGTAAAAAACACACTAGTTATTTCAACGTACGTTAAATCGATACAAAACTATTATTGTTTTTCAGTCAACGCAAAATAATTTACTGTATAATTTAATATTACCGAAAGCTTTTTTTGAACATATGTTTTGGTGAATTTTCTTTTAAAAAATCACTAATGAGAAGATCGCGACTTTTGAATTTTGAAAAAAATTTCACAAATGAGAGCAATTTAGGATCCCTGGTACCCAAATCCGAGCTCGGTTTCAGATTTTTAATGTATCTAATTTCGACCACGTTAATTATATGTATGTTTGTAAGAAAATAAATTCGAGACGCAGAAAGTGCGTTATAGTAGAGAATTTTTGTTAAAATCTGCTCAATCGAAATAGATTAACCAATTCTTTGTTTTAATTATCGTTCTCAGTCGGATTCTCCCGGTCCGTCTCAGTTCTGAGCTGGCCTTTAATGTATCGAATTTCGACCACGTAATTATAATGCATGTTTGTAAGAAAAGAAATTCTGGACGCAGCAGGCGCGTTATGGTAGCAAATTTTTATTAAAATCTGCTCAGTCCAAATAAATTCAAGAATGCTTTATTTTAATTAGATAGTCGGATTCCCCGAGCTGTGCAAGTTCTGAGCTGGCCTTTAATGTATCGAATTTCGACCACGTAACTCTAATGCATGTTGGTAAGAAAATAAATTCGGGACGATGCAAGTGCGTTATGGTATCGAATTTTTATTAAATGCTTCAAATTTGAATAGCTCAATTATTAACCTATATGGTTCGTTAGCCAGGAAACTAGTTTTTTCGGGAACATTTTAAGTTTATTATCGAAATATGTTTGTACATCTTCAAACATAAAGCTTTTTTGATGATACACGGTACATTGTTTCCACTATATAGGTCATACTGGTAACCAAACTTGATGCCTGCTTTTATTAAAAAACACATATTTGCTATTTAAAACATTTTTATGAAAATTCATTAACATAACGCACTTTCTGCGTCCAGACTTTTTTGTATTTTAGTATACCATTTTTATTTTTGAGAGCAACTGTGGATTTGTAGTCTAATCAACAGGATATCCTAAAATATTAGGAATTTACTTTACAAGCCCGTATTAGGTATCATAAATTGCTAAATACATTTGCTAAAGTACATTTTTTTTTAAACAAAGCTTGCGACGAGAGTAGATAGCCAGACAAAAAGTTCGGAAATCCAACCCTGAAAACATAAAAATTACCTGGAACGACTGAATGTCACCTTGTCGAAAAAATGTGCCACCCCAGATAAAGTCGGCAGATTGTAAAAAAGTATAAAAAGGGACTGAAGCAAACTTGAAAAATAGCGGGCAGCAGACGCGTCATCTGCTAATTCTCTGTCGGTAACGGGTGGAAACAGAGGAGATAGGTGGTGAAAGAGTGCGGAAATTGGATTAAGACCTGTATTTATGAGACCACTTTTACTTCGCTTAATTTCAATTACCTTGTTGACTCCCGTTTTTTTTTATTAAAAGTCGAGTTAAAGCATTAGATTATATTATTTCTTTTTGATGAAATTATAAAGCTGTGTATGCAATAATTTCCTGTCTCAGCTGTCCCCTAAATTAATTGTGCGCTATATCCTTATAGTCTAAAACGCCCAGAAATACTTTGTTGAAAAATTAAAGGATATACATATATACATATATATATATATATATATATATATATATATATATATATATATATATATATATATATATATATATATATATATATATATATATATATAAACATCGTTTTATCTGTACTTGCATAATATAATGGTTAGTGACAGTTGAATAGGGATGTTTCTTACTAAAGTGGTAAATATTTAGTAATAAATACCAGATACGTAGGTTTTTGTTAAAGAATGAATAAAAGGCTTGTGCAAATATTTTCAGTAAAGCAAAAACAAAATCATGACGCATCAAGTGCGTTATGGTAGCGAAATTTTCATTAAAGGTTTCAAATTTGTATAACGCAATATTTTATAAGCCTAGAAAGGTGAATTTTGGTATTTAGTAAGACACCGCTAATATCCACCAAATTTCACCAAAATATCTTTGTTAGTTTTTGAGTTACGATTTTTTTTAGAACAATATTTTTTTTTAGAAAGACTGGTCCAACCGCGCTGGCTAACGACCTCATTCGCGGTCGCAACAAAATGAAGATATGTGCCAAGTTTAGTTGAAATCAGTTTAGTACATTTGACTTGTATATATGCATATACATATTATAATATATAAACATATTTTTTTATTAATTACATTTTTCTAATTAAAGTAATAATAAGCAATCTTCTACTTAAACGATTTTAGAGAAATTTCGTAAAAAAAATTAACTTTTAAATATAATTAAATAAAGGCATATTAGATATTTTCGCATTAACGTCAGTTATTTTTTAATTTTTTTAAAACATAAAAACATTGAAAATATAGAAAATGTTCGGGACGCAGTATCTGCGTTATGGTAGTCAATTTTCATTAGAATAATATATTATAGTGCTTTAGCCTAATATTAAAAGTTATAAAACATTACTTTATTTTATTAGGAATAGGAAAAATAAGGCAAAGAGAGGCAAGCAAAAGCATGATCTCTAACATAAATATTTATACAGTCATTTGGATACAAAACTCAAACAAAACAATTGATAAACAGGAAATATACTCAACAAAAAATACACCAGAAAGCTGAGACAAAAAATTACCGCGGTTCATGCATTGAGGGTGATTGTATGCATTCATAAAGATAAGAAGAACTCCCAGGAGGAAGCAGAACACAACCCACATGAAATAAACGGAATATATCAAACAGAATGTAACACATGCAATAAAAAATATATAGGAATGACAAAAAAATCAATAGAAACAAGATTTAAGGAACATATAACAGCATTAGATAAAATCCACATACCTAGATACAAATCAAACATAGCCACACACATTCACAACACAAAACACCAAAAACCAGATATCACCCAGTTACAACCAATGAAACATATTAAAGACTACAAAAAAAAAATAATCTAAAAACAATACTACATTTAACAAACAAACAATAAGAAACAGTTAATGCCAGAACAAATCCAAGTACAAACATTTAAAGAAAACTTGATAAAAGCCATACAAATAGACAAATGATCAAACCACAGTGCTCAAGACAGGAGAGCAATCCACACGACATAGTCCCAAGGCACAACCAACCAGAGAACAGTAAACCGACCAATACAAGCTCAACGCGCAGGCGCCACGTACAATCTCAGACGTAGACCACATAAGAGCGATCACAGTCAGTAGCGTTATGATGAGGAACCGAGACGGTTCGAAACTGAAGTCCACGTAAGCGAATAAAAAATCACAAAAAGTACGCAAACAAATAAAGTGATTACAGTGTAATGCAACATTCCAATATATATATATATATATATATATATATATATATATATATATATATATATATATATATATATATATATATATATATATATATATATATATATATATATCTGCACAAACTAATCTAAAGAGGTGCCCTTAATTAACATTAGGGCTACACAAACTTAAAAGCAGAGAAGACATTTAGATCATGTCTAACTGTGTGCACACAAAAATTAGTAAAATAAATACATTTATAAAATTTTATAAGAAAACAACAGCTTTACGGTTTTATTTTAAATAAACCAACAGGAATACGTTTCGCGGCGGCTTTGCAATTCGCGATTGCATGAATCTAGGTTTTGTCCAAGACTACACTGAAGTCCGGTCGATGCCACAAGCAAGCAGCTTGTAAATTAAGCTCGATAGGCTTGGTTGGTTAACAAACTTATGTATGTCTACCTGTCTGAAACATAAAATATGAGAAGTACAAAAATATTTTAAGGTGATATTTATTTTTTAAAAATTGACCAACTCACCTGCGAAATCATCGGTAATAAAAATGATGAATCTAGTAACTTATCTATCAGTGCCGTTCTCATCTTGTAAGCACGTTTTGATACTTACGAAGAACATTGACGCCCGTGGTACTAAATTTAACACAACGAATCTACCAAATATTGTCTTTCGCACAGAGACAAACTATAAAAACGCCCACACTGTTACTATCACTACATAATGCATTAGTTATTTCCCCCGGTTATACAATAATAATAATAATAATAATAATAATAATAATAATAATAATAATAATAATAATAATAATAATAATAATAATAATAATAATAATAATAATAATAATAATAATAATAATAATAATAATAATAATAATAATAATAATAATAATAATAATAATAATAATAATATAAATAATAATAATAATAATAATAATAATGTCTATGGCCTGTTTTCGTGGCTCAATTAAGAAACATTAAAAAACACTGCTCTTAGAATATAATTTTCTGACATACTGGTTTTTGATTTTACCAAAATTGTATTATTTGAAGTCATTAACTCACAGTTTACATTATAACCATCGTCAGATATTTATTTTCAATATTTATGTCCATGTTTTAAATCTGTTAGGTTAGGTAAAAGTCAGTTGTAAAATGTCAACAACGCTACATAACAAGCGCGAGCCACGAAGCGTAGAAATAATGCGCTTGTTAAGCTTGCAAGCAACTTGCTGCTGTTAAAGATCAGCGGTGTCATCTGACGTAAACCAGCTATCAAGCCGCCTGCAGTCGCGTGCTAAAATTTAGCGCTTTTGGAAGCACACATTGTGCTGGTATTAGGAAAGCAATGGGCCAGGGCTGACAATTTACAAAATTGTTAGTTGATTACACACAGTCTCCATCTATAATATTTTATGTTAACTAGAACTATCCTAGCGACATATTACCTGGTTCAGCAGCGAGATGCCGTCCCTGTCATACATTTCACAATGTTCTAGGTTCTGACATCTTGCAATGATACTTGTAACTTTCATTGTTTAGATTTTTATCCACTACTTATTTAAATAGCAGGTAACGTCATTTGTCTTTGTCCAACATTGTAGATATTGCATTACAGAATATGTAGTGATGCCGATGATTATTTTAATATTAATTTCAAAGAACTTTTTTTTAATCAAAACACTTTAAAATTAATACACAATAACCTCTGTCTATGTTCTTTTAATCTACAGATTTTCGTTTGAATCACTCAAATAATTTGAGAGATACTGCCTTTTAGAGAACATTTTTTAGTTACGGTGGCGAATTTTAAAAATAACTATTTAAATGACTATTAATTCATTTTCCCTGTATGAGCTAATTATGTTTCTTAGTACTTTACAGAGCCTGTACATATAAGAGCAGTATTAGTACCAAATTCTACAAAAGTTACCTAATCATCTCCTAAATCAATATTTTCAATCGGTTGGGTGAAAAGGATTTTAGCTTTTGGTTGATTTACGACCATTTGAATGAAATACTTACTCTTAGTGCATTGTCTTAGAAAAAAGTTCTCTAAATGACCGCAAACTAGCACCCTTAAAACCAATATCCGGGGTCAATTATATATATATATATATATATATATATATATATATATATATATATATATATATATATATATATATATATATATATATATATATATATATATATATAAATGTCACACAGATAACTCAAAAATTAATGAGCCGATGTGGATGAAATTTGTCAGGTACCTTCCTTTTCTGAGTGGCTTGAATAAGTTCTTCATCCAGGAAAATCAGGGTAGGTTTTCCGGAAAATTTATGGGTTTTTCGGAAAAAAATCATATCTCCGAAAGTAAAGTTATGATCACCAAATTTGGTGCGTAGGTCCACCTGATATAAACTACTTCTTATAATCTTGCTAACCTAATGTTTATCACACACCAACCTATATTACAGTTAAATTTTTCATCTTTCGTTAACTGCTTAGTAAAAGGTGTTGAAAGCCTTGTATATAATTTGAAACTTTTAGAACTCTTGATTTTTACACCATAAATTGGAAACCGACAGTAAATTTTAGAATCAGAAGTATGAATATTATAAACGTATAAGAATTACCTTTATATTTTAATTATAGCCGTTTTTAAAGTTGGAGTGTCACGTTACAGTACCTGCAAAAAATGGAACCTGCGTTAATAATATTATTGATAACAGTATAAATTATGCATAAACAAGGATACATAACTAATGTGAGTACTAAATTGTATAATTTACTTTTTTAAATAGCCACACTGCTGGCATATGTTAATTTATTGTGCAGGAACTACAGCGATAAAAGCGTAAGTTCTTAAGATATAGAGAACAAGTTGAATATGAATTAAAGATGTAAAAAGTTATCAACGTTCTTCATAGTTGGCCATGTTATTTTCTAACGCCTTAGCAACTTGCTGTGTAATTGTAACCGCATGACAGTAGTTGTTAGCTGTTAACTGCAATTCAAACCCATGGCTTATATATTTATACATAAATGCATAAAACAAGAATTTTACAAAAGATTTGTAACAGAGATAATTATAGGAAAATTTCCAGATTTGCCACCTATATCAATGTCAATTAAAATGGAAATTAATAAAAAAAAGCCTTCTAATGCACTAAGTAATAATACCAAATTGGATTTAATGCTTGAGTATGAGGAAAACTGCATACTTCAATTCGACAAGCAGCCATGACATGGGATGGAAGCCATTGATAGAGTATTCAAATACTAACAGAAGATAGATTGCAACCCCATAAATTTTTACAAACTCATGAGTTTATGGAAGACGATTTTGATAGAAGAACGTTTTTTATAAACAAATGACGAAATTATAAGATAGCAATCTTATCCAGTTAGAACAGGTTTTGTTCCTGATGAATGCAGTTTTAAACCTCACGGTTAGTTGATCTTCAAAACAGAACATTCGCAATACCCTGAGAAGGTTATTGTTTGGGCAGTAATAATTGGAAATACTGTCGTTGTTTCTTTTTTTGTTAATGGTAATTAGAATTGAGATTATTATTTATTACTGCTGCAAAATAATGTCGTGACAACTTTGGCAAAATCATATCTTGACAACCCCGGATCTAAGATATTTTCGCACCGGGACAGAAACTTGATAGTGGCGCCCCCTTTCCAAAAATTTCGCCCCCTCTCTAAAACATTTTTGGTAGTCACATATAATTGGGACTCGTAATTTTTTTTAATTTGTTCTACTCCGAGGAGTAAAAAAAAAGTTTTAAAAAATAGTTTAAAAAAATAACTTTAAATTTAAATTCCCGCTATTAGATATTGCCAACAATCTGCTGCGCTGAAACTCTTCGCAGTGCATTTCAGAATAAGCCCTTAGGATGTGTTTAAAAACTAACTAGATGTTATAAAATCAAATGAATAACTGATAGAACAACGTGCGCTGCGTGCTATGCACCGAATGTGATATGATACAAGCAGGATGGAGCACCAGCACATTAACAGATCAATGTCCTGGAGTACCTCGACTTAATATTTCAGAATCGGCAGATAGCGAGGCAAGAATCGTTAGAATGCCCAGCACGACCACCCGACCTTACGCTATTTGACTTCCTCTTATGGGGATATATGAAGAGTATGGCATACAAAACTAAACGACTAAAGTTAACTGACTTCTAAAGAAGTGAACGTTGCAATATATTTTTATTCACTGCCAAGACTTTCAAGGCATTGCATTTTGAACACCTCCTACATTTAGACTGATTTGCTTTTCCCGTTATTAAAAATAAAACGCGATTAGTTATTGGTTTTTTAGACTGTTGTAGCGAAGTTCGTCAGTCAGATCAATTACTTTTTTTTTACCAATAATTTTTGCAATAAATTTTGAAACCACATTATTTTGAATAGAGAATGGAGAGATCTTTCAAATGGGGCATCACTACTTCTACTTCGTATTTAAAAGTTTTCGCGCTAAAAGATTCACTCAAATGGCGTTAAATGTAGGGGTGAAGTTTTCACGTTTCAGGATATCATGACGGTAAAAAAATCTGAGAATTGCGTATTATGTACATGGAAACGGAGATGTAATATAAAAATAATATATATATATATATATATATATATATATATATATATATATATATATATATATATATATATATATATATTTGTTTCCATTTTCCCGGAAAATTCTGTGTTTTCTTTTGGAAAATTTTTATATCTCTGGAAATAACAAATCTATGGTAACCAATTTGGTACCCGGATTTATTTCAAAAAATAAAACCATTAACTAAAATATGGATCTCTAAGTTAGAAAAAAAAAGTTATAAGCATTATAGTTTTTCTTCTTAAAACACCGATGTCGCGATTAGAAACGTCAAAATTGACATGTTCTACATAAGTGAAACTAATACGGCTTATGTACAAGAAATTACGTAAGAAGTGTGTTCTATAGGGACTTAAATGTCAGATTCAGCCGTCATTATTATTCGTTTTCCTTAAACATTTGCAGAAAATGAATTTCAAATAGACTCTTTCTCTGATGGTTTGGCAGTTGTTTTAATTATATGGTTATAATACACAAAGAACAAACTTTGTACCCTTTTTTAAGCACATTGCATACGTAGCAGTGTGAGATTTGGCATAGTTAACGCTCATATAAAGAAGGAGAGCAGCAAGATAAAATGTATGTATAATACGTGTTAAAAATTGATTAAACAATGATTTGTTCTAATTATAGTGTAGGATTTCCAGTGCCAGGTTTGAGCTGATGTATATTAATACGTCAATGTAAAACACATATTACTCTATGGTAGAACAGATGTATATGGGTGCGTTCGTACCTTCATACTGAATCAAAAAATTCTGTTTAAGTTCTTAAAAAACTAACTACAAATTTAATGAACTAATTGAGTGTTGCGCTAAACATAATATTTTTGTTTCCGTAGTCATTTTAGTTTTGGGTTTTTTTGTGATTTTTTATTTCTAAATCCACTACTATAAGGAGATCTCAACATATAAAAATGAAAGTGGTCCCATAGGTGTGTTCTACGGCGCGCTCATTTAAAAAAATGTATTCAAAATTCAGTCGCCATCTCCTCATTAGGGAATTTTTTAAAGACCGCACAAAGATAGCATCAATTTCGCGAATTATATTTAATTGTATATATTCACATTTGAGCTAATTAGAATCCAGATATGTAGCCTTTAAAAATTCAACTCCCAAATACGAAAAACAAAATATAATTTAATTTAATATATTAATCATTCAAAGTGCTTTCTCTAGATGAATAATTAAGGATTTATTGTGCAGTTTGGTCAGTTAATATAAATGGACGGTTTTCAAATAGATTTGATCTAGTTTGTACACGTTATATTATACAAGGTGGTCCAGATTTCACAATTTAAACTTATAGCGAAATCGAAACCGTTTCAGAAATACAGGGGGTAGAAGTTTAATATTTTTCTCTTTATAAATTCAATATCTCCTGAACTAAATCAATCGTTTTAGAGCAAAAAATGATAACAACACATGAATCAATGCAACGAATTCTAATACCTACAATTTTTTCCTGTTACACAATTGGTTTTACCAACAAAAAAAAAACTACAAGGCGACTTTTTACTTTCATGTTAACCGCAGATTACGAAAAAAGAAAAAAATTATGCGTATCGCATGCCATGCAGCGTCGCCACGTCTGTCTGGCGTTAGCGACATTGCCAAACTTAATAAATATTCCAACTATTTACCTACAACTAAATTTAGAACTAATAAAACAAAAAATATAGTTTAATAGAAAAATACAACTTAAAAGGAAAAATACAATTTTGATAAGAAATATTTAGAGATACAGCGCTTACATTATTTCCACCCTACGCCCCTGGTGATAGTGATGTATTGTCATCTGCACAACAAGGAAGCTTGTTGCCCGCCAAACCACTGATACCGCATCATGTATTCTTTGTATAAAAGTAGCTTGCTTATAAAATGGCAAAACTATTTTGATATATAATTTATAATATAAGTAAACAGGCTGTAATATGTTTCCCAAAAACTAAGCAATAATAATTAATGACAGTTGTTTAGAACTCTACGTGCCGCATACCAGAGCGAAAGTTTGGAGCTTAATGTCCGCGGTTCACTAAGGGCTTTGTTAGCTTAGGTCACTATAACATAACCGAATGCCTGGTGATGCATAATTGATAGTTTGCTATGTTGTAAGGAGCACAAACAAGACCGTTTTACTTCCGATATTAAAGCGTATTGTAGATATTACTTCTTTTACGATTTAAACTATTTTGTTCTTTAATCGTAAAAACACCTTTTTAGGACTAAAACTAAGCTGATATATTTTCTAGAAGAACATCTGTATGGCTAGAGATAGTCTCACTATAATTAGAACCACAGACCGGCTCCGCTCTAATTAGAGCTCATCAGTACGGTATCCTAATTACAGCGAGAACACACTTATAAAATAATACGGCTATGAAAGCCAGCCTCCTAGAACATTGTGAGATGTATGACAGTGTCACCGTCTCGGTACGAACCAGGTAGAATGTTATCACAACAGCTCCAAATAACACAAAATGTTATAAAATAGAGTGTGTGTACAACCAACTAACAATTTTGTAAATTGTCAGCCCTGGTCTATTTCTTTCCTAATATAGGGACAATGTATGTAAGGCTTGTATTCACATCATAATTAGAACCGTAAACCGTTTTCGCTGTAATTGGAGCTCATCAGTACGGTATAATAATTACATCTAGAACACAACTCCAAAGTAATACGGCTATGGCAGCCAGCCTCCTGGAACATTCTGAGATGTACGACAGGGTCGCCATCTCGGTATGGAACCAGGTAGTATGTTGTCACGAGAGCTCCAAATAATACAGAATGTTATAAAATAGAGACTGTGCACAAGTGTACAACCAACTAACAATTTTGTAAATTGGGAGCTGTCGTGACATAATGCTACCTGGTTCCGCACCGAGATGGCGACCCTGTCATACATCTTACAATGTTCTAGGACGCTGGCTACCATAGCCATATTACTTTGTAGGCATGCTCTCACTGTAATTCGTATACCGTACTGATGAGCTCTAATTAGGGCGAAACCGGTCTGTGGTTCTAATTATGGTGAGAATACATCTAGCCATACATACATTGTCCCTATATTAGTGAATAAATGTGACAGGCCTGACAATTTACAAAATTGTTGGTTGGATGTACGCAGTCTCTATTTTATAACATTTTATTATTTGGAGCTATCGTGACAACATACTACCTAGTTCCGTACTCAGATGGCGACCCTGTCGTATATCCCACAATGCTGAAAGAAGAAGAGATACCCACATATGCTGATACAGGTTACATTCATTGATGAATTTTAATTTGATTAAATGAAAATAGTTCTATTTTTCATTCGTTGATTACCAGCAGGTGACCTTTTGGTATAAGATCCTGTGCGCAACAGTTTCTAAATGTTAATTAAATCGGGGAATGTCTAACGTAGCTAAGAGTGTATAAAGTCACCTTCAAGTTCTGCATAAAAACCATGTTTTAGCTTCTAGATATTTTTTAAAAAATCGCGACACTAAGTAATTTTATCAAAAAAAAAAAAAAAACCATTTGCGTTCACAGACTTCTTTAAGTGAAGTTTCTTAAGAAAAAATCACTAATGAAGAGATCTAGACTTTTCAATTTTGCCAAAATTTCTTCCAATTAGCGCAAACTTTGGTTTTTTCTTTAAAAAAATGCATAATATGCTTTAGGCATTTTGGGTTACTATTTGTTAGCGTATAAGGCCATGGAAAAGTCGAATCTTAAAATATTGCAAAAGGAACACCGGACGACCCGTCGAGATAATAAATATTCGCTAATTAAAGTGAAACACTTCCCATATACAGTGTGTCCCAAACTGGATGGGAATGTATTGCTATCTCCGTTATTATTAGAGATAGGGAGACGGTTAAATTAGCAATATTTTGTAGAAGTTCATGCTAGCTCCAAATATGACTTGCTTTTTTCCCTGCATCTTTTCGTTTTTGAGTTATTTTGAAAAAACCAAAATTAGTCGATTTCTTTTTCTTAAATATCTAAGTAGGCGTTGAGCGACATGTCTAAGACTTGCGCATTATCAGGACACTTTTTACAGGGTAACCTTCTTGTGCCATTCTCAACTTTGGATTGTCATTTGTTTTTGAGCTGCAGGTATCAACGTTTGTTTTTATTATGGCAGCCATATTGTATTTTTTTATCATGTGACAGCCCGTAAAAAGGGCTTTCCAATGATGTACAACATACTTGAGAGCTCTTGTACTTGCACTAACAATTTTGATAAAAACCGCATTGATGATAGTAGGCTATGAAATCCAATACCAGAAAACAAATGACAAACAAAAAGTGTTCAGAAAGCAGTATGCCATGGAGCCTAACAATATACTTCTACTTTTAACATAATTTTTCGTAATGCTTCACGATAAAAAAAAAGAACTTTGAGCACACCAATGAATCGGCCCATTATTACAAATGATATTTTACATTACAACATATTCTTAATTTTTTTTTATAATTTCATTAAATAAGTAAACCTAGTAAATAACTAAATTTGCTAACAGAACTCAATTAAAAGCAGATTAATTAGTTACGAAGACGCCTTTGAAAATTGTTTGATTTTTAAACGTACGTCAACTGAAACAACAAAAGAAAGGTTGCTATGGATATAACACTATCGCCACAATTAAGAATACTGTCAGTCTTAATTATCTGAACAATTTGGGGTGTATTAAACACGTTTCTAAAAATTGTGTACTAAATAGTTTGTTTCCTGTTTATTTTAAATATTATTCAACAACATGTTCAGTAGTGAAGAATATTTTGACATGTTGGAATATTATATTCGTTCTAACCGAAACAATGAGGTAGCTGCAAATTCACATAAAAACAACTACCCGAAAAGACGACAACCAGACGCCAAAATATTTCGCATAATAGTGACCAATATATTGAACAACGGTAGCTTCCACGCAAAGAAACTACCCATGAAGAACTACGAAATGAAGAAAGAAATAATGCCGTCTTACGGTTTCAAACGAAAACTCTCCGCAATATGTTCGGTTTTATGGTAGACAAATTGACGTTACAAAAAGTACGGTACACCGTGTATTAAACCAAAGTCATCACCATCCATACAAACCTACAATCTTACAAGGCTTAAATGTTGACGATTACCCTAAGCGACTTCAATTCTGCAGATGGTATCAAGGACAATCTTAGCAAGATGAAAATTTTAATTTGAAAATAATATGGACTGATGAATCCAGATTTGCAAATTGTGGTGTGTATAATTGCCATAATAGGCATTATTGGGCAAATAAAAATCCCCATCTAAAAGAAGAAAGACGATTGCAAGACAGATTGTGTATTAATGTTTGGTGCGGCTGATTAGGTAAAAAACTGTTATTTTTGTTTGTAGATTAGACCGTTAATTAAAAAAATTCAGGTAAGTTCATTTTTGGTCCGTTCTTTTTTTTAATAATTTAACTGGGGAAGGTATCCTAATCTATTGAGAAATGATATCTTACCAACAATTAGAAGAGTTCGTAATAATTTAGATGATATTTGGTACCAAGAAGACGGTTGTCCAGCTCACAATGCTAGGATCGTCAAAGAATTTTTGTACCAAATTTTTAATAATTATGTCATTTGTAACAATGGGCCGGTTAATTGGTGTACTCGAAGTCCTGATATAACACCCATGGATTTTTATTTTTGGGGTTCTCTGAAGAATCATATTAACCAAAACACCCTCACCAGAGTTTGCAAGCATGTTTCAAAAAGTTGTATAAAGTGCATTGAACAAAATGGTGGCCATATTAAACAATTTTCTATTTACTGTATTTTTAAGTTTCTATCTTATTCTTTGTTGAGTTCCGTTTTTAATTGTGTTATTTTGTGGATTTTAACTTTCTATTCATGTAACACTCAAGGATTTTTATTTTTGGGGTACTCTGAAGAATGATGTGTATAAATTCGATCCATCACAAAATATTAATGAATTACGAAACAGAATCACGGAAACTATAAATCATATTAACCAAAACACCTTCACCATAGTTTGCAGGCATGTTTCAATAAAGTCCATTGAACAAAGCGATGGCCTAATTGAACAATTTTCTATTTAGTGTATTTTTAGGTTTCTATTTCATTATTTGCTGAGTTCCGTTTCTAATTGTGTTGCTTTGTGGAATTTATGTTTCTATTTGTTAATGCCGGGTTTCGTTACTAAACTGTTTCACATAATATTACCTAGCATTATTACCTAATTAAGTATTGTAAATTAAATCACAATATTTTTTTACCGTGAATCATTGCAGAAAATTATGTTGAAAGTAGAAGTATGTTGTTAGACTCCATGGCCTACTGCTTTTTGCACACTTTTTCTTTGTCATTTGTTTTCTGGTATTGGATTTCATAGCCTAGTATCCTCAAAACAGTTTTTTACAAAATTGTCAGAGAAATTACAAGATCTCTCAAGCATGTTGTAATTCATTGGAGAGTCCTTTTCACAGGCTATCACATGAGCAAAAAATCAAATATTGCTGCAATAATAAAAAGAAACGTTGATACCTGTAGCTCAAAAACAAATGACAAGCCAAAGTTGAGAATAGCATAAAAGATTACTATGTAAAAAGTGTCCTGATAATGTGCAAGTCTTAAACATGTCAGGTCAACGCCTACTTAGATATTGAAGACAAAAGAAATCGACAAATTTTGTTTTTTTCAAAATAACTCCAAAACGAAAAGAGGCAGGGCAAAATACAATCATATTTGGAACTAGCATGAAATTCTACAAAATATTTCTACTTTAACCGTCTCCCTATCTCTAATAATAACGGAGATAGCAATAAATTCCCATCCAGCTTGGGACACACTGTATATGGGAAGTGTTTCACTTTAATTAGCGAATATTTATTATCTCGACGGGTCGTCCGGTTTTCCCTTTTTTTTTTAATAAAGTACTTCAAAAGCTCCACATTCTGATATGCAATATTTTAAGATTCGACTTTTCGATGGCCTTATACGCTAACAAATGGTAACCCAACAATGCCTAAAGCATATTATGCATTTTTTTAAAGAAAAAACCAAATATCTCTATTGATTTACGCGCGTCTGTAAGACAAAAATTTAAAGTTTCAATAACCAAGTGTTCACAACTTGAGTTCGAAAAATTAAAACATCTACTTGTTTGGAGTCCCATGAGTGGCTTGCAAATATTAGATTTTCAATGAATTAAGAGTCACCGTGTGTATCAATTCACACAATATCATTCGCATATCTTATGCAGAGTGTGCATAATAAAAACGAAAACATACATTTTTGGAATGTATTATCCAATTTGAACTTTGAGAGAACCGGTATCTTAAATTTTTGGAAGACACAACTCCATTATTTCTGAAAGTAGCTAAGTGAAGATCGGAACCTGCGAGGAGCACTGATAACTAGACTTGGAGAACCCAAAACACCACAACATATATTTTGATGACCTGACCTGCCATGACCTGATGATCGTTTCACTAACAAAGTTAGCGTTATTAGAGGATAACAAATTATATTTTTTATCTTACGCATCAGTGCCCATCGTAGGTTCCAATCTTCACTTAGCTACTTTCAGAACGCACTGCAAAAGGGTATTTTGCTTGAATGACTTCGTTGACCAAGAAAATCGCAACAGGTTTTCCTGTAAATGTCTGGGTTCTCTTTCGGATGTAAATTTGTATCTATGGAGGTAATTAAGCTATGACAACCAAATTAGGTGCACAGGTTTATAGTATAAAAAGTAAACCATACACCAAAATTTATATTTTTAAGTTGAAAGGACAAAAGTTAGGCTTTTAAAGAAAAAGGTTTGGGTGTCACTCATTACACAAAAAACGCATAAAACTAAAACATTTTGTATGGATAACAAAATCCATTATATAACAGACCAATATTAAGTTTTTGGCGCAACAAGGATAATAAATACCAGAAAAATTATTTTGACAAATTTATAGTTCTTCTTTTGAAAACGTCAAAGTCGCGATTTAAAAATTGACAACATTGTGACACAGAACCTACAACAAATACGGGTTATCTAGAGAAAATATCAGCTCCAACCATGATTGTAGAATTTTTTTTTCAAATAGACCCTTTGTCTGATACTTTGGAAGTAGTTTCAGTTATAGAGTATTTGGTTTAATAGTCTATAATTTTTAGTGAATTTTAAGAGAAAAAATATGTTTTTGAGGATACAACGACTTTTGAATTGTCAAAAGATTTCTTTAAATAAGCGCGCACTGCTACGGTAATAGTAGACAGTAGACAAACTCCAGAAGTCTTCGCCTTGTGCGGGGGAAGCTACATACACATACAGACAAAGAACACCACCCACTCATCAGAAGCGGGCCTTTCCACACATTCGAGTGAAAAAGACTGGCTATCCGAATACGGGACTCGAACTCACGAACTCCTAGTCTCATTCGAGACGTTATTCACCTCGCGAACTGAGCTACTCGGCCTGTCGGTAAAGCCCAATATATGCTTTATTATTCAAGACACGAGAAAACAGTGTATAAGTTTTTTATAGCGTTGAGCTGCATCTTACAATTATTTTAGTAATCACAGCATGACCCATAAGTCGTTGGTCATACAATACGTGCCGGTAAAGCTCAATATATGCTTTACTATTCAAGATACGAGAAAACAGTGTATACGTTTTTTATAGCGTTGAGAAGCATCTTAGAATTATTTTAGTAATCACAGCATGACCCATAAGTTGTTGCTCATACAATACCTGTCGGTAAAGCTTAATATTTGCTTTACTATTCAAGATACGAGGAAACAGTGTATACGTTTTTTATAGCGTTGAGCTGCATCTTACAATTATTTTAATAATCACAGGATGATCCATATGTCGTTAGTGATACAAATTTTTTTAATGGAATTATTTTATTTTATTTTTGCATTTTCCATTTAAATATAATGCATGCTTGTAAGGAAAAAAATATAGTGTTCATCGTTTTTGAGTTATTTCAATTGTTTTGCAACTTGTCACATTTTTGGCGCATATCAAAGCTTATGATAAGGGGTTTCAACCAATAGATCCTATGAAGATGACGCCTTCAAAAATGCTTTCGTGTTCATTATTTGTTATTTTTTCTACCTTTTCAAACAATAAAGTAATTTTTATGAAATGTGGTACATTATTTCTGCTATAATATAGGTTATACTAATAGCCAAATTCGATGCATGGTTTCATTAAAAAAAGACATATTATGATGTAGTTATTAAAAACATTTTTATGAAAATTTCCTACCATAGCGCACTTGCTGCGTCCAGACGCTTTTAAATGTAATATTTTAATAATAACATCTACTTTGCAATTGTTTTCTTAAATTAACTAAACACCGAGAAAATTGGTGTGACTATCAGTGGTAGTAAAGTTTTACACAAAAGCTATACATATTTCCGTTACAGAGTGTTTTTTATAAGGCACCGTGGAGCGAAATTGTATCAAACACCCATTTGTTAATGTAAAGTTATGCTTTCTACCGCATTTTTAGCGAATTCTTTTGAAGATTTCGCTTGTGTCGAGGTAACGACATTTTAATTTTCGAAAAATTCCTTCAAATGAGCATAAATTAAAACTTCTGGATATGTGTATATCCAAGGCATATCCGAAGTTAATTTTAAAATAAATATGGCTATACCTTTGAAACTCTAAAATATATATTTACGAAATTTACCCCATATATTGCCATCAAAGTATGTTGTCAATGTTTCAAAATTGATTTTAGTTGAAAAATTTCAATGCAAGTTTTTACGGGTCCAAATTTATCTGGGATTGAAAAATGATGTAATATATTTTCTGCTAAAAAAATTATTGTCTTATATAGTTTAATAAAAAAAACGAAAAAGGGATATATAAAAACTTTGTGTGTGTTTGTGTGGAGCAGTTCCTGGCTTCAGACTCAATACCTATTTGCCCCAACATATACAAAGCTAATCTAATCGTTACTAGGTTTTAATACTATCCACAATTTTGTTAGTGACAACTGGTATTGAATCTTTTAGTCGTCGATAGTTTTTGTAATTAACTTGTTACATTAGTTGAGTGACATATTATATTAACAGAAAGAGTCAACATTATTTTTTGTGAACCATAAGTAGGTTCTAGAGCTGGTCAGCTCTTTAATAGTTGGCTGGTGTGGTATACTTGCAATATGGTAAGTGGTAGTGGAATTTTCTTTTACGTGATAGTAAATGATTTTTTGCACGTCCGAGGAGGTACCACCCCTTACATCAAGGGGCCGGTGAAGTCCCAACGGACGTTTCCGGCTCTGGTGTATGAGTCGGTTTCCCTTATAAGCAAAAATGATTATGGCTCCTCCTTGTGCAAGAGATTCCGGAGGTAAAATACCCCTCCATTCGGATCTTCGGGAGAGGGGTGTAGAAGGGGCGCCGACATTAAGATTTAACATATCCTTCTCGAATATATGTGGCTTAAATTCTAACCTGAACTCCGTCCACCATTTTCTTTCAGGCTAATAGGCCCCAACCCCTCTTCCTCACCGAAACTCAAATCAGTGCCAAAACAGCCACTAATCACCTTAATTTCCCGAGGTATGAGCTCCTTACTTCTTTTACATTGCATGGAGGCGTGTGCGCGTACGTCCGTAGCAATCTACCCTGTACCAGACTCCTCAATTTAGAAGCTGGAAGAAAAGACATACTGTGGATAAAACTCTACCTCAGGGCTGCATCTAAATTCATCTGTTGTATTTACCGGTCACCTTCTGACAACAACTTTGTCTGACTACCTCTCTAAAAAAACTGACCATCTGATTTATGAATATCCTTCCCCCGAGGTCACTACTCTTGGTGATTTCAAGGTACATAATAAGGAATGGCTAGGATCTTCAAAAACCGATTCACAAGGAAGAGCAGCGGAGGCCTATGCAGTCAGAAATTCTTTAGCCAATATGGTTCAGCAACCTGCTTACTTTCCTCGCATCCCAACACAGCTCAAATCCCTTGGATTTCCTTCTTACTACAAATCCTGACTGCTATAAGATTTCAGTCACCGACCACCTGTGTCGCTCAGACCACGGCATGGTCACTGCTTCCTGTGCAATGCAACCCGATGTCACACAGTCATCACACCCACGTATCGTTTGGCACTACAATTCCGCAAACTGGGACGAAATGCGAGATTACTTTTCCTCATTTCCATGGGCATCTGCTTCTCTGATCCTGACCCCTCTGATATCTACAAAACGTCTCTCTGCAGCCACTCAAAAGCTCTGGTTCTCGAAATTCTGCAACAAGGCCAGACTTGAAAAGGTCAAAGCTCACAAAAAGCTTCTACACAATCCCAGCCAAGAAAACCGTCAAGCATTTAACGACGCAATAAACCGCTATTTCCGCATTGTTTCTGAGGCAAAAAGCTCGTTTAATAACCACATCAAAAGTCCTCTCCAGCGGCAGCAAACCCTTCTGGATCTTGCTAAATCTATTGGGAATAATTTCTGCAAGAGCACTTTCCCAGCTCTTGTCTCAGGGCATGAAACTGTTGCTACCGCCCTGGGCAAGACTGAACTTTTTGCCTCGTTGTTCGCCGGCTATTCTACTTTCAATCCACCACCAAATGTTCACCAACAGTCGCCAATGTCGCGCATAAAATGACGGATATCACTTTCAAAACTTAAAAGGTACGAAAGATGCTCTCTTTTCTTAATACCAGGAAAGCCTCTGGCCTTGACGAGATCCCAGCAATTGTTCTCAAAAAATTCGTACCAGAACTTGCTCCTGTCCTGACTCGTGTTTCAAATATCGTACAATATAGGCATATTCGCAAGTAACTGGAAAACTGCTCGAGTACAACCCGTCCCCAAGAAAGGATCCAAAGCGCTTTCCAGCAACTACAGGCATATTTATCTCCTTTCAGTCGTCTCTAAAGTGATGGAAAAGCATATAAACACCAATTTACTAAAATTTCTTGAAAAATACAGTCTAATCCACAACAGGCAGTATGGATTCCGTCAGCGCAGATCAAGTGCCGACCTCATTTTCTTTGTCACCCATTTTTGGAACAAGTCTATGGAACTACATGGCGAATCCCAGATTGTCGCTCTAGACATATCCAAAGCATTCGACCAGATCTGACACGCATCGCTGCTTAATAAACTACCGGCCTATGGCCTACCACCAAAACTCTGTACGTGGACAGCAAATTTCCTCTCGAACCGGAGCATTTCTGTTGTCGTGGATGGCCATTCCTCTAAGCTGTATCAAACTAATGCAGGAGTTCCTCAAGGTTCAGCTTCAGCCCCTGCTTTGTTTCTTCTCCACATCAATGACCTCCTCTCTAGCACATCCAACCCAGTGCACAGTTACGCGGACGACAGCACCCTTCACTCAAATATACAATATTCTAAGCCTGTCTCTTTAGCCCAATTAGATTAGGATCGCTGACTCATGGAGGGTTCTCTCTCCGTGGATCGCCAAAAAATATTAGACTGGGGAAGTAGAAATCTTGTACAATTCAACCTCACCAAATCACAGTCTTGCTTTCTTTCTCATAAGAGATACACCAGCCCTAGACTCATCACAATAAACAACCAAGTTATTCAAAGTAATGAGTCCTTTTCATTTTTGGCATTTCTGTGGATCGAAATCTCAATTGGCACCAACATGTCACATCAACTTCAGAAGCGGCTGCTAAGAAATTAGGTTTCCTCTTCCGCACTCGCAAATACTTTTCACTAGCTAATCTATATACTTTATATACTTCACAAATAAGACCAAACCTCGAATACTGCTCCAACATCTGGGGTGCCGCTGCCGCTTCTACAGTCGCTGTCGTGGAATCCATTGAGAAGAGAGCTATACGTCTCATATTGACTCTACCCTCACCCAAAGGCTGCCATCCTTTGCCCACCGACGTGCCGTTGGTGACCTCTCTCTCTCTTTTATAGATAGCTGCACGGGCACTGCTCAGAGGAGCTTTCTTCCATAGTTCCTTCACCTGCTGCCCTCAACAGATCTGCCAGGGGAACAGAGCGAATGCACCCTTTTACTGTACAGGTCACCAGATATAGAACATCTTGTTATGCCCGCTCTTTTGCCCCTAGGACTTCCAAGTTGTGGAATTCTTTGCCGGCACATGTTTTTCCTTCTCCCCCGAACCTCCAAACTTTCAAGTCCGGAATTAACAAGTTGCCTTTTTCCTCCTTATCGACACCCACGGTACGATAGTATTTAGGCTGTAAGCCCTCGTGGTGTGTTGTTGAAATAAATAAAAAAATATAATAAGAAAATAAAAAGAAATTAAATGGAATCTTTAAAAGTAGTCCGAACCAACTTGGTTTCTTACTACTATTTGTTACGGTTGTAAGGATTGTATGTTTTAAAACTGAGGTAATTTAATCCAGGGGTTTTAAAGATATAATGTTCACAAACTCATTTTAGATACACACACAAACACATTGGCCGTCACTCTGAAATGCGTAAGTGTGGCAAAAATTGGCTAGAACTCACAAATTTGACATTTACTCGTTACACTTTGAAATACTTTTTACTTTCAGCTTTGATAAAATAATGATGGGCAGCATTTTTTTATCAAAAGTAGGTTGCGTTATATATTAGAAAAAATCACTAATATAACGCACTTGCTGCATCTAGACTTTTATATTTGTACAAATCGATGCCTGACTTGTGATTTATAGCTGGAAAGTATGTTTACCTTTACCATATTTTCGCTATCATAAATTTAGATGAAACACAATTCACACATTTACGCAATAAACGCCAAATTTATCACCACTAGAAACATAAATTTTATTATAGGCAGCATCAGCAGCAATTTATGACTACATCTATCCACTACAAACAAAAGTTTGTCTGGGTTTTTGTTTTGCCATGTCATGCGCGAGTTACACAAATTAAATAAAAAACTACTTTACTTCGCTGGGCTTCTTTATTTGTCAACTTGTGACACGAAGATGGTAACTTAAGTGCCTTACTTGAAAAATTAGAAAATCCTGTTAGCCAGAAGAAATCTTTTCTAATATTGTAAGTGCTTGTTTCTGTATAACTACGTTAGAGGAGCGTAACCCCCCAGTTGTGTGTTCTCTTAAGTACTTGCCCTCCAAGTAACAATTAAAATAATCCATGTCACGTCCAATTTAACAGACCCACATGCTAAGAATTTGTTTTATTTAACCATCTTGGGCTGCTTGATTTCACAAAGTAAATAAAGTTCACTTGTAGCCTGATATAGTACTTTCCTTAATTTAGCACGAATAGCATTAGTCTTCTCACTATAGAGATTATACTATAGAGTGGTTGCTTCAAATGATACTCACCGTAGGCTATGATAGCAAGTCCGTGATGAGCAGCTTGTGCTCGAATAATTATTATTGATAAATGCAGCATTTATAGATCCAAAATAAACATTAAGTAATATAGGTGTTAGTGAAAACAGGAAATATTTCACAGGAGGGATTGGCAGAGAGCCTATATATTGCAAATTTTATTAGCTATATAACTGATAAATTTTATGGAAAAACTAAATTCCAAAATGGATGTAATGATGCGGAAGTACAAAAATTTTAAACAGCAGATGCAAATATTATCTGCAGAAAGCAAAGATTTAAAAGATGGATCCACAATTTGAAATAAGATTTAGCATGTAAAATTACACTCAAGATTTAGCAGATTTTTAAAGTTTCTTAATGAGATGCTAACAGATTGTAGCCGCAATTTATATATATATATATATATATATATATATATATATATATATATATATATATATATATATATATATATATAAGAAAATTTAAGAAAAGAAAACAGAAGAACGTGCTAACAAAATTGTTAACAAAAATTTACTGAAAGGTGTTTTGTATGAAAATTTGATAAAATATTTTTAACAAAAATTTCCTAACAATTTCGTTAAAATGATGTTCTATTAAACTTCACTAAACATTCTTTCACACAAAATTCCAAACAATTTTTTTTTTCAGTAAAATTACAAGCCATACTTTCTTTCAAGTAAATTCACTAAACATTTTGTAAGAAGATTTGTTATTACAACAACATTTTATACATAAAAATTCGCTAATGATTTTTTTTAAATATTACATTATATTAGCATTCAGAACGGCACAGTAATTAACAATGTATTATATCGTTCTATGAGCTAATCTGATGACGGTTGTCAGGGCGGAATCACACTCAGTGGTGCTATCCTAAGCGTTGTCTAGGTAGGTAGTGGAGCTGTTATCACTTCACTAGGTCTTTTAGCCATTTTTTCTTTAGTCTTTTTTGGGCGGGATCTTCTGTGAGGGCTCTAGCTGTGCTATTTTGATGAACACCTATCTAGCTTCGTTCGGTGCTTTGTAGCTCTCTTAGGGATTTCATCGTACACCCATGATATCTTTAAAACTGATTTTAAAGTGTGGCTGGTAACATACCACGGAGCATCTGCTATGATTCTTAAAGTTTTCGATTAGAATCGTTGTATGATGTCTATGTTTGACTTACTGGAGCATCCCCACAATTGTATTCCGTACATCCAAACAAGTTTGATTACTGATTTACCTTTAAATAATTTATTTTGTAGATTTAATGGTAACTTTCTACCTATTAAGCAATACAGTTTTCTAACTTTTATTTTCAGCTCTGCTTTCTTCTTCAATATATGTGCTTTTCAAGTTAGTTTTTTATCAAAATGTAGACCCAAGTATTTAGCTTAACCAGCCTGAGGTATTTGCTTACTATTAATATGTACTGGAGGACGCTCACTTTGTTTGAGAGTAAAATTGACTTGTACACATTTGCGCTCGTTTACTTAGATTATCTGTTTTTCAAGCCAATCTTCTACCAGGTTTAGATGCCTTTGCAATATTTCTGATGCCACTTGTGGGTTTTCGTGGGCTGCAATTAATACAGTGTCGTCTGCAAAAGTTCCCGTCGTTGACTCGATGTTTGTTGGTAGATCTAAAGTGTACAGTAAAAATAAGATGGGACCCAGTGCATTTCCTTGGGACACTCCAGATTTAACAACTAGTAAAGTGAACAGAAACTGAAATTTTGCCCACTCCTGCTATAACTATATAAGAAGACTAAAATTTGTATTTGTTACCTCCAAAGTTGTTATGTCGCCCATAAACAAATATGCTTTATCCACAAGTTCCATGCTTAAACTTTCATCGATATCACAAGCCGAATACTTTTTTAGTTTGGGTGCTAGCTAATTCGAATTCGCATACACCTTCCAAGCGGGTATTTGTTCGACAAAGCCCTAAAGGTTCTATGGTCCAGACACATATTCTAAAAAGGCCAGACAGAATGGCAGACGACGCAGTAAATGTTTTTACATTCATAAATTGATTTAAATCATTTAACGAGTATTTTCACGCAGTTCAGACAACATTTATCGTACCTGAACAAATCTATTTGTGAGCTTTATTGGTGTCACAAAAAATATAAATAGAGTATAATATTCTGTCCGCATTTATTTTATGAGTCCAAAATATTGTAGTAGTTTTCATAATTAACTTAGAGCAGCGGTTTATTATGTTGTCTAAAAGAGCACGCAGCACCAAAGTCTGTATTGCTTAAATAAACAGGAATTTTCTAAGCTGAATTATTAATACTTACCCCAGTTTAAAATATGAATGAATTTCTTTTAAATATGTAGCTATTGTGTTGGATGAAAGTATTGTTGCATTTGGAGACAGGCATCTTCGCTCCATTTAACGAGTATAAATCATGCAAATATATTTTGAAACTAAACTTGAAATTGGAAGAATGCGGTATGCACTAGACAGTTCGGAAAAAACAGAAAAGGGATTTAAATGGAAAGAAATTACTCCTCTTTGTGTCTTGAGAACTTTGTGTCACTGCTCTCTTGTAGCCCCGTATCTAGAATAACATTCAGAAGAAAGTTTGCTTCACGAAGTGTCAGTATTCGAATACATAAGACCTCTCAGACAGGCTATACGCTAGAAGGGCACGCGATACATACAATTTTGGCATAAAGGAAGAGAAAGGGCAATTTGAAGGTCAGTAATGAATTGAAAATCTCGTGGTGTTCGTTTTGACATAGAGGGAAGTAAAAGTGGCTTGGAATCGTTTCTGATAATTAAGTAGGCATTTATTAGATTTGAATTGTAGGAATATATTTCCGCTGCATCCAGCACAACTTACAAGTAAAAACAATAAAGTTTTGCAAGGCCAATGGCATTTAGGTAATTATTATATTTCTTGAATTGCTAATATCCCAATACATAAGACATGGCAGACAGGCTGTAGCCTAGAATGGATCGCGCTATATACGACTTTAGCGCAATGGAAACGGAAAAGGCAACTTAACTGCATATTATTTCAATACCTAATATTCTTATAAATGACGTAAAGGGAGTAGTCAGGAAGCAATTAAAAGGACCTGGCGAATGTGTCTTGTTCTGAGATACTGCACAATCGTTTCCACAGAAATCAAATAAAAACAAAAAAAACTCGGGACGCAGCAAGTGCGTTATGGTAGTGAATTTTCATAAAAATAGTTTTTATAACCAGTATAACCTCTATAGTGGGAACAATGTACCACATTTTATCAAAATAACTTTGTTGTTGGAAAAGGGCAAATATTTTTCGAAAACTAACTTAAAATATATCCGAAAAACTGACCCGATTTTCCTGGCCAACAAACTTCTTCAAGGTATTTAGCCACCTACCAAGATATAATTATTTACAAAAAGCTTTTCGAGAAAACTTACAAAAAAAATTGTAAACAGCTTTTTTGCGAAAATCCAAAAACATCTTTTTTACAATAACTCATTAAACATTAGGTACTAATTACCAAAATTTTACAAAAATTTCACTAACAATGATTTCTACATAAACAAATAAAGTTCGCTACCATAACGCACTTGCTGCGTCCAGAATTTTTTTCTTAGAAACATGCATTATATTTCGATGGAAAATGCAATAACATAAGGCGTGTTTGATTAAAAAAAAAATTGTATCACCAACGACTTATGGGCCACCCTGTGATTGTAGAAACATTTTTTTCAGATGTAGCTCAAGACACCCTATAATTAATATATACAAATTTTTTTCATATCTTTTATAAGTACGGCTATATTGAGCTTTATTGATTTTTTACGAAAATTCGACAAAAATTATATACATTAAACGATAAACTCTATAGCTAAGGCTACTGCCAAGCATCAGAGAAAGGGTCTATTTGAAATGAATTTTCTGCAAATATTTTAGTAAAATGAAGGACAATGACGGTTGAAACTAAGACTTCAGGGTTTGTAAAACATTCTTCTTGAGACATTTTATTTCCATAGCCCGTTTTAAATTCAAGTTCTTTTCCTAAATGTGGCTGATTTTGACGTTTTAAATCGCAACTTTGACGTTTTGAGGAAAACCCCAATTTATTTTTCTTTAATTGCCTATAACTTTTTTGTATTTTGAGCTACAGGGCTAAATTTTGGTAGGTAACTTACATATAAGAACATAAACCCGTGTACCAAATTTGGTTGCCCTTACTTTGTTAATTCCGGAGATATAAATTTTTTTCAAAAGAAAACTCAAAATTTTCCGGGAAAACCCTGGCAGATTTTCCTGGATAACGAACTTATCCAAGCCATTTGCAAAAGGAATTTATTCACCAAATTTAAACAAAATCGGCCCATTCTTTTTTGAGTTATCGGTGTGATACCTATATATATATATATATATATATATATATATATATATATATATATATATATATATATATATATATATATATATATATATATATATATATAAACATATAAAAATTGAAACTGACCCCGGATATGTGTTCTGGGGGGCTTAATTAGCGCTCATTTGAAGAAATTTTTTAAAAATTCAAAAGTCGGGATCTCCTCATTAGTGAATTTTTTTTAAGAAAATTCACTAAAAGGAGAAAATCTGAATAATGAAACCAGTAATATAAATATGAACCCATAAGTCTGTGCGCCACTGTGAAAACCGAGAGTAGCGCAAAGAACTTATAAACAAGAACTGGGTCGATCACCTTCCTAGTGCTCTGAATTCTTGTGTCATTTTAGTGAATTTTCGTAGAAAAAATTCACTAATGGGGCGATCCCGACTTTTGAATTTTGAAAAAATTTTTGCAAATGAGCGCGAACTAGGACCCCTAGAACCCATATCCGGGGTCAGTTTCAATTTTTATATGTTTATATATATATATATATATTATATATATATATATATATATATATATATATATATATATATATATATATATATATATATATATATATATATATATATATATATATATATATATATATATATATGTATCACACCGATAACTCAAAAAATAATGGGCCGATTTTGATAAAATTTGGCATGTACCTTTCTTTTGTTAATAGCTTGGATAAGTTCGTTAGTCAGGAAAATCGGACGAGGTTTTCCGGGAAAATTTTGAGTTTTCATTCGAAAAAAATTCATATCTCAAAAAGTAATAAGCCGTTTTTAATAAAATTTGGTTGCCCTTACTTTGTTAATTCCGGAGATATAAATTTTTTTCAAAAGAAAACTCAAAATTTTCCGGGAAAACCCTGGCAGATTTTCCTGGATAACGAACTTATCCAAGCCATTTGCAAAAGGAATTTATTCACCAAATTTAAACAAAATCGGCCCATTCTTTTTTGAGTTATCGGTGTGATACCTATATATATATATATATATATATATATATATATATATATATATATATATATATATATATATATATATATATATATATATATATATATATATATATATATAAACATATAAAAATTGAAACTGACCCCGGATATGTGTTCTGGGGGGCTTAATTAGCGCTCATTTGAAGAAATTTTTTAAAAATTCAAAAGTCGGGATCTCCTCATTAGTGAATTTTTTTTAAGAAAATTCACTAAAAGGAGAAAATCTGAATAATGAGACCAGTAATATAAATATGAACCCATAAGTCTGTGCGCCACTGTGAAAACCGAGAGTAGCGCAAAGAACTTATAAACAAGAACTGGGTCGATCACCTTCCTAGTGCTCTGAATTCTTGTGTCATTTTAGTGAATTTTCGTAGAAAAAATTCACTAATGGGGCGATCCCGACTTTTGAATTTTGAAAAAATTTTTGCAAATGAGCGCGAACTAGGACCCCTAGAACCCATATCCGGGGTCAGTTTCAATTTTTATATGTTTATATATATATATATATATATATATTTATATATATATATATATATATATATATATATATATATATATATATATATATATATATATATATATATATATATATATATATATATATATATATATATATATATATATATATATATATTTATATATATATATATATATATGTATCACACCGATAACTCAAAAAATAATGGGCCGATTTTGATAAAATTTGGCATGTACCTTTCTTTTGTTAATAGCTTGGATAAGTTCGTTAGTCAGGAAAATCGGACGAGGTTTTCCGGGAAAATTTTGAGTTTTCATTCGAAAAAAATTCATATCTCAAAAAGTAATAAGCCGTTTTTAATAAAATTTGGCACATACCTTCCTTTTGTAAATGGCTTTGACATGTTTGTTAGTGAGAAAAATCGAACGAGGTTTTCCGGGAAAATTTTGAGTTTTTATTCGAAAAAAATTCATATCTCAAAAAGTAATAAGCCGATTTTAATAAAATTTGGCACATACCTTACTTTTGTAAATGGCTTTGACATGTTTCTTAGTCAAGAAAATCGGACGAGTTTTTCCGGGAAAATTTTGAATTTTCATTTGAAAAAAATTCATATCTCAAAAAGTAATAAGCCGATTGTAATAAAATTTGGCATGTACCTTCCTTTTGTAAATGGCTTTGACAAGTTCGTTATTTAGAAAAATTAGACGAGGTTTTCCGGGAAAATTTTGAGTTTTCATTTGAAAAATTTTTTTATCTTAAAAAATATAAAATCTATGATAACCAAATTTGGTAGGTAGGTTTACGATATAAAAAGTAAACTATACACCAAAATTTAGATTTCTATGTTACAAGAAAAAAAGTTATAATAAAATATTTTGTGCCAGATCATTTTTATGAAAATTCACTACCATAACGCACTTGCTGCGTCCCGAACTTTTATAGCACATCTGTTAATGATAATAGCGTGTTTGACGATCATATGGCGGGATGCCATGATGGTTGGGCCTTCATTTTTAATTCATTGTATTTGTCTGATAGGAAGCTTTGTTCAATAAATTAAGTGTTCTACGAATTTTTTACGTTTCGTCCACAATGCCACAATACCAGAGTTTTAATTAGTACAACCCATTCCTAGCTCTAGATTTTCACTGGCCAATGTAATTGATTTAGGAAATCAGTTACCTTTTATCATAAGCTTTCAGGTAGAAGCATTTTCTAAAGGTAAGGAAGTACATTTTATTGATCAGCGTTCATCCAGTAATTCTAATAAAACGTTGTAAACAAAGAAATAATTGAATTTGAGTCAAAAAGAAAAACAGGAAATATTTTTCTTTAAACGTTTGAATCCTTTTTGTTTTATGTAATGGGTAATGTATTGTTCGGTACGTATGTTAAAAATAATAAAGGGGGAGAAGATATTACAATATATATATATATATATATATATATATATATATATATATATATATATATATATATATATATATACTGTCTCATTTCAACGCACATACCGATTTCAATGGCAAAAACTAGCCGAATGTATTTAATTATATATCATACCGTACTTTAAACTGGTAGTTAAAATTAGTTACAACCCGAATTATAAATCCAAACCTAACATCTAAAGCGATAATGTTTTTTGTAGAGATTCATAATTTAAATTTACAGGTAAATTGTTAAGGCTACGTACGACTTAATCAGCACTTTGGGAGTAAATGTAGATTTGATATTTAATTTTAAAATGATATTCAATTTAATACTATTATACTTCTCGAACACAGACAATCCACAAAAGCCGGCATTTAACAAACGGCTGTAAGCCTTTCTGCTACGACTAAACACGGTTTTTGTGACTTAATGTTTCCTAAATCTTCCTGTATATAGCGTTATCTCCAGCAATATATACGACATATAATAGAGAATTCGTAATGCCTTCATATTAACCTATATTATTATGTGTCAAAATGCTGTGGGCGTATTGAAAATATATTACAGATTCACTGTATTTCCACACAAAGCTTTGCACGTTTCAGAATGCTTTTCAGTTTGTAGGGGAGTACCATCCTTGCTTGTTCTGAGTATCCCGAAGGCAAATATTGTGTACGGATTCCTTGTATTTATCATGCTGCTCTTCGAGGCTGAATATTGTGTTGTGTTATATGTATGACACTGGAAAGTTTGTTAACATTATTTTTTCGACAAGATCCTACACGTGTTTTTGTCTAAGCCAGGCAAATCCTTGAAACGTAACATTCTCTTCTAAAGTTCTCTGCAAATAAGGATAAAAACTCGTATCTTTTATATGTACTTTATAAAAAACTTATACCAAATTTTCGTAGAAATAAAGCTCAATATATCCGTTATTATACAAGATATGAAAATATATATATATATATATATATATATATATATATATATATATATATATATATATATATATATATATATATATATATACATTAATTATAGCGTGTCTTGAACTACATCTTAAAAAAATATGTCTACAATCACAGGTGGCCCATAAGTCGTTGCTGATACAAATTCTCTTTTTTTTTTTTAATTAAACACGCCTTATGTTATTGCATTGTTGCATTTTCCATCGAAATAGATTGCATGTTTGTAAGAAAATAAATTCTGGACGCAGCAAGTACGTTATGGTAGCGAATTTCAATCAAATCCTGCATATTTGAATAGCTCAATTTGCTATTAACCTATAAGGTTTACCAAGAAACGAGTTTTTAGGGAACACTTTAAGTTTACTTTCGGAAGTTTGTGCATTTTCAAACATTTATTTTGATAAAACATGGCACATTGCTTTTACTATATTTACTTATATCACCTTCTAATAAATGTATAGCTAGTTGCATACGGTATTTTAATATATATACATATCGATATTTTAAATTTCCCGGCTTTTTAACTCCCTAACTCAAAGGGTATTAGTGAATTCTCTATTTTTTAGTGAAAAGAGTCACTAATAAAGAGATCGCGACTTTTGAATTTTGAAAAAATCCTTCAAATGAGCACTAATTAGGCCCCCGAGAACACATATCCGGGGTCAGTTCCGATTTTTATATGTTTATATATATATATATATATATATATATATATATATATATATATATATATATGTATGTTTGTATGTATCACACCGATAACTTCAAAAAATAATCGGCCGATTTTGATCAAATTTGGTGAGTACCTTTCTTTTGCCAGTAGCTTCGATAAGTTCGTTAGCCACGAAAATCTGCTCAGTTAAAATACATTAAACAATGATTGGTTTTAATTAGACATACGGATTCCCCCGGTCAGTATCAGTTCTGAGCTGACCTTAAATGTATGGAATTTCGACCACGAAATTAGAATGCATGTTTTGTAAGAAAATAAATTTGAGACTCAGCAAGTGCGTTATGGTAGCGAATTTTTATTGAACGCCTTAAATTTGAATAACTCAATTTGCTACTAACCTATAAGGTTCGTTGGCCAGAAAACTAATTTTTCGGGGATATTTTAAGTTTATTTTCGACAAATTTGTGTACATTTTCAAACAGTAAAGTTATTTTCATGAAATATGGTACATTGTTTCTACTATATATGTTATACTGGTAACCAAATTTAATGTCTGCTTTCTTAAAAAAAAACACATATTTGCTATTTAAAACATTTTAATGAAAATTCATTATCATAACGCACTTGCTGCGTCCAGACTTTTTTCTTTTCATGAAATAAAACTTATTCTCTTCGTCGAAAAATATAATTTAACATTATATCACTACTAGATACGCACTTGTACCAATGTTCAACATAATACGACAAGGCCTTTATATATAGAGGGATAATCAAAATTCATATTACCACTTTAATTTTACTTTTGGACCAGCATTTTTGGCCAAATTAGCATAAATTGATGACGAGAATCTACTCCTGCGAACCGTTCCTGTCCTTGTTGACCTCAAAATAAGATTTTTACGAGATTTGAGTTTTATTATTTAAGTATCATCCTCAAAATACATAATCAGATAAAATGATTCAAAGCAGATTAAATATTTGTTTGAAGATGTAAAATAACGCAAACAGCAAACTTTGTGTCCAAATGTAGAGCTTCCATTTACAATTCAAATGTAAATATGCTGAATGAATATACAAATATTGACGCAGTATGTAGAGAGCTCTAATAGTATGTATTCTCTTAAAACAAATACTGTCTACTTATACCATATGTTTAAAATTACTTAAGTTAATTAATTAACCAATTAAGAAACATATTTAACTGTGACTGATCAATTGAACTTAAATTTTAATTAGTCCACGTCCTTGTTCATGCCGTACGTCAACATTTAGAATTTCCATATAAAGTTTTCACTTTTGACAAGATTACGAGTGTGGGGCTTCAAAAACTTAAAATATTTGTTTTCTTATTTTTTATTGCATATTACAATGTCACTACGTAGCTTGAAACTAATTAGCTAATTTTAATGAAATTTGGCAAGTCTCTTTTTAGCAAATTGTATAACGAAATTTTCGTTCAATGAAAAGCAACGAATTTTAATATTAGACATTTTTTTATATCTTTTTTTATAACAGCGCGAACTGGAGCACCTAGAACCTATACCTGAGGTCAGTTTCATGGACAACAGGTATTATTATTATTACACTGGAATATTCTTCCCGGAGAATAAGTTTGTTTTCCAGTATTTCCATCAAAAATTTCAAATATTCTTTTAAAAATCTTTGAAACTCGTCAACTTATGTTTACAAAATTTAACTTATATATATATATATATATATATATATATATATATATATATATATATATATATATATACATACATATATATCCCCTCTAAGGCCCCAATCTGCCTACTCCTCCGATTGGTGGACAAAGGTGGGTTGGGCTGTTGTAGCTCGATTACGGGGCCTCAATCTACCTACTCCTCAGATTGGTGGACAAAGGTGGGTAAAGAAAATATGTAAGGACACTCTAAAGCCTCAATCTGCCTACTCCTTAGAGCGGTGGACAAAGGTGGGTTGGGTTGTTGTAGCTCGATTACGGAGTCTCAATCTGCCTACTCCCCAAATCTCGCCGGAGATCGTCTGCGAGGTCTCAGTGTGTTCAACCCTAGGCCTCAGAGAGATCTGGAGGTTTGTTGCAAGTCTTGTCTTACATATGTCGTTCCGTCTACCTGATTCGTTATCAGTGAAAATAGTGGGGTCACCGTCAGTTAAGTGGGGGGCTTTGGTCGCGAAACTTAGAGGATGAGTAATTTCAGCTTCGTCAGTCGACAAGTGTGTTATCGATCTTCTGATTGAGAAATTATCTTTTCTATTGGAATGAATTTAGGGGTTGGTGCAAAATTAAAACCTTTGGATAGGACTTTGATGACAACGTCACTTATGTTGAAATTTGAAAAGTTATGAACTACTATAGTAAAATTGGCATTATGTGTGTTGTGTGAGATTTTTGTTGTCTAGAATATGCTGTAATTTTCTTTTTTGTACGTCCGCCTCTTGCTGTGTAACATGTTCTGCTTTACTATGTGATAGTCTGTCTAGAGTGTCCCAAAGTGTAGGGTGTACTTTGAATGTGTGTATTTTAATGTAGGTGTCGTAAAGCAGTGTGTTGGTAGTGCTAAGGTGTCGTCTTGTCTCGTGAATAGAATTTCTAAGCAGAGAAGGGTCTGTTCGTTTTAAAATGTTGGAGACGTTATGTGATTTGGTGTGGTGTTTAAGTTGAAAAGGTTTTGGGACCACGTAATGATCACGGCAGGCTTTTAGAAAGGTGAGGTCACAAAGGAGACGGGATTTGCGGATAAGAAGTTTGCTGAAAATTTTGGTATAAGATAAAAGTTCCTCCCCGTAGAGGCGAATTAAATGTTCAGAAAGATTTCCGCGGTCTTTAATGTAAGACATACTTTGTTCTCGGGTTGAGAATTTATGAAACTCGACGTTTCGGCTTCTGTTTTGGAGCCATTTTCCAGAGGTAAAGGAAATATGTAAGGACACTCTAAGGCCTCAACTTCAATATATATATATATATATATATATATATATATATATATATATATATATATATATATATATATATAACCATCAAACGGCACATGCAATGCTGCAAAGCTCAGTTTTGTTGGAAAATTGATATCTAAGTGTTTCCGGAATTAAATTTAACAAAATTTGGAAAAGACCGCGAAATATATTCCTTGTTAGAAAGAGCCAGCTTGCTTTGGTCGCCATACCAAAGTTGTCAAAGCGCCACCTAGGCTACTGGTATACGTTTTACTTATGAAGTCATTTTGTTTAGTACCCGTATATATATATATATATATATATATATATATATATATATATATATATATATATATATATATATATATATATATATATATATATACAATGCTGCAAAGCACAGTTTTGTTGGAAAATTGTTATCTAAGTTTTTCCGGAATTAAATTTAACAGAATTTGGAAAAGACCGCGAAATATATTACTTGCTGGAAAAATCCAGCTGGTGTTGGTCGCCCTACTAATGTTATGAAAGCGTCACCTAGGCTACTGGTTTTACGTTTAACTTATGAAGTCATTTTGTTTGGTACTCACATCTAGGGGGTTGTTGAAAAATACATTTTATACCATCATGAGTCGGTCGGCATTTTGAATTTACCAAAGTGTTACATAACATACTATTTTTTACTGTTGAAGCCTTTTATTTGATACCAATATTAAGAAGGCTGTTGGGATATATGTTTTCCGTAATCTTGCGTCGGCAGGATTTTGAATTTACGAAAGTGTTACCTAGCCTACTGTAGTTTACTCGTAACGGCTTTTGTTTAACACATATATTAAGGACGTTGGCAAGAAATATATATTTCACCATCTTGCGTCGGCTGCTATTTTGATTTCATGAAAATTACCTAGCCTACTTTATTTCACTTTTAAAACCCTGAAGTTTGATACACATGTCAAGGATAATGTGAGAGAAGCAAAAATTCGTTATGTTGCAGCGTCAGCCACACTTCTATATAGAGGGATAATCAAAATTCATATTATCATTTTAATTTTACTTTTGGACCAGCATTTTTGGCCAAATTGTAATATATTGATGACGAGAATCTACTCCTGCGATGTGTAGTATTACATTTGGACCACTCTGTATAAAAAATGAATGTTGTTGTTCAAAATACAGAATTTGTCGAAAACATTTTATTGCTATAGAGTAGCTGAATGTAAAACTCACACAGTAGATGCGATCAGCCATATTTCAACCATAAAACTATTTTCTGGTCCAGTGGTTTATCAAACCGGACCCCAGGCTTCGCAACAAAAAAAATAAGGTTTCCAAAGCGATAACACAAATGTAGAGCTTTAAAAATGCAACATTCCTGTGAAATCTCTGTTCGCAGTAAATCAACCTTAACTGGAATCTGGCTGAAATTTAAGCGTTTTATTAAATTATCAGAACGTTTCTTTTATTTCATATTTTACAACACAAAGATGGTACAAATCAAATTATTCTGTCTACAGTCCTGTTGTAAAATTGATTTACGTTGACGAGTTTATATTATATGCATTCCTGATCATAACTGAATTTCTCTGAAAAGATAATACAATGAGGTAAATTCTAAATATTTGTCTGTTCTTGGCAAAGGGATTAGTAATGTTTTTAGGGCGCTAAGGTACATTTGCGAATTACTAGTGTTTTCAGAATTGATTTAAAAAATATATATTTGTTGCCAAATATGGAATTAAATGAAATAGTCTTCTCAGATCAAATACATGTATGTTTTGTTTCTTCAACGTCGGCCTATTTCCGCGACTATGGCAAATCACCGACGCCAGAGAGCAGTTTCGCCTCACTATCCTGGAAATTTTGCCGAACCCCTGCCTTTCTGTAAGGAGGGTAGAGATCTTTAACGTGCCCAAGATTGCATGGACACGGGACCGATGGCTTTACGCCCCCTCCGAAGGGCGGAACGTGCAGATATTCAACTTGCTCAAATACAATACCAGAACCTCGGTTGATGTTAATGTTACAGTTTGTACTGAAACAGTGAAAGGAGTACCATGGGATCGAACCCAGTACCCTTCGGTACAGAGGCACACGTTCTTACCCCTGAACCACCGAGGTTCTTAGATCATATACATAATTTAAGTTTCTTTTGATGAGTTATGAGTAGTGTCCCTTGCTTATATGCGAGTATAAGCTTCCGCCACACAAATCTAAGTAAGACTACTGGGTATGGAATTAGCGTCTATTGTGGTGTTATAATTTTAATTTCACAAATAAACCTAATGTTTGTCTGAAAAAACTTTCCGGGCGATCGAACTTACCCACCTACAAGTCTGGACGCTGCAAGTGCATTATGGTAGTGAATTTTTGTAGAAATGATCTAGCGTTCAACATTTTTTTATTCAAATTATTATAACTTTTTATACTGTGTCAAACATGCTCTATTGCATGACACTTATAAAATTGTTACAGGCTGTCAAACACTAACCTAATAACTTAACGTATACACTTTACTACTTCTAACATAACTTTAATATGGACATGATATCTTTCTCAACAATGCACGTGCTGCCTTGTTTATAAGAAAAAAATCAGACAAATGTTTAGTATAGGTGTTAGGTAAGTCAGCCTTTAAACGTTTTACGGGGGAGGTGGCATGAAAGGGACAAGTGTTAAATGGGACAGTTGCCGAAACCTTTAATCTGCTAATAATATAAAATTATGCTACTAGCCAATGAATGTCTCTGGGGCACGCAACAATACCACGAAACCTCGTGGTGTCATATATTTAAACATGTGAAATTTAACACCAGCAAACTTTTTCGCACAAGAAGGCTACCTACAAAACCACAAATAGGACAAGGACAAGAAAACAAAAATGCTTATCTGTGGTTGCTGGTATGGTAACCGCAAAGACAGCCACTTTGTAATTAATTTTACCAACATCTGTGGATCGAACGCTAATTTAAATGCTGCTTGTCACCATCTCCAAGATAAACAACCCCACCTACTGGTTCTACCGGAAAACGAATTTTTTCCCTCTACAGTGTCACCCCATATTATGTGGCCAAGGTATAAAGTTCATGAGGCTCTTTGATTAAAACGTGTCCGTGTATATGCCGGGATTGATGTTTTAGTTCTAGGACTGTCTTTAGATGTCATTTCTCATGATACCGTGCTGCTAAAAATTCACCAGAGAACTCCACAAAGTTTCTCATTAATAAGGATCTCTTTAACGAATTTGTTGAGTACCAATCTAGTAAAGTCTATTAATTATTGGTACAAAACCACCTGAATTCCTAAAATGTTCTGCTTATTAATTTTAAAAATAGCAATCCTAACCGGCCCAAGTTTTTTAATAAAGTAAGTGGCGCAGGAGGAGCCGCTGAACTATTTCCTATTAGCCAAGAACTGATGCATCGGATGGAGGTTCCTATTCGCATTGAAAATATAACACAGCCTAGACTCTCGACATTTTTCCTAGGACTAGCCACGAAAACTACAAAGTACTATTATTGGCTCCACTAGGCAAGCCTGGTCATTGCCTCAGCTCCGCAACAAATTTCCTACTACCAGGTAACTTTTCACAAATATACACTTGACAATTCTGTAATTGAAAACATGCTGAATGGGACAAATTAAGGTATTTTTACTTTTTGTTACCATAGACATATGTGTTTTTCCGAAATAATAATCCCATAGAATGAGCCAAATCCACTTGTGAACTTATTTTGCCGGGCACTAAGCTATAAACTCCTTGATTTAGGCATGTCAATTGCAAATGATAACCCTGCTTCAAAGATGCTTTCGAAAAAGCAGTTGTAACTAAAAATTCTGCTTAGAATCATTGTCGCAAAAAGCCCCAAGCGAAACACACGCTGCCTGTGTATCAGCAAGGGGAAAACAGCTAAGCAATTTGGCGTAAACGACTTCCAACAATTAATAAGGGACAAAGTTATCTCTTGTCCAAGTCAAAAAATTATAAGGAGTAATAAGTTAAGTAAGCAAGTTTCATCACCAGGTCTCCCCCTCCCTCTGACGTCAAATGATAAAATATTCACTGTATCGTCAAACAAAATAGGCGATTTCCCTATACTTGTATTTGCGTCCAATTTTACGCATGATCTGCAGGAAAAAGCGCATCAACTATTTCCGGCTGTAAGAATGAAAAAATATTTTTCAGGGATCGTATTGTTAAGCACATATTGGGAAATTTAGGCATTAAAACGGCATCATGGACCGATGTAATCCTATCAGCAGTTCTTAAATTGTCTGCTTCTGTAATATTAAGAATGTCGCTTCTTTTTAATGTCCTATGAGATGGGCGTATTTCCATCTCCCAGTAAACACGTTCAAATTCAGTTTGGTCCTAAAAAAGGAGACAAATCCGATAAAGGGAAGATGGCTGTAAAACTGTATTCCGATGTGGCAGCTTTCGCTCAATTTATGTTCTATTAGTTTTATCCAAAATTATGAGAAATATTACCAATATAGATTTAAATTTTTTTAAATGAAAATACCGCTAGAAATTGGTTTAAACTAACTAGTAAAATTAAATATTAAATAAATATATTAATACTATTTCCCCTAATACTAATTTAATTAAAAATATATTCTTATATAAAATATTTCGAAAAATCGAGTGATCGCCAATTCGGCATACGGCAAAATCTGTCTACTGGCGATATTCTGACATATGTCACTCATCTTTAAAGTTCTGTTCTCGAAAAATTCGGAGAAGGTTAATATTTCTAAAGCTTACTCATCTATAGGCTTTCATTATATGGCTGGCTTTTAAAACTATGCCTACGGATATATATTTTCTTAATGAGGGCTCCTTGCATCTTGTTGTCGATGGTGTTTCATAAGACGAATTATATATTAACGCGGGTGTTCCACAATGTCCTGTTTCGGCTCCCAACTCTTTCTCTTTAGCATGAAAATGACCTTCTGTCAACAATGAACAATCTTATGCACAGCTTCGCTGATCATAGTACTTTCCACAGCACGCTGTCATTGCCTCGCCCAATATCTTCTTCTAGCTCCTTCTCAATGATAGTTGAAGTATCAAACCCCCTAAATGATGATATGTCCAGGATGTTAACCTGGGGCTCTAGAAATAACGCTATGTTTAATGCTTAACAAACACATAATTGTCTCATGCGTAGGAAATGTGACCTCAAAGGCCGAGACAGTTAAATGGAAAATTTCTGAAAAAATCCGCTGTATTTATATTGAGTTTAACTGTTGCAAATGATCTTTGCTGGCACTTACATGGTTGCAGTATTGCAAACGCAGTAGCAGAGAAGCTCGGGTTCCTGGTTCGTGTAAAAATTTGTTTTCATCACAGCAGCTTTTGACGCTGAATAAAACACAGATACGTCCACAGTTAAAATATTGTTTCTATGTCTGGAATACTGCCCCAAATACAACCTAGTCCTTCCTAAGTTATATTCAGAAACTAGCTGTTCGCCTTATATGAGGTTGACATATCACTGTAAATTTCACTATTCTAGACCACAGGAGAAAGGCTAAAGTTATCTGTCCCTCCATCGAAATTACTATCGACATTGTTCCTTAGAAATTTCTTCGTTAGTGCCTCCGCTCGCGACCATTAATCGGCAAACCTGTTCGAGTCGAAATGCACATGGTTTTGTTACCAAATTACTCTCCAGACATATTTCCAAAGACATATATAATCTCCAACTTTTAAAGAAGCGACTAAACAGCCATTTTGTGACATAAGACGTTAGTTTATGGTGTCTTGGAGGCACATAGGCTTTGTATTTAATGAACAAAAAAAAACTGCTAGGAAGAGAGCTCAGAGTGTCTGTCTTGAATATCAAACCAAGCCTGGAAAGGCTGTGTACTTTAAAGCCGGCACACAATTGTGATGCGCCTGCTTTAAATTTATATTACGGTTCTTAGATATATGCATTCTATATATTTTTATTTCATTTTAGTGATAGTGCTCGAGTTGTGATTATTTTCAAACTTAAGATTTAAATAAAAATGTAAATAGTGCCGGAAATTGAATCATAACAACCAGATCTCTGTGATTATCTATTCTCTGCACAAGGATTTTTCATATAATACATTTTGTGGTCGGTGCCTTTATTATAAAAAAATAAAAGAGAAAGCACCAGACTCTACGTACTCTTAATAATCTAATGTCATATTCTGTTAAAACTAAATTCATATTCCACCCATTCACATCCAACCCCAACTTTAGTTTTATCAGGGAATACCAGATGAGCGAAAAAATTCGAAGTTGTCTAATAAACAAACACTGAAACGTTATATTATTCAAGCTTTAACTAAAAATTGTATGTTCCCACCAAATCAACCCCCTTTTCTTTCCGACCCTAAAAAAGGACTTCACCCCCAAAACAATGCAAACTGTTCGTTTGTTGGCTGCTAACTGTCTACCAAATTCAAAGAGGATAGCCTAATTCGTTTGCAAGTTATCGTGCCCAGTATCAGATAAACGTACAGACCTACAGACGGACAAAAAAAGGTTCTCAGAAATCTTGTTTTCGATATATTAGAGACTTTTTACGCCGTTTTGGAAAAAAAAAATTGGATACTTTTGCAACCGATCCCATATTTCCATTCGTTGTGAGTATGTGAATGTAAAAAATGTTTTCTGATGTCTTGTTCATTTATTCGGCGTCCTCTTTTTCCAGCTTCGCCCCACCACCCTTTCCATCATCACTCTTAACTCGCCACCCGTCCAACCAGGATGGGTTAGAGAGCGCCCGACAGTTTCAAAACAGCTAATTGAATATTTTTTTGACAGATTGTCCAATGTATTGGCAGCACACACACACACACACACACACAAATATATATATATATATATATATATATATATATATATATATATATATATATATATATATATATATATATATATATATATATATATATATATATATATATATATATATATATATATATATATATATATATATATATATATATATATATATATATATATATATATATATATATATATATATATATATATATATATATATATATATATATATATATATATATATATATAATATTTATTACTACCCCACAAGCATTATTTATCAGTTCTTGTAGCTGCTCTGGTGTATTTATTTGTTCACTGTTGACCAGTCGCTTAAAATCACCCCAAAGATAGAAGTCAAGTGGGTTTAAGTCCGGTGATCTTGCAGGCCAATGTATTGGTCCAGTTCTGCCAATCCATCTTTCATTATAATGTTCATGTAGCCATGTAACAACGTTTCGACTATGATGCGCTGGTGCACCGTCATGCTGGTACCACATTATACCTCTTGTTGCTAGTGGAATGTCATCTAGAATGTTTTCTACACGGTTTTCTAGGAGCGCTAAGTACGAAGATCCATTTAAACGTTGTGGCAGGACTTCCATGAACAGTGAGCCATTAAAAATACCACACCATAAATTAATGAAAAATCTATGTTGAAATGTGCGAGTCCTTGTTGCATGTGGATTTTCCAGACCAGACATGCTCATTATGAGAATTATAAATACCATTTCTTGTAAATGTTGATTCGTCAGACCAGCCGATTAGATTAGGGAATATAGTACAGGCAATAGAGGAGCTCGTTATTCTTGTCCATAATGCACTAAACTACAGGAGTTATTTTTTTGGATAAATAGGTTCAGAATTACGTACTGAATGTAAAAACACAAATTCCTTACAAATTAGGAGGGCGGAAGTGCCGCCATTTTGAGAAAAACCGTTTCGACCTATATCTCCATAACCGTGCACTTTAGGCTAAAAATGGTAATGACCTTTATTGTAGATAATTGCATTTCTCATCTTCATTGTTAAATAATTTTTTTTATCACTCACCGTTTACAACTTATACGACTATTAGCATTCATTTTTTGAAATTGTTACCTGTATCTTTGTTAATAAGTGTTTAAAAAATAAAATGCTCATAACTTAGCTTTTTAACCGATAAATTTTCTAGAACTTTTACGAAAAACTTTCTTTTCTAAAATCATTATTTTCAAAGTTATAACGCGTTAAATGTTGCACTTTTCAATCGACAAATTTTTCTGGAAATATTTTAGTAAAATGAAGAACAATGACGGTTGAAGCTAAGACTTCAGGCTTTGCAAAACATTCTTCTTGAGATATTTTCTTTCCACAGCTTATATTAGTTTCAGGTTCTTTGCGTAAATGTTGCCAATTTTGACGTTTTAATTCGCGACTTTGACGTTTTGAGGAAAACATTGATTTATTTTTCTTTAAATGCCTATAACTTTTTTGTCTTTAAACCTACAGACCTAAAATTTTGGTAGGTAATTTACCTATAATGACATAAAACCGTGTACAAAATTTCGTTGCCCTTACTTTGTTATTTCCGGAGATATGATTTTTTTTTCCAAAGAAAACACAAACATTTCCGGGAAAATCTGGGCCGATTTTCTCTTGGTTAACGAACTTATCCAAGCCACTTACAAGAGGAAGGTATTCACCAAATTTAATTAAAATCGACCAATTAGTTTTTGAGTTATCGGTGATATATATATATATATATATATATATATATATATATATATATATATATATATATATATATATATATATATATATATATATATATATATAAATATATATATATAAACTGACCCCGGATATGTGTTGTAGGGAGCATAATTAGCACTTATTTCAAATTTTTTTTCAAAATTCAAAAGTCGGGGTCTCCTCATTAGTGAATTTAAAAAAAAATGCACTAATAATAATTTTCGAAAAAAAAGTTTTAAGTTGAAGTTCTAGAAAATTTGTCGATTGAAAAGTTAAGTTATAAGCATTTTATTTTTTAAACAATTATTAACAAAGATATAGGTAAAAAAAGGCAATAAATGAATGCTAATAGTCGTATAAGTTGTAAACGGTAAGTGATACAAAAAAAATTATTTAACAAAAAATATGAAAAATGCAACTATCTACAATAAAGGTCATTACCATTTTTGGTCTAAAGTGCACGGTTACGGAGATATAGGCAGAAACGGTTTTTCTCAAAATGGCAGCACTTCCGCCGTCCTAATTTGTAAGGATTTTGTGTTTTTACATTCAGTGCGTAATTCTGAACCTATCTATAAAAAAAATAACTCCTGTAGTTTAATGCAGAAAAAAACTCTCTATTGCCTGTACTAATAAGATATTTTGATTGTTCATTTCCAACATCCATTCACAAAAGACGCGTCGATGCTCATTATCTCCCGGTATAAGGCAATGAACATTCTGTCGATGATATGGATGTAAGGCTTCTCGATGTAAAGTTCTCCAAACAAAGCTTTGAGAATATTGTAACTGCGTGGCAATCCTCCGAGTACTTGTAGAAGGTTGATCCATCACTGCATCCACCACTCTCCCTTCGTCTTCAAGTTGATGTTGTCTTCTACCGTTAGCTTGAGCGTCAGGACGTTGTCCAATACCGCACTGCCGAAGTCTTGAAAACGATCGAGAAAAAACCCTTGGTGTAGGTTGACGGCGAGTGGGAAACCTACGTTGATATTCCCGACAGGCAGCTAGAGCATTTCCATTAGCATATCCGTAGATATAAATTATATCTGCATACTCTTCTGAGGTGTACTCCATTATAAGAAGTAAAAGAGTAGAAAATTTTGCAATTTTATAAAGTTTACAACTTACACCTATTCAAAATAATAACTTGTTAACCTAAACGTCAAGTGACACTTAATGACATCTTTGGCAAACCAGACTACTACTTACTAAAATACAACAAAGATAATCGTCGTACAAAAAATTATCAAGTCATTAAATTTTCCATATCAAAAAGATGTCGTGCGTGTATTCAGGCCAATGGAGGCATGAAAGTGTATCATTGCGATTTTCTACCAAACAACGACTGGTTAAAAATCGTAAACTGTGCTCTAAAACACTTACCTGATTCATTGCTTACTCGACAAATAAGCGTCGTACAGAAAATTATCAACAGAGTCATTTTGTTCACGAATGAAAGTAATGTTCAAAAAATAAAAAATAAGAAAAAACATAATTGGCGTACCCGTTTTTTTTTTCTTGAGGGATAACCTATGGCATGTGGGTACGCGCGCCACTGCTGGATTAGCCGATTCAATTGTTATGGTCGAATACGTACCTTCCATAAGAGCCTACACATGCGAAGTTTCAGCAAAATATATGTACTGCTTTTAAATTGGGAAATTTTATTTTTTGATATTCAACTTCAACACCCTCTATCTTTTTAACGAAGCATTATAAGAAAAATTGTTCAAAGAACATGGGGTTTCATTTTTGGTCACCACTTATGAATCACCCTGTATATATATATATATATATATATATATATATATATATATATATATATATATATATATATATATATATATATATATATATATATATATATATATATATATATATATTGAGGGTGCTGTCCTGACTGCCTAACATTTTTGATTAAATTTAGATTATCTTTATCTACGTGGTGATTATTATCCCAAGTATGCTTGGCAACGCAAGATATATCTACAGTACCGTATCTTAGTTTTTTGCTAAATGTTCTTGAAATCTAATTTCAACAGATCTTTTTGTTTGCCCGCCGTATTTACGATCACAATCTTTCCAACTTATTTCATATACCTTTTAACCGTTCGATGCTTGTCTTTTAGATTACCTAGCAAGTTTTTTAAACTACTTTTTGTAGAAAACGTTAGTGGCAAATTGGCTGTCTTAAAAATAATATTTAGGCCCCTCGTGATCCGCGTTTCAAATAATAACCAAAGTTTTTTTAGTCTTTATCTTTCAAAAGTCGTTGATTCCGCTAACATTTTTTCTGTTTTCTGTTTGTTTATTAATTTTTCCACTAAGCAAGCAGTGTATTCGTTATATTCAGCCACGCTCTTAATATCTCTCAATTCTTTGGTATATTTGTTCCTACCTAAAACAAAATTAATTAACCTGTATACCAAAATTTTCAGACTTGCCAGTTTTTGTGCGTACGTATAATGTGAGTCATTCGGAATGTAACTTGGAATGGTGGTTTTCTGCTTACGGATATCGAATTCAAAATTGTCTTTATTTTTGATAGCTAGTACATCTACAAACGGTAATTTTTTATTAGCTTTTAATTCTCAGGTAAATTTTATAGAATCAAATTTATTGTTCCATTTGGCAATGAAATGATCTATTTTGCAAATATTTTGTTAAACACTGCAAAAATATCATCCCCTTAACGAAACCAAAACCTAGGCAAATACTCACTTTCACGGTCTATTTTAAATATACTCTTAAAAAGTTCCGCAATAAATGACGATAGAGGGCTACCCTTTGTCGTGGGTTTGTTCAAAAACTCATTGTTGGATTGGAAAATATTTTACAATGATTTGTTAAAGTTAGAGACTCTTTGCAGACCTTTTCATTTATGTTGGCTTGGATAAGTTCGTTAGTCAGGAAAATCGGACGAGGTTTTCCGGAAAAATTTTGAGTTTTCATTCGAAAAAAAATTATATCTCCGGAATTAACAAAGTAATGGCAACCAAATTAGGTAAGCAGGTTCATATCATCATAGGTAAGCTACCTACCAAAATTTAGCTCTGGACAAAAAAGTTACAGGCATTTAAAGAAAAATAAATTTGGGTTTTCCTCAAAACGTCAAAGTCGCGATTTCAAACGTCAAAATTGGTAATATTTAGGCAATGAACCTGAAATTAATATCAGCTATGGAAAGAAAATGTGTCAAGAAGAATGCTTCGCAAAGCCTAAGCTCTTAGTTTCGATCGTCATTGCGCTTCATTTTACTAAAATGTTCCCAGAATATTAATTTAAAATACACCTTTTCTCTGATGCTTTGGCAGTAATATTGGCTATATAGTTTATCGTTTAATGATATATCATTTTTGTCAAATTTTCTTAAAAAATCATTAAAGCTCAATATATCCGTTATTATGCAAGTTACGAAAAAAAAAAGGTATACATTAATTGGTGTCTTAAGCTACATCTTAACAAATATTTCCACAATTACAGGATGGCCCATAAGTCGTTGGTGATTCTAATATTTTTTTTAATCGAACACGCCCTATGTTATTGCATTTTTGCATTTTCCATCGAAATATAATACATCTTTGTAAGAAAAGAAATTCGGGACGCAGCAGGTGCGTTATGGTAGCGAATTTTTTAATCGAACACGCCCTATGTTTATTGCATTTTTGCATTTTCCATCGAAATATAATACATCTTTGTAAGAAAAGAAATTCTGGACGCAGCAAGTGCGTTATAGTAGCGAATTTTCATTAAATGCTTCAAATTTGAATAGCTCAATTTGCTATTAACCTATAAGGTTGACCAGGAAACCAGTTTTTTCAGAAACAATTTAAGTTTACTTTCGGAAATTTTTGTACATTTTCAAACAATGAAGTTATTTTGATGAAACATGGCATATTGTTTCTACTATATAGATTGATGCCTGCTTTCTTAAAAAAACATGTTAGCTATTCAAATCATTTTTATGAAAATTCACTACCATAACGCACTTGCTGCGTCCAGAAGTTTTTATAAATTCAAGTGACTTTATTACCGAGAAACTTTTTCGTTTGACAGGCAAGACTCCAAACTCATTTGTCAACAATTCACCAATCTGTATGTCGCGGAACTTATAGCCGAACCAATAGGGCTTATGGATTTTCCCGGTTTATGAATTTTTGGGAGACAATACTTTTTAGGGACTTTCGGATTTGCAACTCGTAATTTTCTTCCTAAGTCTTTTGTTATAGCGAAGTGGTTGACAAATAAGTTTAAAGGGTTGCCCGTCAAACAAAAAAATTTTCAATAACAAATTCACTTGAATTTATTAATAACATTAAATATGTTATATTGGTTGAAGGCTAGGTTTTTATTTCATTTGATGTAACCCCATTGTTTGCTAGCGTCCCCACGGAGCAAACGTTCAGGTATTTAGAAGAGTTGTTAAAAATGAATAACATAAATGAAAATGTTTCCAAAGAATATTTAGCTTTAACAAATCTTTGTATTAAACAAAATATTTTGAACATACCGCACTTACTGCGTCCAGACGTTTATATAAATTATGATTCAAATAAATAGTTTAGTTAACAATTAAAGTTTATACATATTTTACAGACCAATGTGATTGCAAAAATAAAAGGAGAGTAGACACTAAATGACTTCTAATTAGGAAGTTGGACGTTTCCCATTTATCTTATTCCAAGAGCTGGAGCTCGGCATGACATTTAAACACAAACTATATTCCGATACTACACATTGTTTAAATCACATTAGCAGCTTAAACAGACCGGTGAAAACAGATGTTTGTGATCGAATTACTTTAAATTTAAATAGAAAATGGTGTTTAGATGTGTTCGACCTGTTTAAATAGCAAACAAATTGTATTGGCAGCAAGCGCAAGTTATACTTTTAATAAATGATTAACATGCAGTTAAGCATTCAAATAAACAATTTACCAGTGTTTAATTAAAATAAAATATATTTACACGTTTTTTTATTGCCATGACACGCGCGTTTCAGTGTTTTTTTTTAATTTTCACTAACGAGGAGATGTCGACTTTTCAAATTTGGTAAAATTTCTTCAAATGAGTGCGAACTAGGCCCCCAGAACCCATATCTAGGGTCAGTTTCTTTTTTAGATGTATCACAACGATAACTCAAAAAATAATCGACTGTTTTCGATCGTGGGTACTTTTATATTGCAAATGGCTTGGATATGTTTGTTAGCCCGGAAAATTGGCCCAGTTCTTCCCGGAAAGTCTTGTATTTTCTTTCGGAAGCAACAAGGTTAGGGCAACCAAATTTGGTGCGCTAGTTTATGTCGCAAAAAGTAAACTTTGTGCCAAAATTTACATATATAGGGTGAAAGAAGGAAAAGTTATAGGCATTTAAAAAAATGGATGCCGCTGATGACCAGATAAACAAACAAAAGAAAACTATTTTGTCTGGACAATGAAATATATTGCATGTTACAGACAAATACGAAGTTTTTTGGCACAAAAAGTAAAGAAATGCCAGAAAAAAGTACATTGAAAATGTGATACCTTTTCTTCTTAAAACATCAAAATCGGGATTTGAAACGTCAAAATTGGTAACTTTTTGGCAAATAACCCAAAGCTAATACCTGCTATACAAAGAAAATATCGGAAGAAATGTGTTTTAGAAGTGCTTAAGTTTCAGTTCAACCGCCATTGTCCTTCACTTTAATAAAATATTTTCAAAAAATCAAAATCAAATAGACCCTTTCTCTGACGCGTTAGCAGTAGTTTAGTTATATAGTCTACAGTTACCTTTATAATTTTTCGAAAATTTTCGTAGAAGAAATTCACTAATGAGGAGACCACGACTTTTGAATTTCAAAAAAAGGTTTTTTCAAAAAATCGCGAACTAGGTGCCCTAGGATCCACACGCGTCGTTAGTTTCAGTATTTATTTCTTTACATATATACAGGGTTACGCGTTACGCAGTTCTAAGGTGAAGCACAATATTGCTGTTATTATACAAGTTACGAAAAGCAAATATTAATTATAGGGTATCATGAGCTGCGTCTTATAAAATTATTTCGGCAATCACAGGAGGTCCATAGGTGGTTGGCGACACAAATTTTCTTTTTTAAATCGGACGGCCGTTTTATAACTGTATTTCTGCATTTTCCATCAAATTGTAATGCATGTTTGTTTTCGAGTTATGTCAATTGTTTTGCAAATTTTCGCATTTTTGGCACATATCAAAAATTGTGATACGACAATTTTACCAAAAAAAAAATCGGATTTTAATGCAAATTATGCATTCAGATAGGTTTTCGTTTTTATTATTTCATGAAAAAATCGAGTTGCCATATACAGGGCTCTCAAACAATGACTGAATTAAATAAAATCAAACTGTCGTAGCTCAATCGTTTCAAATAAAAGAGTCTGTATTTTTGTTTAAAAGGTGGAGGGTATAATTAATTATAAATATTTCATAAGTTATTTGCAAAAAAGCTTTTGGTTTTTCGTGAAAAAATTGTTTGTAAATTTTCATGCAAATAACTTTTTTGGGAGTTTTTTCGAAAAGCTTATTTGATGAAATATGATACATTATATCTAATGTATGGGTTATACTGGTAACCAAATTTGGTCCCTGCTTTCAATACAAAAAAATATTTGCTATTAAAAACTTGTTTGTGAAAATTCACTACCACAACGCACTTGCTGCGTCCAGACTTTTATAATTTCACTAACTATGCAAATAAGAATGCGAAACGAGGGTAAATTTCCGACTACTTTGAGAAGAAAAACCACTGAAAGCTACACCGAGGAAAAATTTTTGCAATAAATTGAAAAGCCATAGCATTCATGAGTAGAGAATGAGGAAATCTTTCAAATGACGTATTACAAGTGCCTACTACCCATTGAAAAAATTTGGGGGTTGCAACTGTTATACTAATACAGGGGTGAAGCTTTCACGTTGTTCATGTATTTTTCTTTTTATATAATTGACTGTTTCGGGATTTTTTGTGAATATGCACAAAGTCAAGATGCTGAACTTATTTCATTTGGTTGTTTTACATTGTTTATACACGATGTTACATAACGTCATGCAGATATTTCAGGGGGTGATGGTACTCTACACTATTTTCTAAACAACTATTTTCTCTCAGAGCCTCTGCAATAAAATATCCGAAATGTGTGTCCTCATATACATAGGCTTATGTTTTCTAGGGTCATGAATATTTCATGCTTCGTCACTTTGTTTTTCGAGCACCCTGTGTAAATTCTGACACCAAATTTAAATTTCCCCCTCATTTCTTTAGATTCTTATTTTCGCATTTACCGTAAGAATCGTAAAGAAAGCAAGGGTAAGCAATAGTTAGCCGTCATAGTAGTCAACTATCTGAAGCACTTCTTAACATTGAATCAAATTTATTAGACTAAATAAGTAAATATAAATAAAAAAAAACTATAAAAATTGTTAAAAATGTCCTACTCTTGCTACGATGCAGGATTCCACTATTTTCCTCATAGACCGAAGGACTCTCTCTCTCTCTCAAAAATTCCAGACTTATCGTGAATTGTGACGCATGAAGCCACTATTCTAGTTCGCAATTCCCCCCTCTGCTCAAATGGGGTCTGGCGCAGCATCGTACATGAACCACATCTGGTTTCTGAAAAGAATTGGTTCCTCTTCTAAAACCAGCAGCAATCTTCGAGAAAAAATAATAATGAGGTTCATTTAGCCTTGTTGCAAAAAAAAATTGTTCTACTAAATAATCTCCAATAATGCAGGCTCACACATTTACAGCAAACTGCTGTTGGAAGTTTTTTTTGCGTGCTACAGACGTATTTTCTTCTCCCCAAAAAAATGTTCTGAAAAATTCCGGATAGGATTCCTCCAACAGTTTGCTCTATCACTAAATTTAATATTGCGTTGGCCATAAAATTCTACTTGCTAAGCTGCAAATATGTGAAACACGTGCCATTTTGAATTGGTTCTCGTCCTACCTTCTAAACACACGCCGGTATGTGGAAGTGATAACTATTTTAGATGGTATTTGCTATAAAACCCTGTCAGAATCAGTTACTATAGAAAGAGGTGTACCGCAGGGATCCATATTGGGCTTTTTGCTATTTGTTTTGTTTGTTAGTGACCTGCCTTTGGTCAAAATGATCATATTGCCATGTACGCTGACGATACTTCTGTTTTTGTCGGGGGAGTGGACTGTGCTGAGGTCAAAGAGAAATGTAATGCTAGAGTCACTAAACTTGTCACCTAGTTCAATCGCAATTCTTTACATCGCAAAGCCAGCAAGACTGGCTATCGGCATTTCCATACTGCGCAGAATATAAACAATATGAATCTCAATATCTTCGGGAGCAGTCACACCTCAATTGCTTGCCTGGCGGAGCTAAGGTTTCGGCGTTATTTAAAACTTACGGCAAAATTGAACTCAATGTGTTTTCTGATTCGTAAGCTCAAATGTTCATTAGAGGATAAAATCATCTTAAAATTTTATTTTGATCAGTAGTGTAGGCTGCTATACGAAATTAATTTTGTGATCCAGTTATCTGATGGCTACCATTTCTGTTGCGCAAAAAACAATCATTGAATGTATCGTGGGTGCCGGATATAGAGTTTTTGTGCTGGAATTTTCCGCGGCTTGCGCATACTAACTGCATATGCTTTATATATACTGAACGTCTTTCTACACATACATTAAAAAAGAAGTAGCTTATCAATCTCCGGTGACCTCCATTCAGGCAAATCCTATATATATATATATATATATATATATATATATATATATATATATATATATATATATATATATATATATATATATATGGGGTTAGGACTTTATAATATGTTGCCTGTGTTTGTCAGGGCGGTGACTGGTATCAAACATTTTAAGAATCGTAAAAAATATATTCATTGATGCTTACGTATATGTCTGTCTGTGTGATTTGGTTTGTTTTGTGTAATAATGTAGCTTAGTGTATATCGTTCAAATTTCACTGTGTTATTTTATAGTTTTCTCTTGTACGATTTTTGACATTGTTAAATTTTTGTTTTGATATTATTTGCAACTTTGACGATGCCCATATCGTGTATTCACAACCTGAAGGGAAAATTAACATTATTATTATTATCAAATAAAATTATGTTTGCAAATAACGGATTCTGAATGAGCATTTGTAGAAATTACTAGCAAACATTTGAACGTAGACGAAAGTCACGTGGTAGAAGAACTTGAACCTTGTGTTCTATCAAAGCTCGCCAGGCAAGCATGAATGAAATAACTACTGTTGGTGCAGTTTTTCTTGTACTCGTAGCAGGGTTTCTTCCACTTCATTCAGAACTGGATAACTGACTTGCTGCGTTCTCGTGGTTTGATTTTCGCCTCCAAAATAGGTGGATTTTTTCAATGTTCCAGTTTCACATAGCCGTATATGTGCATTAGAGAACGTCCTTGGGTTAGGTAGTATTCGATTACGAGATCTACATGCCAAGAGTCTGCAGGATTCATAAGAGTCGCAACTGGCGTTCCCATAGATTAAATGCATTTCTGCATACTCTTGATTAGTAAATCCAACCATAATCAAATAACTCAAAAAGAATTTGGAATCATCAGATGAACCAAAGTGGTAAATGCAAAACATCAAGAAGTCAACAATATATTTTTAATTCTTATTGGGTATGCACCAAGAGTTATTTTTGCAGATTAATCAAAAGCGGTGGAAGATACGAGAATATTGCATAAACCCATTAAGTTAAAGAAATGAGGAAAAATTTCAAATTTGGTGGCAAATTTGTCACCCTCATTATCAAAAGTGATGCATTTGTGATCATGAGTTTATCTATATTATTTTCTTATTTGGCTGAGTACTATCACTACCTGAAATATCTGTACAACGTTATGTTATATATTTTTTAAATTTTAATATATATATATATATATATATATATATATATATATATATATATATATATATATATATATATATATATATATATATATATATATATATATATATATATATATATACAGTAAAAGTCACTTATAGCAACGTCGTGTATAACGACGGGCCGGTTGTTACGTCGTAAATTGCAACCATCTGGTTGGATTTCCATAAGCGACAATGTTAAAATCGGTCGCTTAGAGCGACGCCGCTTATAGCGTCGCAGTCGCTTTAAACGGCGGAAATATTGTTGATTTTTGCATTCATAGGTCAGTTATAACGACCCGTGCGGTGCGGTAGGTGTTGATGGTGGAATTTAGGATCACAGCAGGCATAAACAAGAACAAGGGGAAGATATTTTATGGCTTACAGATGTAGGATGCTGTCACAGCATAATAAGATGTCTTATTATGCTGTGATGCTGTTGTAATAAATAACTTGGAGCCTGGTCAATGTCCAGGATTTAGAGGCTTAGAGGTCAAGTTTACAAGTGCACATGTACAAAAATGAACTAAGATTCTGAGAATAATATCTAACAACTAACAGTAATAAAACACCCGACTGTTAAACCCTCAATTATTATAGCGGACGGCTGTGTTTTTCACAGCAAAAATATTTAGTTTGAGTTCATATTTTGTAGCGAGTGCTCGAGCTAAAATATTATTACCTACGTTTCGTGTAAAGTGTATAAAACAGAATGATGGCATCAAAATGCAAAGTCTTGTCAATCGAAGAGAAAGGTTTTATTATCCAAAGGTAGAAGCTGGTGAATCTAACGCAAAAGTAGCGAATGAATTCGGATTATCGCATTCAACTGTTTCTACGATTTGGAAGAATCGAGAGAAAATAAAGGGTGCATTTAACAATAATGCACTAAAAAATAAGCGGTTGCGGACATCGCACCATGAAGATATCGACGCTGCATTACTACAGTGGTTCACCACTCAGAGAAATCGAGGAATCCCAATAAACGGACCCATATTACAAGAAAAAGCAACTCATTTTGGCAGATTATTTGGGAAAATTGATTTCAATTGTGCAGAAAGCTGGATAAAGCGTTTCCGGCAACGTCACAATATCGTATTTGGGAACATTTCCGGGGAAGCTGCTAGTGTTCCAGCAGGAGTTCCAGAAAACTGGCTGAAAACGGTTTGGCCAGAAATACGGAAAGGTTACAAAGATGAAGAGATATTCAATGCGGATGAAACTGGATTATTCTTCAAAATGACTCCAGATAAGACCTTAAAATTCAAAGGCGAAAAATGTACGGGAGGAAAGATGTCCAAAGATCGGATCACTGTCTTGGTTGCCTGTAATATGACGGGATCAGAAAAACGGAAACTTGTTGTTATAGGCAAGTCAAAGAACCCGCGTTGTTTCAAACATGTTAAGTCCTTACCGGTTGTGTATGAAAACAATACGAAAGCATGGATGACATCGGAAATATTTAAGAATATAATCCAAAATTGGGACAGGAAACTTATAAAATCCAAGAAAAAAATTTTGCTTCTTGTAGACAACTGCCCCGCACATCCTCACATAGAAAATTTACAAGCCATCAAATTAGTGTTTTTACCAGCCAATACTACATCCGTGCTGCAACCAATAGATCAAGTAATCATTAAGGCCTTAAAAGTCTATTTTCGGAAACTGTATGTTATGAAGCTAATTGAATACGCCGATCGGAATGAAACGTGGAAAGTTACGCTTATAGACGCAATAACGATGATATCCAAAGCTTGGAGTAAAGTCACCGCAAAAACAATAGCGAATTGTTTCAAGCATGCTGGGTTTTCTAGTCATATAAACGAAGAAGCTGATGAGCTATCATTAGGATTAGGACAAGGACAATTGAGTAATGTTGGTGACAAAGACGGCGACTTTGACGAAGATGACGAAATACCATTGGCGTTGTGGGTTAAGAACAGTGCAATTTTCGAACTTACCGACGATCAACTCGTGGAATATGTGAATGTGGACAACGGAGTGGAAACGTGTGGTTACCTAACTGAACAAGAAATCGTAGATAGGGTGTGTGAGGACATAATTGGTGATGATAGTAACAGTGCGAGTGACATTAACGACGATCACGATGATGATTTTCAACCGCCATCTGCGCTAGATGCATTTAATGCTATTGAGAATATTCGAAAATATCTGTCATACAATAATGTTGATGATGAGATATTAGTAGAACAAGTGTGCTCCATTGAGAAAAAATTGGAAAAACTTTATTACAATTCGCAAATTAAAAAATAATCTAAAATAACGGACTTTTCAAATAAAAATGTAACAAATTGACCATGGCGGTCTGATATAATGTAAGTACAAACATACATCAATTATGTACATATACATACATCTATCATTTTGTTCAAACACAGGTAATAAATATTGTTGAGTGCACATTCGTTATTTTTTTATTTTTGAACGTATGTAGTATATATAGATTTATAGGTCTCATTATTATAAAAAGGAACATAATCAATTATAAAATAGTAAGTATGAAAAAAATCCGGCCGTCGCTTCTAGCGACGTCCGGTTTTAGCGACGCAAATTTCACGGTCCCTTCGTCGTCGTTATATTCGACTTTTACTGTATTGTATTGATATTTATAAATATCCAACCTAGATTAAAACTTAAGAACTAGGCATGCAAACTAAAATTAAAACTTACCAATAAAACTTACGAAATAAATATTAACAACTTCACTGATAAAAAAAACCTAGACGTGCAAAACAATTGTTGACACATCACTAACGCAGCCATATAATGCCACTCGTTTGAGAAAATGGCAATATCTTGAAAATTGTAAGGATTTGTACAAGAAATGTACAAACATCGTGAACAGGAAGGAGGATCTTGCATATTGCTGACTCCAGTAGTAGGAGAGACGTGTTTACGCAGAACAGCTTGAATGAGCATTGCCAATGAATTCTTGAACTTACCTGAAAAATAGAGATTAAAAGACAAAGAAACGGTAGTAACAAGCAATGTACGACACCATGTTTCAATAAATAGTCAATGATGTTATTTATCTGTAGAACAGGAAATATGAGTAAAACGAATGGATATACACTCAAAATATAAATACATTCATTTAAGTTACACAAGCCAAACATTCAAAAGTAATGTAATTTTGAAATTAATGTAAAATAACTTACCGAACGTGCAGATGAGCAAATATACAGTAAAATTTCCAAGTTTGAGCCATAACTGCACTCGTTCCAGTACTGCTTTTGACACACAGCAAGGTGGGACTGTAGATATAATGAAAAAAATAATTAAAACAGAAATATGTGAGAAATTAGGTTTGAAAGAGGAAATGGCAAATAAAATGTTGTACGCTTTTGAAAGTAAAATAATTTAACTTTTAAATGAATAAAATCAGCGTTTCTCAAGTAATTAATAATAGCAAATTAAGCTGTAAACTAATTTCAAGCAAACTATAAAATTTTTAATCAAAAATGAAAGTGAACAGAAGTAGTCAAAAAGATAAAGACAATGACTCAAACGTAGTGACAATTAAAGTGTAAATGATATAGACAGTATTTTAAACTGCACAAATAACGATAAATGTTTATTTAGTTACAGTATAATTGAAAATTATAAAGATAAATTTGTTATAGTTTAAATGTAAAAAAATATTGATGTTTATTATTAAGTTTTTCCGCTAACCCTAAAAATGGGAAATAGTTCTAAGGCCACTACTTAAAACAAGATAAATAAATTTTCTTTGTACTTTAGGCATGTAAGACCAGTATCTTGAACTAAGTCTTCTACATTTTAGCAAAAGTTATGAATTTTCAGAGTATTCAAAAGTATGGTTAAGTTGAATTTATTAAACGTCAAAGATGACATATTCATTCTGCGTTATGCGCTACAGCTAAAAGTCTATAGGAAAGCGCGATAAGAACGTTGACAGAAATATTAAATATTAGCATGCTCTGAAATTAAAAATTTATGATGATTCGAAAAAGAATTGAAAAGACTCTCTCTCTCTCTCTTGTAGTTTGGTTGTTAGATGAACAGGACGCCATAGCGTGTTGTTCCCGAAAATAATGAAAATATTATGAAAACTAGGACAAACCAGGTCCAAATATGTGAATACCGTTTAAGTCAACGTGCCAGTACAAAGTGTGAATTAGGATCGTTAAAAAGAAGTAAAAATATAAAATTGGGCGGACGCTATAGTGACGTCATAGGTGATAAAATACGTTTTCCGACAGTAAATTTCAAAGTGAACAGCTAGATCGAGTAAATAGGTCAAGAACACAAGGGAAATACAAGTGAAAATTTTAAGTTTTAAAGTGAAAATTAGGAAGGGTACATACCAGGCAGTATCCATAGCAACGGCGGAATTTTGACGAAGCGGGAGTTGGTTGCTAGGACCGAGATTGATGTTCCATTGCGTCAGAAACTACAATTAAATCGAAGATCAGCACCAGCAAAGAATTATTTCTGGAGAAAGCGAAGTGCATCAAAGAGTGACGGATGAAGTAAACGACAGGTATCAACTTTACTTACATGCCTTTTGGTACGTGTGGGAACATTGTACATTTATAACTTTGGTATGTGTGAGAACAGTGAAAAATTTGTGGCACTGTAATATGTAAATTGGTTTATAAGTATGAAACTTTGACTTGGCATATGCAATTATAAAATTTAAAATTTATAGAAAGTAAAATTGATTGAAATCATAAAGATATATCGATTGAAAAGAAAACTACATAGAATTTCAATATACAGTGTGTTTTGAAACCAAAATACATACAAAAACAGGTAAATAAAAACTCATTTAATCTGCAAAACATATATTAATATTATATATGCTAAATATACATAAACTAACAATCATATATACAAGATATTTAATTAAGCGCCCAAACGTGGGGCTTTCCAACAATATACAATAATAAATACACTTTTTAAACTGCTATTATCAAAAGTATATATATATATATATATATATATATATATATATATATATATATATATATATATATATATAAGGTGGCCCACTGTAGATAAGCTGGCACAGCCATAACTCCCAAAAAAGATTTTGTCGAAAAAAAAAACCTGAAACACGTCCAGTTTGCTTGGGGGGGGCAATTTTGACGCAAAAAGTATACCCCAAACTTGTGTCATCCCACATTTTTTTAAACGGCAATATTGGTCATGTGATAGCTCGCTGAAAGAGATTTTGATTCCCCATACAATGCTTTTTTATTTTCGAAATTCGGTCTATTCGTTTAGACGATATGCGCTTTTGAAATATCACTAATGCATTTCCAGAGAAATTTTTAATGCTTAGTTGGGCGTCACCAGAGTCCATTACAAGATAAAAATGTTTTTAAAGGTTTGATTAGGCAACAAAAAGTCATTTAAATTAAGGTGTTCCAAAAAAACCTTAGCAAAATATGTCTTGTGATAACGGAAGAATGCTCAAGAAAGTAACATAAATTAATTAAAAGCTCTTTTCAACGAGCTATCAGATGACCCCTATTCTAATTTGAAAAAAAATGAGAGATGGCACCCCCGCTTAGGCTAAAGCTTGGGGTATACTTCTTGCGTCAAAAGTTGTCCCTCTCACAAGCAAACTTGACGTGTCTCAGATTTATTTTTGACAAATCTTTTCAGGGCAGTTACGGCTGCCAGCTCGTTTTCAACTTTCATAATATATATATATATATATATATATATATATATATATATATATATATATATATATATATATATATGACCTCAGCTACGGACTTTGCAGGGTTTAACTCGCGCTTAATCCAAAATATTTTTTTAAAATTAGAAAGCTGTTACCTCATTATAAGCAAACTTTTCTCTACGCAAATTCGCTAATAAACATAAGCCGCTTCTATGTCACTAGGCCAGGGACAATATACTGCATTTGAAATCGCTCGTGTAGTAGATTCCTTGTTAAAAAGGCAATGTTTTTACGACTACATCTTAACCTGACATTAGGAGAGTCCACATATACTTTATTGAAAAAAAAATACATTAATACAAGTTATCTTGCAAAAGCAAAACAAACAAGATGATAATAATCCAAGATAACTTCTTTCGGTCTATTCAAGCTGCTATAATAATTTATAAACATACTTTTTACAAAAATTGCTTTTACGCTAGCAAGATTATTTTGTTATAAGTTTATTATTGTGCTTGATATATGTTATGAGAAATATTGGCAAGAAAGAAATGAATAAAGCTCATAACAAAATCCATTTTATGACCGTTCTGGTTCTGTTATCCTCTTTCACAGTCTCAGTTGCCATAAATTTTTATGTTCGCTTATTTCCTCTGTTACCAGAAAAGCACGAGATGGACTCTCATTCTCTCTCTATTCATTGTTCAGCAAACAAACGAAACATTCATTGTACAAATATTCCTCCAGGTGTGTATGAATCACTAAAATTGATATATGTGTCTTTTATTAAGGTGGGCGCAAAAAAGAAAACTCCAGGTGTGTTACTTTTTCATAGGGAAATGGACCTTATACAGATTTAATATTTTATTTTTGAAAACTTGTTTTATTAAAAATAATTGGACTTTCTCTTTGTTTTTACAGACTTGTGCCGACATTGCTTTTTAACAGAAATACCGCAGGGATGTACCTTAATTTGTACAAATACGAATGCCAAGTCTAAAATATGAAAATATGTTACAAATATGTTTTGTCATTTTGTTTGAGACTTGTGATTCTTGTTACTTGAACAGTAAGGTAAACAGTAATGAAATGTTTGATACACTAGATTACCAAACATATAAAACCTTAGGAATAATCAAAGTAAAAAAAAAAAACACTTCCAGGGCTGTCTTCAATGCCTCTCGCTTATTGAATTTACCTTCATCGGCAGAAAGTTTATTAACCCTAACTTATTCGCGTGCTGGACTGTAATGCAGTTAGTAGCTCGCTGTATTTTATACACCATATAAAAAATAGTTAGGTCTTGGACTTTTAAAGTTATTATATTAATTGCTTAGCCCGATTCATATTATGTACAATTTGTTTTTAAAAAACTAAGAAAATTATCTTAAAATTAACACAAACATAAATTAAGAAAGAGAAAAACAAAACCAAAATAAACTTTAAGAAGTAAACAAAACTGTTTAATATTCATCTTCTGTTTCTTCATCTTGCAATAAATTAGTACAGGATAGGAATTTAGTCACAGGTGTTGCATATCCTATGCATACAAAGATGTGTACTTTATAGTGATCACTGTTTTTCGTACGTATACATAATACGCATATTTTCTTTAGTGGTTCTACTGGAGTTTGATTTTCCTCTTTATACTTTAACAAGTTTCCTCCTTGACGGTAAATTTTCAAATTTTGCTCTTTCGACAAGGTGTCTTTTCATCAGCAACATCGCTAATGCAAAAACGTTCTTCGCTTCGAAGTCTGTGCATCAAAATGTGCTCCATTATACAATATATATATATATATATATATATATATATATATATATATATATATATATATATATATATATATATATATATATATATGTTAACACCAGCCACATTTAGTAAGTAAACAAAAACATAATGGCCATTTCTTATTTCTTCGAGATTCTGAGTAACTCCCACAGACCGTACAACAGGGTCAACGCCTCCTTTTGTACCAATGTAAGAATGAATTACTTCTGGACTATGTGTTTCTTTGTTTATAGCAGCTTCACCTTGCATGGTCTAGCTTAATATAACAGCCTTATTCCTTTTAGGCACAAATGACACCATCAAGTCCTTCTGGAAGCCAAAAAGAGTGGAGTTCACAGGCCTGAATTTATTAGGTTGAAATTCGATCAGAATATCTGCTTTGTTCTTCATAATACTAACAACCAATGTAATCTTTTTCTGCAGATATAATATTGGCAGTGGAATACTTTTGTACCAATCGGCAGAATTTAAGCTTCGAGAATTTACTTTTACAGGGTCTACAATCATATAGAGAATTAGATAATTGATAGGGACTATCCGGCTGCTGCCCACCATACAGGCCCTACATTGGAAGTCTAACAGGTCTTGGTATCACAAAATAGAAATGGTTTTGACCCATATTTGCAGGGTCTGCTGGGGATCTACTGTATGAAATTACGTGGTCCCCGAAATGAGACTAGCATTTCATCTATGGTCAGAAACTTATTTTAGAAATATTTGTTTTTCCAATTGGTCCATTCCGCCCTTCGGCGGGGGCATAAAGCCGTCGGTCCCGTGTCAATGCGACGTTGGGCCCGTTAAATATCACTACCCTCCTTACATAAATGCAGGGGTTTCGTATTTTCATCACTTCATCATTTTCAAAAAGTGGGGATACAGCAACAGTAAATAAGTGATGAAAAAGGTGTGGGTGCAGCAAACACATTATGGTTCTTGTAAAAAAAATTGAAATCCGATAACTCAATTTCCTATTAAGCTAGAATCTGCAATCTTGAACACCTATATAAACGCAGCCACAAATTGGTTTTAAAAACATTTTTTTATTGTTTTGTTTGCAAAAACTAGTTCGATTGGGTTGACTAAAACAAATATTTATGACTTGGTAGGTACATTACCTTTGTAAATTTATTTTCTAGAAAACTTTTGTGACTAATGAAATTTGTAACATATTTTTTAAAGAGGCTTGCAGTACTTACATATATCTTTACCAAACTATAAATTTCTAGCTCCATGGAAAATAGAAACGTATTCAAATAATCGCTAACTGGGACCTCTAAAACCGGTCTTGCAAGTCCTTTTAAATAAAGAATTAGTTTTAATAATATACCTTACTAATAGTGTACAATTCTTATGAAAATTCACTACTATAATGCACTTGCTGCGTCTCGGAAATTTTTTTCTAATGTCAGCAAATTTTATATTTATAGCAATTATCATGATAATAACATATTGTTTCAGACAACTTCAAATTTAACGGCGAATCCAAATATAGTACAATACTTAATTGTACTATATTTGGATTCGCCTATATTATAATTATTATATTATAATTAATATAGGGTGTTTTGATTTAAAACAAATTAGTTCGTTGTTTTCGGTATAACCCAATGTGCCGGAATCTTAAAAGTACTTTCATTTGAAAGCTAGACATTGAATAGGACTATGTTATATATATATATATATATATATATATATATATATATATATATATATATATATATATATATATATATATATGTGTGTGTGTGTGTGTGTGTGTGTGTGTGTGTGTGTGTGTGTGTGTGTGTGCTCAGAAAGATTTCCGCGGTCTTTAATGTGAGACATGCTTGGTTCTCGGGTTAAACCGCGTCCAGAATTTATGAAAACTCGACGTTTTAGCTCCTCTTTTAGAACCATTTTCAAGAGGTAAAGAAAGTATGTAAGGACACTCTAAGGGCTCAATCTACCTACTTCGTAGAGTGGTGGACAAAGGTGGGTAAAGGAAATATGTAAGGACACTCTAAGTCCTCAATCTGCCTACTCCTTAGAGTGGTGGACAAAGGTGGGTAAAGGAAATATGTAAGGACACTCGAAGGCCTCAATCTGCCTACTCCTTAGAGTGGTAGACAAAGGTGGGTAAAGGAAACATGTAAGGACACTCTAAGGCCTCAAACTGCCTACTCCTTAGAGTGGCGGACAAAGGAAATATGTAAGGACACCCTAAGGCCTCAATCTGCCTACTCCTTAGAGCGGTGGACAAATGTGGGTTGGCTTGTTGTAGCTCGATTACTGGGCCTTCATCTGCCTACTCCCCAAATCTCGCCGGAGATCGTCTGTGAGGTCTCAGTGTGTTCAACCCTAGGCCTTAGAGGGAAGCCGAAACGTCGAGTTTTCATAAATTATGGACGCGGTTTAAACCGAGAAGCAAGTATGTCTCATTAATATACATATATATATATATATATATATATATATATATATATATATATATATATATATATATATATATATATATATATATATATATATATATATATAAGATCTGAAACTGACTTGGGATTTTTGTTGCAGGATGTCTAATTGCGCTCATCTGAAAATTGTTTTGAAATTTCGAAAGTCGTTTCCTCTCTACAGGTAAAATTTTCTTTAAGAAAATTCGCTTATAAAGTAGATAACTTTTTATTTCGTTTAAAAAACCAATTTTTGCGCAAGCTAGTTTATAATAAATGCGTGATGCAGAATAAAGAAAGTAGACAACGTTATTCAGCACAATTTGTTTACAATGTACAGGACAAACTTTGTGATTAATTTAAATAGCCATAATTTACATAGTATTATTTAAATTAAAATGTTTTGGAAATGTAAAATATCTTTATTTTGTCTGGCAGTGAAAAGCAAATACCAGAATTTGCAGAATATTACGACGTAGCTAAAAATGGCAGTATTTTTCATTTTAATGGTTTCAAGAATGACGACAGCCAAGGATCGTTAGTATAAAATATAATCGGAGATTCCATTATTAGGTTCAAATGAAAACATGAGTTTTGGGAACTTATTTGCAATTCAAATTTTTGAATGGCTTAAGTTTATGAAAACTTGCCCCTTGCGGAACCATGTTGTATGTTGTCACGCCAGCTTCAAATAACACTAACTGTTAAAAACTAGAGACTTTATACAACCAACTAACAATTTAGTAAATTGTCAGCCCTGGCCCATTTCTACCCTAATATAGAGACAAGGTATGTAAGGATAGATTCATTCTCGCAACAATTAGAACCGTAAACCGGTTTCGCTCTCATTAGAGCTCTTCAGTACGGCATACTAATTCCAGCGAAAATACACCTATAAAGTTACACGGCTATATTAGCCAGCCTAGCATTCTCGCCGTACTGAAGAGCTCTAATGAGAGCGAAACCGGTCTACGGTTCTAATTGCTGCGAGAATGCATCCAGCCTTACATACTTTTTCTCTATATTAGGGTAGAAATGAGCCAGGGCTGACAATTTACTAAATTGTTAGTTGGTTGTATACAGTCTCTATTTTTTAACACTTTGTGTTATTTGGAGCTGACGCTAAGGCCTCAATCTGCCTACTCCTTAGAGCGGTGGACAAATGTGGGTTGGCTTGTTGTAGCTCGATTACTGGGCCTTCATCTGCCTACTCCCCAAATCTCGCCGGAGATCGTCTGTGAGGTCTCAGTGTGTTCAACCCTAGGCCTTAGAGGGAAGCCGAAACGTCGAGTTTTCATAAATTATGGACGCGGTTTAAACCGAGAAGCAAGTATGTCTCATTAATATACATATATATATATATATATATATATATATATATATATATATATATATATATATATATATATATATATATATATATATATATATATATATATATATAAGATCTGAAACTGACTTGGGATTTTTGTTGCAGGATGTCTAATTGCGCTCATCTGAAAATTGTTTTGAAATTTCGAAAGTCGTTTCCTCTCTACAGGTAAAATTTTCTTTAAGAAAATTCGCTTATAAAGTAGATAACTTTTTATTTCGTTTAAAAAACCAATTTTTGCGCAAGCTAGTTTATAATAAATGCGTGATGCAGAATAAAGAAAGTAGACAACGTTATTCAGCACAATTTGTTTACAATGTACAGGACAAACTTTGTGATTAATTTAAATAGCCATAATTTACATAGTATTATTTAAATTAAAATGTTTTGGAAATGTAAAATATCTTTATTTTGTCTGGCAGTGAAAAGCAAATACCAGAATTTGCAGAATATTACGACGTAGCTAAAAATGGCAGTATTTTTCATTTTAATGGTTTCAAGAATGACGACAGCCAAGGATCGTTAGTATAAAATATAATCGGAGATTCCATTATTAGGTTCAAATGAAAACATGAGTTTTGGGAACTTATTTGCAATTCAAATTTTTGAATGGCTTAAGTTTATGAAAACTTGCCCCTTAGAGATGACATAATTAACTGGACTGTATAATTAGTCGTTCAGGTTTAACGAGAACAATGTATTTTTATTATAAAGTTATTAAAATAACCCACTTCACCCAGTGTACAAACTAGCTAAACGTATTAAACGTAGATATTTCAATATTTTAGCGACTGCTATGATGTGAGTTCACATCGCTGGCAAATTAATTTGTTCTGTTTCTAAATGAATTAAATTGTCGTTTGATGTCATGCTGTTTTGTAATGTATTCCGCTAATGACGATGGAATTTTTAAATAAAATTGTATATCATGGTCTGGTTCAAGCAAGAAAAATATGTTTCTTCAAATTTCATGTATTGTAACAGCTAGGAAATTATCAAGTATGCAAGGAAATAATTGTGTATGGCGATTACGAGAGATGGAAATTTGCTGTTTGTTATTTAATTAAAGACTCTCATTTATTATATTGTCAATTTAGTTTAGATAAAGCCAAAGCCATGAACTTTATCAATCGCAGAGATGAACATCTACAACCTTATCGCCTGGTTGCATAAAACACCGTCAACTTCGTTGTTAGCAGGTCGCGTTGTTAGCTAACAACGAACTTAACTACTGCTGGTGGTGGAGAAAGTCGAAAAGGGTTTCGCATAGTCGGTCGTCAACCAATTAATTAAAAGTTAACTAATACACAAATAGATATCAAAAGTTTCTCTAGAAAGCGTTTAACCTAATTTCATGACTTCACAGTGACAGTTGTTCTCGAGCCACTAAGAAATAAACAACTTACTTGTCTATAAGGCTAGATGCATTCTCTAAACAATTATAACCGTAGACCGGTTTCGCTCTCACAAGCGCTCTTCAGTACGGCATACAAATTGCAGCGAAAATACACCCATAAAGTAATACCAATACTCAGTGAGTGGTGGACGTTCCGCCACCTAGTTGCGGAACCAAGTAATATGTTGTCACGCCAGCTCCAAGTAACACTAAATGTTTAAAACATAGAGACTCTATACAACCAACTAACAGTTTAGTAAATTGTCAGCCCCGGCCTATTTCTACCCTCATATAGAGACAAAGTATATAAGGCTAGATGCATTCTCTCAACAATTATAACCGTAGACCGGTTTCGCTCTCACAAGCGCTCTTCAGTACAGCATACAAATTGCGGCGAAAATACACCCATAAAGTAATACGGCTATAGTAGACAGACTTTCAATACTCAGTGAGTGGTGGACGTGCCGCCACCTAGTTGCGGAACCAAGTAATATGTTGTCACGCCAGCTCCAAGTAACACAAAATGTTTAAAAAATAGAGACTCTATACAACCAACTAACAGTTTAGTAAATTGTCAGTCCCGGCCTATTTCTACCCTCATATAGAGACAAAGTATATAAGGCTAGATCCATTCTCGCAACAATTAGAACCGTAGATCGGCTTCGCTCTCACTAGAGCTCCTATTCAGTACGGCATACAAACTGGAGCGAAAATACACCTATAAAGTAATAAGGCTATAGTCGCCAGACTTTCAACACTCAGTGAGTGGTGGACGTGCCGCCACCTAGTTGCGGAACCATGTTGTATGTTGTCACGCCAGCTTCAAATAACACTAACTGTTAAAAAATAGAGACTTTATACAACCAACTAACAATTTAGTAAATTGTCAGCCCTGGCCCATTTCTACCCTAATATAGAGACAAGGTATGTAAGGATAGATTCATTCTCGCAACAATTAGAACCGTAAACCGGTTTCGCTCTCATTAGAGCTCTTCAGTACGGCATACTAATTCCAGCGAAAATACACCTATAAAGTTACACGGCTATATTAGCCAGCCTAGCATTCTCGCCGTACTGAAGAGCTCTAATGAGAGCGAAACCGGTCTACGGTTCTAATTGTTGCGAGAATGGATCTAGCCTTACATACTTTGTCTCTATATTAGGGTAGAAATGAGCCAGGGCTGACAATTTACTAAATTGTTAGTTGGTTGTATACAGTCTCTATTTTTTAACACTTTGTGTTATTTGGAGCTGACGCGACAACATACTACTTGATTCCGAAACTAGGTGGCAGCACGTCCACCACTCCCTGAGTGTTGAAAAGCTGGCTACTACAGCCGTATTACTATATAGGTGTATTTTCGCTGCAATTAGTATGCCGTACTGAAGAGCTCTAATGAGAGCGAAACCGGTCTACGGTTCTAATTGTTGCCAGAATGCATCTAGCCTTACATATTTTGTCTCTATATTAGGGTAGAAATGGTCCGAGGCTGACAATTTACTAAACTGTTAGTTGGTTGTATACAGTCTCTATTTTTGTGTTATTTGGACCGGTCTACGGTTCTAGTTGTTGCGATAATGCATCTAGCCTTACACACTTTGTCTCTATACTAGGGTAAAAATGGGCCAGGGCTGACAATTAACTAAATTGTTAGTTGGTTGTATACAGTCTCCTTTTTAACACTTTGTGTTATTTGGAGCTGGCGTGACAACATACTACTTGGTTCCGCAACTAGGTGGCGGCACGTCCACCACTCACTGAGTGTTGAACTTGTCTGTGAACACGGTCTCCTGCCACTGACTTTTTCTCAAATCACAAAGAAGCCTGTTAAACAATTTTAATGTTAGTAGGGTTAGTGGAGTAGCAATGACATTGGTTGTGCTAGTCGCTTTTTAGTGGTTTAATACTAATAGTGTTCGTCATGAGTTCACCTGCAATTGTGCAAAAGAAAAGGAAATTTTGCTTTTAGATATTACAAAAAAGTAAGCATCTAAAACTTTGGACTGTTTTCTCAATATCTGGATATCCCTTTTAACGGTCCTTACGGTTTAATCTCGTAGTTATTCCTTAGTGCATATCCTTTTAGAGCTATTTGTATCCTTGATTGTCCTTTTAGATATAAAAGTATTAAAGAAAACAAAGCTACAAACAGTGTGGATATGAAAAAGCAAGGGAAAGCTTGGAACAGATAAGTGGCCAGTTTAATGGCGAGAATAGACGGCTACCCAGAATTGCGAAGCAAACATAAAATATATTACATTATCTTCATTAATATATTCGACCGCAAACACACCTCCCCATATTATACATTTTTATTTACAGTGTGATGATAAAGTTTGGAATATAATTCATATATGCGTTATTTAATTTTTTAAGAAAAACGTTTGAACGGGTCAATCTTATTTTTTTCAGTTGCCATTACGACGTAAAAATTACATTTATGGAGTCAACTATACATTTAGTCATACATTTCATATCTCTTTTTAATTTATTACCCTGTAATATTCATGGTGAAGTGCATTGCCGGCTCGATTTACTTTCTCTAAATTTAATGCGTTAATATAGAACCTCGGTGGTTCAGGGGTAAGAACGTGTGCCTCTAAATCTAAGGGTACTGGGTTCGATCCCAGGGTACTCCTTTCACTTTTTCAGTACAAACTGTAAAATTAACATCAACCGGGGTTCTGGCATTGTATTTGAGCAAGTTGAATGTCTACACGTTCCGCCCTTCGGAGGGGGCGTAAAGCCGTCGGTCCCGTGTCCATTCGATGTTGGGCACGTTAAAGATCCCTACCCTCCTTACAGAAAGGCAGTGGTTCGGCAAAATTTCCAGGATAGTGAGGTGAAACTGCTCCCTGGCGTCGGTGATTGGCCATAGTCACGGAAATAGGCCGACGTTAAAGAAACAAAACACACACACACACAATGCGTTAATATTATTTAGTATTATTTTGATATTCTAGACGTTTTAATATTTAAAGTAGTTATCATATTTGTTATTGGATTCCTCGGAAATTGTTTTCACTAAGATCCTACACAAATTGGAACATACACCTTTAGGTATGTCGCCTTCTTATCTAACTTTGATTTTACTGGATTCTACTCGCAAATTATACCTATTACTTCCACACCGTCAATACGTGTGAAAGTATGGCATCGGCGATAAAAATTTCATTTTTTTTTCCGCTCAAACGTCCTAAAACGTATCAAAACATATAGAAAACATGATTTGGGAACGAACTTTTTTGTGTCTGTCGGTCTTTAAATCTATCTGTTTGTAGCCGCGATAACTTTGGAAACAATTTGGATGTCGTCTTCAAATTTGGTACACAGTTAACACCCAACAACCGAACGATACGGACTGTTTTTGTGTAAAATCGCACCAGGCGGTATGGGACCAGGATTTGGTTAAAACTCGAGTAATATAACGTTTTAGGGTTTGTTTATTAGAAAACTTCCAGTATCATCTAATATCTGGTATTCTGTGCTGAAATTAAATTGAAGGTTAAACGTGTGGGAGTGGAATATCTGTGACAGAAGTTTCGAATTTTTCTTTGCTAAAACGGAGTAAAAGGTCTCAAAACATATATAAAACTTGATTCTGGAACGAAATTTATTTTATCTGTCGGTCTGTTTGTCGGTCAGTCTGCCGACCTGTACGTCTATTAGTAGGCGCAATAACTCCCAAACGAATTGAGATGTCATCTTCAAATTTGATATCCAGCTAGCACGCGACAAAGAAACCCTTCGAATTGTTTTTGGGTAAGATCGCTTCATAGGGTAGGGGACAAATAAGGGGTGATTTGGTGATAATAGACATTTTTTCGTTAAAACTTGAGTAATATAACGTTTCAGAAGTTAATGGGTACAGGAATACGAATAGTTTTTTGTGGTCAGGTCATGGACCCTATATTCATTTCATGAGAATGTCTTTCTGAGGAGAGTAGATTATCACAGCTATGTGGAAGTTATGATTGAATATGCAGCACTGCTCATTTTTGATAGGCTTCCTTTTTAATGACGAATGAAAACATTTAGTTAATTAACGTCTCTGCACTACCTTGGCTTGTTTACTTGGTATATTTTCCCAACTCAATACTATCGTAAAGTTTCAGTGTCCTGTTTTGAATAAATATTACCTAGATATTTGTCATACTATATATATATATATATATATATATATATATATATATATATATATATATATATATATATATATATATAACTATGTATGTATGTGTGTGATTTTTATGTTGTAAAAGCGTTGACACTAAAATTTGGTTTACAATTTGCGCCTATAAATGTTATTAACGTACCAAAATAAGAGACTGTGTGTGTGTGTGTGTGTGTGTGTGTGTGTGTGTGTGTGTGTGTTGCATCCGATGGCCTCGGGAACTAGGTCCATTAGCCACAAACTGTTGTATTAGACAGACAAGGGGTAAAGAAACGTTTATGACTAATAATACTAGCAACAAAATTGAGGGTTAAACCATACACATCGCTTAGTATACACCAACATATAATAGTCCTATAGGTCCTATAATTAAATTGGTATCGTTAATTGTTTTGTATATATACACATATATATTATTTGTTTCCTTAATAGTGGTTTTTAATATATATATATATATATATATATATATATATATATATATATATATATATATATATATATATATATATATATATATATATATATATATATATATACAGGGTTTTTCACGATAGCCGTGCATTAGAAGTTTATGAAGTTCCCTGGTATCATAAATTTTGAAATTTTGGCAGCGGTCACAATTCGCATTTTCTTTTTTTCTAAAATATTTTCAAGCCCACATCACTTCCGGTTAAACCGGAAGTAGTCATCAACTTTGCTAATTTAAATAGAATGCCCTATTTTTATTGCATATTCGAATTCTCCATAATATTTTGTGAAGATTTATATTAGACTTTTCTATCCCTATCTTTAATTATTTCATAGATATTTTGATTTTTTTACATTTTGCGTAACTTCTATCCTCATTTATAACGTTTTGTATTTCACATGTTTTTGAAGATAGAAGGCTGGAATTTAGAATACTATAACTCCTAGGATGAAGCCTTCATATTATCAACCTAAAGTTTACCTGTATCATACAGAGTGTTTTAAATTTAAAGACCAACTTACAGATATTCAATGTTGCAAAAGTCATTTTTTTCAAATGGTGCACCCTGTATATTATTAAAAATTCGAGTTCTAAATTTAATTCTACACCGGTTTCATATAAGTTTTTCTATACCTATCTCTTACGAGTAACTTGCCACTAGAGCTTTTAGGTAACAAACTTTTTTTCTAGAGAATATACATCACGCTGAACAATAAAGGCAGGTGTGGCTGTCAGAAAACAGAATTTTGACAACACATGAATTCAAAAGCGTCATTTATATTTGAAAGTTAATCTAAGTGTGTTTGCATTACTCACGTTATAGAAGTAATAAGCCAATAAAAATGAAGAGTACTTTAATATGGATATTTTACATTTATTTTATATCCATGGGGAATGCAATCGGATTGTAAGCAGAACATGCAGGATGTTTAACGAGAGGTATCACACGCTATCGGCAATGACTAGAGGAAAATTCGCAAGAATAGAGGAACTATTTAAATTGACTGGAAGTGCCAAAACTACACGACATGATCCAAAGCCAGTAACTGAAAATGAAGATAATGAGATAAACGTTTTGGCTTATTTTCAAGTTTACCCGCGTAGCTCTATTCCTGCAGCTACTCGAGCTTTGAGAATATCAAGTTCATCTGTGCATAGAATATTGAAATCTCATAAAATGCACCCATATTCAGAAATAATACTACAAGGACTGACCTGACCTGGTGACCATTTAAAAAGAGTAGGATTGTGCGAACACATGTTTCTGAATATTCAACAAGATGAGAATTTTCTCTCTAAAATTATCTGGAACGACGATTCAAAATTTAGAATGGAAGGAATTGTGAATAGGAGAAATAGTCATTTTTGGGCAAGTGAAAACCCTAATATATTTAGAGAAGGACGCTTTCAAACAAATTTTAGTTTTAATGTGCTTTGCATTATTATGGACAATAAGGTCTCTTATGAAATTTACGAAGAAAATTTAAACGGTGAAAAGTATTTGGAACTATTAAGGGGATCTGTCCGTAATTTTCTGGCAAGACTACCACTAGATACAAGGCAAATCTGCTGGTATCAGCTAGACGGCGCGTCTGCCCACTCCACTGGTGAAGTTTACTGGCACTTAACGCAATTATTTGAAGACAAATGGAATGGGCCCAACGGTCCTGGGATATGGCCTCCCCGCTCTCCTGATTTAACGCCTGCCGATTATTATCTCTGGGGGCGTATAAAAAGTCAAGTCTATGACACAACAGTGCAAAGTAGAGAGTATCTTTTAAATCGTGTAATTAGAGCTTTTAGAGATTTGGATCCAAATGAAATCAAAAGAGCTACTACTAATGAGATGAACCGTAAAATTTTGCAGTGCCTTGACCAAGATGGTGGTCACATAGAACATTTATAGTGATCATAGCATTTAAATTTGAATTAACATTTTTTATTTGTGTTTGTTCAGTTTTTTGTTTATTGTTAATATTTGTTTTAATTTTTTTTCTTCATAATTACATTAAATATTTTTATGAAATCATATCACTTTTGTTATCTGACTGACAATCACAGCTGCATTTGTTGTGTAGTCTAATATGTACTCTTTAGAAGGGGAGGTTGTTACATAAAAATGCTAATAACAAGCAACTTATTGAAGATAGGTATAGAAAAACTTATATCAAGCCGGTGTAAAATTAAATTTAGAACTCGAATTTTTAATAATATACAGGGTATTCTATTTGGAAAAAAATACTTTTGCCACGTTGAATATGCCTAAGTTGGTAACTAAATTTAGAACACCCTGTATGACACAGGTAAACTTAAGGCACATAATATGAAAGCTCTCTCTCACAAGTTACGAAATTCTAAATTCGAGCCTTTTATCTTTAAAAACATGTGAAATACAAACTATTATAAATAAGGTTGCAAAATCACCGATATACAGAGAAATCACAATATCTTTGGAATAGTTGAAGATAGATATAGGAGCGCCTTATATAAATCTTCACAAAATGTTATGGAGAATTCGAATATGCAATAAAAAATAGGGCATTCTATTTAAATTAGCAAAGTTGATGACCACTTCCGGTCTAACCGGAAATGATGTGACCTTGAAAATATTTTATAATAAAAGACAATGACGAATTGTGGCCGCTGCCAAAATTTTAAAATTTAGGATATCAGGGAACTTCATAAACTTCTAATGCACGGCTATCGTGAAAAACCCTGTATATATATATATATATATATATATATATATATATAAATATATATATATATATATATATATATATAAATATATATATATATATATATATATATATATATATATATATATATATATACATATATATATATATATATATATATATATATATATATATATATATATATATAATGAACTGTAATAAAAACAAAAGAGAGGGATACAAGAGTGCAGTTCAGGGACCCTCCAGAGCTTCTCCACCCTCTCACAACAAACAAGACTAGACCACAGTGAGGTAGTTAAAAACATAAGGGAAGACACAAGAGCCTATGTTTATAGACGTACAATATTTTTAGTGAATTTTCTTAGAAAAAAGTCACTAATGAGGAGATCCCGACTTTTGAATTTCGGAAAAATGTTTGCAAATGAGCGCGAACTAGGACCCCTAGAACCAATATCCGGGGTCAGTTTCAATTTTAATGGGCCGATTTTAATAAAATTTGGTGCGTACCTTCCTTTTGTAAATGGCTTGAATAAGTTCGTTAGTCAAGAAAATCGGACAAGGTTTTCCGGGAAAATTTTGAGTTTTTATTCGTAAAAAATTTATATCTCCGGAATTAACAAAGTAAAGGCAACAAATTTTGGCACGCGGATTCACATCATCATAGATAAGCTACCTACCGAAATTGAGCTCTGTAGGTTAAAGGACAAAAAAGTTACAGGCATTTAAGAAAAAATAAATTTGGGTTTTCCTCAAAACGTCAAAGTCCCGATTTAAAATGTCAAAATTGGTAATATTTAGGCAATGAACCTGAACTTAATATGAGCTATGGAAAGAAATGGTCTCAAAAAGAATGCTTTACAAAGCCTGAACTCTTAGTTTCAATCGTCATTGTCCTTCATTTTACTAAAATGTTCCCAGAAAATTTATTTAAAATAGACCATTTCTCTGATGCTTTGGCAGTAGTGTTGGCTATATAATTTATCGTTTAATGGTATATCATTTTTGTCAAATTTTCGTAAAAAATCATTAAAGCTCAATATATCCGTTATTATGCAAGTTACGAAAAGAAATGGTATACATTAATTATAGGGTGTCTTGAGCTACATCTCAGAAAATATTTCCACAATTACAGGGTGGCCCATAAGTCGTTGGTGATTCAAATTTTCTTTTTTTTTTTAATCGAACACTCCCTATGTTATTGCATTTTTGCATTGTCCATCTAAATATAATACATCTTTGTAAGAAAAAAAATTCGGGACGCAGCAAGTGCGTTATGGTAGCTAATTTTCATTAAATGCTTCAAATTTGAATAGCTCAATTTGCTATTAAACTATAAGGTTGACCAGGAAACCAGTTTTTTCAAGAACAATTTAAGTTTACTTTCGGAAATTTTTGTACATTTTCACACAATAAAGTTATTTTTATGAAACATGGCACATTGTTTTTACTATATAGGTTATACTGGTAACCAAAATTGATGCCTGCTTTCTTAAATAAAAAGAAAACAGACATATTAGCAATAAAAACATATTTAAGAAAATTCACATTTTCAAACAATAAAGTTATTTTGATGAAACATGGCACATGGTTTCTACTATATAGATTGATGCCTGCTTTCTTGAAAAAACATGTTTGCTATTAAAAACATTTTTATGAAAATTCACTACCATAACGCACTTGCTGCGTCCAGAAGTTTTTGTTACTTAACCTACGTATAAATGATGTTTCATTTCCCCTCTTTATTGTGCTTAACCTAACATAGATATATATGGAAACATACACACACACACAAATATATATACATATATATATATATATATATATATATATATATATATATATATATATATATATATATATATATATATACATACAATGTGTAAAAGCCAAATGGCATAAATTTGTTTCAACGTAAAAATGCGATCCCTACCTACAACCCTTTTCGAATGACAGGTACAACCCCCAATTTTTTAAAGGCGAAGTAGAGGCTTTTAATATGTCGTTTGAAAGGTCTGTTCATTCACTATTCAAAAATCTAATCGTTTTCAACTTTATTGCAACAATTGGGATTATATAAAATAAAATCATGTGGTTATCGAAATTCACTACAATACAATAAAAAACTAAAATGTAATGCAAAATGTAATAAAATGTAAAACACTAAAAAGAGCTATGAATATCAATGAAGTAGATGTTCAAAATGTTCACCGAGAACTTCTGGGCAACACCCTAATCTTAAATAAAACTCTTTTCTAACATTATTTAACATATCAGGCGTGATCGACCTAATCACAAGCGTTATTCGTTCTTTTAGGTCATTTAAATCAAAATGTTTTGTTTAGCACACAATGCTGTTCACATACCCCGTGAAAAGAAATATAATAAGGTAAGATCAGGTGATCGCGCTGGTCATTCTATCGATCCTCGCCTCCCTATCCACCGATTGGGAAATATTGCATCGATGTACTGCCGGACATTGAGTTGGTAATGTGGTAGTGATCCATCCTGCTGAAACCATATCGTATTCACTGGAACTTGAGGGTTTCCTGGATCAGGATCTAAATTTGCCAAAATTGGAATGACATCATTTTGAAGTAGTGCCAAATAATTATCGCCATTCAAATTACCCTCAATAAAAAAGGGACCAATGATATGGTTTCCAACAATCCCTGACCAAACATTTACCTTCTGAGGGTATTACGTGTGTCCTTCTCTCATCCAGTGAGGATTTGTCGTTGCCCAGTAGCGACAATTTTTCCGATAGCATGACCGTTAAGTGAAAAAGTGCACTCATCAGAAAACATAACGTCTTCTAATTGGATAATATTGTTATCCAACATGTCCATCATTCGCTCTCAAAAATAAGTTCTTCTATCAAAATCGTCTCCCATGAGCTCCTTAATAGGCATCATTTTATAGGAATGCATTTTATTTTGTTTTCATATGTTAACTATCGATGCATGGCTAACATTAAATGTAGTAGATGCCTGTGGTTTTCCACAAATTCAAGCATCGCATCTAATTTTATTTCATCACTCAGTGCATTGGCTGCTTCTTTTTTATCTGCCTTACATGACCAAACTCGCGAAACTGCTTTTCTATTTTACTAATTGTTCCTTGGGATATAGGCGGTAAATCAGGAAATTTCTCATAAAATAGGCGAGTTACTTCATGTTGTGTTCGGGTTCTATCTCTGTAACCAATCATTTGTATAACTGTTATTTTATGCATTTCCGTTAATCTAACCATTTTTCAAAATTGAAGTTAACGAAATTCAAACTAAAATTATAAGACTCACAATTTAAATGACAACTTCTAATTACAAAACAATTTGCTTAGGCGTTTTAAACAAACTAACATTGCCTCGGAAACTCTTTAATGTATTTTTAGTGGATACAATGTAAAAAGCACATTACTATGGTTTTTGCTTACTTTCTTATCTTCAAGACCTAAACGGGAAATAAGTTTTGAGTATACTAATTACAATATTGTAATAAGTTTTGAGTATTTTATAGCGAATTTCGGTAACCACGTGATTTTATTTTATTCTATCTTAGTTGTTGCAATAAACTGAAAACGATAAGTTTTTTGAATATATAATGAACAGATCTTTCAAACCACATATCATAAGCCTATACTTCCCCTTCAAAAAATTTGGGGTTGTACCTGTCATTTGAACGGGGATGAAGGTAATGATCGCATTTTCATGTTAAAAAATGTCAATTTATAATTAAAATTTGACGTGTTTCTGGATTTTTTATAAGAATGTACAGTAACCGAAATAATGAATTTATTCCATTTGGCTTTTACACACTATATATAGGTAAAATATAAAATTTCTACCTTTTATTATTTTCTAAACTTAACAAGTCTGCTGTATATTTCGTTGTCATTTGTAGCGATTAGATTTGCAAGGTCTACAGGATGTTGTATGGCTTTGTCTTGAAGATATGTAGGTAAGGTTTGGCGCATTCGGTAATTTGAATGGCAGGCAAAGAATATGTGGCTGAGGTCCCCGGTGGAAACGTTGTCACATTGACATGTTGGAGTGATACCAACCCTATGAAGATGAACAGGGAATCTTCCATGGTTCAGTTTTAACCGCACAATTGTAGAGCAAAATTCTTGAAAAACCAAGTCCTTATAAAATTGAGATTCGGGTAGTTGCGAATTTAGCAAAGTGTACTGATTTTTGGACGAGGTTAGAAACGTTTTCCATGCTATTTTTCAGTCTGTTGTTATTACTGAGAGGTAATATGAGATATCTGTTTCGTAAAACTGATGTTTATTCTCCCATATTTAGAAGCTTCTTTTCGAGACTATCTGCCACTTCATTTCCTTCAAGACTGGCATGGCTCTTAACACAAACAAAAATTACTCTTTTTCCCTTCAAAACGATTTTGTGCTGACTCTTCATTATTTTACACAAAGCTCATGTTTTTTATAGAAAAATGTCCAATAGTTTTCAGTACGGCTTGCGAATCTGTGTGTATTACTGCATATTTTTCATTATATAATGCCCAGTTTAGAGCCATAAGGATGACACGGCCTTCTGCAGTTTTGCTTGAGCTATATTTATCCAGTCGCATTTTGCTTACAACGTGATAGCTGGAAACATAAATGGCACAACCTAGGTTGTTTTGATTTTTTCATCCATCCGTAAAGATGTTTATGTACCATTACTTCGTATGGTGTTTTAAATACTGGACAGATGTCTGTTTGTACAATTATTGGTAATTCAGTGATGCAAAGAAATGACTCCACTAATGGTGGTGTGGTTTTTCTGGCCCAACGTTGATCAGTCAAACACTCTGCAGTTATCCAGCTAATTATATTTAGTAGAATTTCCTTATAAAACCTAAGTTTCACTATATATTTGTTGGCCAGATATTGTCCTCTAATTTGTAGTGGTGGTTCATTAACTTCAGCAAGGAGTGCTTGATATGGAGATGACCACATTGCGCGTAGACAAATCCTGAGTGCTTTCTACTGTACTCTATCGAGTTTCAATAAGTTACTCTGGGATTCGGATCTATAAAGCTTACAGCCGTAATCCAAAATAGACCTAGTATGGGATTTATAAAAAAGCAGGGCTATTTTGACATCAGCCGCCCATATTGTGTGAGTTATTGTTCTCAATAAATTAAGCCCCTTTTTCTACCTGCCCCGTATATATTCAATGTGTTTGGTCGGTAGTAATTTATGGTCGATTTTTATTCGTAGATACTTGCAGCTGTTCTTTACAGATAATTCAACATCTTCTAGCTTAAGGGTGGGTGGCGTCTATACTTTATGCCTGGTGAAAAAGATACCTATTGTTTTGTCACTATTTAGTTGAAAATCATGGTCGCAAAGCCATGTTTGTAAGTTTCTCATTATATTTTCCAACTCTTGTATACATTTTTCATACCTTTTTTCTATTGTATAGATACAAATATCATTTTCGTCTTGAATGTAATAAGTGTTGTTATTCCAGATATTATGGATACTACTAGTGTACATATTGAAAAGCAGAGGGCTCAAAATAAGGAACAGAAATTTCCAAAATAATTAAATAAAATTATTAGTATTTGGGACAATACACACACACAAATATATAAATATATATATATATATATATATATATATATATATATATATATATATATATATATATATATATATATATATATATATATATATATACAGCGAGCGGCAAAATCATGGAATAAATTCATTAAATTGGACGTTAACTCTAGTTTTTTCAAACTACACGTTTTTGCATAAAATTTACGCTTCTCCCGCTCCTGCTTTTCAAATATGGCGTCTTCGACATTTTTTAATGACAATACTGTTTATTTATATTGATAGACCAGTGAATTGTCTCTCCGGTACCATTAAAAGTTTCACAGCTCACATTGCTAAGTTTTTTAATGAAATTCATTTAAAAGGTGGAAAACATAAACTTTATTCATAACATCAATCAAAAGATAAAAGCAACAAACTAAGGTATTGTGTCCTCTAAATGTAGTTTGAAATGCAATCCACCGACTTTATGACAATAAGTAAATCTGTTGACACATTCATCTTGTACATTGCGACTGAGGGCAGGGCTAAGTCGACTCATTTCATACCGAATTCGATTTTTTAAATCATTTCGGTTATTTGGTTTGTTAACATATATCTTTGATTTTGAGGAACCCCCATAAAAAACTAGGGGCGTAAGATTTGAGGACCTGAGCACAACCCTACTGCTCCTTGTCTACCGATCCACTTGCCAGGAAAACAGTCATTTAAACTCTCGCAAACAGGACATGCAAAGTGCGGAGGTGCACCGTCTTGCTGAAACCAAATATCACCACTTGGTAAATAAGGATCATATTCATTTGGAACACTCTCATCAATATCAGAAATAAGCTTATTCGTCATAAAATTAGGATATAGCTGCGCAGTGAGAGTTTCGTCGAATCAGAAAAGACCTATGGACTATTCCCGCCATCCAGTGAGGATTCTCTCTACGCTGATACCTGTAATTTTGTTTATGTACTGTTCCATTCAGCCAAAATGATGCTTCGTCCGAAAAAATAATTTGGAGAATAAAGTTTGAATTACGGTTGCATAAGTCTTCCATTATTTCACAAAAATGCGTACGTCGGTCATGGCCATCTTCATTAAGTTTGTCCAGCAAAGCTGTATTTTATGAGAATGGTAATTTGCTAATTTTATTACACTGATTGCTGAGAAATGTCATACTCTGCTGCAATTGATCGAGATATAACATAAGTATTCTCATACACACTTGATAAAATATCAAGTTTTACGTCTTCATCAATTTTCTTAGGACGGCATGCATTTTTTGTGTGTTTTACACGTCCAGTTCCTCATAATTTCTTTTCGACTTTACTCACAGTTGATTGGCTGATATATCTATTTGCATACTTTGTATTAAAAAAAATTGCACACTCCTTGCTCTGTTCTGGTTTTATCACCGCATCCAACAAAAATTAAAATCTCTATACGCTGGGTTTTACTTAAATGTAACATATATTTGGCAAAGACGTAAACCTGATTCTTCTGTATTATTGATTATTACCCACTTGTGGATACAATTCTAAACATTATGTTTACAGGAAATAATCTTATCTTATTCGTTTTCTTTTGACTGTTGTTTTGAATAGAGTTTATGTTGTTCACTCTTTAAATGACTTTCATTTTTAATGAAACATACACACACACACACACACCCAATAAGTTTTTAGTTTTTAAGTTTACTGGACTAAAGTTAAATAACAATAAATTAAAGATTAAATATAATCAACAAAGAAAATTTCAAATCATTGAAGATTATTATAAAACAAATGCTGTAACAATTACCATTTTCATTCTTTATAACCATTTATACTTCCAAGTTCATAAAATTAGTTCTAATCATCTGTACCAGGATTTTACGTGCAGACAAATTGCCAATTAAATAAACGAACCGGTATCATCATTAAACTCTATGGCACGAAAAAGAAGATAAGGTAAACAGAAAGGCAGTGGATATTATAAATTTTTAAGGAGAACGGTTTATACAACTAATGGCAGATTAAACATCTCTAGCTTATATTAAGATAGCAATTGTTACCGTAGAATTTAGAAATTGTAGAACTTGGTGTTTATGTTGCGCTCAATGACTACTAGTGGAGTCTTAGTGCCTTATATAATCCCTCCCAAAATTATAATATGCACCTCTAATTGGAGCGGCTTATCTCTCTCAATAGTACAACTAAAATAGACGTTCTCCACGTCAACGCTTAATACTCCTACGTTTATCATGTCGCAGCGAAACAATGTAATGAGCAAACTTTTAGTCCGTTGTGAAAAGTATGTAAAAAGTTTGATAATAGTTGTGGTAAATGTATGGTACACGGTGGGACTTTCTTATCGTTACTTAAGAATTGTGGCTAAAGACTATACAAGGTCTCTCAACGAAAACCTAACACCAACTCATGTATCTCGCGAAAAAAAAAACATTTATGAGAAAAATTTACAAATACAATTTTTACATTGCGCGAGGTGCTAAAGCTGGACACGATGTACAGTGTGTCAGAATTTTGTTGCATGCTTCCTAAACAGTAGAGTGAAGTAGTAGACTGTAGACTGTAGATTGCTTAATGAGCAGTATAGGCCTTTGGCCTCTCAGTGCTGCGACCCCAATGGGCCTTTTGTACATGACTCTTTTTTCTAGCAGTTCCTCAGAAGGTTCAAACTTTTTGTCTAGGCCACTATCTTTTTGGTGACCATTTTACCTATTTCCTGAGGTGATCATCCCCCGAAGGTATATTAGCCTTTTGCAGAACAGAGCCATGCAGTTGTCTAGAAATTGTTTCTGCTGCTTCAGTGCAGTATCTGCAAATTTCACTGCCCGCCTTGTCCGTGATACTTTACTAGGGAGTGCCCTGTCAAAAGTCCCGTGATTTGTCTCAAGTCATTCCAGTTTAACCCAAAAACTAGTTTGGACTACTCTACTAATATGGTAATGAACCGTTTTGACGGCCTTAAGCCTGGAGATTTCCTCCATATGACACTATTTGGTTCTTCTCCCAAGTATCAAGTTTGCTTTTTACGTGGCTTTTTGTTACTCCAAAATAGGGCTCGGGACCATAGAATGGTGTTGTTGCTGCTCTTTGTGAAAGGTTATCTGCTTCTTCGTTTTCTACGATTCCTTGACGCCCTAGTACCCACATTAAAGTTACTTTGTTGTTTGCTGTCAGTTGTTTCAAGGATTGTTTGTATTCCCAGGTCAGTTTAAACTGTGTTTTAAACGATTTCAGAGTCTTTGGTACATCGTGGCTGTCTGACAGGATGTAGATCTCTTTATTTCTGAGTCTTCTTTGTATGCACTCCTGTACACAGAGATTTACAGCAAGCATTTCTGCATGGAAGATGGTGGAAGTTTTCTTGGAGACTTAGCGACTGGGTCCTCTTATTTTCAGGCCTTTTCTCTTTATTTATTTAGACCCGTCTCTATACCATACAGATTAGTTGTTTTTCAGCATTGTACTGTCTCTCTCTCTCTCTCCTATGTTTAGCGCTTTTCACGAGGCCGAGTGAAATTAGGAAGTCCAGTTTGGCTGGTATTTGGTGTGTTGATTTGGCGAGTGACTCCAGTGATATAAATTCCAGGATTTTCAAGAGGCCAACCAACTCTTTTGGTCTGAATTTGTCCGCTTAGAATAGCCTCGAAGCACTAAGTGATGCTATCCTCTTCAAGCATATGCTATTGCGACCCTGATATCGTAACATGTTTTATTGCCAACATATGTATTATTTTAGAGGCTTATTTAATATAATTTTTTTATGTCAATGATTAATATTTTAAAGGCGTCTTTTAATTTTTTTTATTATGTGTATGGTCATTACACGGTGGTGTCGTAAGAAGCACCGATGTCTAGATTGTTGCCTCTTTTTATCTATAGCTGACAGGTGGTCACACTATATGATTATTAGTTGGGAGACGATACGATTCAACGCCTTTAGGTTACCGTGACTGGGAACTGGCCGTTCGGCACATATATGTAGGGAGATCGGTTTGGTTTTTGGTGGTATAGTCGTTCTGCCCTCTTCTTCTAGTGTGATCTATCGTAGCAGTAGTGCGGAAATCATGTTGTCACTGCTTATGAATCATTTTTGTAGGCAGGCTTGAGCTCACAGGCTGTGTAGTTAAAACATTCTTCGGTCGCTGTCATATTAGTCTAACTAATCAGTAATCGTCGATCGTGCGACACACGAGGTACTGGAGTCGCCGTTGCTATCGAGCGTATTGGAGGGGAGACCGCTGTTAAATCCTATAGGATCGCTGTCTGAGGTCGTTGTGGAATACACATGGAACCATCTGCAAACTGGACGCTGGCAGATATTCGTAGTATATGAGACCACTTCGTTCAACCACCGCGGTCATCTCGACTAGTTGGGGTGAGCTGGGAGAGTCCGTCTAGGGTATAGAGGACCATTATTCCCTGAAGACCGAGATTAGATGAGTATAGAATCCCCATCTCATGTGTTTTCTTTCGTAGTATTCTTGGTCGCAGTATCGACATATCCCGTTGCAGACACTGTAACGAGTATGAAACCCTTGCACATGTGCTCAGGTACCGCACCCATGGAAAACTGCTTCGAAACAGGCGTCATCGTGAAGTCATGGGACTACTTTGTTGTACCCTAAGAGAGAAAGGCTTCCAAGCAGAAGAAGTGCATGACCTATCAGAAACTGTCAGCACCAGAAGGACTGACATCATAGCAATCGGGAAAAACATGAAATTGGTTATATTATAGATCCGACCATACGTTTTGAGAGAGATATCGACCAGCCTGACTCAAGATAAAAAATGTACTATATTATTCTTAGATAAACCATTAACTTAGTAAAGAAACTATATGAATAAATATCTTTAGACGTCAAAGATAAACCAAAATAAAAAAGTTTAGACGTAGCAAATGCGTTGTGGAAGTGAATTTTCATAGAAATGTAAAAAAATATATACCTCGTTAGGTATTAAATTAGGCATTAATTAGGTAAACGGTATAACGTATATAGCAGAAACAATCTACCATATTTTATCAAAATAACTTAATCTTTGAAAATGTATAAAAATTTTCCGAAATTAAACTTAAAATGTTATTGAGAAAACTCGTTTTCTAGCCCACGAACCTTAGGTTAAGAGCAAATTGGGTTATTGACATTTGAACCATTTAATGAAGATTCGCTACCAGAACGCACTTGCTGCGTCTCGATTTTTTTCTTACTAGCATGCATCATACTCCGATGAAAATACAAACATGCAATAATATTAGGAATGTTCGAAAAAAAATCGGTATCGCCAACAACTTATGTGTCAAAATAATTTTATAAGAAGCAGCTCAACCGACTCTGTAATTAACGTATAAATTTTTTCTTGTATCTTGCATAATGACAATTCCATTCAGTTTTACCGTAGAAATACGTCACTCTGTATGCATGTATGCAGATAAAAATTGAAACAAACCCGGATAGGGATTCTCGGAGGCCTAGTTTGCACTCATTTGAAGAAATCTTTTTTCAATTCAAAAGTCGCGGTCTCCTCATTAACGAATTTAGCTATCTAAAAGTTATAGATCATTAAACCATAAACTTTACAAAAAGTACTGCCAAGGCATCAGAGGAAAGCACTAATTGAAATGAATTTTCTGGAAACGTTTTAGTAAAATAAAGCACAACGGCGGTTGAAGCTGAGACTTAAGGGTGTGTAGAGCACTCCTCTTGCGCAACTTTCCTGTATTCATTTGAGGTCCTTTGCTTACATGTTGGGAATTTTGACGTTTCGAGTTGCGACTTTGACGTTTTGAGGAAAACCACAATTTTTTGTTCTCTAAGTGCCGATAACTCACAGGCCTAAATTTTGGTGCATGGTTCACTTTTTATAATACAAACACGTGTGTCTAATTTGGTTGCCTTTTTTTTTTCCGGAGATACACAAATTTTCCGAAAGCAAACAAAATTTTCCGGGAAAACCTGATCCGATTTGCCCGGACAACGAAATTGCCGACGCCACTTGCAAAAAAGGTCTTTGCCAAATTTGTTCAAAATTGGCTCGTATTTTTTGGGTTACCGGTGTGATGCATATATACATACATACATACACACACACATATATATATATATATATATATATATATATATATATATATATATATATATATATATATATATATATATATATATATATATATATATATATATATATATATATATATATATATATATATATATATATATATAAGTTAAAAAAGACCCCGGATATGTGTTCTAGTGGTTCTAGTTCGCGCTAATTTGAAAAATTTTTTTCAAAATTCAAAAGTCGGGATCTCCCCATTTGTGAATTTTTTCTACGAAAGTTCACTGGAATTAAACCTATCGAACTAATCCAAAATAGTCAAAACACTAATAGACATTATAAAAAAAATTGTTTTGTAAAGGCCCCGATACGAATAATGTTGCAAAAGTGTCATGTAAAAATATATTGCCAAAGGACGACATTCCAAAACAACCAATATATTTTGGTAAAAAGTGGTTTCAGTTTTATTTTCTCTTAGACCGATAGAATAACAAATATTGGCATTAAATGTTTCAATTGTAGAAGGTGTTATTATTACAAATGATTACATAAATATAATATTTATAAAGGCACTTTTGTATGCAAGACTTGTATTTCTGTGAATAAACAAATGAATGAATTCATGAAAAAAAATACATTAATACGCTTAGCTTTAGTTGTATGTAAAACCAATGTTTTTTTCGAACGAAACAATTTATAAATATTGAGGTCTATGCATTTCCTTTTTAAAGTGCGTTATGTCAAAAGGTGCCAACAATTAATAGATTTAGGCATGTCGGTGCCAATAATTATAAAATATCCTAAAATTGAAAAACAACATATTGTAATAAATCCTGTGTTATTATTCGCGAAGAAAACAGGCAAACAGGCATAAGAAAACTATAACGTGATTTTCTGAGTCCTTGTCTCGTCGAAATATTATCATTTTCCTCACAAATTTTATTCCATTTTCCTAACCATCGGGGACCTTATCTTAAATTGTCAATAATTACGCTGCTTACCATATTTGCGCCAATTCTTATCAAACCAACTTAATTATTTTATGAGATACAATTCTACTTTAAAGTCTTTCTTGATATTTTGACAGATATATATATATATATATATATATATATATATATATATATATATATATATATATATATATATATGTATATATATATATATATATATATATATATATATATATATATATATATATATATATACATATATATATATATATATATATATATATATATATATATATATATATATATATATATATATATATTGCGAAACTTAAGAAGGTTATTCTACGCAGTGGTGTTTACTTTAGGGAAATATGATTACTCTGGCCCTCTTTTAGTTCTAATGTGTGTTTAAATATACTGAGGCTTTAGTGACATAAAAACTTATTAATTATATTTTGTCTGCTACTGTAAAGGAGAAGCAATATACTTTAATAATAATAATAACACTTTGTTCGCCCTTTCAGGAAGGTCTGCATCTAATGACAAATAATTTTATAAAGCGCTATACCCTCACGCAAGGAGAATTTTTCAAACTGCGTATATTGCATTTTATACGCTAGTGAAGGTATTTTAAGAAAGATATGTTCGTGAATAGAGGAGGGTAAATCCCTACCGTCAGTTGTAAAAGCGACACTTTACCACAGCATAGTAAACAGTTCTTATGCTTTGACTTTACTCCAATTCCAGCAAATGCTAGTCCGCTACCCACGAAAGACAATATGATTAGGGGTTTTCGAGCATGTGGTTTATACCCATAGAACCCTAGCGCTTTGATTTTTCCAAGTGCCTCGGAGTAAATATTTTACAAGAAACAATGGAACCCACTAGTTCTAGTGACGTAGCTGCGGACTGTCTAAAAACAATATCATATGAAGAATTTAGTAGCTTAGTGGATTACGAAATAATCAAGCAGCTCGAAGACGAAAGCCCGGTTCACGAAAATTGTCATTATATTCAAATTTTGAGAAATATATACTCCAAGTTGAAACCTACTGCGGTGTTTGGCCGATATTGTACAGCTTAAAGAAGGGGAGTCTTCAATTAATCTGAGATTAATTTTAAACATGTCAGTAGTTTTTAACATGCGAAACTGAAACAGACGAAAATAATAAGAAAGCAAATGAGATGATCAGCTTGAAAATACAGAAAAATAAACTTTTACTCAAAAGGAAAAAGTAGGATAAACGTAATTCAAATCATAAACTTACTACCAGATGTTAACATCAAAGATGAAAAAAGCAAAATATTACAGGAAATAAACGTGTTTAATAACGAAAGTAACATAGACGTGTTAAATGCAAACAATAATTCCGAAAAATCGCACAAATTTAATTTGTTTCAAAAAAAGTTCATATTCCTATGCCAGCGGTGAAGAGTTAGGCAATGAAAGTATTAAAAAGCAATATAACGATGACCGAGAAAATCAGAACGAAATATTAATTTAAGAACAAAAGAGTCGAAAGAAGAGTTTAGAGAAGAGTACGTTACTAAATTTCTTAGAGAAACCTAAAACTCCTGGAAGAAAAGGAAAACGGAATCCAGAAAGGGTATCCTATGTTTTAGTTTCGTCGGAGTATAAAAAGTTTCTTTGGGAAAAAAGGACATAAAAATAAAAACGAAAGTAAAAAGGAAGAAAAGAAATTAAAAATAAAACTGCATGCTGAAGGAAAGTTAGTCAGCAAACAGACAAAAAAGGTGGCATAAAAGTAAGTCCACCAACGACGACAAAATCAAAGTATAATCATAAAGATGATACAAAATGTCCAGGAAAACAAACCCAAAGAATAACTTTTGTTGCTTCAGATACTAAAAGAGCAGATAAAATAAGTCTTAGATGGATACAATATAAAATAAATGTCTAGATGCTGCAACTGCCTTATGTTGGTGAATTTTCATAGAAGTCCGCCAAATATTTTTTTTATTAAATGCTTATTACTGTTTTTCTTGTAAGATAGACATCTAAATTTTGGCATATAGTTTATCCTTAATAAAGCTAACGTACTTGCCAAGTCTGTTGACAATATATTTGTGATTTTTGTCACTTTCCCGGAAAGCCTCATCTGATTTTTCTGGGTATGGAACATATCCAAGCCACTTCCAAAGGGAAGGTACCTGCCGAATTTCATCAAAATCGGACCATTACTTTTTGGGTTATCGGTGTAATATATATATATATATATATATATATATATATATATATATATATATATATATATATATATATATATATAATATATATATATATATATATATATATATATATATATATATATATATATATATATATATATATATATATGTATATATGAATAGATAGATACATTAAAACTGACCCCGGTCGGGATCTCCCCATTACTTATTTTTTTCTATAAAAATTCACTGGAATTAAACCTATCGAACTAATCCAAAATAGTCAAAACACTAATAGACATATAAAAAATTGTTTTGTAATGACCCCGATACGAATAATGATGCAAAGTGTGTTGTAAAAATATATTGCCAAAGGACGGCATTCCAAAAAAAAACAATATATTTTGGCAAAAAGTGGTTTAATTTTATTTTCACTTAGACCATTAGTATAACAAATACTGGCATTAAATGTTCCAATTGTAGGTGTTATCATTACAAATGTCTACATAAATATAATATTTATAAAGACACTTTTGTATGCAAAACTTGTATTTCTCTGAATAAACGAATGAATGAATTCATGAACAAAATACATGAATATGTTTAGCTTTAGTTATATGTAAAACCAATGTTTTTTTCGAACGAAACAATTCATAAATATTGATACCTATGCACTTCCTTTTTAAACTGCGTTATATCAAAAGGTGCCAACAACTAATAGATTCAGTGGGCCAATAATTAGGCATATCGGTGCCAATGATTAGAAAATATCATAAAATTGGAAAGCAACATATTTTAATAAATCCTGTGTTATTATTCGCCAAGAAAATAGGCAAACAGGCATAAGAAAACTATAATGTGGTTTTCTGAGTCCTTGTCCCGTCGAAATATTATCATTTTCCTCAAACATTTTATTCCATTTCCCTAACCATCGAGGACCTTATCTTTAAGTGCCAATAATTACGCTGCTTACCATATTTGCGCCAATTCTTATGAAACCAACTTCATCATTTTATGAGATACAATTCTATTTTGAAGTCTTTCTTGACATTTTGACAGATTTATATATCAATTCGCTGCTATAATCGTGCTTGCTTCATCGCTTCTTCTACTTTCAACTATTCCAGAAAACTTAATTGGTACACCCTGTATCTTTTTAGTATCAACAATCGGGCTTCGGTATGTTTCCTTAAAATATGATATTTTAATGCCGAAAATCTAGCAAGAGGTCACGTAATACTCTCGGCTAATTGGCTAACACTAAGTCGTTAACTTTCACACGTATTTTTTGATGCGATTTGGCATCCTAGGCAGAGCAAAAGGATCTGCTCCGTTCGGAACTAATTAAAATACACCCGCTTCATCACTTTCTGTTTAATTATCCAATACGCTAATGGCCATAGTTGTTAAAGCGGTTAATCAAATGAAAAATCTAGTTTGTGTTTACTTATGGGACATTTGTATATAAAAATGCAACTTAAGTTTAGCACAAATTGGGAAGTTATAGAAAAAAGCGAAAGTTTTGACCCAAATAAAGTCCTTTAACTTTAGCAATATTGGTGAATTGCGAAACTTGAGAAGGTTATTCTACGCAGTGGTGTTTACTTTAGGGAAATATGATTACTCTGGCCCTCTTTTAGTTGTAATGTGTGTTTAAATATATAGAGGTTTTAGTGACATAAAAACTTATTAATTATATTTTGTCTGCTACTGTAAAGGAGAAGCAACACACTTAAATAATAATAATAACACTTTGCTCGCCCTTTCGCTACAAAAATGTACGCAAGGCAAGTCAACCACCAGTACAAAATAATGGGCTAAGCAACACTGGCCTTCTCCGTTCGGAACCCCACTATTCTCCAAATGTATTTTGCCTAGACCTACAATCAAGATTTTCAAGTACTTTGTTATAATCATTTTGGTTAGATATATTTATCAAGTTTCTATATTCTTTTAGTGAATTTTCGTAGAAAAAATTCACTAATGGGGAGATCCCGACTTTTGAATTTTGAAAATTTTTTGCAAATGAGCGCGATCTAGGACCCCTAGAACCCATATCCGGGGTCAGTTTCAATTTTAATATGTTTATATATATATATATATATATATATATATATATATATATATATATATATATATATATATATATATATATATATATATATATATATATATATATATATATATATATATATATATATATATATATATATATATATATATATATATATATATATATATATATATATGTATATATATATGCTTTAGCATGAAGGAAGTTTCCAAGTGCAAGTGCGTGTGACAGAATTAGAGTCTGTTCTTCGGGTATTAGGTGTAGATAATTTAGAAAAAGTGTTTTACATAGTGTCATAGTGCCGGGACTACATATTGTGTGAAAGAATGCAATAAATTGACTTGGTACAAATTAATAAAACGAATTTCAAGAAATCACAAGACTGTTTAAAAATCCATGTCGTTTAAAAGTTGTTATCTTTAACAAAATACTAGCGCGATAACAAATGCAAGTTTTAGCTAAAGGTGGGTACACACGTGGTTTTCACTGTAAATAGTTTATATTGGGTCCTGTTGAATTTAATGGTTATATAATAGGAGTGCATCAACTGGAATATCAAATGATGATTTGCTAAAGGCAATAAATTCTAACAAAAAGGAAATCAAGGCATTTATAGAAGATCAATTTAAATTATTAAGACATGATGTTGAAATAGCTAATAAAAAGATAGAGTACCTTGAAGCTGAAAACAAAGAGTTACAGAGCAAAGTTAAATACTTAAAGAAGAAAAGCGAAAGAAATAACATTATTGTGCATGGACTGGCCACTGATAGTAATAATAGGGACACATTCTTGAAAATTATTGCAGAGAAGTTTAAGGAAATATTGGAAGTTAACCTGGAAAGATATGATGTGAATAGTGTGGACATATTTGGCAAAACTAAAAAGGTCGTAAAAGTGGAACTATCAACGTTTTTAAAAAAAGTAGAGATTTTAAAACAGTCTCATAAATTTAAAGGCACTTCAATATCTGTTTCACACGACCTGACAAGAGAGGAACAGCAGGGAAGGAAAATACTGGTTCAACATTTAAAAATAGCTAAGAACAGAAAACAAAATGCATCAATTAGAGGAAATAAGCTCTATGTAAATGATGAAGTATACACCGCTGAACAACTTCAGGATACGTTAGAGGAGCAGCCGGAGGACGGAGATCAGATACACAGCATCAGACGTTCATTATCAGAAGGTAGTACACTCCCACGGGCAGACTCACCTTTACTTGAAGCATACCGGCCGGCAGAACATTCACAAACTCGGCCAACAGTTGCTGCGAGAGAAAACAATATTAGTGAGAAAAGGCTGACAAGAAGAGCCGCAACGAAGAAGTAAAGTGGTCAATTGATAAGTAGATTTATTTGATGTTTTCTGGTAGTTTAAATAAATTAGTATAAGCCATAACCCACATGGACAGATTAAAAGTGTTCGGGAATAACATTCGTGTTATGTTGAGCAAGCATCAATCTGTGCAGATGCCAAAGGAGGGTCAGCCGGATGCTGGTCTCACGAAAGACTACACCCAGAGCCCACTCCACAGGTTTAAGAAGCCTAGATCCAAGAACTATCAAAACATCTACCCACCTTCGTCTACACTGCATCTTAGTAACATACCGGCCACAGTCAACGAGGACGATATCAAAGAAGCATTTGTTAAGAATGGTTTTACTGTCAAGGCCTCTAAATTCTTCCCAAAAGACAAGAAAATGGCTTTAATTCAACTACCCAGTATGGAGGAGGCGGTCGTGGCTCTGATAAAGATGGACAGCTACCAGTTATCAGAGTCCAATCACTTGAGAGTTTCATTTTCAAAGTCCAGTATATAATTTGACCTGTAAATGCAAAACACAGTATTCATTCCATTGTTGTGTCTACAAGACATAACCCTGACGTGGTAGCTAATTGATATAATGTAACACTGCGCTTATTTATTAGTATAGACTGTTTTTGGCAGGTTAAGCTTTTCAGTATATCGACAGATCAGTATGTAATAGTATTTTTCTTATTCTATTTAAGTTAATTAAGGAATAGTTGACAGTTTAGTTATAGTATTTGTTTAGGTTAAGTTAGCATTGTTACATGATTTTTTTTATTATTAAGATGATGTTCTTGACAAAATGATTTCGATGTGTTCAGTTTATCTCAGTACTTTATTTTATACTTTTCTTTTGTTTTTTCCTTATTATAAAGCATTCGTTATTCAGTATTCAAAAGTATTGAAAGGCTTTTAATATGTAAGCAAACAGCAGGGACTAGATAATGAGAAGGAAGGATCAATATGCCGCGATATTATTTTTTGTAAGTTTATAGATAAACAAAAATTGTTTAATTAATTAATTAAAATATTATAAACGTTATTGTACAGGTTAAAGTCATGTGTAACGTGCAGTGCTGGAGAGTGCTTAGAATTACATGGACTTACCTCTAGTATTAAATGGCTAGTATTTTTAGAGTGTTGCGGACTGGATGCTGGGTAACGGTGGTGTAGCCAGTGATTGGATTAGGGTAATCACAGGGTGTAGTTGTACCCTATTAATGTGGATGTGTTTCTCGTGTTCTAGAAATCTGAGAACGGTTCATATTGTCAGGTGCAGACAATCATGTATCTCTATTTATTGTAAATCTCTTACAAAGAATCTCCATATTCTTTATCATCTTCCGAATTGATTTTGTCACTCATGCTTGTCTGAATCTGGGATTGTATACATACATATATTATATTATACATTTCTCTATCTATGATATTTATACACTTTGACAATCATAAATCATACTTCTAAATGCAAAGATGCTGAATATAGGAATGCGCGTAATCTAAAAATCCTCATATATGTCTTGAGTCCTTGGTAAAAACATGAAAAATCAAAATTTGTATTGTGTTAAGCTGAGAACATGCATTTTGCCAAATTTAAATTCAATGTCTATAATATACTTCGTGTGACTCTATATATGTGTTGAAAGATATATTTTTTAAGTATTTCATAAAATTTTGATTGCGCACAAGTCTTTCTTTCGAATAGCTGTATTATTATTATTTAATAGTTAGTTTTTGGTTTATAGAAGACACCACTTCTTTTATCTACCGCCACCTAGGACCAATGTTAGGCTTAACTCACCGATTTACAGATCGTGCTCCATTTATAACAGCGTGCACCAGTCAATAGACATATTGTGTTGTGGTGGGTCCGAGATGAGACACGTTGCATCGCTGCTTGGTAATTAGTAGAACTTTACTATGTTAATCTTTATAGTGAATGATATGTACTGTCTTCATACTCTTAATTTGGGATAATTCCCGTTGAGTATTTGTAGTAAATAAATAATATATATATATATATATATATATATATATATATATATATATATATATATATATATATATATATATATATATATATATATATATATATATATATATATGTATCACACCAATAACTCAAAAAATAATAGGCCGATTTTGATAAAATTTGGCATGTACCTTTCTTTTGTAAATGGCTTTGACAAGTTCGTTAGTCAGGAAAATCGGATGAGGTTTTCCGAGAAAATTTTGAGTTTCCATTCGAAAAAAATTCTTATCTGAAAAAGTAATAAGCCGATTTTAATAAAATTTGGCATGTACCTTCCTTTTGTAAATGGATTTGACAAGTTCGTTAGTCAGGAAAATCGGATGAGGTTTTCCGAGAAAATTTTGAGTTTTCATTCGAAAAAAATTCTTATCTCAAAAAGTAATAAGCCGATTTTAATATATCTCAAAGAATAATAGGCAGATTTTGATATAATTTGGCACGTACCTTCCTTTTGTAAATAGCTTTGACAAGTTCGTTAATCAGAAAAATCGGACGAGGTTTTCCGGAAAAATTTTGAGTTTTCATTTGAAAAAAAATTTTATCTTAAAAAATAAAAAATCTATGATAACCAAATTTGATAGGTAGGTTTACGATATAAAAAGTAAACTAAATACCAAAATTTATATTTCTATATTACAAGAAAAAAAAGTTATAATAAAATATTTTGTGCCAGATCATTTCTATGAAAATTCACTACCATAACGCACTTGCTGCGTCTTTCTAAATTTTATCATTAGTGCAGACTCTACAGAGTTCACAGTTTTTTGTTTATTTAAGCAACCAGAACACTTTTTTTACTTCTCTACATATACATAAAACACTCTTATTAGATATCTGATGCCTGATATTGCCTGATATTTTAGAAATATGGTGTCAATTGTATGCAAAAGTGTGCTATAAAATTCAGCAAAACTATCAATATTGCCACAGTTTGCATACAAAGTACTAAAACTAATTGTTGTCACAAAATTATAGAATTGCCGCAGTTTGTTCAAAGAAAACCTTTTCTTTTGTGAAAATAACGTCCAAGCGGCGGGTGGTAAACATTTTAAAGACTCATTATTGATACTGAGAAACAATGCATGATGATCACTGATGTGTTCATTTCTTACAAATGATGCATGTGAATCCGTTGATAAGTTTGTAATTGAATAATCCAGTTAGGAATTTGATGTCTGAACATAAATGTTTGCGAAATGTCTCGTGGAGATCCGGATATAAACACAACATATTATAACTATCCATCAAACCATTTAACCGTGTTTGTTGCTTGCTGTTACACAAATAATTTACATTCTGATCACCACATCAAACACAATGCCATTCACTCTACAGGCTGATTTATAAGTGGTGGCCCAAAATGGAACCCCATGTTCTTTGAACAATTCTAGAGAGGGTATGTCCAATAAAAAATTTTCGTATTATGCTTCATTAAAAAGATACAGCGTGTTGAAGTTGAATTTCAAAAAATATAATTTCCCAATTTTTTAAAAAGTAGCACATATATTTTGCTGAAACTTCGCATGTGTAGGCTGCTATATAAGGTGCGTATTCTACCATAATAATTGAATCGACTAATCCAGCAGTGGCGCGCGTACCGAAATGTCATTGGTTATCCCTCAAGAGAAAAAACGGGTAAGCCAATGATATTTCTTTTTTTTTCATTTTTTGAATCTAACTTTCATTCGTGAACATAATGACTCTCTTGATAATTTTCTGCACGACGCTTATTTTACGAGTAAGCAATGAATCAGGTAAGTGTTTTAGAGCACAGTTCATGATTTTTAACCAGTCGTTGTTTGGTAGAAAATCGCAATGATACACTATTATCAGGCTTATGGTAATTTATTTATTACAATAAATGTTCAAAAATGCCTCCATTGGCCTGAATACACGCACGACATCTTTTTAATATGAAAAATTTAATGTCTTGAGGATTCATTGTTGCTTGAATATGACGAAAAGCATTATTTATCAGTTGTTCTAGCTGCTATGGTGTATTTATTTGTTCACTGTAGACCAGTCGCTTAAAATCACCCCCAAAGATAGAAGTCAAGTGGGTTTAAGTCCGGTGATCTTGCAGGCCAATGTATTGGTCCAGTTCTGCCAATCCATCTTTCACTATAATGTTCATGTAGCCATGTAACAACGTTTCGACTATGATGCGCTGGTGCACCGTCATGCTGGTACCACATCATACATCTTGTTGCTAGTGGAATGTCATCTAGAATGTTTTCTACACGCGTTTCTAGGAGCGCTAAGTACGAAGATCCATTTAAACGTTGTGGCAGGACTTCCATGAACAGTGAGCCGTTAAAAATACCACACCATAAATTAATGGAAAATCTATGTTGAAATGTGCGAGTCCTTGTTACATGTGGATTTTCCAATGACCAGACATGCTCATTATGAGAATTATAAATACCATTTCTTGTAAATGTTGATTCGTCAGACCAGAAGATTAGATTAGGGAATAAGATATTTTGATTGTTCATTTCCAACATCCATTCACAAAAGACTCTTCGATGCATTATCTCCAGGTAGAAGGCAATGAACATTCTGTCGATGATATAGATGTTAGGCTTCTCGATGTAAAGTTCTCCAAACAAAGCTTTGAGAATATTGTAACTGCGTGGCAATCCTCCGAGTACTTGTAGAAGGTTGATCCATCACTGCATCCACCACTCTCTCTTCGTCTTCAAGTTGATGTTGTCTTCTACCATTAGCTCTAGCGTCAGGACGTTGTCTCTAATACGGCACTGCCGAAGTCTTGAAAACGATCGAGAAAAAACTCTTGGTGTAGGTTGACGGCGAGTGGGAAACCTACGTTGATATTCCCGACAAGCAGCTAGAGCATTTCCATCAGCATATCCGTATATAAAAATTATATCTGCATACTCTTCTGAGGTGTACTCCATTATAAGAAGTAAAAGAGTAGAAAATTTTGTAATTTTATAAAGTTTACCACTTACACTTATTCAAAATGATAACTTGTTAACCTAAACGTCAAGTGACACTTAATGTCAACTTTGGCAAACCAGACTACTACTTACTAAAATACAACAAAGATAATCGTCGTACAAAAAATTATCATGACATTAAATTTTCCATATTAAAAAGATGTGGTGCGTGTATTCAGGCCAATGGAGGCACAAAAGTGTATCATTGCGATTTTCTACCAAACAACGACTGGTTAAAAATCATGAACTGTGCTCTAAAAGCCTTACCTGATTCATTGCTTACTCGTAAAATAAGCGCCGTACAGAAAATTATCAAGAGAGTCATTTTGTACACGAATGAAAGCAAGATTCAAAAAATAAAAAATAATATCAGTGGCTTACCCGTTTTTTCTTGAGGGATAACCAATGACATGTGTATACGCGCGCCACTGCTGGATTATCCGATTCAATTGTTATGGTAGAATAGGCGCCTTACATAGCAGCCTACACATGCGAAGTTCCAGCAAAATATATGTGCTACTTTTTGAAAAATTGGGAAATTTTATTTTTTGAAATTCAACTTCAACACCCTGTATCTTTTTAATGAAGCATTATAGGAAAAAATTTTATAGGACATACCCTTTCTAAATTGTTCAAAGAACATGGAGTTTCATTTTTGGTCACCACTTATGAATCAGCCTGTATATCGGTGACACTTGATCAATATAAATTACATACGCTTCTGAAACATGTCAACATTACTCAAAACAGACCGATGGACACAAATAATAGAGTAAGTTTTTGATTGTACAGTCAACAAAACACCACCGACCTCAGTGTGTACTTTAGTTCAAGTTTCAGTCACAAAATTAGGTTCTCTGAAATATATACCTTCCCGGACATATATTGAGGCAATAGCGACACAAAAAACTTATTAATTATATTTTGTCTGCCACTGTAAACTTGAAGAAACCTACCTACTCATTTCTTGACAATTTCTTATCCTGATTATTTTATTGGATAAAGTTTATAGTTTGTTTATAGGCGGAACTGTTGTATAGTGGGTAATTAATTCACAAGTGGCTTAACACGTTCCCTGCCGAAGCACATTGGCTTGTTTTGGCTATGAGGCCCTGTTATGTTTTTATTTTTTATCCCAGAGGCCATTATTTGCATTACATAAAGTACGACAAAACTAGATGTACACTATTAAATATTTTGAAAAACAGAGCTTATGGGACTCAGCATTATTTTTTTTTCTTTGAGTCCAATAGACTGAGTCAGGTAACAGCAATTTCAATTTGGTCTGCGCCGACTCAGCTTGAAGTTGTAATGAGACAGTATTTTTAAAACAAGCGCCATCGACATGGGGTTAAGTGATTCAAGACATGTAGCTATGGCGGTTTTACACACAGCATCCAAATATATTGAGGTAATAACTTATAACTACCAAAAACTACTCCTACAACCGTGGTGATGAATCTTTGCCAGACAACTATAAACTGTAGTCGCACTGTTATCACCGACAACTGGTATACCAGCATAGGCCTAGCTTGTAAGTTATTAAACGACACCTTGAAGGAACACTTAGACAAAACGTTGAAAATGTGCCTACACAAGTTACCCACAAAAAGTTGAAGAGTAGTAAGCCCATTGTTCGAGAAAATTTACAAGGGATTTTTGTTCCCAAATGGAGAGACAAACGCGATGTCCTTTTATTGTCGACAAAACATTCAGATGTTATAATACCGACTAAAAACCGCCGAGGTAATGTAAAGCATAAACCACAAATTGTTGTAGACTATAACGAAGGAAAATCAGCAGTTGACCGTTCAGATAAAATGACAGAATATCAGTCGTCACTACGGTAAAGTACCAAAAATTAATTATTGGAATAATTTTGAATACCACAGGGTAAATAACTGCGCAATATGCAATGACATGACCAAAGAAAATATGCCATTTTTAAAGATTCCAAAAATGGTAACTTACAAGTTGCTGTAGATGAGGAGGAACGGCATTAAATTGGAGTTCAAACCGCACAACAAGAGGCGATGTGCCGAATTGTATGAAAAAGTCAGGGCTGAGAGCGGCTTCAAATTTGCTAGGATTATTAAGCAAACTAGAACTTATTGTCAATCTTGTCCTGACGAACATACTTTATGTTTGGAATGTTTTAACGCAACTCACGGAATATGATATGAGATATATTTTTGTCAAAAGAATTTGTAATGTATTTTTATGTCAAAATGGTTTAGAGTGAAATTTGATGTTTTTATTTTACAGATTTTTTCCCATCTCTTCGTAACTACCTGCATTTATAAACAATTTATTACAAAATTACCTTACATGTTATATTTTTTTATTAATAAACTAAAACATGTTTTTTTAAAATTAAAAATACAAGACAAAGACCTCTAAAAACTCGAGTCAAGACCAAGCTGAGTGCACCCCAGTAGAGGACTTCCAGTAAAGTCAAAACTGTATGGCACAAACTGGTCCCAAACGCCAGCTTGCTCTGTTGCCGTGTTTATTCTTACAAAATAAGAGCTACGGCGCTTGGAATCTTAAGAATTATTTCGGTCTTATGGACCCAGTTGGCGCTTGTAACATATTGTATCCCAGTCTATTTAATCGAGTTTTTAAAGCTGGCACACTTTCTTCTCGGTCCTAGAGACCTATATGGCAGGGAACGTGTTGGCGATTATCGTTAATTTCCGCTTTAAGTTTTAATTGCTTTATTATCATGAGACCAACAAAAAGTTATTAAAAATTGTCAAGACTAAAAAGGTTATAAAAACTTGAAAGAACTTCTGTTCTGCGTTGTCCCATTTTGCAACAACCCCTTGTTGCATAGTCGTACTGGGCTGGTTACTACTAGGGCAAGCTATTACTAGTAGAGTTATATATTGGAATAAAATACAACTCGTCCATACGTTACATAAAACGATATATTCTGTATATAAAGGAAGCTTCAAACACTTAAATATGGTTAATAAAACTTATTCAAATTCTTTACCTATGAATTTATTAACCAAGAAATAGGCACAACACTACAGTTTTTTTGTTTCTTTAATAAAGCATTAAACAAAAACCAATCACGACTACTCGTTTACTTCTCGTCACCACTTAGTCTGGTCACTTCGTGTTTATATCCCCTATATATCACACTTACGCTGGTATTATAATTTCATTATTTGGTAATTATAGTATCATTTGTTCAAGTGTATTTTGTAAAGTCAACCAAATAGTTTTTAAAATGACTTTTATGTTAACCAAAAAATGCACTCGCGGTTGTTGCGTCCATAACAGCGGAAATAGTAGACTTCAAATTCAGGATTTGCAAATATTTTAGACAAATGAAAAGAAGTAACAAGATTCAGATAAATTTGGGAACTTATCAAACACAAGTCACGCAATTTTTGGTGCCTTAAAATCTTATTTGTTTCATAATGTTTGTTCAGAAATCAAAAAATGTCACATCTTCAAAAATAATTACCTGGTCTTTATGTTAAATAATTACCGACAAAGGGTCTATTTCAAATGAATTTTTGCAAATAATATTTTAAATTTGTAAAGAAAAGTACACGTTCAATCAAAAAACTAAAATCTTGTTAAACCCATGTTAGGTCACATTTCTTTTTCACACACTGCATCTGCTTCAGAATGCTTGTTTGAAAATAGCCAATTTTAACACTTATTGGTGGCAAATAAACATTTCCTTCTTGCCTTGTGATTGGTCAAGACCTACCGACTTGCCGATTATTTTGGAAAATTTAATTTACTATCGTTTCAGTCTTTAAAATATTGTCCAAACGCAGCAAATGCGTGATGGTTGCGAACTTATGTCAAACCCTATTTACTATATAGTGTTCACATAAGTGTGCTTCAAATTTCCTTAAAATATTTTGGGCATTTGCTAAATAATTTTTTTTTCAACTATATTTTGATATTTTTTTTTAAGAACTGCTTCTTTTGTGAATTGAAGCCACAACCCCCCGAAAGCACACGTTCTTATCACTGGGCCTTCGAGACTGGAAAGGTCCATACTTAATTTAGTAACAATATTCTTAGATCTTTCTGTAAACAGCATGTCAATAAATCAATAGAGAGTATTCTTTTTTAAAAGATTTCACTGACAAAAATCACTAAACGCGATTTTTGAATTTTGAAGAACTCTCCTTAACGGAGCGGGAACTAGGCCCCCTGGAACCTACATTCCAGGTTACTTGCAGACTTTATATGTTCAGCGCGCATGTTTTCTTAGTTTATAATTTGAGTAAGTTTGTTACCCAAAAAATCTAGCTACCTTTTCTAGGAAAATTTTGGGGTTTCTTTTGGAAATGAGTTTCGTCTTCGGAAATAATAAAACTAGTGTAACCAAATTCGGTTCGCAAGTTTCTCCAATATAACACATGGCAGATGCCAAAATTCATTTCGCTAACTTAAAAGAGAAAAATTTAAGGTATCACTGAAATCTATACGATTCGCTCAAAGGTCACAAGTAACAAAAAGTAACGACATTTTTTGTATTTCTTACAAAAATGTCAGAGTAACAATTTAAGATGTCACAATTTGTGATTTTTTTAACTAATTTTCTAACACGAATGCTGGTGATTGACAACAAATATTATAAATGTGTTTAGCTACGCCTTAAGTTTCTGTTTCAGCAGCTACTGTACTACTTCGTATAACTAAATATTAGCCAAAAATTTCTTTAATATAGATCCTTTTGCCACGTTTTGGCAGAAGCTTATTATTAGAGTTTGCTATCTAAACGTGCTATATTTTTTATTAAACAAAATAGAATTTTTACAATCTTTCTCTTGTGTCAATAAATAAATAATCTATGTAAAAGTAAAAAAAGTTTGGACACAGCAATTTTTTCATTTATAATAGACACAATATTAATTTTGCAAATGTCAGATGTAACCTCAGGCTGACTTGATAACCTATTTAAATATATCTGGCAACTATAGAACACAATAATTTCCAGAACAACCCCGTGTAATTTTTTTTATATAAAGTCATCTAACATTAAAAAAATATATAATGCCCTTTTAAAATTTTAAACGGTTTTATGCAAACTTTAATAACAAATATTTAATTCTATTTATATACATTTATATATTCTCTATTTGCCAAAATGGATGAGTGGGTGAGTATATTCATATCTATGTTCCAGCAGAACTCTAGAACGCCTGGCGCTATTGCAACCAGAATGGATGACTTACTATTTGGAAAAAAATGTGACGGTAAGACATCAGTATCCCACCTAGGGGTGCGGTGGAAAGGGGTTGCATGTACAAATAATAATACTATAAGTTTATTTGCATCCACATTAATTATACATGTAAAATATATAAATTGTTTAGAATAAAACAACAACAAATAACAAATAAACCAATCAATATCCACTAAAGCACAGCTTGTGTGTGGATTATGGGTTTCTTCCATCATTTTAAAGTCTTCCACACATATTTTTTTTCAATTTCTAATTTTAAATCAGCACAATGGGTATTAGGGTATTCCACAAGATTATAATCTAATTTTCCACGGCCTCAAGATAAGTGAAACCTAGCGGTCCCCCCATATGATTCACAACACTGTGATCCTCTGCGAAACAAACCGACCTGGTACATCCCACCTCAGCTTTATTCCCCTACTATCACCATCATAGACTTCTCACTCTCCATACACACCAAACATTTCACAACACATACACACTCGTGCACACACACTCACTCACACGCACTCACATTCATTGTTTATATATCCAGTCAATCAAGTCTGGTATCCATGCATAAGTCGGTGAATTGGGTCCGCAGATGCAAGTACCCATTTTCTCAAATTTCGTTTGAAAGCATTTCTCGAAGTGATACTCTTTATATCGTCTGGCAGTTTAATATATAAACGAGTAGAATAGTAGGCGTAATTGTTGTCCCACTGTCTTATTTGGTCTATTAGTTTTCAGGCCATAGTGTCCTCTTCGTAAGTCATATGTAATGTCACAAGATTCCTTGTCGTTAGTAGACCGTCTCATATGCAGAATAACTTTGTATGCAAATATCTGTTCCAGATTCATTACATTAGCTTCAGGAAACAGGAATCCAGATGGGTAAGCACGTGGTTTCCCAAGTATTATTCTCAGGAACCATTTTTGAACAACGTTCACATCTCTAAGATGACAAGCAGCAGCTCCCCCCACCCCCATGAAACTTTTCCATACCGAAGGTGGGACTCTACAAGGCAGTAATTATATTAATTTTAGTTGCTCAAAAGTTAGAAAACTCTTCAGGTATTTCAGCCTATGTATTAAATATCTTAGTTTTCCTGTAATCAGCTGCGCATGCTTGTCCCATCTCAGATGTTGGTCCAATACAACTCCCAAATATTTATGTGAATAAACTGGCTTGATCTCTACCTCCCTGGATACCTTTAGCGATGTGTATTGTGGATGATTATTACCATAGATCGAGAAAGTTATGTAATGTGTTTTCTCTGCATTTATCGCTAAGTTATTGCAATCAAACCACTTTTTGATTCCATGCAAATCTTGCTCTACATTTAGTTTCAACGATTCCCATGTGTCATCACTGTAAAATAGTGCGGTGTCATCGGCAAAGCTCACAATTTTTCCCTTTGTTTGCTGTAAAAATAAGGAATTCAAATAAATTATAAAGAGCAACAGGCCTAAAACACTTCCTTGTGGCACACCGCAAGTAACTTCCTCAAAATCACTAAGAACACCACCAATGTCGACACACTGCATTCTCTGCTTTAAATAACTTTCCAGCAGTTTGTGAGCTTTACCTCTTATTACTATGTCATACAACCTATACAACAGTACCCTATGATTCACAGTATCAAATGCCTTTTCCAAATCAAGGAAAATGCACAGGCTTCTTTGTATCTAGCGCCTTATAAATTAAGTTCGTTACAGTGATCAGAGCGTCTTCTGTGCTTCTACCCTCTCTAAAACCATATTGGTTTTCAGCCAGTATTTGATACCTCTTCAAAAAGCCATTTATTCTGTCTTTAATAATCGTTTCCAATATTTTAGAAATATTAGATATCAGCGAAAGTGGTCGGTAGTTTACAATATCTATTTTTTCTCCCTTCTTATATATAGGTTTTACAACAGCGACCTTAAATATTTTTGGTACCTCACCATATTCCAGGCATTTATTTAAAACATAAGTCAAAGGCCCAACAATCAGTTCCGCAATTTCTTTTAGTGTTTCAGACTTTATCTTGTCCATTCCTGGGGTCTTTCTGGCCTCTAGTGATCCTATCAGTTTTAACACCTCTTCTTCCGTCGCTGCTGCCATACATACAGAGTTTACGCTTCCATTCTTCCTAGACGACTGTACATCCTGTCCAAATTTTTCTGACAATTGTTTTCCCACATTCACACAATGACAATTAAATGCATCTGCAATTTCTTTCTTGTCAGTCAGTATACGTGATCCCACCCTGACCTTCTCAATCACTTCTCTCTTTATTACTCCATCTGTCATTCTATTTACGGTATCCCATAGATTTTTAGCACCATTTTTAAAACCTGTTACAATTTGCTTTTATAATAAAGTTTTTGTGCCTCTCTTATAATACAAGTAAGTTTATTCCTGTAAATTTTATACTCATTTTTGAGTTCATCATTATGAGGACTAATTTATGTCTTTTTATACATTTCATTCTTCTTGTTTACTGATTTTATTATTCCCTTTGTTATCCAGTCTTTTCTCGCTCTGTCTCTCTGTCTAATTTTGATTCTTGTTGTACATAAATTTGTTTAATACTGAAATGTTTCAACGAATGATTCTGCAAGTATATCTATATTCCTTTCGTTATACACCTTATACCACATTTCATTTGCCAAAACCTTTTTTAGCTTGTTATAATCTACATACTCCCTATATCTGGCCTGTTCCTTACTTTTTGATTCAGACAAACCATCAGGAAACTGAGCAACCACTGAGAAATGATCAGTTACCGATGTCTTAACAATTCCAGCAGAAACGTCCACCTTACTACGACACCTGGCGAAAATGTGATCTATACACGTTCCCGAATTCTCCTGAACTCTTGTTTTCCCATTTATTAGAGACACATAGCCCTCAGCGTTTAGCACATTTAGATATTCCTGTTCATAATCAGTATTCTTAAGCAAATATATATTTAAATCACCGGTAAAAATATGAAGGTTCCCATGGACTCGTAAACCCTCAAAGTATTCCGACAAGCTTTCAACAAAAGTGTATGGGCATGTTGATGGCGATCTGTATACAGCTGTTACAACTATTGTTTGACAACTAAATGTAACACGGACCCTTACCGACCGAGAACACCCAATAGTCACCATCTCACACTGAGCTTCCAAGTCACTTCTGATGTACACAGCTATCCCATCGTTTTGACCGTTGCTTCCCCCATAGAACGACTCATAACCATCCAGACCAAAGAGTTGCATGTCAGGGACCCGCCACGTCTCACTCACGACTACACAGTGAATTTTAGATCTCAATTGTGAAAGTTTCACTTTTAATTCATGAATATTTTTAGACAAACTTCTAATGTTAGTTTCAAATATTTTAAAGGAACCGTCAATAAAAAAGTTGTCTAGGTCACACACTCTTTCAAGTATATGAGTTTCGTTTGAACCCACCTTATAATCCCTAATGTACTGATCCATTTACATACATTTCAAGCCACAAAACAAATATGTGGATATAAAATCATACATTAAAACAAACAATACAAACATCAGACAAGCCTTAGTCAATAAAATAAAATCCAAGACAAGACAGTCCACAACAGTAAGTCAAAACTATAAAATAGGGATATAAAAGTGTAAAAATATAAAATATACAAAAAACACAAATAATATAAAAAAATATAAAAAATAAAAAAAATCTAAAAAATCTAAAAAATTCAAAAAATATAAAAAAATATAAAAATTGTATATGGCCCAAGATACACGACCAGACATAATACAGAAAACTACTTTACAAGCAAAACAAAAATCACAGACTTACGCAGTTCTAAATTATATAATCCTCATTCTCCATAATTTAAATGGACTCACAAAATGTTATACACGATTATATAGACACAAATCAGAACGCATATTATGGCAAAAAACACACAGGTACTATAGATGAATAAAACTGCGCAATACAGTGACAGAAACAATTGAAGTGTTTTAAAAAATTTACCATAAACGGTAAAAATCAATAATTCTAATAACTAGATATATAAGTAGGATTAGCAAGCAGAAAGTCCCGAAACTGAAACGAGCAAATATTTACACGATAAAGCTAAAGTAGAAAAAGCGGACAATATAAGAAATAAAAAAATAAAAATCTCCTATCTCTTTAGTTTTTTGTCCAAAGAGGAACTTTGGGAAAGAGCCCGGACACCTGTCTTGGAGGTGGCTCTGGTAATCACCTTCTTACTTGCAGTGGGTGTCCTATCCCTCGATGAACCTCCAGCCACCTGTATGGCCTGCCCTGCGACTATCGGTGTTGATGGCGCGCTACTTGACTGAGTCTGTTCCACAGCCGACTTCTCTTCTCTCTCTATATCCTTGAGCTCACCAGGTCTATATACACTATCGTTAACGTATAGTGAACCCCGCTTTATGTAGGCTTTAAACCCTTTAGACTTTGCCAGTCGTAAGTGGCTTCTGAGGATGTATTGTTCCCTCTGTTGACTCAATGTTAGATCGTTGCCTATATATACTCTAGAATTTCTCAACTTCTTGATGTTAGCAAACACTAATTTCTTATAAGAAGACATGTAAACTCCACTATTATGGGTCTATTCTCGCTATCCTTTTTGCCAACAATGTGCACCCCATCGACGGCCTGTAGGCCCAGTTCGATATCAAGTTGACATTCAATTTTCTTAACAATGAATTCTCTCAAATCCTTCCCGTCATATTCAACGTGATCTATTCCATTTACAACAATATTGTTCTGCCTGTCTCTCCTTTCAAGGTGTTCTATCTTATTATCCAGCAATTCGTTCTCCCTTTCTAGCTGTTTTAGTTTTTTATCATAAGTTTCTAGCCTTTCTAAGAGATTATTCTCCAAAATATCTAGTCTTCGACCCAGGCTCTCCAGCAGTTCTCTATTTGATATTTCCCATTCAATTCAGGCATTCTATATCTCTTCCGTTTATTTAGTTTTAAATTAAAATTTACGAATTTCTTATCTGTCACCAGTAATCTCTTTACAAGATAACAACATTCAAATATTCTTCCAATAGTATACGATTCTCAATTATTCTCTATCGTTAAACTATTCTTTTAGGTTGAATAGAAATGACGCTATTTCAAGACACATAGACAATTTTTTTAAACTCTCTGATGGTATAACTCTCACCAAATAACTCGCCCTTTAAGCCAGTGAATTCCACAATTGATGACACAGAGAAAATTAACACTTCTCTCACTACAGTATCTGTTTATGCCGATATTAATGTATATTTCGCCGTTTTCAAGGCTGCGGAGATAAATTGTGACACGCGTGACGCCGCTTAGAAATACTATGAGGGTAAGATATCCCCTAGCAATCTCAAGGATGAAGTGGAACTTTCTCTTGTACCTATTCTTTAAGATGATATCCTATAATAGAGTGGATAGACTTCTCCCGTCTTATAGAAGATTAGCATAAATAATGCTCGGACAACGCCGGCTAATCAGCTAGTAACAAAATGCTACTTTATCATTAAACATGTATTTGAAATGTATCATATATATAAATTGTATAGGCTATTCCAATAGCATTTCTATATATCACATAAATACACTTAAAAACGTTTATATGGATCTATAGCCAAAAATTAATTTACTGTGTACTAACTGGGAATCCAGTCAAGTACCGGCCGTTTATATTAACTAACCGAACAGCAATATAAGTTTTTGGTTATTTGTTGAGAGATATATTCCAAAATTCAATAGATAAAATTTAACTATTTATCATTTTTGTTGAGTCGTCAATATTTAAAGCAAATTAAAAATTTTCCCAAAACAAAACTAGCATAACCTGGCTGGATAGCTCTGGAACGTCTTTTCCAAATTTATTACTATCGCTTCGTAACTTCTTTGGATGAGTTTGTTAGATAACACAATCAACCGGTTTTTTCGAAAATATAATTTTTCTCGAACAAATTTTTATCTCCAAAACTAAATAGTATGTTCCAAACACAGATGTAGAGACGTATTCTCTGGCTTTACATGTCTTGATTTTTTTCGCTGTAACCGATTTTGCTACGCTGCGGCATCGTCAGATAGGATGAATTTAATTACTTTTTGATTTTCTGTGATTTTAAATACTTTTATAACAATTCACTACATCGCGTCTAAGCCTTTTACTTTTTGCCAAAAAGTAAACGTAATAAACTATGCACCTCTATATTGTAGATATGTATATATGTTACATTTTCAAATAAAGCTACGCATTTGAAGTGATTCTATATCGGAGAAACAAATGTTAAAGCTTGCTACAAATATTTACACTCATACCGGCTATGTAAATGTAATAAGGGCGTATTTACTTTTACAAGCTCATTGACAGCGTGCTTTGGCATTCTTCTAGATATATGTACTTTGGACGTATCTAAACTAATTAGTCAGTTTTGTATTTGACATGTAGAAGCGTTATAAAGCTACTGCAGTACTATGGTAAAATCCATATTTACCGTTAGATACACTGAGCATAATTACGGTCACATTTTTACGGCGCATGTGTTCCCTAAATACATATCAGATTATATTGTAATCTTTGTAAGGCTCGCATCAAGACTAGGTCAATTATTTTCTTTTGAATATTTTTTTATAAAATAAATGAAAAAGCACGCATAAAGCAGACAATAAGTTTTCATTTTTGCGTGTTCTCGTATCTTAGCAAATTATGGTATATATTTAAAATCGGCTGACCGCGAAGTGAGAATTTCAAAAAAAATTAATACATTGGTGGTCATCTACAATCTCAGTTAATTTTCGTAGAAAAAATTCACTAATGGGGAAATCTCGACTTGAGTTTTGAAAAAAAAATTCTTCAAATGAGTGCAAACTAGGGCCTCTAGAACCAATATCGGGGGGGGGTCGTTTTAATATATATATATATATATATATATATATATATATATATATATATATATATATATATATATATATATGCAGGTACGTTCACTTTGTAAGTGGCTTGGATAAGTTCGTTATCCAGAAAAATCGGACTAGGTTTTCTGAGAAAATTTTAGGTTTTCTTTATAAAATCATTCGTATCTCCAAAAAAAAGCTGTGGTGACCAAATTTGGTACGTAGGTTTATGATATAAAATTATGATATAAAAGGTAAACTATATACCAAGATCTAGTTCTTGGCGTTACAAGAAAAAAAGTTATAAGCATTTAATGAAAAAAGTATGCTGCCAGATCATTTCTATGAAAATTCACTTCCATATACCACTTGCTGCGTCCAGACTCTTTATGTTTATACAGTGTGAGCCAAGTCATATTTAAAAACCAATAATAGTACTGCAAATTAAATTACAACGTCCAAATAGCTGTGATAATCTACTCTCCTCAGAAAAACATTCTCATGAAATGAATTTAGGCTCCAGGGCTTGACGACAAAGAAAATGTTCGTACTTCTGTACCCATAAACTTCTGAAACGTTACATTGTTCGAGTTTTAACAAAAAATATCAATTTTACCAAATCACCCCTCATTTATCCCCTATCCCGAAAACCGATCTTACCCAAAAGCAATTATAGCCGTTTCCTTGTCGGGTGTTAACTGGGTACCAGATTTGAAGATTACATCTCAATTCGTATAAAAGTTTGTGCGCCTACTGAGAGACAGACGTACAGCCCGACCGCAGACGGGAAAAGAATCCGTTCCAGAATCAGATTTTCTAAATGTTTTGAGACTTTTTACGGCGTTTTATCAAAGAGGAAAAATTTCGAGATTTCAGACACCGATTTTCCACCCCCACACATTCAATCCCTAATTAAATTTTACCACAGAATACCAGATGTTTAATGAAATTGAAAGTTTTCTAATAAACAAATCCTATAACGTGATATTGCTCGAATTTTAACGCAAAAATGTAAATTTTCACCAAATAACAAGACACCCCCAACTTGCCCCCTTTTTTTCTGTGGTTATTCCAAGGGCAACGCGTTCAGAAGCAAGCCTAGAGATCTAAAAGCTTAAACAAAACAAACAATTGTAAATCAAAGCTACTTCCCAGAATATACTTGAACAAGTTATGACAAATTTCATCCGTAATTTGGCAAGGTGCGTGGGAACTAAAGGCGAGCGATTAACGCCCAAAATATTCAAGAAGATCAACTGCCATATTTGTTCCTTAATATGTATTATAAAGTTTTTTGTATGTTAAGTATGCAATGTGTTACCGCTTATATAAAATAGTGCTGCAAATTTAATAATAATTTCCACATAGCTGCGGTAATTTACTCTCCTCGGAAAGACATTCTCGTCAAATAAATTTAGACTCCCCCTGTTACCTAAAAACCATTAGAAGCGTTCTTTTGTCAGTTGTATAACAAATGTGAAGATGATATCTCAATTCGTTCAAAAGTTATTAGTAGTAGTATACCTCTAGCTGAAACCCTTGACATTCTCAAAAATAAACACAATATTTAACACAATACCTTAGCTCTTCTAGAACATTGCACGTCTAACACTTATTTCCTTTTTCAAAACAAATTTTGCAAACAAGTTCGAGGTGATCCAACGGGTTCACCACTCTCTCCTGCATTGGCTAACATTATCCTGGAAAACTTCCAGACACAAGCCCTTAATTCTTCCCAACTTAACCAACCTGCTGGTTGAGATACGTTGACCACATTTTCGCTGTCTGGCCACACGGTAAAGAATCTCTAGACGAATTCCTTTCTTACCTGAATAACATCAACCCCCAAATCCAATTGTAATCCATGGAAATAGAAAATAATTTTTCGCTGCATCTCTTAGATGTACGCATTACTAAAAACCCAGTCTTACACTGTGTACCGAAAACCAACCCACACTAATCGTTATCTTAACGCCCAATCTCACCATCACCCATCGCAACTATATTCCGTGGTTCGAACACTAGTATCACAATCCCTCAGACTAACGGACAACAACAATAAACAGACAGAATTGAACTTTTTAAGGCAGAAATTGCTAGAAAACAGATACGACAACAATCACATACTACGAAACATTAGAAACGCATAACAACAAACCACCACATCACAGCAAGAAAAGACACAGTCTACACAACAACAGACAGCGTTTTTACCATACAATAAAGGTATCAGCTACAAAATCAGCCGAATTTTTAGAACTCATAATATCAAAGCCATATTCACATGATCTGATAAAAACTGCCAAGGATACGATTCCAAACGAATCCCACGGAGTTTACGAAATTCCTTGTTCCGACTGTTCCCGAAGTGATGTAGGACAAAGAAGTAGACACACCCTCGCAGTTATAAAACTACCCCCCACCCCCCAACGGCGCAGGACATGCATCATATTCATACAGAACACCAAATATACTTCGACAATGCCAAAACAATAACCTCGGTTTACAACTTAAAACCAGAATTATCCGTGAAGCAATCGAGAACGAAAAACGTCCCGATTGTTTAAATAAGAGGGATGATGGCCTTCGTCTTCCGATTACTTGGAAACCTATTATATCTTCATTACAAACACACACAAAGACAGTAAATTCAATGGACAATTTTATTTCCCCATTATCTTACCCAGAAAATATCTGCAATCCTCTTAATCCTTTAAGTACCGTGACGAAAGCCTCTGACTTAATTGACCGTGACTCGACTCATTACACTGATAACGAAGCAGGTAAACGAAACGATATATACAATACAAGACTTGCAATGAACTGCCAGATCTCTCTTAGGCCTAGGGTTGAAAACACTGAGACCTTAGAGACGATCTTCGGCGAGATTTGAAGAGTAGGCAGATTGAGGCTCCGTAATCTAGCTACCACAACCCAACGCACCTTTGTCCACCGCTCTAAGGAGTAGACAGATTGAGGCCTTAGAGTTCATGTCCTTACATATTCCCTTTACCTCTTGAAAATTGCTCGAAAACAGGAGCCAAAACGTCTAGTTTCAATAAACTCTGGACGCGGTTCAACCCGAGAACCAAGTCTCACATTAAAATATATATATATATATATATATATATATATATATATATATATATATATATATATATATATATATATATATATATACAACATAAAGAAAAAATCAACCTATAACAGTAATAACTATAATAACAATTACAACAATCAAATAATTAAACAAAAACAGTAATAAAGTAGAATATATACAATGAAAATATCCACACACATGAGTTTAATATGTTTATGTTAAATATTGACATACATCACGTAGCTATTCTGAAGACGACATCCGTCATTTTTAATTAATTTTATATTTATTTTTAAAGATTTTTGTGATCAAAGCTTCATAACATAGCAACAGATTTTTATTTTTAGTTTTCGTAATTTCATATTAAATCAATTTTCTTTTGTTACTTTGTGTAGTGTGTGGTTGTTCACCTGTTGTTCTGGTCTAAGTGTGGCTTGTCTGCTAGGTACAATGACTTGTTTATTTTATGCTTGTAACTATATATTATATATTATGACGTGTACAATCTTACGTCCTGTTTGTTGTCTAAAGGAAAATAAAGTAATTGTTATTGTTATTATTATCATAACATCACATAGCCATTTTGGAGATGTCAACTGTCATTTTTATTTTATTTTATAAAGATTTTTCTGATCAAAACGCCACAAAGTGGTAACGGATTTTTATTTTTAATTGTCATAAATGCATATAAATAAATTTACTTTTCTCCTGTCTAAATGATGCCGTAAAGCGGCGTAACCGGTTACAGAAAAGAAACTAAAGAATCGTGAAACCAGAGAAGTAGCCTCCAAGTCTGTATTTAGTATGGAACAGTTTCACCACGTAAGAGCAACAACAAACAATGAAGCCATTTTTTATCTAAAATTGACTTGTTTTAAGATTTTTTTATAAATATGAAGATTAATTAAGATACTGAATTTATTTCATTTGGTTGTTCCACACTGCATAAAAACGGAGTGTTCTAGGGATTCTAACAGTGTCATCTGCGAACCCAGTCACCTGCCCGCTCTTTGAAGTATTACTAAATTCACTAAGGTGAAGTGTAAGTAGAATAGGGCCAAGTACAGTTCCCTGTGGCATTCCAAATGTCATCCGCTTTGTGTCGCTTAATACACCATCTATTTTTATACACTGATGACTATGTGAGAGGATCGTACTTAGTTAAAGTTATATATTTGGATCTTAAGATATACCAACTTATAACAAATTATCTACTATAAAATGTTCTTTAAAATCATTAATTTATTAGCAGAATAACACTTAAAATCTCAAACCGCCGAATATTATAATTATTGAACTAATTGATTAGTCAACGTTACCAGTGGAATAATGTGTACGTCTGAGTTAATTGGATGCATCGGGAAGCAGCAGACTCCGGAATTTTGAAATGAATAGTGCATGACCCGACGCTTGGCATGTAACCCGTACAACGATCCGTGCAGTTATGTCACTCGATTTTTCTCCTCTATAATAGCTAGCAAAAGAGAATATTTCAAACTATAATGTAAAACTTTCCAGAGGGATTTCAACAGAAAAAGAAATACACCATAATGACTTTAAAATCGGGTCAAAGATACATTTCCTCACGGTGTACGGTTTTAAATTCGTTGTACTTCTTTGCCTGACTACAATTATAGATCGCCGGTGAGGAAAACTAAAAGTACGTTAAAACTAAACCAGTCGGTTTTATATAGTACCTTTTTCAAACGTAATTTCGATTCGCCTAAAAAATATTCATTACTATTTATTTTGTTGTGTCAGGTTTGCTAAAATATGAATATACTGAAGATATATATATATATATATATATATATATATATATATATATATATATATATATATATATATATATAAACATTGAAATTGACCTTGGTTACGATACAGTTTAGCTCTCCTTACCGACCAGTGAACTGCGCATACAAATTTCTGTGTTCGAGTTTATGAGGTCACTTCTTTTCTCTTTACCGACTAAAAATAACTACTGCTTTAGGGCTACTTCGTTACTTTTGGTTTTAAAGATTGACGTAGCAAATGCGCTTTGGTGACAAATAAAGAATAAGGTAGTACTTGAAAACAGTTAATTTTTCTTTAAATGCTACATTTAAAATGTAAATATCTTAGGTACTTCACGTACGTTTCCCTTCCAAGAATTAAACCTGTAATGTCAAGGACTCACCTAAAGTATATATATATATATATATATATATATATATATATATATATATATATATATATATATATTTGTGTGTGTGTATAGATTTTTATAGCTTATTTATTACCATAACACACCTTCAGCCTCAGAATTTATTTCATAGTACGTATTTCTGCCCCATTGGTCAGCGTAACACGCTTGCTGCGTCAGTATAATACACACGAATATCTTATTCGTTTCCCTAACTCCCTTACTGCCTTTGTAGTTTTACATTTAGTTTATGAGCCTTTGACCTTGTAAATAATGATGTCCTTATAAGTTCACTGTTAAAGTATGGAGTTACGGGCACTGCATTGGACTGGTTTAGACGCTATTTTACAGGCAGAACACAAACGGTTGTTATATGTAACTCTACTAGTGCCTACTTATCTAGGACGTTCGAAGTGAGGGTTGGGGTGCCACAAGGAACATTTCTTGGACCCACGCTGTACATTATTTGTACCAACAGCCTACTTCAGTACGTAGCACATCAATCTGGAAACATCATTTCAGGCAGCAAAATGACGGTCACCTCTTATGCTGATGATACCAACTTTCTGATGCGTAGACATAATGTTCAGGACGTTGTAGCTAATGCTGACAAAACTTTAAAAATGCTTACCAACTGGATTATCAATAATAAGACACGGTGCCTGCTTTTTAGTCCTCTAAATCAAAAGAGGATATTGGACAAGGTATATAAATTGATGGCCAAAGCGTAACTCTGCAGACGTCTACGAAATTACCAGGACACTACCTCATCGATAGTGAGTTAAAGTGGAATGTCCACAACGAAGAACTCTGCTCGCGGATCTTATCCATTTCGCATGCAATAAGAACACTAACCCAAAGATGCAGAGCATCTACTGTGCTGCCACTGTATTATGCGTGCTTCTACTCACAACTAAGGTTTGGTATTATGCATTGTGGATTAGCAAGTGATTCAAATCGAGTTTTTAAACAACAAAAGTAACTAATAATGTTCATAATCAATATCCCGCATAGACACACTTGTAAAAAACTTTTAAGGAACAGGGTGTCTTTACACTCCCCAGCATCTACATCCTGGACGTGCTAGCCCAAGTTTTTAAAAACAAGACCAAACACACACGCAATGCAGTTAAACATAAATATATCACAAGAAAAACTCTGGACGCAGCAAGTGCGTTATGGAAGTGAATTTTTATAAAAATGTTTTTAACAGCAAATATGTCCCTTTAATGCAAGCGGGCATCAATTATGTCACCGGTATAACCTATATAGTAAAAAAAAATGTAGTATATTTTATCAAAATAACTTATTGTTTGACAATGTGCAAACATTTTCCGAAAATAAACTTAAAATATTTACGAGAAAACTCGTTTTCTAGTCGACGAACCTTAGGTTAATAGCAAATTGAGTTATTGAATTTTGAAGCATTTAATGAAAATTCGCTACCAAAACGCACTGAGTGCGTCTAGATTTTTTTTACAAACATGCATCATATTTCGATGTAAAATGCAAAATTGCAATAAGGGACGTTCAAAAAATATATAGGTAACGCCAACGACTTATGGGCCACCCTGTGAGAGTCAAAATAATTTTATAGGATGCAGCTCAAGATTTTTTCTACGAAAACTAGCTAAAAATTATAGACCGTTAACCCATAAACTTCACTGAAACTACTGCCAAAGCATCAGAAAAAGGGTCTATTTGAAATGAATTTTCTGGAAATATTTTAGTAAACTGGAGGGAAATGATGGTTGAAGCTGATTAAGGGTTCGCAGAATACTCTTTACATAATCCGTATTTCTTTCAGGTTCATTGCTTAAGTGTTGCCAATTTTAAGGTTTCAAATCGCGACTTTGATGTTTTGAGGAAAACCCCAAGTTCTTTGTTTAGATGCCTATAACTTTTTCGTATTTAAGTTTACAAACTTAAATTTTGGTAAATGGGTCACCCTTTAGAATACAAACACTCGTACCAAATCTGGTTGGCCTTACTTTGTTATTTCTGGAGATATAAATATTTCCAGAAAGAAAACACAAAATTTTCCGGAAAAATCTGGGCCAGTCTTCCTGGCTAAGGAACCTATCCAAGCCACTTACAAAAGGAAGGTACTCAGCAAATTTGATCAAAATGGGCCCATTATCTTTTGAGTTATCGCTGATACATATTATATATATATATATATATATATATATATATATATATATATATATATATATATATATATATATATATATATATATATATTATAAATTGAAACTGACACTGGATATGGGTTCCAGGTGGCCTAGTTCGCGCTCATTTGAAGAATTTTTTCTAAATTCAAAAGTCGGGGTCTCCTCACTAGTGAATTTTTTTTTAAGAAAATTCTTAAAACAAGCACTTGTGAAGCCATGGGAAAGTCTACAACTGTATTAAATATAAAACGGTTTCAATAACTTAGGGAAAGAACGAACAACACGATATGTTATTCAAATTGAATTAAGTTTTAAATTCTTTCATCTCGTCTTTATTAAATTATGTTTTTACAAAAACTCCCTAAAAAGTTCAGCGGAATAACAACAATCTGATCAGATAAAATGAAAGGAGATTAAAAAATCATAAAAAAGTTAAGTTACTAACTAGGATTAGAACTCGTCATGTAGGACTCGACTATCGCCGACTCGGCCACGCTCGATATGGAAGATTGGCAGGTAATACGTGAATTGTGTTAACGTCTTTTCTATTTTCGCCAAAAAATTTTTAGTTACAATGGATTTTTTGCTTGTATTTGAACGAACTGGAGGAAAACAATGACTTAGAAACATATCTAGGAGCTTGTTAGTCATGTCGTGTCGTATTTTTCACTCACGTTTGTACCTACACCTGCCATAGTTATCAATTTTGACGTTTTAAGTTTGTCTCATCAGATTTAATTAATTAGCCTCCAACTTTTTTTGTCTTTTAACGTAGAGATCTGAATTTTGGTACATAGGATACTCTTTATGACGGAAATGAGCGTACCAAATTTGGTTGCCCTCACTTTGTTATTTTAGGAGATACAATTTTTTTTTGAAAGAAAACACAAAATTTTCCGGGAAAATTTAGGCGGATTTTCCTGGACAACTGACTTATCCAAGCCATTTGCATAAGGACTGTGTGTACCAAATTTGATCAAAATCGGCCCATTATTTTTTGAGTTATCTGTGTGATACCTACATATATATATATATATATATATATATAAGCATATAAAAATTGAAACTGACCTGGATATGGGTTCTCGGAGGCCTAGTTTGCGCTCATTTGAAGAAATGTTTTCAAAATTCAAATGTCGGGATCTCCTCATTAGTGATTTTTTTTAATAAAATTAACTAACAAATATAACCTGCAAGCTGACAGACATCACACAGCTCTGTACCAAAAGTCACTGTTCTACAATGGCAAAGTTGTTTAATGCATCGCCAGAAGATGTACGGAATGTAGACACTTTACAAGCTTTAAAGAAGAGAGTGAAAACAATTCTCTTAAACAAAGCATGCTAGTCTGTAGACAATTTTCACCCATAAACTACCACCAAACTACCTTGGCTTTGTGTACCTGTTGTTCCTAAAAAACAATATTGGATTTAGATCTGTATTCTGCAACTGTTTTTTGGACGTTATTGTGTGTTTATAATTAATTTTTGTTTTGTTTTTATGTGTTATTTATGGAAAATTTTCTTAATTGTTGTATCACTGTATGCGTTATGTTCCTTTTATTGTTAACCCGTAGTCATACATGAACATTCCTGTGTCATTTAGGTGACATTGGCCTGTTTCATTTTTAATATACATTATACATTATTCATTATACATTATAATTAAAACCGTACTTGATTCGTTACCGTAACGCGCTTGCTGCGTCAGTGTTCCTTTCATAATGCATTTCGATAGTCATTACGATTGCGCAATCTCGTCATAAGCGAACCTTTTTTTATGCAAATTTGCTAAAAACGTGTTTTCCACGAAAACTAAAAAAATCAGCAAAAGTGTACTAAATATGCTGTTGAAAAAATCCAATCAAATTTATTTTTTCGAGAAATTCGCTAAAAACAATACACTTTATTAAAAAACTATTTTTCATGGATTTCGTTAAGAAATATTCCGTCAGAACTTCGCTAAACATTGTTTCACACAAAAATTCGAAACAAATTATGTTTCAGGGAAAGTAGAACATTTTTTTCATTTAAGAAAACTGACTAATATTTTTGCTATAACAGGAACATTTTACTAATGAAATAAATTACAAATTATACAATCTGATCTAGATACACATGTAGAAACTTTTCTTGTGGCCATAAAAAGTTTTTTTTCCTGGCGATGCCGTAAAAAGCGAAATTGAGGTGAAGACAGAAAAACAAGCACTCGTGCCGCCACATAAAAAATGTCTGAGGCTGTGTTAAGTACGCAATGATTGCACCAATTTAGGGCAACAGCAACTTCCTTTTAAAATTGAAGTAATATTCTTAACCTCTCATCCTATTAATGGGTCTTTTCTATAAACATTCGAGAAAGGTTATTTGGAATGAAATAAGGGAATCACGTATCGTTTAAATTAGATAAAAGATTAACAAGTCGCGATCTCTTTATTAAGGTTTTTTATGGAGACTTGGGCAAAATACCAGACTATTATACCACAAAACCCATAACATAAACTATTATCAAAGCATCAGAGCAAGGATCTGTTTAAAATTGATTTTCTGCAGATATTTAGAAAATGGTCGACAATGGCGGTTGAAACAGATACTGAGAGCTTTGTAAAACACACTTCTTAGCATATTTCTTTTACATAACCCGCATTTGTTTCAGAATACTGGTTCAAAAATCGAAAATTTTGATCTTTTAAGTCGCGACCTTGATGTTTTAAGAAGAAAAACTAAAACTGCCAAAGTATTTTTTCTGTTACTACTTGGTCTTCTTGCGCCATGAAAACTGAATCTGTAACATTCAATATATTTTATTAACCACACAAAATATCATGGCCTTGTGAATTTCTCTGATCATCCACCAAATCTACTTCGTTCAATGTTTATAATTGTGTTAATTTCAACTTAATATTCTGAATTTTGGCAAATAGGTTACGTTTTAGAGTAAAAACTAGCGTACCAATTTGGTTGCAATACCCTTGTTATTTTCGGAGACACAAAATATTCCGAAAACAAATTCAAGACTTTCCCGGAGAAACTAGTCCCATTTACTAGCCTAATGAACTTATCTAAGCCATTGACAAAGGAAAGATACTTTTAAAATTTCATCAAAATAGACTTTTTTAATTATCGGTGTGTTCGTGAGACGAAAACAATCAAAGTTGTGCAGTGTGTACTATTACAAGCTTATTGTACTTACACGTTGTATAACTATATATTACAAAATAATTAATAAAAATAGTTATATATATATATATATATATATATATATATATATATATATATATATATATATATATATATATATATATATATATATATATATATATATATATATATATATATATATATATACAGTGTGTCCAAGATAAAGAGGGCCACTATGCGGATCTCCAACACGATAGCAGATACAGACTTGGTTAAATAAGAGAAAAGTTGCGCACTTAAAGGCTAAACAAAATGGCGGGTAGACTAGGAAATTTATTTGGTTTTCGGGATATTTTGAAAAATCTGGATTTTTTAATTTTACCTATTATCTTTTTCTGCTCTTAATGGTGGACCTACACAAATACCGATGACACTTCTCCACAGCAACTTTTTATTATCTTTACCGTGGCATTGCTAATTTTTTAATTCAATGCGTAATCTTTGCGGGACCATCATATTTTTTTAATGCGGCCCTTATTTTCTGATATTTTATTCTGAAAGCCCTTTTTATTCCAAATTCAGTGATATGTCATACTTGTGGTATGATACTACTTTGGTATTTCTTTCAACCTCAATCAAGAAAATTTCTATTACGGAACTTTACATAGCTTTGAAACTTAAGTACTAAACAAGTAGCTATATCGATTAACACTTTATGTCACTTAGGTGCTTAATAATGATACAATGGATAAATTGAGGCAATAATTTCATGGAGTAAACGCGGATCAAATATAATTACATTACCATAAGACTTAAAGATTAAAAAAAAAACGAATACGAACAAAACAACTAAATTTAGAGCATATGTTCAAAACTTCCACTATTTTCCAAGGACAAATAGCACCGTCTAACTGTCGATCCTAAAGCCATAGTCAACATTTGTCTCATTATAAGACGTTGCACTAAGGTTTGACCGAGAACGTAAAATCCTCAAAACCGTGGATCGTTCATGCGAGGCGGACACTTTCTGGACCGTAACAGAATTTCTTGCATTGAACCGCTAGCGGGAAGCAGGGGTAACTTGCGCCCCCTTACTTTTAATAGGATGGTAGGCTTAGTGGTACCGTTTTTGAAAAGCTCTTTTAATTCTCTATTTAAAGCGGCAATTTTAAAGAGTGCCGATTAAGTTTTTATATATATGTTTTCAAACTTCAAAATAAAACGTCTAAGATAATAGTATCAATTTTGTGTTCCACGCTGCTATTCTTTTAAACCTTTTAATTTGCAGTAAAAAAATATTATCTTAACAACTAATCGGTAATTTTAAAATCGCAGCTTAGGTCTCTCCAGAAGGAAATCCGCATTGACAATATGTTTTAAGGCTCACTAAACATTAGCTGATTGTTTTTTTTTTCTTAACAGCTCCGTTACTTTTAAATACCTTGCAACATTGTGCCTCATATTTGTGGAGCCGCTTGCTGAGATATCTATTCTGAAAACCGATAAAGTTAAAAGACTGGGCAGTTTTATGTACACACACTACCTGTACACCGATTTTAAGTTGTATCATCACAGGAAATCTATATTGTTAGAGAAACAATGTCATATAAAAATTCGCTACTATTACACACCAGTCGCCTAGGGACTCATTAATATTAGAATTATGCTTATATTATCCTACAACTGGCAATATTTGGTTTTAAAATAAATTAACAAATTAAGCTAACAGACTTGTCATTTTAGATCCGTGTATTTTAAATATTTTTGCATGTACCAATGTCCCAGTCGGCTATATTAACATAAAGAGGAAGGGTAGCTGTAGCTGATATGAAAAGATTATAATTAGATTTTCTAATATGATTCATTTCCCAGACGCAGTGAAGCGTATTTGCTGGGTAATTTTTTGCTTTCGGTCAGTTAGTAAAATTCCACACGCTTTCCCAGTTAGTTAGACTTTTTCACTTGGTTTCATGTAAGGATTGTGTGAATACGTTTTAATGACGGCTTGAGTGTAGCCGCACATACGAATAGCTGGCTTGCCCTAAATAGGCAGCATAACTTCTGGACGCAGCAAGTCTGTTATGGTAGCAAAAATTCAAAGAAATGACCACTTGTTTTTAATAAATGTTAAAAATAACTTTGCAAGCAAAATTCGCAAAATTTTTTCCATGTATAGGTTGTTTTATTACTTACACATCGTCATACGTGTGGATCGTGTGGATGTATGGCATCAGCGACAAACATTTCAAAAATTCTTTTCTCGCTTAAACATCGTAAAACTAAAAAACATATAGAAAACATGATATGAGAACAACATTTTTTTGTTTATCTGTCTGTATCTATGTCTGCAGCCACGATAACTTTAGAAAGAATTGAGATATCCTCTTCAAATTTTGAATACAGTTAGCACCCCACAAACGGACGGTTCGGATTGTTTAAGGGTAAAATCGTTTTAGTATGTGGGGGATAAATGGAAGGCGATTTAATAAAAATTTATATTTTTTCGTTAAAACTCGAGCAATATAACATTTTAGGGTTCTGGTTCTGGTATTCTGTGTGAAACTAAATTAGGAGTTGAATTTGTAAGGGTGGCATATCGGCGACAGAAATTTCGAATTTTTTTTTGCTAAAACGGCGTAAAAGTGTCATATATGTATATATATATATATATATATATATATATATATATATATATATATATATATATATATATATATATATATATATATATATATATATATATATATATATATATATATATATATATATAAATATAAGAAGTACGAATCGATCAATGTAGATAAGCTTAAAAAACGCAACCTTCTTACCAAAATGACCTGTATATTTTGCCTTGTATCAAGCGCTTTATCAGTAACCTAAAAAGATACAGTTCTTTAGTTAAGTAAGATAACAGTGTGCGAAACCTAACCTGACCTGACCGGACCTAGCATGTCAACTGTCACATGTAAAATATTTACCACAGAGTTTTCTGCACAGCCATATATGCACACACAAATATATATATATATATATATATATATATATATATATATATATATATATATATATATATATATATATATATATATACTTTTACAGTGTAGAACAGCCAAATGGAATACATTATCTTAAGTATTGTACCTATAAATACCCCGAAATACTTAAATTTCAGGCTAAAAATCCTAGAACGTCAAAACTTCAGCCCTACATTTAATCCACTTCCAGTAACAATGGCAAGCCCCAAATTTTAGATTAAGAAGTCGGCGCCTGTGGTACTTTATTGGAGAGATCTCTTCATGTGCTATTCAAAAATTTCGACGAAAACAAAATATGTTCTAGTTGGATAACATTGTTATTTAACATTTTAACCAATTCTTCACAAAAAGGCGTTCTTCTATCAAAATAGTCTTCCATGGGCTAATGAGTTTGCACCGATTTATGTGGATGAATTTTGTTTTCGTTTAGTATTCGCATAATCGATTAGTGACAAACATTCAATGATGTGGCTGCTTGGTGACTCGAAGTATGTACCTATGTAGGTTTTTCTCAAACTCAAGCCACACATCCAATTGGGTATCATTACTTGGTGCATTAGAGGGTATTGTTTTGTATCTGTCTCACATGTCTACGCTCGCGATATTTATTTTAAGTTTTGCTAATTGTCCCCTGTAATATAGCCGACAAATCGAAAATTTTTTCTTAAAATAGGCGAGCGACCTTGATCTGTAATCGTTTTCATCTCTGTCGTAACTATGCATTTCCGTTTAATAAACCAGGTTTCTAAACTGCAGTTAACAACTGACAACTACGTGCAGCTACAATCACAAAGCAAGTTCCTCAACCGTTTTTGATAAAATTAACATTGCCAGCTATGAAAAATGTTGATAACTTTTTGCCTTCTTTTAGTGAATTTGCTTAAAAAATTCACTAATGAGGACATCCTGACTTTTGAAAAAATATCTTTAAACGAACGCGAACTAGGCTCCCTAAACTCCATATCCGGGGTTCGTTTCAATTTATATATATATATATATATATATATATATATATATATATATATATATATATATATATATATATATATATATATATATATATATATATATATATATATATATATATACATATATAATATATATATTGCTTGTGACGGTATTAGCGCGACTTTGTCGAACATCCTCTAAAACCTCTTCTGTCAAAACTTCAATATCAGTTTACGATTTTTTTCTCAATGTTTCCTTTTCTACAACCGCGCCCTAGACCAACGTTTTTACAATAGCCATAATATTAAACCTTCACTTTCATATAATCGTCATTATTCAATTAATCTAAATATTTCCAAAATCCATAATTTGTAGGTACAGAAATTTTGATATTTTTATTTGACGGTAAATAATGTTTTATATATATATATATATATATATATATATATATATATATATATATATATATATATATATATATATATATATATTTGTGTGAGTGTGTGTATGTATGTGTGTGCGCGCGTGTGTGTGTGTGTGGGTATGTAGGTTTTCATGGAAAATTTTGTGTTTTCTTTCGGAAAAAAATTATACCTTTGGAAATAACAATGTAAGGGGTAAGGGCAACCGAAGTAGGAACGCGTGTTTGTATTATAAAGAGTGAAGCTCGTACCAGAATCTAGGTCTGCAAGGGTGAAGACAAAAAAGTTTTGGGCATTGAAAGAAAATTGGGGTTTTCCTCAAAACGTCAAAGTCGCGATTTGAAACGTCAAAATTGGCAACCTTTAGGCAAAGAACCTGAAACCAGTACGGGCTATGTAAAAAAATGCCGCAAGAAGAGTGTTCTGCAAACCTTTACGTTTCAGGTTCAATCGTCATTGTCCTTCATTTTACTCAAATGTTTCCAGAAAATTCGTTTCAAATAGACCCTTTCGCTGACGCTTTGGCAGTAGTTTTATTTAAATTTATGGTTTAGCGGTCTCTAATATTTAGCTATTTTTTGTAGAAAAAATTCTTTAATGAGGAGACCGCGACTTTTGAATTTTAAAAGGACTTCTTAAAATGAGCGCAAACTAGGACCCCTTGAATCCATATCCGGTTTAGTTTCGGTTTTTATCTGTTTACGTATATACTGGGTTCGCATTTATACGGTACAGCTCAACATAATTGTTATTATACAAGATACGAGAAAAGTTTTGTACGTTATTAAAGCGTATAAAATATGGCACAATGTTTCTCCTGTATAGGTTATACCGATAACCAAATTGACATTTGCTTGCATTAAAGAGACATATTTTCTATTGAGAACATTTTTATGAAAATCCATTTGCATAACGCACTTGCTGCCTCCAGACTTTTTGTTTTCAAATGTTTTCGAACAACCTAAGGCAATCTGTTTCCATCGCAAAAGTCTTCTGACATTTGCAACGTTTTTGACACATGTTATTCTTATAATTTCAAATTGTTTGCCTGAATTTATTGCTAAATAATAAAGAACAATAACATGTGTTGTTAAATATGATCTCATTTCTGACACTTTTAATTTCATTTCATGCCAGATCTTCATATATATTTCCCCACGATTCAAATTATGAAACTACGTTAATTAATTGTTTAAGATTTAATGGCCTCTGATTTTGAATTTGTCGTATTACTGTATTACTTCATTTTTCTTACTAAAAGCGCTTGCTCATTTTTAGCGTTGAAATTTTTCTCTTAAATTTTCAGGCTTGTAATTATTATTAACTTTACTATGGATACAATTGTGGCTCGTTTTGTGGTTTTAAAATATATCCTACCATTACTTACATAATTTGCTTAATATTACTAACACCACTTGTTCTTAAGTACAACTTGCTATATTAATGATTAAAGTTGCTAACTACATTTACACACTATTTGCAGGAAAGCAGTTCGTTACTTACAAACTTGTTGGTTGACCAATGTTTAGTTTCACCTTTGACTTCAGTAATTGACAAAGCTTATTGTCCTAAGGCGATAACGATTGATTTAGTTTCACTGTTTCATTTGATTATCATTATTAATGCCCTCATATATGTATTTGCATCTTTTATGGTAGTCCATATGGTTTTCACTTTTAATTTGATCACAGTTTATCTTGCCAAGTTTTATTTGTTGTGTACACGCAGTTTTTTTTACAATAGTAGACTATTTTAACTCCTTATTTCTACACTACGTGACTAAGCACTGTTCCATTTCAACAACGAATTACATGTATAGTTCTTCATTTCACAACGGTGGCAATTTCAGGTTGTTTGTATCATACCCAATGTATTTGTTTATATAAGTGTATTTTGATTTTAAGTTTTGTTTTAAACTGATACTGATTAATTATTTTTAATTGTCTAGAGCTTTCTACCCGACTGTGGTTTCAAAATGCATCCATTTGTTAACTCTGATCCACCCTGATATGGTTACCGGAGTCTTCGAACGTTTACTTTTATGGTATGTTGTTTTAATTTTACTTTATAGCATTTAATGATATGTATTTTCAAAGAAACAGTATTTTTAGCATATATAGTCTTTATATGAGATTAATAACAATTAAAATTATGCCTGTATAGGTGCTGTGTCATGTAAGAATATATATATATACATATATATATATATATATATATATATATATATATATATATATATATATATATATATATATATATATATATCTTTGTGTGTGTGTGTGTATTTATGTATGAAACATGGTTTGCGAAGCTTTTGTACAATTGTATTACACTAAGAAAGTTGGTTGGCCTGTTCAGGGAGTCAAGTATTTTCATATAACATGGACACATCCTTCTTGAAAACGCGAAATCTTTGCAACTCGTTAACTTAAACAAAAGTTAACTCATATCATTTATCTTTATTAAAATATCGGATGTGCCCAAATTCTAGTTAAATAACTGTTAATCCAGTTTTTCCGGAATGAAATTTAAAATAATTTGAGAAATAAGATATTCGTGGTTATTAGAAAGTAACTTTACTGTATAGTATAAGGTTAACTAAAATAAATCGCGAGGATACAAAAACTGATTTAGTCGTTGTCATGTTACACGATTTGAGTGACTTTCCATATTGAATTGTTAGAAAAAATGTAGATGCTTTTTAGTTAATCGATTATAAAAAATCATCTGCTTAATTTTATTACAAATTATTCTAAAAGGCGCCAGTAATATATTCATTAGATGAAGTAAGTTGCATGCAGAGTTACAAAACTTATGATAATTCGCTACTACAACGCGCTTGCTGCGTTCCCAGTTTTTTCTTATATTTTTGTAGAAAACCAATGTCATTCTGATTTACTTCCAGCGGATGAAATAATTTCTGTCATGCCTGTCTAAAAGTAACATGTATTTATTCAAGATTTATGTCTCCAAATCGACCCTCATTTACATGAATAGGCATATCTAGGCCCTGCAGCCATCTGCTCCCGATTAGGTTGAGTTATAAATATGGAAAGGAGGGCACATCATTATGGTGAAAAATGTAAAAGCATTTCTTAATATCAGTATACAATAGATTATAAAATACACATCACAGTAGGCTCATAATGAACGCCTTCCTCATTCATCACTTATATTCTTTTCGGTGGCATCACAGGACAGATAAGCGAAAATTAAAATTCTGGTTCAGTTCATCCCGCAAAAGCAGAGCGGCCTTTAGCCTGAATATAAGCGCTAATGTTTTTTATGCCTCGTTTCGTCGCCTCTTCAGTTTTGTGTCATGAGCACTGTCATTCTTTAGGTTATGTCACTCTTTTACATTGTTCATACCGATAAGCCAGAGTAGTTATACAACTTTATAGAATGAATGCCTAAAGGTCAGAAAGCGTTGTGTGGTTTGTTCATGATAAAATTCTTAGAGATTACTGCTGGTCTACAAAAAGTTAAAAAGGTACAGTTGTGTAAAATTACTTACAGAAAAGATAATAAAAGTACAATTATAATATTATCTCAATTTTTTTGGTCTTTAATCCATTTGTAGGCTTTTCTTTAAACATCTAAGTGACAGTAGCAGTTTTTGTACACCAACAATCAGCTACTGCACAATGTGTTTTTTTTTAATTATAAATTTCGACTGGTCCGGTGACAATGCATTAGAGTATATCTAATATTTGTCTCAATCCGACATGACGGACTCCCCAAGATGGCGGATGACCTTTTTCTTTAAAACCTTTTCGACATGGGTATTAAATAAAAGGGCATGATGAGTAAAATCCTATAACCTATGCGATGTTTTTTGAACCCAATATGGCGGCCGCCCCAAAATGCTAATATATTTTTTGTTCACGATCTCCTTGATACTATGGGTATCAAATAAAAGCGTTAGACGTGTAGAATGCGACTAAGTGATGTCATATATAGAAAGTTCCGAGAGGAAATTAATCGCGTAAGAAATTGCAGGGCGTTAAGGGCCCAAAAAAGCCGCACAACTCTTTTAGTTTTAATAATCCGTTATAAATTTAAAAAATAAATTAAGTCATAAAATAATTCCGATTTACTTTTTAGTACATTTATAAAAGCATTCTTTTAATTGGTTTTTGTAGTTAGTTCTTAAATATTTTATTAAATGTATCTATTGCACTCTATGCAAACCTGTAGAGAAGACTATATAGTCTTCTCTACAGGTTCGCATTGAGTGGTTGTCTTTGCTGCAACCACTTACCCTTTAGCCAAAAAGAGGAAATGAGACTCTAAATAATATTCGCTGCTGCTCACCTTGAAAACGTATTCGCCAATTTCAGGGAACAAATAAAACCTTTAAATAAACAACTGTCACTAATTGAACCCAGTAACGTATTTTCAGCAAAACGGGGCACCACCTCATAACGCAGCAATTGTTACCAATTTTTTGTCAGCAAATTTTGGCAAATAATAGGTGACCAAAGTCCCAACCGTTGGCCGGCGATGTCACAGGACTTTTTTTTATTTTTGGCAAGTTAAATTGCCGACTAACTCTAGATAAGACTTACAGCTCGCGCTGTTGCAAGCTTTTGCATTGCTCACTCCCATTGAACTGATTAACTCAGCAAGCCTAGTTCAGAAAAGTTGCCGTTTGTGTAAAAATGGTCAACATATTGAAAGCCTCCTCAATAAGGTAGTTACCCCCATTTCTTTCATAGTTAAATTCTAGTTTCCTGTTTATTGTTGATGTTTAGGTTTGTTAGTTAGTAGTTGTGTTAATTAATTTGTGTATTAAATATTTTTTAAGAAAATTGTTTAGTTCGTAGCATTCTGGAGTCGTTATTATCAACATGAAATTTAATTACTTGTGCGAACCGCCTTATTCATATATTTTTAATTTGAGCAGGATTGGGCACCAGCACATTACGAAATCAATGTACTGGAGTACCTCGACTTAATATTTCCAAATCGGTGGACAAAAATTGTTATAATGGCCTTCACAATCACCCGATCTTACGCTATTAGATTTTTTCTTACGCGGATATGTAAAAAGAACGGTATACAAAACTAAGCTACGGGATTTAACTGACTTAAGAAGAATAATAACGATTGTCATTAGATCAGTCACGCCTCGGATGTTGATTAACGTTGGAATATAATTTTCAGGATTATCATGCTGCCAATACCTTCAAGGCATGCATTTTGAAAATCTCATACACCAAGATTATTTTATTTTCTTTTTTCTTTTTTAAGAATAGTTATGAATATTTTAGTGTGTGGTAGCGAAGTTCGTCAATCAGATATATATATTTTTTATTTTTTCAATATATTTTAAAACCATAGCGAAATTTTAAATGATGTATCACAGGCCTACTTCTTATTTAAAAATTTAGAAGCAAATGTCAATCGAAGGGCGTTATTTGTAGGCGTGAAGTTTTCATGTTGCAGGATTTTATTTCTGAACATCAAGAATGGAACGCGAGATAAATAACACTGTAGCAATAGGCCCTTATGCAACATTGGAACGGGATCAAGCAGCAGACAGTCTAGTCAGCATTATGGAATTATCCAGCAGCAACGACGGAGTAATAGAATAATAGACAAAGGAAAGACACATTAACAATAATGCAGATGCATCGCAGATCACATCATGATCACTTTCCAAGACAATAGAACCACTCCAGGGTGGGAAAGGTATTAAAATCACACCAAATTATGGAGAGGCGTTATTTCCTGTTCTGCACTTTCTACTTTTAACACACGGCGTGTTATTATTGTATAATTATATTATTCTATCTTGTATTAAAATTTTATTATTTCAGTATTATGTCAGTGTTAGTTTAATCAATAAATAACTGTTAAAAAAGTCTAAAGTCTTAACCGTAAAGTTAAATCGTGATCAATTATAATTTTTTTAGTGTGTTGTAGCAAAATTCGTTGATGTGATATATTTCTTTTTTTTTATAATTTTGCAATGTATTTGAAAACCATAGCATTTTACTGTCTATTTAAAAATCTGAGGGTTGCAACTGTCAACCTAAGGGGGTTGAATGTACGGGTGAAGTTTTTACGTTGCGGGATGTAGAATTTTTTGATCAAAATATAATTACATAGCAATGGGTTTCATTGATAGTTGCCAAAAATGCTTATAAATAAATTTAATTTTCAGTGAATTTTCTTTAAAAAATTCACTAATGAGGAGATCTCGACTTTTGAATTTTGAAAAAATTTCTTCAAATGAGCGCGATCTAGGCCTCCTAGAACACATATCCGGGGTCAGTTTCGATTTTTATATGTATATATATATATATATATATATATATATATATATATATATATATATATATATATATATATATATATATATATATATATATATATATATATTATGTATCACACCGATAACTCAAAAAATAATCGGCCGTTTTTGACAAAATTTGGTGAATACCTTCCCGTTGTAAGTGGCTTGGACAAGTTCGTTATTCAGGAAAATCGGTCTAAGTTTTCCCGGACAAATTTGTGTTTTCTTTAGAAAAAAGTTCATATCTCCGGAAATAACAAAGTAAGGGCAATCAAATTTGGTACATCGTTTTATATTGCCATACGTACCTACCAAAATTTAGCGCTGTAGGTCAAAAGACAAAAATAACTTTTTTGTCTTTTGACATTTAAAGAAAAATAAATTGGGGTTTTCCTCAAAACCTCAAAGTGACAATTTAAAACGTCAAAATTCGCAACATTTAGGCAAAGAACTTGAATCTAATACGGGCTATGGAAAGAAAATGTCTCAAGAAGAATGTTTTACAAACCTTGAAGTCTTAGTTTCAACCGTCATTGTCCTTCATTTTATTAAAATGTTTCCAGAAAATTCATTTCAAATAGACCCTTTCTCTGATGCTTCGTATTAGTCTTAGCTATAGAGTTTATCGTTTAATGGTATATAACTTTTGTCGAATTTTCGTAAAAAATCAATAAAGCTCAATATATCCGTTAATCTACAAGATGTGAAAAAAAATTGTGTACATTAATTATAGAGTGTCTTGAGCTACATCTTAAAAAATATTTCCACAATCACAGGGTGGCCCATAAGTCGTTGGTGATACAAATATATTTTTTTTTGTCGAAAACGCCTTATGTTTTTGCATTTTCCTTCGAAATATAATGCATGTTTGTAAGTAAAGAAATTCTGGACGCCGAAAGTGCGTTATGGTAGCGAATTTTTATTAAATGCTTCATATTTGAAAAGCTCAGTTTGCTATTACTGAATTTTCTTTAAAAAAATTACTAATGAGGAGACCTCGACTTTTGAATTTTGAAAAAATTTCTTCAAATTAGCGCTAATTTGCCCCCCTAGAACACATATCCGGGGTGAGTTTCGATTTTTATATGTTATATATATATATATATATATATATATATATATATATATATATATATATATATATATATATATATATATATATATATATATATATATACCGATAACTCAAAAAATAATGGGCCGATTTTGACTAAATTTGGCGAATACCTTCCTTTTTGCAAGTGACTTGGATAAGTTCGTTCTCGAGGAAAATCGGCCGAGGTTTTCCCGGAAAATTTTGTGTTTTCTTTCGAAAAAAAATTATATCTCCGGAAATAACAAAGTAAGGGCAACCAAATTTGGTACGCGTGTTTGTATTATAAATCGAATTTTTTCCTATCTGATGATCCCATAGAGCTGCGTAACCAGCGAGAACAAAACAGGCAGTCGTGGTGCCATGGAAGTAGTCTACACGTGTGTACATGTATTTAATTTTTAAAAACTTAAATGATAAGTTTGTGCTGCTAATTAAAAATACAATTGTGTGTGTTTCAATCTACTCTGTCTTAGATACATTTTCTACCACTTATATATTTTAGTGTGCCTAATAAACTTTTAGGGGAAATATAAAAAAAGAAAGTCTCCCTTATTGTTTTCCATCTAATTATCTGGTTTTTATGAGTCAATCCAGTATTGTAAAACCCGTTACTACGCCGACGACAAACAGAAATATTACAGCTTTCCCGTAAATTTAACTAAGAAGACTAAACAATGAAGACTTGAAATCTCTCGAAAATGTCTCCGCTGCACATAACTTAAAACTGCATGCAGCGCAGTCACCTATAATGGCTTATGGTTCAATGCAAAATAGGCAAATACCTAAAAATTTTCTGCATATAAGGATTTTAGGCATAGAACTCTCAGTTGTAAAGGAGTCCAAAAACTTAGGATTATGTTTGGATGCCGATCTTAGATTTACAAAACATGTAAGCCAGTTATGCAAGTCATCTTATAGTATTCCGACACAATGTTATATCCACAGGAAAATATTAAATAAAGATCTCAAGTTAAAATTATGTGAATTTACGAATTTCTCTAAACTGTCTTACTGTGATGTTGCATATGAACCGACTCTTCTAGAAGTAGATCAGTTGCGTCTGTAGAGAATTCTCACACTTGTTTTAGATTTCTACTGGAAATCACGAATTTTGACCATAATAGTCATGTATTTGGTCAATTAGATAGACTTAAACTTTATAAGCTAGAATCTTGTCACTTGATGTGTGTGTTTGTGTGTTTGTGTCTTTAACGTCGGTCTATTTCTGCGACTATGCCCAATCAACGACGACAGGGAGCAGTTTCGCTTCACTATCCTGGAAGTTACTGCGAACCCCTGCGTTTATGTAACCTAACCTAACCTACAGCATGTACTGAAAAAGTGAACGAAGAACGCTGGAAACGAACCCAATACCCTTTGGTCCAGAGATATACGTTCTTACCACTAAACCACCGAGGCTCTTTACCACCTTATAACCTTCACTCATAATATATTAAACTGGCAAAAGCGATCAAAGTTATATAACAGACTAATAAGGTTTGAAAACATTAATAACCTCCATAGTAGAAATATACGTCTATTTGTTATTTTATGACACTCCATTGCTGTTGTTTTTCTTACAATAGGAAACGACTCTACATAATGGACCCCCATGAATATTCAAAGATTTTTCAATTATACATTTATAGAAAAAATTTAGCTTGGATAGCCAAACAAATTGATCTACGCTATTTTATTGTGTGTATAAATACAGTTTTGCTGAAGTTCTCAGCTTTGCTAAATAAAGAATGAAAGTAAGATTTTAAAATTCCAAATATCTACTGCGTGTTGAATGAAAATTTCTAAGAATTTACACGGTTCCGTCTTCTCAGGTAAACGGTATAGTGGCGAAATCTACTTGTAACTACCTGTTTTTATGGGAATACACATAAAGGACGTAGCACAAAGAGCAGATAGGATAGCACTGGCTTTGAGCACACTGATGCCAAACGTAGGTGGACCGAGAGCGTGGCGTAGCAGACTCATGTGCAGCGTAGTGAACTCCCTTATCTTGTACGGAGCACTAGTGTAGAAAGCTTAATGGAAATGGACAAATACATAAGGATTATAGAAAGCATTCAAAGAAGCTGGCAATCTGTATATCAAGGTCATACAGGACAGTTTTAACCAAAGCGGTACAAGTAATCGCAATTACTGTACCTCTTAGTATGCTTATCACGGAGCGTACATATGAAAAAGGCCCAAAGACAGTCAAAAAACGAGTAGATGCGAACAAACAATAATAAAATAGCATGCAGATTGGGACGAAACAACAGAAAGGGCCCAGTGGACCAAGACACTGATAGCGAAGGACAGATCTTGATTCACGTGACAGCATGGAGAGACGGGATATTACCTAACCCAGTTCTTATCTGGACTTGGGCGCTTTGGAGCATAACTTTGCCGCTTCAAGACTAAGGAAACAGACGAGTGCCAATACTGTGGGGAGAGCGATATCCCAGAACACACTGTCCTATACTGCGGCCGGTGGCAGGAAATGAGACAGAAGGCGGAGGTCAAGATTGGAGAGATGCTGACAACGAACAATATTGTGAAACACATGCTGGAGTGTGAGACAAACTGGAAACTCGTAGAGGAAGCGCTCAATATGATCCTGAAGGCTAAAGAAAAGGATGATAAAGCAGGCTAAAAAAGCGATAAAGGAGTAATAGACTGTGGTAGTGTGTGGTGAAGTTACATTGAGAGGTAGTTCCGCTGCCCATCTATGGCTGTGAGAGGAGCGGTTTTAGTTGGTAAGAGTCCGGCACACCCACGGCAGTCGAGCACCTATGTGCTTGGGGTACATGATGTATTTCCCCTTTAATGAAGAAAAAAAACTCTTTTTATGACGGCTATTAGGACACAGTCTGTAAATTCTCCTAGCTCAACTATTATTTCCTGCAAACATGTTTAATAATGGACTATTATTAGTTTTGTCAATTTAAGTGTTTGGTGTATTTTTTATTTGTTAAGTTTTTGGCAAAAAGTAGATATTAACAAGCAAAAAATACAGGAAACTCTCCAAACGCCCAGATTAACTAAACCGACAATAGCCGATAATTAAATATTGTTGCACGAAATAATAATTAACCAAAGAGTGCTTACAGACCTGACTATGTCATAAATTCAGGTCACAACAGGTAGTTCCGAGTGGGTTTCACCACTATAGCGTTTACCTGAGAGGACAAAACGTGTCAATTCTTAAAAATGGGGTAGATATTTGGAATTTTAAAATCTGACTTTCATTCTGTATTTGAGAAGCCTGCAAGCTTCAGCTAAACTGCAGTTTACAATAGAATAGTGTAAATTAATTTTTTTATCTAAATTGACAATAGATTTACATCAAGTATCGGCCTCCACAATATCATACAAAATTAGGCACCACCTAGCTTGGGATCTTTTATTTAAATAATAATGACTGTTCCACCTGCCTAAGTTGGAAACCCAATTTAGTGACACATCACCACCTTGTCGAGTAATTTTGTTGTTTATTTATACTGAGTGTGTAGGAATTAATTAATCAAATAAGGACCTATTATTATTATTATTACCATCATTATTGTTATTATTATTATTATTGTTCTTATTATTATTATTATTATTATTATTATTATTATTATTATTATTATTATTATTATTATTATTATTATTATTATTATTATTATTATCTCAGATAACAAAGGGATTGAGCTCAGATGGAACCCTGTTCAAGTTATCGGGCCCTGTACGACAACGCGACACATCTTCATTTCCCAGGAATCTCCGCACGGTGTGGGAAGTTGCAAGTATTGTTGTCTTCTGCATAACCTTATAAAGATGCTCTCCAAGACCCAGTCTCTAGAAGATTCTTAGGAACCACACCAGTTGACGACATGTCTATTGGAAACACTCGGACACTATCTGCCCTTCACTGTTTATTTGTATTTCGATGTCTCTCTACTTAATTGTCTTTTCGTTTATTTCTAGATTATTAGCATTCGGAATGGCTACATCAGTCAGCGTCACTTGGTTGCTGGACTTATCCACTATTATTATATCTGGCCTATTGTGAACAACACGCTGATCTATGAGCACGGTCCGATCCCAGTACAACCTGTATCCTGAGTTCTGTAGAACTGGCTCAGGAGTGTATCTATAGGAGGGAACCTTACTATGATTTGAAAGTCCCAGTTTCAGAGACAGTTCTTGATTTAGTATTTTAGCAACTGCGTCGTGCCTCTCTTTATACTCTGTTACAGCAAACGCTTGACACCTTCCGGTGACGTGCTGGATAGTCTCTGGATCACTGACACCCCAATCTACATTTGTCATCTTGCACCGAGATATCTCCAACTATATACTTCAGGTAGTTTCTTCTTGGGATGGTCTGATCCTGTGTGACCAGCAAAAACCCCTCTGTCTCTGGAAACATCTGTCCGGACACCAACGAGTAGTTTGACGCCAATTTGTCGACATGTGCCTGGGAGGTCTCGTTCAGATGTCGCCCATGGAGAGGCTTCTACATCCAAGATTGCAGCTTGTCCTGATCAGTCCGATGGTGACTTTGTATTTCGCTTTCTTTTAATTGTAGCGGTGTTGAATTATCTGCCTCGCATATGGCATGATGTAGTTCATAAGTAAGCGCCCGCTGATGGAAATAGCTGTTCACCAATATCCAACACTCCTCTTCCACCTTGGTGTCTGGGTAGGATTACTCGCTCAATAGCACTACAAGGGTGATGCTTTTTGGATTTTCTTAGGAGTCTTCGCACCTTCCGTTGTAGATTTTCTATGTCCGTTTTACTCGAGTTCACAATCCCAAATGAGTATCTAAGTGACGAACATGCATATGTATTCAGAGCTTTAGTCAGGTTCTTTCTATTAAGATGTGATCGCACCACCTGCTTTACTCGTTTCATAAACACATTTGTCAGATCGTTCTTCATTACCGAGTGGTTTAGTTTCCTCGCTTGCTGTATTCCCAGGTATATGTAACACACTTTTACATCCATCGAGGCAATTTTCTGGCCGTTCTACATTTCATATATACCTGGTTGTATTTTTCCTCTGACTACATATAAGGTGCGACATTTGTCGAGCCCAAACTGCATGTCAATATCTCTGGAAAACCGTTCCACGATTTTAAGGAGTGGTTCCAAGTGGGTCTTTGTGGAGGCCATCAGCTTAAGATCATCCATATACAGCAGATGATTTAGCCTCATTTGCTCCCTGACATTGCTTTTGATACTGAAGCCATATCTGGTAGAGTTCAGGCGGTTTGGTAGTGGATTCAATGCGAGGCAGAATCACAATGGGCTTAGCGAGTCCCCTTAAGGTATACCTCTTCTAATTGGTATCGTGCTGGTCACGGTGTTGTCACTCATTTGTACCCGTAACTGAATCTTTGTTCTCCAGGTAGACATTGTGTGTTCAAGGAACCTCAGGATGTGAGTATCGATCTCACATCTTCAGCACACTTATGAGCTATTCGTGTGGAACTGAATCAAACGCCTTTTTATATCCACGTAGACAGCAAAGAGATTTTTAGTCGATTGTAAGGTTGATTGCACACCACCGAATCAATTATGAGCTGTTCTTTGCACCCCATAGATCCTTTGGTACACCCTTTTTGCTGCCAGGCAATTATGTTGTTTTGTTCGCAGTGCGCAGATATGCGTTTCTCAAGGCAGGACGTGATCAACTTATATAGGGTCGGAAGACAAGTTATTGGTCGGTACCTGCCGGGCCCTGCAGAACAATGGTGGTCCTTTGGCAGAAGATACGCGTCTTCTTGTGTGAAAAACAATGGTGTCATCATTTATTAACACCGCCAATAGATGATGTGTACGCAAAATTTTTTCAGCCAAAAGTTTTGGACGCCATCAGGTCCGGGTGTCTTCCAATTATAAAGCTCCTTAATAACCTCGGAGACTTCATCTGTGGCAAACGGTTCATGATGCGTCTGTTCATAACTCTGACAAGCTCTGTGTTCTTTGTTAACCCAGCTGGCGCCAATATTGTAGAAGGCTGCTGTAGCTAGTTGGCTTCAATTTGTTCCTTATTTGGAAAAACATCGGTAGCTGCATTCCTATCTGAATTAATCGGACGGAAGAAAGTCCTTTCAGAGCGTTCAAACATTGTATTGTCGGACTTCCTATTATTGCTCGCTTTATATCTCCTTAACCGTTCTGCATATAGAGACAGCTTCTGTTTTAAGTGTCCAAATATTCTTGTGCAGTGTGGTTGACTGGGTCTTGTGCTGAGTGTCGTCGAACTCGGCCTATTATTTCCTCTACACGTTCCTGCAATTTTCTTGTCTGTACTCCCCCAATGTATTGCGTCAGTTGTCCAATTTCTTTTCGAAGTGGTTCCACTTTACTTATCAACCTCTTTTCCCACGGGAGCACTCTTTGACACGAGTCTGTGATTGGATCTTCGGTCAGAAATCTTAATGCCTAAAGTTGTAATTGCTGCAGTGGCTGCACAGTAAATCATTGTATGCATGTGCTCTAATGTGTTGATCTCTAAAAGGTGCGACGGCAAAATTATTCTGTTCAAAAGTTCCATTATAATTGCGAGCTTTCCAGATGACCTTAGCCTAGGCAATGGTGGTCTAGTAAGAGGATTTGTTCCTTCATACGACGCGACTGCACAACACATGTCTGTGGACAATTTTCTGATGAGTTCCTCATTTTGTTACGTAGCCTCGATGTGTTCTTCTTGCTCAGTATGCACAGATTGCAGATTACTAGCATCAAACAGGATCTCGTTATTTTCAGTAACCGCTATGTTAGTAATTTCATATTCAACTTCATGTCTGATGGTATTCAGTCTTGTTTGTGGAATAAGGTTATTCCTAAGTATGACACCATACTGATCCGCTACTCTCTGTTGAGTCACCTGTATTATGTGTGGGTACATTTTGAGAAATTCGGTGTGAAGTTGTTCCCTATATCCGGTCGTCTCTTGACCGAGTTGTGTTACTTTGTAGTAAATGCGCATAATGGTTTCACTCATATCCATAGTCCATTTCATGCGCCGTCTTGGTAATCCCATCTGGGTGAGCGCTGGCTGATTTTCCTGCGCAGCATCCTCAGTGAGTGGAGCTTTTGGTCTTATTCGGCTCCCCTACTGTTGACTTTGTGCTGTATTTTCTTGCATGACAGGGGCCCGCCTCATCAGCACCCCGTCACCGACATCCCACATGCTGTCATGTCCAGCACCGGCTCCAGACATGCTCTGGCGAACCCCATACATAATACAGCGGACAGCTGGCGTCGCTGGCTGTACCGTCTACGTCGTTGCGAGTAGCGGTAAGCACACTGCTGTAAGCAGTACACCCACCTGTCAGAACAACCTGTGACCCTAGCCAGTGGCCCTTACATAGTGCTACCGTCCGGGGCAGACGGACCCTGGTTTTTTAACGTGGTTGTTACTCCACCCCCTCCTTATTATTATTATTATTACTACTACTACTACTACTACTACTACTACTACTACTACTACTACTACTACTACTACTACTATTATTATTATTATTATTATTATTATTATTATTATTATTATTATTATTATTATTATTATTATTATTATTATTATTATAAAGTTAATCCCAATGAAACATAGTTCGAAATAAAAATCATTTGCATTTAGAAAACCGCCTTTAACACAAAAAGTGAGTCTACCCTCTTACAAAAACCTTTCTCTTAAACTAGAGATTAAGGATTTAGACTATTTTTATGTATCTGAAAAGTAATATCCCATTATTTCAAAATGTACAAAATAAAGGCTGTGTCAGAAGTGGAAAAGTTAATTATATTCTTAACATGTATTATGTATAAACACGAATTCAAGATTTCAGAACGAAAACCCCACATAACATTAAAAATGTTGAAAGGGTTCTTATACACCGCATCCCTTTGTGGAAGGTAAAAGCTTTGACAAATGCAATATATGCCAGCCAAAAGTGCATTAAAGATTACTCGAGTGTTCCATTAAAAAGTTTTATTCTAGCGTTTACTCACCTTATGTTTCTCCGCTTTAAGTCTGTATGTAAGAATTTAGGTTCCTACCGTTCACCAGAATGTTCAGATTTTCGTCCTTCACAGTTTAGTTTTAATTAAATAGCACAGATAATTGTAAGTGTCGATTCTCACAGCTGAGCGTTGCTCGGGATACCTTATATCCTTTAATAAGCCGACTTTCTCAAGTTTTAAACGTCTATACGAACGCCCTATAATTAACTTTCGTTTTAAACCAGAACCATCTTTCACGATTATTTAAACGAGGTACGAAGTTTGGCCTCGTTTTCTTCCTTTGTTTGCTTAACTACTTCATTATGGAAGCTGAATCTCTCACTCAACACCTGTAAATATGAATAAAGGTTATACAAACTGAATGGGCCTTAGGAAAATATTTTTTATCATAGACACAATGATTCATCATAAAAAAATTAATAATAATTAACTTAAGAAATCAAACACAAATGCTTTTGTTGGTTACTTATTTAAAATGTAATAAAACAAAAAACTTAAAGACAGATGTAAAGACTTTTCCTCTGGCTTCAAGATAGCTCAATTTCTTTTCTGTAACCGGTTTTTGTCACCTCAGAACATCATCAGACAGAAGAAAATTGAATTAACTTATACGCATTCATGACAATTATGAATAACTTGCTACTTTGTGGTGTTTTGATTAAAATATTCTTAAAAAAATATAATAAAGAAATTAAACCGACTTCAAAATAGGTGCTAAAAAGCCAAAAGTAACTGGATAACAGGTTGAATTCAAAAAACCAAAATTCATTTAAATGAAATATTATTTTATGCGCTGCCTACTTATTTGTTTAATGTCGATACCAAGCCAATTAGATAGTAGGTAAATATGATAAGATCACTTACGCCACATCGCAAGTTTCTCCGCGCACGCGACTTCAAAATAGGTGCTAAAAAGCGAAAAGCAACTAGATAATAGGTTGGATTCAAAAGACCAAAATTCATTTAAATGAAATATTATCTTATGCGCTGCCTGCTTATCTGTTTAATGTCGATACCAAGCCAATTAGATAGTAGGTAAATAGGCTAGGATCACTAATGCCACATCGCAAGTTTCTCCGCGCACGCGACGGAATGCAGGAGCGTGGGTTGATCCTTAAATATTAACAACATATTTAAGTGTTTCATTAGAATTATAAACCCCTATTAACTGAGCTGTTTATGGCGCTAAGTATTATTGTTGTTTGAGCTTGGCACCGACTTCAAACAGATAAGTAGGTAGTGCATATAATAATATTTGATTTAAATCAATTTTGTCTTTTGAGTTAAGCCTGTAATCCGGTTTTTTCCCTTTTAATGTCTATTTTGAAGTCGGTTTAATTGTCTATTGAAAGTTTGTTTCTTTTTAAATTTTTGTGTAAATATACGTCTGTAGTCAGTACGGTATTAGAAAACTGCTATACTATAATAAAAATGCCATATTACAGTAGAACTATACATAGATCATGAAAGGTTTGCCTCGATTTCTCTGAGATCCCATCATCCGATCAGACTTGGTGTAAATGGGTCCACCGCAGGACTATATCCTTTCAAACAAAACAAAAAAAAAAGATTTTTATTAAATTGGTCCGCATTTGACGAAAATATCGGTGAACATACATAAAAAATATGAGGATTTTCCCTTGACTTCCCTAAAGTTTTATTATCAGATTCTTACTTTACGAAAACGGGATCACCTCAGGAGTATACCCCTTCAAATAAAAAATATGTTTTACAATTGGTCCATAACTGGCGAAAATATCGGTGAACATACATATAGAAAAACAATTTTTGAGGAATTCACTCGATTTCCCTGAGATTGATCACAAGATCCTGACTTAATAAAAAAAGAACCACCTTAAAACAAAAATCTTTCAAAATTGGCCCACATTTGGTAAAAATATCGGTGAACATACCAAAAAAAATTTGAGGATATTCCTCGATTTCCCTGAGACCCCACCATAATATGCTGACTTGGTAAAAACAGGACCAATTCAGGAGTATACGCTTTTAGACAAAAAAATATTAAAATTGGTCCACAATTGACGAAAGTATCGGTGAACACATATAAAAAAAAATACCTGAGGATATCCCTCGATTTCCCTGAGATTTTGTCATCAGATCCTGACTTTTTTAAAATGCGACCACCTCAGGAATTGATATGCCCTTTCAAACAAAAACAGATATTTTAAATTTTGTTTACAATGGTAACGCTTACACGTTTCTTTTTTATTTTCCACTGTTATATTGGCAATCATAGACATAATTGTCATCTATGACGTCACCACTTCAATCCATCAAATAACTGATTTCTCTGTGGTTTAATACAGAAATTTTAAATCTAAAAATTAATGTCATTCTACCTTCTACTAATCACAAAATAGCTGACGTCACTTATTTCCGACAACCCAGAGCTATATATATATACTGCCAAAAATTCACAATGTTCCTCTTTTATGGCATTTAATTAAATTTATCACATCTAGTGTGCATAACGGGCAGAATACTGCACTAGGACTAATAATATAGTTTTATACAGAACATCCGGTTCAGAGTACCGAAGTAACCACCGTTCGGAGAACCGGAGTAACCACCGTTCAGAGCACCATATAGAGCACCGTTCAGAGCACCATCCAGAATACTATTCAGAGCACCATCCAAAGTATCGTTCAGAGCAGCGTTCAAAGCAAGGAGGCTAATGTTACCAGCTGCAGAATACCTTCAATCCTCGTAAGAAGTTTTACCAGCTCTAAGTGGCCATTTCATTCTGTATATAACTGTCACATCACCTAAATGCAACAACGCACGTTAAGTGGAATTGGCTTAATTTGAATGTTTTGAATGAATTTATATTTCAATTTATATTACAATTTACATTTCATACAGACAAACCTAGAACCACATCCTTTTTTGAAGCCGCTTAAAAGCGAGAAAGGACGTCTCCAGAATGGCTGTCTGATGTGTGTCAATATTTAACATGAAAATTAAATCAACTAGTTATTATAATAAATATAACAACAATTATAATAATGGGTAACAAATTAACGATAACAGCAAAAGAAGCAGGGTTGTATAACGAAAATGCACATATACATTAACTCATTGCGTACATAATCCCGACTATTTTATTATAAATACAAACGTAGGGACTATTTCTTTGGCTTCACAAATATTGTTTTTTTTTGTAGCCAGCTTCGCTGCTTAACACCATCATCAGAAGGTAGAAAATCACACTAATTCATACGTATTCATGACCACCACATAAAAATAATGGATATTTTGATGAAAAAATTATTTAAAAATGAAAATATAATAAAAATAATAAATGATCTCTTCAAAACGTTTAGGTGATTTGTGCCAATATTTAACATGAAAATAGAATCAAAGTGTAACAATAATAACTACCAACAATTACAACAATAGAATAACTAAACAATAACATCAGCAAATCAGACTCTATACAACGAAAATATCAACACACATTCATATATTGTCTTATTACAACTTTTTTTTTAATATAGTTAGGCGTATTTTGTTTCAAATATTTAATCAGAAAGAAGAACTTCCAGGAAAGACAAAGCCATGTTAAACCAGTTTACTCATTTAAAAACAAAGTAGATATTATCGTGTATGTGGTTTTTTACTTCTAAAGCTTCAGAAAATACAAGTTTTCACTTGCCATTACAAAAATGTTGTGTCCCTCTGCAGTTATTTACTGTTGGTCTATCTTGAGTATCAGTAATATGTTTTGCAAATATGGATTTGTCAGCGTGGTTATTGATAAGTACAGAAATATATTTCTTGTGTCTGGTATTGAAATTTTTAGAACTTTGGATCAATGTGGATTGCGCTACAATGTCTAGAAGCTAGTTTATAAACTCCGGCTTTTGTCAAGAAACAAGACTTCTCTTCTGCACAGAAAATATATATTTAGTTAGCTTTCGCTGAAATTTCTTTAGAATTTCCGTAGAAATAATTGGTTGGTAAGATTTTTGGTGAAATGTTGGTGATTAATAATAAATATTAAAAACAAATGTTTTCAAATTTTCGTGAAAAAAATTGTTTAGTAAATTGTCTTAAAAAATATAATGTTCGTGTAATTTCTGAAAAAAAGCGTTCTTGTAAAGGAAATCTACACGCAATTTTTGTCAAAAAGCTCATTGCGAATGATTATGTATTAGCAAATGTGTAAATTGCTTGAAGTAGTTCGTTGGCAGGGAAAATAGGATACATTTTTCATAAGCATTTTAAGTTTATTTTAAGGCAGTTATTTACTGTTTCAAACAATGAGTTATTTTGATGACATATGGTACATGGGTTATACTGTAAACCAAATTTGATGTCATTAATTAAAAAACCATATGTGTCATTAAAAATCCTCTTATGAAAATTCGATAACATAAAGCACTTTCTGCGTCCAGACTTCTTTATATTGTGATATAAGAATGCACAAAACTGGTTGGTTTATAGATATTGGGGTAGAAAATTTATAAATAGAAAATCGCTTACTGGATACGCGAATTTTTCAGTTCTGTGACCTCATGAATTAGCAACAAGCTAAAAACAGTTACAATTTCTAGAACCTAGGCAGTGCTTTAGATGATCATTTAAACACCTGGAAATCTTATCATAAAGACTTATTGCATGATAAACAACGACGTTGAACATGGTGACTAAAACCTGCAGTAGAAAACAAACCATAAAAAGTTCGGGACGCAGCAACAAGTGCGTTATGGTAGTGAATTTTCATTAAAATGTTTCAATAGCAAATATGTGTGTTTTTTCAGAAAGCAGGCATCAAATTTGATCACCAGTATAACATATATAGTAAAAACAATGTGCCATGTTTCATCAAAATAACTTTATTGTTTGAAAACGTATACAAATTTCCGAAAGTAAACTTAAAGTGTAACCGATAAAATCCGTTTCTTGGTCAACCTTATAGGTTAGTAGGTATGGATGGAGAGTTCTGAGACCTCCACTTCCTTCACTTGGCTACTGAACCGGCGCGAAGCGCCGGAGTGACGTCACAGTGACGTCATAAAGGACGGGGCCGGCGCGCCCTTTTGGGCGGAGCCCCGCCTCTTGTGTGCGTATCCCCCCGTGGGGCATATCCCCGCCCCTTTTGGGCGGAGACCCACTCCGCCCACTTGGGCGGAGCCCCATGCGCGACCAGATCACGACCACGTCCCGGTCACGCCCCAATACACCTCCGACCACGCCCCAACACACCTCCGACCACACCCCGACCACGACCCAACCACGCCCCGACCATGCCCAGACACACCCCAACCACGCCCATACCACACCCGACTACGCCCTGACACTCTAAAGAAATTTCAGCCAAAGCTAACTAAATATATATTTACTGTGCAGAAGAGAAGTCATTTTTCTTGACAAAAGTTCTGGAAATTTCAATACCAGATACAAAGAATATACTTCTCTACTTAGGAATAACCACGCTGACAAATCCATATTGGCAAAGCATATTACTGATACTCAACATAGACCAACGGTAAATAATTGCAGAGGGCCACATGGCCAAAACTTAATATTCTATGCCGCTAAAAAATTTAATTTTGCTAAATCTATAGATAGTGTAAGTCCATTTAAAAGAAACTTGTATTAAAAATTTAATTAAAGTTACAAAAGATTTTCAGAAGAAAACTTATTTAATATGTAGGAAGGTAAAATAGCTGCTAAATTATAAACGTAGCAGTTATTTTTTCTTATTAATCGCCAGAATGATTTCGTTTTAGTCAACCTAATCAAACCGGGTTTTTCAATATCAACAATAACAAAACCTCTGCTACTAATTACAATTTTAGACTCAGAGGTGACGAAGTTATTCAGGCGTTTTAAACAAAAATGAGATCTTGTTTAAAAAGTATGAAATCTGTGCACTATTGTTTCTCTAAATGTCAAAATAAAACAAAAAACCATACATTCATCAAGCTGGAATCGATCACGCAACCTTCTGCGTAGAAGACAAGCACGCTACGACTGTGTTATCCAAGGATACATTAACTAACGTTTTCTTTACATGATACTTGACATGGGCTTTATGCGCGTTATATATTATATTAACGGTATACGTAACAATTAGTGACAGAATCAGTAGAATTGCCATGGACACATTCAACGACTGTTGCGGTTTTATATGACGTCTTATGTTTACATTTAAACATAAAAAAAGTATTTTAAAATTATTTTTATAGAGATTTGACTTTTTTTCTTTACACTTATATTATATTATGCTACGCTTTCAGTCTAAAACCACAGCATAATATATCTATGCTGTGCTAAAACTGAAGGGGGGCCGTTTATGAAGCTACAAATATAGTGTATTTTCAAAATTGATTGAATCCCCCAGTTAACTAACAATCACTTGGAAACTTTTTAATTTCATGTCGTCTGTCATTTGCGACACTTGTGTCCGAGATTTTACGATTATTGGTTCGGGTAGTATGTTTTATGTCATTTATTTTGTTTGTTGTATGAATCAATATATGCTTGTCAGTCATTGTCTGTCTGTCAGGCATTGGACTTTAACCACAAAGTCAATTTTACGCATGCCTTTGGGATCTAATTGAAGTTTGGAAAAAACTCTGAATATTGTGTGCCAGATTACTCAAAATTCACAACATAGGTTTATTTACACCATTTCTAACCACATGTAAATCTCATTACAGTTACTCTGATACTTTTTCTTAATAAAAATTCGCTAAAACATGAAAAATGAAAACTGGACCGGAATAGGGGTTTTAGGGGTCCTAGTTCAAGCTCATTTAAAGAAACGTTTTTAAAATTCGTAAGTCGAGATTTCCTCAATAGAGACTTTTTTTAATGAAAATTGGCTAAGAATCCTTCAGAACATCTAGGTATACTTTTTATTAAGAATCCGCGGAGCCGATTGTATAAGGAACTATAAACATTTCCAATGTTTTCACTGCATTTTATGTTTTTAAGCAGTAACCTTTTGTAATTTATCCCTAGTATTTTGCCCGAAAGCTGACGAATATGCTTTTGTCCGTCTAGAAGCCTATATTTAATAAGTGTTTTGAACCTAAGATTGACATTTTTAAAGCTGGATCAGATCTTCTTACTAAAATTCCAAATGCAAACACCTAGTGTGCTAAACCCAGTCTTAATATTTTATATCTGACTGAAGAATGTGATTCTCTAGCCAAACTAAATTAAGTGTCAATATAATCCACTTTCTAATTTATCATTTAAGGAAAGCAAATATTGGTTTAACGCTTTTGTTCTCCACAAAGCAGACTTCTTGGGACCTCAAATCTAATAAGTAGCGATAATTTCAGGTTCTAGTTAGAAAATCAGGTAATTTGTTTCTACTTGTTGAAAGCCAGTAACAATATTTTATTACTTAAGCACTTATAAAACAAAATAAATAAACGTGGACAATAAATATATTTTATCTTACAACCTGCAAATTTTTTGTTAGCCGATAGATTGATTGACACTTTATTCACGCTACAATATTTAATGCTGCAGGTCAAGTTGAGCTATAATTCCATAAATTATGCAATAGTAAACACAGTATAAAACACCTTGTAAAATATACACAATACATACAAGTATATAAATATTAGTCTAGAGAATTTAAAAAATGACCTGGCACAACATATTTTATTATAACTTTTTTTTCTTGTAACATGGAAATCTAAATTTTGGTGTATAGTTTACTTTTTATATCGTAAACCTACCTACCAAATTTGGTTATCATAGATTTTTTATTTTTTAAGAAAAAAATTTTTTTCAGATAAAAACTAAATTTTTTTCCGGAAAACCTCGTCCGATTTTTCTGATTAACAAACTTATCAAAGCCATTTATAAAAGAAAGGTTCATGCCAAATTTTATTAAAATCGGCATATTATTCTCTGAGATAAAATTTTTTTTAGAATGAAAACTCAAAATTTTCCCGGAAAACCTCGTTCGCTTTTCCTGACTAACAAACTTGTTAAGGCCATTTACAAAAGGAATGTATGTGTCAAATTTTATAAAAATCGGCCTATTATTCTCTGAGAGATTTTTTTTTATAGAATGAAAACTCAAAATTTTTCCGGAAAACCTCGTTTCATTTTTTTGACTAACAAACTTGTCAAAGACATTTACAAAAGGAAGGTACATGCCAAATTTTATTAAAATCGGCCCATTATTTTTTGAGATAAGAATTTTTTTCGAATGAAAACTCAAAATTTTTCCGGAAAACCTTGTCTGATTTTCCTGACTAACGAACTTATCCAAGCCATTTACAAAAAAAAGGCACACGCGAAATTTTATCAAAATCGGCCCATTATTTTTTGAGTTATCGGTGTGATACATATATATATATATATATATATATATATATATATATATATATATATATATATATATATATATATATATATATATATATATATATATATATATATATGTATATATATATATATATATAAACATATATATAAACATATAAAAATTGAAACTGACCCCGGATGTGGGTTCTAGGGGTCCTAGTTCGCGCTCATTTGCAAAAATTTTTTCAAAATTCAAAAGTCGGGATCTCCCCATTAGTGAATTTTTTCTACGAAAATTCACTAAAAGTCTGGACGCAGCAAGTGCATTATGGAAGTGAATTTTTATTAAAATGCTTTGAATAGCAAATATGTATTTTTAATGCAGGCAGTCATCAATTTGGTTACCGGTATGACCTATATAGTAGAAAACATGTGCCGTATCTTACCAAAATAACTTATTGTTTGAAAATATACAAAAAAAATTGCGACAATAAACTTTAAATATTGGTTTCCTAGCCAACAAACCTTAGGTTAATAGCAAATTGAGTTATTGAAATTTGAAGCATTTAATGAAAATTTGCTACCAAAAGGCACTTACTGCGTCTCGAATTTTTTTGTTACAAACATATTTCGATAAAAAATGCAATAAAATAAGGGTGTTCGAAAAAAATTCTAGGCATCACCAACGACTTATGGGCCAGGCTGTGATTATGAAAATAATTTTATAAGATGCAGTTCAAGACACCCTATAATTAACTTATACAATTGTTTCTCGTCTCTTGTATAATGATAATTATATTGAGCTTTACCGTAGAAATGCGCCACCCCGTACATATATATATATATATATATATATATATATATATATATATATATATATATATATATATATATATATATATATATATATATATATATATATATATATATATATATATATATATATATATAAACAGATAAAAACTGAACGTAAACTCGGATATGTATTCTACTAGGGGGCCTAGTTAGCGCTCATTTGAAGAAATCTGTTGAAAATTCTAAAGTCGTGGTCTCATTGATGAATTTTTTTGTGCGAAAATTTGCTAAAAATTATGCACCGTTAAACCAAAAACTTAACTAAAACTTCCGCCAAAGCATCAGAGAGAAAATAACTAACCTGTTGCATATCAGCCCGTTTGTAAAATTTCGATCATTTATATGTGTTGACAAAACATAACAAGCACTATTTAGTCCACCCACTAACATTAATAAAATCGTAAAGGAATAATTTGCACTTGTATATAAAAATTCCCAAATAACACAAATAATTTGTGATAAACAATCTAATACCATACGATAAACGTCAGTTACAGCGTGTAACATACCTGCGCAATAATATCAAATGATCCGTTACCAGGCAACGACTCAGACATACTAGATCTCATATACCAAGCCAGGTTTGCCATTGTCAATGAAACGCGGTGATATTAAAAATAAATGCTTCAAATTTTAATAGCTCCATTTTCTGTAAACCTATAAAGCTGAATTTTGGTACATAGTTACGTATATAGTTAGGTTCCCAATGCAGCATGCACACCAAATTTCATTGAAACAGCTTTGTAATTTTCGGAGAAAAAATTTTTTTTCGAACGAAAACTCAAAATTTTCTCGGAAAACCTTGTCTGATTTTCCTGGCTAACGAACTCGTCCAATCTATTAATAAAGGAAAGGCACTTGCCGAGTTTCATCAAAATCGGTTAATTATAATTATTTTTTGAGTTATCGGTTGGAAACCTCTATATATATATATATATATATATATATATATATATATATATATATATATATATATATATATATATATATATATATATATATATATATATATATATATATATATATATATATATATATATATATATATATATATATATATTTATTTATTTATAATTATTTGTATATTACACAGATAACTCAAAAAGTAGTGGCCGGACTTTAATAAAATTTGGAAGTTCCTTCCTTTTGCAAGTGGTTTGGATAGGGTTGTTAGCCAGGATATATGTATATAAACAAATTAGCGCTTATTTGAAAAAATCTTTGCCAAGTTTCGCCATCGATACCTCTCTATTAGTGAATTTTTATAAATAAAAATTCACAAAAAATCTAGACGAATCAAGTGCTTTGTGGGAACAAATTTTCATAAAAAAAGCCTTGCTAAAAGAAAAGGTACTTAAACAGTTATCAAAATATAGAAGGATAACTAAAACAATTGAACATACTTTGTTTTTCAGAATACCTGTTTTGTGTATACTTTAAACTAATGAAACACTCAAAAATCTTTACATGCTTTTTATAAAGTTAGAAGCTAACAATTTGGTACATTTTTTTGATTTGCAAGATTTTGTCATTCTCTATTCAAAAACGCTATAGTTTTCAAACCTACTACATAAAATAACAGTAAAAAAGAAGTTCTTCTGATTGAGAAACTTTGCTTTATCGCACTAAATAATCAATTACTGATCGCTTTTTATTCCTAATAATTAGAAAAAATTAATACGGCATAAATTTTGATGTAGAAGATGTTTCAAATGCACCCTTGAACGTGTTGGCGGCAACCTAATTGTAAATAAAAATGTGTCCTAACGTTAATCAATATCTGAAGCATGACCTACCTAATCGCAATCGCTTTGTCCTTCTTAAGTCAGTTAAATCGCGTGATTTAGTTTTGTATACCATACTTTTCACATATTCTCATTAAAAAAAGCCTAATAACGTACGATCGGGTGATCGTGTTGGCAATTCTAACGATTCTCGCCTGCCTATCCACCAAATAAAAATATTAAGTCGAGGTACTGCCAGACATTGATTTGGTAATATGCTGGTGCTCTATCCTGCTAGGGCAATATCACATTCTCTAGAACTTGTGTGCTTGCTCGGTCAGAACATAAGTTTGCCAAAGTTGGCACATCATTATTTTTGAACAGTACTGGATATATATATTATCATATATATATATATATATATATATATATATATATATATATATATATATATATATATATATATATATATAGGGTACGGACACGGGACCGACGGCTTTACGCCCCCTCTGAAGGGCGGAACGTGCACACATTCAACTTGATCAAACACAATGAATCTCGGTTAATGTTAATTGTACAGTATGCACTGAAAAAGTGAAAGGAGAACTCTGGGATCGAACCCAGTACACTTAGGTACAGATGTACACGTTCTTACCACTGAACCATCGAGGCTCTAAACAAGTATGTATTTACTGCATACAGACTTGGAGAATACTTCTCTGGCTTCACTTTTGGTTTTTAGTGGTGAATGACGTAGCCAGCGCGTGAGCTAACTGGAGCAAGTGGCCCTTCGAATTCTGGAAGTTCTAGGATGTTCTTCAATGCTTCTGTGGCTATAGTTTCGCTGCTTGACAGCATTTTCAGACAGATTAAAATTGAATTAGTACGAAATCATGAGAACTACAAATAAATATCTGTTGCTATGTTATGATATGATGTTTTGATCAAAAATTTTTTTATCAAATTGAAAATAAAATGAAACCCAGATGACAGATGAGGTTTTCAAAATGTTTATGTGATGTATGTCAATATTTAACATAAAAACTAGAACTAGCCTATAATAACTATGATAACAGTTACAACAATAAAATAACTAAACAATAACTGTATAAAAGTAGTCTCTATACAACGAAAATATCGACATACATCAACTCATTATTTTATTACAAATTTTTTGAAATAATAGTAAAATTTATTTTCTTTGACATATTTAATTAGAAAGAAGAATATCCAAGAAAGGGGAATTCATTAAATCAGTTTGCTCGTTTAAAACAAGGTAGTTATTGTCGTGTGTGTGCCTTTTGACTTCTAAAGCTTCAAAAAAGTCTAGTTTACGTTTGTCATTATAAAAATGTAGTGGTTGTATGCGGTTATTTATTGTAGGTCTATATTCGGTATCAATAATATGTTTTGCAAATGTAGATTTGTCAGCGTGGTTATTTCTAAATGCAGAAATATGTTCTTTGTACCGGGTGTTAAAATTTCTAGAAGTTTGACCTATGTAGATTGCGTTACAATGTGTACAAGCTAATTTATAAACTCCAGCTTTTGTCAAGAAACAAGATTTTTCTTTCGCGTTAAATAACAAATCACGCGTCGTGTTGTAAGATTTAAAAGCTACCTTTGTATTTGTACAAGTGTTTAAAATTTTTGAAATGTTTTCTGAAATGGTTCCAAAATAAGTTATCGAAACGTATCTGTTGTCTTCTTTGTCTCTAATATTTGGATAAATTAAATTAATCGCTAATTTGTATTCTTTTCTCTCTATCATTTTATCTATTATTTTAACAGAGTAGCCATTATTAAATGCTGTTTGCTTAATTATTGAAATTTCTTTTTCAAAATTGTTTTGCGACATAGGTATTGAAAATGCACGATGTATCATAGAATGATAGGCTAACAGCTTTTGTGAAAAAGGGTGACATGAATCGTATGGTATGGTTGTGTCAGTGTAAGTTGGTTACCTATATATTGAAAAGTCAAATGAATTATTTTCTAATTTTCTAATTGTTAAGTCTAAAAAGTTTATACAACTGTTAGCTTCTTCTTCTAAAATAAACTTAATATTTGTGTGAAAGCTATTAATAAAATTTAAAAATTCATTTAATTCTGTATGACTACCTTGAAAACATGCTAAAATATCATCTACGTATCTGTACCAAAAGACAATATTATGTAAAAGTTCTGATGTTAAAATTTGGTTTTCTAAGTTCTCCATAAATATGTTGGCTAATAAAGGTGACAACGGACTACCCATAGGCAGACCTTCATTTTGCATATAAATTTTATTATTAAATTTAAAATAGTTTTATTTTATACATTCATTAAAAAGATTCATTATTTCTTGTCTTTTTATGACATTTACGTCCTTTTCTATTAAAACGTTTTCTAATAGAGGTAAACATTCTTTAGGGGGTATCCTAGAATACATGCCAAAAACATCAAACAAGACTAATTTACTATTTGTGGGAATAATTAAGTTATTTAATTTTTGTGTAAGTTCATAAGAATTCTTAACTGAATATTTTGGAAAGTAATTGTATTTTTTAATAAGTGAAACCAGTTTGCTCGCTATTTTATGATTAGGTGTATTAACATAGCTAACTACTGGTCTCACCGGTATATTTGGCTTATTAATTTTCAGGTGGCCATATAATTTTGGTGGTTTCGGGCTTTTATATAAAAGATATTTCTTTTCTTGTTGACTAAACAGAGACACATTTTTAAGTTCATTTTTTAGTTTTGTCTGAAATGCGTTTGTTGGGTCTCCCCTAATGTCTGTTAAATTTTCCGTAGTAATAAAATCATTAATTTTAATGTTATATGCGTCCCTACTTATAGCTACAGTTGTATTTCCTTTATCAGCTTTAGTAAAAACTAGATCATTGTCTGATATTTTATGCTGAACAGATTTTAAAATTTGAGTTTCGTTAATTTGACGTTTGTCATATTTTGAAGTTAAATGTCTTAAAAATTCACATTTGATAAAATTTTTTGATCAAAACATCATATCATAACATAGCAACAGATATTTATTTGTAGTTGTCATGATTTCGTACTAATTCAATTTTAATATGTCTGAAAATGCTGTCAAGCAGCGAAGCTATAGTCACAGAAGCATTGAAGAACATGCTAGATCTTCCAGAATTCGAAGGGCCACTTGCTCCAGTTAGCTCACGCGCTGGCTACGTCCTTCACCACTAAAAACCAACAGTGAAGCCAGAGAAGTATTCTCCAAGTCTGTATGCAGTATGGACAAGTTTCACCAAGTAAGGGCAACAACAATCAATGAAGTATGTATTTATATTATGTCAAATTCTGAAACGTAGTTCGGTCTGGAACCAAAAATATTCATAGCTTCTTTTTCAGGAATGTAAAATCAAACTCTAATGTAACTCTAATAACTTTGATAAACACCATCCCTGTGTGTATATATATATATAATTGTTTCGAAAAAATAAACCAAATTAACATAAAATTTACAATAGAAAAATAATCAGACAACACCATAAACTTCCCAGACTTAACACTAATCAGAAAAGAAAACCAGATCGAAGAGAAAATATACAGAAAACCTACACCAACAGACATCACTATACCTAAAGACTCACTACACCCACACACATACAAAATGGCCGCATACAGATACTTAATAAACATAATGCTAAATGTACCACTCCATAACGACGAACGAGAGTACAACATCATAATACAAATAGCAAAAAGAAATGGATACAACAAGAAAACAATAGAAAAGCTAGTAAAATACACAACACTCACTTATAACCACCACATCAAATAAATAGCACAAACACTCAAACGATATGACTTAAAAATGAGTTACAAAAGCAATAACAAAATAATAAACAAAATAAATAAAAAAAAGTCTGGACGCAGCAAGTGCGTTATGGTAGTGAATTTTCATAGAAATGATCTGGCACAAAATATGTTATAACTTTTTTTTCTTGTAACATAGAAATCTAAATTTTGGTATATAGTTTACTTTTTATATCGTAAACCTACCTACCAAATTTGGTTATCATAGATTTTTTATTTTTTAAGATAATTTTTTTTTTTAATGAAAACTCAAATTTTTTTCGGAAAACCTCGTCCGATTTGTCTGATTAACGAACTTGTCAAATCCATTTACAGAAGGAAGGTGCATGCCAAATTTTATTAAAATCGGCTTATTACTTTTTGAGATAATAATTTTTTTCGAATGAAAACTCAAAATTTTCCCGGAAAACCTCGTCAGATTTTCCTGACTAACGAACTTGTCCAAGCCATTTATAAAAGAAACGTACATGCCAAATTTTATCAAAATCGGCCCATTATTTTTTGAGTTATCGGTGTGATACATATATATATATATATATATATATATATATATATATATATATATATATATATATATATATATATATATATATATATATATATATATAAACATATAAAAATTGAAACTGACCCCGGATATGGGTTCTAGGGGTCCTAGTTCGCGCTCATTTGCAAAAATTTTTTCAAAATTCAAAAGTCGGGATCTCCCCATTAGTGAATTTTTTCTACGAAAATTCACTAACAAGAACACAACCCACATGAATTAAACGGAATATATCAAATAGAATGTGACACATGCATAAAAAATATATAGGAATGACAAAAAAATCAATAGAAACAAGATTTAAGGAACATATAACAGAATTAGATAAGATCCACATACCTAGCTACAAATCGTAGATACACACATTCACAACACAAAACACCAACAACGAAACCTCACCCAATTACCACTAATGAAACATGTTAAAGACCACAAAAAAATGGAAATCTGATAACAATACTACATTCAACAAACAATCAATAAGAAACAATAAATGCCAGAACAAACCGAAGTATAAACATTTAAGCAAAACTTAATAAATGCCATACAAATAGACAAATTATCAAACCACAGTGATCAAGACAGGAGACCGATACACACGACACAGTACCAATTAGAGAACAGTAAACCGACCAATAGAATGTCACGGCGCACGCGCCACGTACAATCTCAGACGTAGACCACACAAGAGTGGTAACAGTCGTAGCGTGCTGATGATGAACCGGGACGGTTTGAAACTGCAGTCCACGCAAACCAATAAGAAATCACAAACGTACAGCAAACAAATAAGGTATATATTTAAAAGTGATTACAGTGTAGTGCAATATCCCAAAAGATATATATATATATATATATATATATATATATATATATATATATATATATACATATATATATTTCAAATTAGAATGTTGTCATCTTCCTCAGTAGCTGTCGCTAAACAATTCAGCAGTTTAGCGACAGCTAGTGATAAGGACAACTTCATTTTCGAAATACGTGTCTATCGCATAATTCTCTATTATTATTTTTGTCGTTTTTGGGGTGATTCTGCTTTTTCTTTCAGTTTCCAGCTACAATGTCCAACCTCAGCCTTTTAAAACTAACGTTGCCAACTATGAAGGTTTCTGATAACTTTTTATGTCTCTTTTATATTTGATACCGTCCAAAAAGGACACTGAAATTGTTTCTAGTTCCTTTCTGATTATCAAGACTGAAATGTGATTAGCTCTTAATATTTCAGTGTGTCTTAGTTTGTCAATCAGACGCATATAATTTTTTATTACTGTTAATTTTACCAATTAATTTTAAAACCAACGAAGATATCTTACAAGAGAGGTATCACAAGCCCTTTCTTTCTATTTAAAAACTTGGGGGTTACGATTGTCACTCTAGGCTGAACGTACGGGTGAAGCTTTCACGTTGCAGAATGTCATTTTTTAATCTAAAATGGACCTGTTTGTATTTTTGATAGATATGGACAATAATTGAGAGATGTATTGAATTTATTTCATTTAGCTCTACCGCACAATAAGGCCATTCAAATGATTTCTATTGAAACGATAGTGTAAAAAATACTGAAATGTTTAAGGACAAAATATATACGTCTCTAAAAAAAAGTGAAGGGAGATACGGTACACTGTTATCGTAATAAGAAATTCCTGTTGTATGTTGTGCCTCGCACAAATTTTTTTCCAATATCGCACAGAAGTAGAGCAGTCAATACAGGTCTTCTCTATATCCCAATTCCAAGTCAAGTGTCTCCACAAAGCTCTCGCAGATAAATTACTTTTATGAGTCCCATCAGATGTGGCTCTCAATTCGATGTCAGAATAACATTACTGAAAATCCGAAGGAGTAGTCTAAACTAATTAGGTTAAATCATTTTTCTATTAAGGGTGAGTTGGAACCCCGCAACTACTTCATAATTCAATTGAAAAATCAGATTCGGTTGATTTGCACCACTTTTTATGAAAAGAATATAAACACTTGTAATTTACTTTTTTTCCACCTCGTTCGCAGAATCAACAGCGGAAGTTATAATGGATGCAAAACTTTGTTAAATACAAGAAGGGTCACAGTGATGCTCTGCTAATGGTTTATGGAAAACTAATTGAACGAGAGTTTTAAAAATTTGCTCCTAATACTTTTTTAGCGCTCTGAAATTAATAAACCCTTTTAGTTTAAACAGTAGTCTAAATTAACTAGGTTGCAATATTTTTCCATTCAGGGTGTATTTGAACCCCGCAAGAATCTTATAATTCATTTGAAAAATCAGATTTGGTTCATTTGCGCCATATTTTATGGAAAGAAAATAATAATAACAACCACAGGGAAGAATAAAAGAGAAAGAATAGAGAATGGTTTCACGCTACACCCGGGAATTGGGAACTTCAGGGTCGGCAGTTGGTACCAGGCTCCGCAGGCAGGTCATGACTATTTACCTATTTCTAGTGACAGGGGCAACGTGCAACAGAAACAGATGTAAAAGAACAGTTTTGGGGTTAGTAATTTACAAATTATTCGACACAAAGTATTTTCGGTAATTATCCGATAGCTGAATAAATACAACGACATCGACGGTAAGTGACATTTTAATCGCTGGAATCACAACACTATTATAAGTTAGGAATGGTTACATTAATTAACCATTGTCTTTTTTAGACTGACACTCAGTGATGGTGAAAAGTGTGTTACTATGTCCGATTTAATTGTTAATTTGACTTAATCTAACAAAGATGCAGAGATCCCCCTTACAGTCGACTGTTCGAGTTTACCAACAAATACAAGGTTCAAATATTAACTTAAAGGTATGTATAGCGTAATAGTCAGCTGATTGTATGTGAAATTCAGCAACAGTTATACAAAACAAACAAACAAAACTTCGTGGACTTATCTGGGTGTATGTCCGTGTCCTTCAACGTCTTTGGCCCCGCAGCTGTGAGTGCTGACCCAGTAAAGGCAGAAAACCACCAGACTTTAGCCCCCCGACCAGAAACCCCAAATAGATGAGGTTTCTTGTTCCACAAAAAAAATAAACAATCTCCACTGAATAACTTTAGTAATTAATTGTAAGGTGACAAAATCCAGCTTCTAGCTGCAGTCAACTTTACTGTTTAGTTACAGGATTGTTAGTTCAAATATCATTTCATGTGAATATTAATAATTTTTCAAAGAACAAAGAAAAACTTTTGATAAGAAGTGATACGAGAAATGTTAATATTTCCTTTTAAGTGAATTTTGTTAAATTTTAGAAATTATATCTGGTAGAAAGAGAAAGAATGAAAAAGAGGGCACTACACCCTGAAGAGTGAGATAGAAAAACATGGATAGTCAAAAGAGAGAAGGAGACAGAACATACCTAAGGGCAATTGCTTTTATTAAAAATGTAAACAAAACCTCCAACTTATTTGTTTACTGTTTTGGACTTAGATTAATTTTTACAAGTGAACTTAGATGAAGAGGGTTGTTTATTTGTATTAAACCTTCAACTACAACAGAAGTGAAAGCGTAATTTGCGCCTTTCCAAGGTTTTACAAGTGTGCATTACAAACAAACTGTTTATAAAGCAAAACATACAAACTGTTAGCTACAGAGTGTTCACAAGTGAGTATTATGTCCCTATATTTACTATGTTTTTCCACCCTGGAAGTTAACAAGCTGTCAGAAATATTAAGAGAGGTTCAGAACCGTCTCACTGTAGGTAATGCATGCAAAACTTTTTTAAATACAAGAGCAGTTACAGTGATGCTCTGCTAAACGTTTATGGAAAACTAATTAAACCAGAGTTTTAAAAATTTCATCCTAATAATTTTGTAGCGTCCTGAAGTTAATAAACGCATTTAATTTGAATTTTCGTGAACATTCACTAATGAGGAGATCGCAACTTTTAAATTTTAAACTAAGTTCTCCAAATTGGCGCAAACTTTGCCCCTTTGAACACATATTTGGGGTCAATTTCAATTTGTCTATGTATATCTATAGTTTTATATATATATATATATATATATATATATATATATATATATATATATACATATATATATATATATATATATATATATATATAATAATAACACTGATAACTCAAAATGTAGTGACCCGACTTTAATAAAATTCGGAAGTTCCTTCCTTTTGCAAGTGGCAGGGATAGGGTTGTTAGCCAGGAAAATTGCTAAGTGAAGATTGGAACCTGTGATGAGCACTGAGAGACAGACTTGCAGAACCAAAATCACCACAACACGCTTTAAAACACCTAACGATCGTTTCACAAACCAAGTTAGCGTCATCAAAGGTTCATCCTGAAACGATCGTCAGGTTTTTCAAAATGTGTTGTGTTGATTTGTGTTCTCCACGTATGCTTATCAGCAAGCTTAAAAATGGGGTGTAACTGTGTGGGGATCAGAGAAATACATAAGAAGAAAATATTGTGTGTGAATAACAAAATGTACTGTACGTATATTACAGAAAAACATCAAGTATTCTTGGCGCAATAGAGTCAAGAAATACCAGAAAATTTTATACTTTTTCATCTTAAAACTTTAAAGTCGCGATTTGAAACGTCGGCAGTTTTAGACGAAGAACCTGAAACGTATACGGGTTCGATGAAAGAAATGTCGTAAGAAGTGTATTTTGCAAAGCCCCAAGTTTTATCTTCAGCCGTCCTTGTTCTTTATTTTACTAAAATTTTTGCAGAAAATTAATCTAAAATAGACCCTTTATTGGTGCTTTTGCAGTACTTTTAGCTATAGCCAGTTTATGGTTTAATACTCTATAATTTTTAGCGAATTTTTGTAGAAAGAATTTGCTTTGAGGAGACGACGCTTTTGAATTTTGAAAAGCTTTCTTCCAATCAAAGTAAACTAGAACCGCTAGAACTCATATTTCAGGTGTCAGTTTTTATCTGTTTACGTATATTCGTGCTAGCACATTTCTGCTGTAAAGTTCAATAAATCCGTTATTATACAAGATACGAAAAAAATTATATACATTAATTGTTATAGAATATCTTGAGTTGCATCTTATAAAATTACCACGACAATCACAGGCTGGCCCATAATTCGCTGGTAATACAGATTTTGTTTTCTTAATAGAAAACCTCTTATATTATTCCATTTACCGAATTATATTGCATATTTGTAAGGAAAGAAAATTTGACATAGATCATAGTTTTCAAGTTATTTCAAATGTTTTGCAACTTTGTGTTTGTAATGTGATTTTATTTCCCTTGCAGGTGCCTTTTACATCAATATTATTATTGAGCTTACTTTCCTGGAGCGTCATCCTTGTTCCCTAAATTGAGGACCGGGTACGATCCTTGTGAAAACTTCTGCTTAGCCCTTCGGTTTACATGACAAAATACTATTTAAAAACAGCCTTGCCCCGTGGTAGCTTAGTGGACAAAATAAAGTTCAGTTTTTTAGTGACTCCAGTGTATGTGAGAAAGCTAAGCAGCCTTTCATTAGTTTTTTTAAATTATTATTGGGTATTTTCTTAGCTAACAAGATGTGAGCAGATAAATAGAAAAGTGTTATCATAATAAATTACCATTATTACTACTAAGGTGCATCACAAACACGCAAAATGTCTTTACTAAGGTGTAGTCAATAAGACAAATGTTCTTTAAAATAGCGTAATGAACCAACATTTACATTTTTATACACAAATACGAGAAATGGGGGGAGAATAAGACACAAAACAATGCTATTTGCATCAAGTGCAACTAACTTTACACAGCGGAATGAGTTATGGCAGTAAAATTTGCGAAATAAATAAAAATCCTGGACGCAGCAAGTGCATTATGGTAGTGAATTTTAATAGAAATGATCTGGTACAAAATATATTATTATAACTTTTTTTTCTTGTAACATAGAAATCTAAAAAATCTAAATTTTGGTGTATAGTTTAATTTTTATATCGTAAACCTACATACAAAATTTGGTTGTCATAGCTTGTTATTTTTTGATATACAAATTTTTCGAATGAAAACTCAAAATTTTCCCGGAAAACCTCGTCCGATTTTCCTGACTAACGAACTTGTCCAATCCATTTACAAAAGGAAGGTACCTGCCAAATTTTATCAAAATCGGCCCATTATTTTTTGAGTTATCGGTGTGACACGTTTATATATATATATATATATATATATATATATATATATATATATATATATATATATATATATATATATATATATACATATATATATATATATATATATATATATATATATATATATATATATATATATATATATATATATATAAATTGAAACTGACCCCGGATATGCGTTCTAGGGGTCCTAGTTCGCGCTCATTTGCAAAATTTTTTTCAAAATTCAAAAGTTGGGATCTCCCCCATAGTGAATTTTTCTACGAAAATTCACTAAAAAGAATATGAATAGCGAACATTGACTAACAATAGAAACGACAAAACAGACAGGACGGTTGAAACCGTGTATGTTAGGCAGAAATGGTACGTTATTTGCAGAAGGGATGATTGACTAATAGCTATTTAGAAAGACGAAATCTGCTCGTTATGATAATTAAACTAGGGGAACAGGAAATGTAATGTTAAGTGGCCTCACAATATAAAGGTGATGAATCTGGCAGGAGACCACGTAAGGCACGTAAAAATAAATGTTGCACGGAAATTTTAAGTAATTTATTAGGTTACATAAATAAAAGTTACATAGAGAGCGAGCATTGACTAACTGTGTAAATTAAAGGTACAATCATAGCAAATTGACACACGATGCCTAGTAAGAGGATGATTCTACAATTTTCATTCTCGATAGAACAGACTAGTAGGTATGGGGGCACTTTGGCCAGACAGTGACGTCACATTTCACATCTCGCCTTGTTATGTAACCTGTAAACATTCCAAAGGTCAATGACCTTCCAAGGTGATTGACCTGTTATTTCTAGGAAACTTTGGCCAGACAGTGACGTCACATTTCACATCTCGCCTTGTTATGTAACCTGTAAACATTCCAAGGTCAATGACCTGTCTAGGAAACTTTGGCCAGACAGTGACGTCACATGACTTGGGTCAGACAGTCACATGCAAACATTCCAAAGTGTCTAACCTATTACTTCAAATTATTCTAAGGATATTTTGAAAAAAACCATTTGGAGCAGGTGAGTTTCGAACCCGGGACATTCAGATGGGAGGCAACGATGCTAACCACTGTGCTAAGCAGACGCTTATTAATTTACTGTTTTAGGCTGGTATATATACGACTTTTAATTAAAACAAACCATACATGTAACATACATAAAGTTTTTATTATTATTAGACAATTGAATGATTCACAAAATAAGAATTAATATGTTTTAATATTATATAAATGTGAGCTGGAAGATAAAGCCCTTCTTACATTTAATGAGGGAATATCAAATCTGTAAAAATAACACACAGAGGTCGTTGGCAAACAAAAGAAGGAAGTTCAGAAACAAAATAAACAACAGGTTCAAATAGGAAACCAAACTTAAATATCGTAGAGACAATAGAGGTCGCTGGTAAAACAAAGAAGGAAGCTCAGAAACAAAATGGACAACAGGTTCAACTCTTAAAAATAGGAACTAGCCTTATGTGTGGGCGCGGCAAGTAGTTGATTTTATTTTGAAAGAGATACAGGTTCGATTCCTGATATATGCTCCTTGATATGGTAGCGTCAAACAAATACAAAGAGGTACTGAATAACTAAACAGTAAGCTTAGAAACAATGGTTGGTTACAGGTTCAATTCCTTTCTTAAGCTAACCCCAAGTGTTTAGTGTCATGTTACTCGTCTAAGCAGAATTAAAAAATGGCGACTAAAATAAGATAAAAAACTTAAAACCCTTATCGCGGAAGATCCGTGAGATGTACGAGAGAACCAACACATGCACGGTGTTAAGGAGGTCAAATCAAATTGGAATATACAATAAAATGGCCACTTCCGGTCTAAACTTTAAATCCTTATATCTTTTGAACGGAAAGTGATAGAAAGGAACTATCTTTAAAAATGTATGTTTCGTAACAAGCTCTACAAGAAAATGAGATAAAAAACTTTAAACCCTTATCGCGGAAGATCCGTGAGATGTACGAGAGAACCAATACATGCACGGTGTTAAGGAGGCCAAACTAAATTGGTATATACAATAAAATGGCCACTTCCGGTCTAAACTTTAAATCGTTATATCTTTTGAACGGAAAGTGATAGAAATGAACTGACTTCAAAAATGTATGTTTCGTAACAAGGTCTACAAGAAACTGAGATAAAAAACTTCAAACCCTTATCGCGGAAGATCCGTGAGATGTACGATAGAACCAATACATGCACGGTGTTAAGGAGGCCAAATCAAATTGAAATATACAATAAAATGGCCACTTCCGGTCTAAACTTTAAATCGTTATATCTTTTGAACGGAAAGTGATAGAAAGGAACCGACTTCATAAATGTATGTTTCGTAACAAGGTCTACAAGAAACTGAGATAAAAAACTTCAAACCCTTATCTCGGAAGATCGGCGAGATGTACGATAGAACCAATACATACACGCTGTTCAGCAAACCAATAAAATCAATAAAAATGTTACTTCCGGTAGACACTTCCGGTATAGCCGTTCTTAGAGCTACATACATGTGTGACACCTCAAAATCATCGTCTTGTTGAACAGAAGAAATATAATATTTAAGTAAGGCAGAACAAGGTGTGTTAACACCTAAAAAACAACACACTCTCTCTTAGACTTAATGAAGTTACTTTCAGAGAAAATTTCAACCATACCAGAAATAACAGTATTCAATAGCGTATTTAAATGTTGACTACATCAAGTGATGCGTGCTACAGACAAATTTTAGTACACCCTCTTAGACTTATTGAAGTTGACGGTACAGGCAGCTGTCAAGCGTACCTAACAAACCAAAGTAAATATGTCTTGAAGAACAGTCTTCAATTGCCCTAAGCCAACACATCTCTATCATTTCAGAGTAATCTTAGCCATGTGACCAGTTAAACTAAGTATCTTGAAGTGCAGCTTTTATGTTTATGAGATATAAAATAAGAAAACCAAAGAGTTAATTGTCTATTACAACAACAAGCAGAAGGGGGTTGACTTGGTACCTACAGCTGCTACATACTTGGTAAAAATGGGTGCCACTAGCATTTCAGAGTAATTTTAATCTCACAACACTCTAACTAACTGTCTTGAGATGTGGCTTTATGTGTTAATGGGTGGAAATAACAAAACTAAAGAGTTGATTGTCTATTACAACTGTCAGCTAAAGAAGCATTTAGGTAGCCGGAATACCGATATCCTAAATATTTCAAGATTAATCTTAGTCATACAACACTCTTAACTAACTGTCTTGAGATGTGGCTTTATGTGTCATTGGTTGGAAAATAAGAAAACTAAAGAGTTGATTGCCTATTACAACAGTCAGCTGAAGGAACATTTGGGTTATCGGAATACCGATATGCCAAATGTTCCAACCGAAGGAGCCCACTTAGAGACATCTCCAGGGGCTCGGAATACCGATGCCCTAGAAGTGTCGGAAGCAACATTTCAATTAACACCAACAACCGCTAAATACTTGTTGGACTTTAGTATGTTTGATATTAAATTCGATTTGCTACATAACCATTCATTTTTATGAAAAACTCAACAATGTTTATTTCTGCGTAAGCGAATTTAATCAGAAATATAGAACCAATCTTCAAGGAACCGAAGTAAAATGATAAGAACATTAAGAACAAACATTCCGATACCGAAGTGATCCTAAACACACCATATGATGCAAATTCTGTAAATCTCTTTAACAGAAGAAAAACAGAAGTGAAACACCGTAAGACAAATAGAACCGACGTACATAACAGATGTGTCTGAGGAGAAACATATTCAGAACCTTATTGAGTTTACTAAGTTTTAAGTATACGAACATAACAGTCTATGTACCAAGCAACCAGGGCAACACAACTAACCAAACAACTGTTTTTGAGATGTAACCTTTATGTATGTATGTAATTTAATTTTCGATGGTGTAAAATAAAATTAAAAAGTGTGATATATGACAAATAAGAAAACCAAAGATTTAATTGCCTATTACAACGGTCCGCTGAAGAAACATTTAGGTAGCCAGAATACCGATACCCTAAATATTTCAACCGAAGGAGTCCACTTAAAGCCATCTCCAGGGAGCCGGAATACCGGCCCCCTAGATGTGCCGGAAGCAACATCTCAAGTAACACCTAGAACTGCAACATACTTGGTAAAAATGGGTGGAGCTCAGATTGTAAACGACTTGATAGGTGGTACATATGTTTGCAAAGATTTCATTCTAAATTTAGCCTGTTGGATATCCAATCATTTTTATGAAAAGTGCAACCAACCAACTAACCAACCACCCAACCAATAAACCAGCGTTGAGGGGCGTAGAGATAGCAAGCTATCTACAAGGCTCCGGTCGCCTAGCTGACCCGGTTCCACCACCCCGACTCTTAGCTAACCCGACTGGTCCACCACCTTGTCATGGAGCTAACCCAGTATTAACCTGGAAAGCTTAGAGGTCTAACCTGGGCACATGCACCACCGGTTCTTGTGACGTCACTCGCTTCCAGCATCGTTTTTATTTATAGCGTCAGCTGTGACTGACCTGGATGGTTAATCAACTAACCTGGCCGCATCTATTTTTAAAAATTGTTCAAAGTCCATGTAGGCTGCCTCATGGTCATCGTAGATGTGTTTTAAATTCTTTTCTTCTTGTTTGACTTAAAAACATTCAGTTTATGTTCCGCAAAAGAGTGACTGTTACCCATCTGCTAGACATGTGTTAGACATATGTCTGCCCTATTATACAGCTGTGTTAGACAGCTGTATTAGACAGCTGTGTTAGACAGCTGTGTTAGACAGCTGTGTTAGACAGCTGTGTTAGACAGCTGTGTTAGACAGCTGTGTTAGACAGCTGTATGACCGCTGTATGACAGCTGTATGACAGCTGTCTCTCATGTCAGACAGCTGTATGACAGCTGTCGTTGTTGTCTGTTGAATATTAAGACGTAAAGCGTCCACTAAGGTTCAGTCGTTAACCAACAGTGAGGGTGAAAACAATAAGTTGTGTGTTGTCTGTGTTGTTTTGTCGAATATTAAGACGAGGAGCGCCCGCTAAGGTTCAGTCGGTAGCCAGCAGTGAAGGTGAAAACAAATAGTACCTGCTAAACTTTAGTCTTTAATAAACACGAGGCTAAACTTCGGTCCTTTAACCAACACAGTCAGTTGTGTAGCACGAAACAATGGCATTCCAAATACTTGAAGATACAGTGACCTCCAATAAGAAGTTTAAACTTGATAGACGAAGCGTATGCTTTAGACTACACGATATACCTGACGATGTCAACGATCCAGAGAAGTGGGTCAGAGATCGTATTAAAGATATTGTGAGTCATATAGTCCATGATGTCGATCCCGAAGACAGAGTGGGGTTTACCTTTAGCTCGGAGGGGTTCGACAAGGGGGCTGCTCACTTGCCTTTCAGAAAAGCAAAGAATGTTGTTTTAGAAGACATTTGGTTCCTACTGAGTAAGATATACCAGAGTAAAGGACCTGGTTTTCGTTCTAATAGTTTTCGAATGACGATGACTCAAGTGAAAACCGCTAAGCCTTTAATACATGTCAATTAAATATCTTAACCCATCATTACCATCATATATTCAGACACTTGTACGTAGCTTGCAAGCCTTCAATATAAACACGTACCAATTCAATCTCTTAATCCATTATTAACATCATAGGTTCAGAGGGGTCCACTTGTAGATAGCTTGCTATCTCTACGCCCCTCAACGTTGGTTGGTTGGTTGGGTGGTTGGTTAGTTGGTTGGTTGCACTTTTCATAAAAATGATTGGATATCCAACAGGCTAAATTTAGAATGAAATCTTTGCAAACATATGTACCACCTATCAAGTCGTTTACAATCTGAGCTCCACCCATTTTTACCAAGTATGTTGCAGTTCTAGGTGTTACTTGAGATGTTGCTTCCGGCACATCTAGGGGGCCGGTATTCCGGCTCCCTGGAGATGGCTTTAAGTGGACTCCTTCGGTTGAAATATTTAGGGTATCGGTATTCTGGCTACCTAAATGTTTCTTCAGCGGACCGTTGTAATAGGCAATTAAATCTTTGGTTTTCTTATTTGTCATATATCACACTTTTTAATTTTATTTTACACCATCGAAAATTAAATTACATACATACATAAAGGTTACATCTCAAAAACAGTTGTTTGGTTAGTTGTGTTGCCCTGGTTGCTTGGTACATAGACTGTTATGTTCGTATACTTAAAACTTAGTAAACTCAATAAGGTTCTGAATATGTTTCTCCTCAGACACATCTGTTATGTACGTCGGTTCTATTTGTCTTACGGTGTTTCACTTCTGTTTTTCTTCTGTTAAAGAGATTTACAGAATTTGCATCATATGGTGTGTTTAGGATCACTTCGGTATCGGAATGTTTGTTCTTAATGTTCTTATCATTTTACTTCGGTTCCTTGAAGATTGGTTCTATATTTCTGATTAAATTCGCTTACGCAGAAATAAACATTGTTGAGTTTTTCATAAAAATGAATGGTTATGTAGCAAATCGAATTTAATATCAAACATACTAAAGTCCAACAAGTATTTAGCGGTTGTTGGTGTTAATTGAAATGTTGCTTCCGACACTTCTAGGGCATCGGTATTCCGAGCCCCTGGAGATGTCTCTAAGTGGGCTCCTTCGGTTGGAACATTTGGCATATCGGTATTCCGATAACCCAAATGTTCCTTCAGCTGACTGTTGTAATAGGCAATCAACTCTTTAGTTTTCTTATTTTCCAACCAATGACACATAAAGCCACATCTCAAGACAGTTAGTTAAGAGTGTTGTATGACTAAGATTAATCTTGAAATATTTAGGATATCGGTATTCCGGCTACCTAAATGCTTCTTTAGCTGACAGTTGTAATAGACAATCAACTCTTTAGTTTTGTTATTTCCACCCATTAACACATAAAGCCACATCTCAAGACAGTTAGTTAGAGTGTTGTGAGATTAAAATTACTCTGAAATGCTAGTGGCACCCATTTTTACCAAGTATGTAGCAGCTGTAGGTACCAAGTCAACCCCCTTCTGCTTGTTGTTGTAATAGACAATTAACTCTTTGGTTTTCTTATTTTATATCTCATAAACATAAAAGCTGCACTTCAAGATACTTAGTTTAACTGGTCACATGGCTAAGATTACTCTGAAATGATAGAGATGTGTTGTCTTAGGGCAATTGAAGACTGTTCTTCAAGACATATTTACTTTGGTTTGTTAGGTACGCTTGACAGCTGCCTGTACCGTCAACTTCAATAAGTCTAAGAGGGTGTACTAAAATTTGTCTGTAGCACGCATCACTTGATGTAGTCAACATTTAAATACGCTATTGAATACTGTTATTTCTGGTATGGTTGAAATTTTCTCTGAAAGTAACTTCATTAAGTCTAAGAGAGAGTGTGTTGTTTTTTAGGTGTTAACACACCTTGTTCTGCCTTACTTAAATATTATATTTCTTCTGTTCAACAAGACGATGATTTTGAGGTGTCACACATGTATGTAGCTCTAAGAACGGCTATACTGGAAGTGTCTACCGGAAGTAACATTTTTATTGATTTTATTGGTTTGCTGAACAGCGTGTATGTATTGGTTCTATCGTACATCTCGCCGATCTTCCGAGATAAGGGTTTGAAGTTTTTTATCTCAGTTTCTTGTAGACCTTGTTACGAAACATACATTTATGAAGTCGGTTCCTTTCTATCACTTTCCGTTCAAAAAATATAACGATTTAAAGTTTAGACCGGAAGTGGCCATTTTATTGTATATTTCAATTTGATTTGGCCTCCTTAACACCGTGCATGTATTGGTTCTATCGTACATCTCACGGATCTTCCGCGATAAGGGTTTGAAGTTTTTTATCTCAGTTTCTTGTAGACCTTGTTACGAAACATACATTTTTGAAGTCGGTTCCTTTCTATCACTTTCCATTCAAAAGATATAACGATTTAAAGTTTAGACCGGAAGTGGCCATTTTATTGTATATTCCAATTTAATTTGGCCTCCTTAACACCGTGCATGTATTGGTTCTATCGTACATCTCACCGATCTTCCGCGATAAGGATTTGAAGTTTTTTATCTCAGTTTCTTGTAGACCTTGTTACGAAACATACATTTTTGAAGTCAGTTCATTTCTATCACTTTCCGTTCAAAAGATATAACGATTTAAAGTTTAGACCGGAAGTGGCCATTTTATTGTATATACCAATTTAGTTTGGCCTCCTTAACACCGTGCATGTATTGGTTCTCTCGTACATCTCACGGATCTTCCGCGATAAGGGTTTAAAGTTTTTTATCTCATTTTCTTGTAGAGCTTGTTACGAAACATACATTTTTAAAGATAGTTCCTTTCTATCACTTTCCGTTCAAAAGATATAAGGATTTAAAGTTTAGACCGGAAGTGGCCATTTTATTGTATATTCCAATTTGATTTGACCTCCTTAACACCGTGCATGTGTTGGTTCTCTCGTACATCTCACGGATCTTCCGCGATAAGGGTTTTAAGTTTTTTATCTTATTTTAGTCGCCATTTTTTAATTCTGCTTACTTAGACGAGTAACATGACACTAAACACTTGGGGTTAGCTTAAGAAAGGAATTGAACCTGTAACCAACCATTGTTTCTAAGCTTACTGTTTAGTTATTCAGTACCTCTTTGTATTTGTTTGACGCTACCATATCAAGGAGCATATATCAGGAATCGAACCTGTATCTCTTTCAAAATAAAATCAACTACTTGCGGCGCCCACACATAAGGCTAGTTCCTATTTTTAAGAGTTGAACCTGTTGTCCATTTTGTTTCTGAGCTTCCTTCTTTGTTTTGCCAGCGACCTCTATTGTCTCTACGATATTTAAGTTTGGTTTCCTATTTGAACCTGTTGTTTATTTTGTTTCTGAACTTCCTTCTTTTGTTTGCCAACGACCTCTGTGTGTTATTTTTACAGATTTGATATTCCCTCATTAAATGTAAGAAGGGCTTTATCTTCCAGCTCACATTTATATAATATTAAAACATATTAATTCTTATTTTGTGAATCATTCAATTGTCTAATAATAATAAAAACTTTATGTATGTTACATGTATGGTTTGTTTTAATTAAAAGTCGTATATATACCAGCCTAAAACAGTAAATTAATAAGCGTCTGCTTAGCACAGTGGTTAGCATCGTTGCCTCCCATCTGAATGTCCCGGGTTCGAAACTCACCTGCTCCAAATGGTTTTTTTCAAAATATCCTTAGAATAATTTGAAGTAATAGGTTAGACACTTTGGAATGTTTGCATGTGACTGTCTGGCCCAAGTCATGTGACGTCACTGTCTGGCCAAAGTTTCCTAGACAGGTCATTGACCTTGGAATGTTTACAGGTTACATAACAAGGCGAGATGTGAAATGTGACGTCACTGTCTGGCCAAAGTTTCCTAGAAATAACAGGTCAATCACCTTGGAAGGTCATTGACCTTTGGAATGTTTACAGGTTACATAACAAGGCGAGATGTGAAATGTGACGTCACTGTCTGGCCAAAGTGCCCCCATACCTACTCAGACTGGTGAGTTTTGCAAATGAATCATAAAGAAGAAAGAGAGAAAAATACACCGAAAGTGAAGCTATATGAACGTCTTATGCGGTGGCATACAAGCAGGGTTTTGTAGGGTGATACGTATGTAAAATAGTACAGCAGTAAGAGTAAGCAAAGCGTCATGTTAAGAGTAAAGAGTAAAGACTGTAACAGCGGCAGAAGAAGAAGTCAATGGAAGCCACGTGTGTTCGGTAAGAGCAAATTTTAGGAAGATACTATTGACTTTTAATAATAACAATAGACTAAAAACGATGCGAGTTGTAAGGAAAATAGAAATTATCTATAACAAAATATTTTATTATAACTTATTTTTCTTGTAACATAGAAATCTAAATTTTGGTGTATAGCTTACTTTTTATATCGCAAACCTACCAAATTTGGTTATCATGGCTTTTTTATTTTTTGAGATGAAAATTTTTTTCGAATGGAAACTCAAAATTTTCGCGGAAAACCTGGTCCGATTTTCCTGACTAACGAACTTATCCAAGCCATTTACAAAAGGAAGGTACGTGCCAAATTTTATCAAAATCGGCCTATGATTTTTTGTTATCGGTGTGATACATATATATATATATATATATATATATATATATATATATATATATATATATATAAACTGAAACTGACCCCGGATATGGGTTCTAGAGGTCCTAGTTCGCGCTCATTTGCAGAAAATTTTTCAAAATTCAAAAGTCGGGATCTCCCCATTACTGAATTTTTCCTACTAAAATTCACTAATAGGTGTATTACGCTATTTTATTTGTAAAATCAATGAAGCAGGCGGTACATTATAACAAGTCATCAATACGATTTATATTATCATGTTAAAAGGAAATAAGAGGCAAGCAAGCAAGCGACATGGTCAGGTTACAGTTTAAACAAGCACATAAAACACAAACACAAGCAATGTGGATATACGGAGAGTGCACCATTTCCTAATGTAGTTCACATAAACCCCTTAACACTTAGCTAACGACCAGAGTGTTTAACTAACAATTCTATGCATTGTTCTGCAGTCGAATCGCAGAAACCAACCGGTAAAACTATTCTCGATAATGATGCACGCGGAATCACTTATTCTCTACATCATTTCATTTGCGATCATTCAGAATATTTAACTGACAATTCTTCGCACCGTTCTGCAGTCGAATTGCAGAAACCACCCGGTATATAGATAACAGTATTGTAAACGACAGCAAATACTTATTTTCCAATTCCTATCTAGCGCCCAACGTCCAGAGTGTTAAGCAGACAATTATTCGCACCATTCTGCATTCGAACCGCAGAAACCATCCTGCAAATTGATTTTTTTTAAATTTCAACAACACACCACGAGTGCTTACAGCCTAAATACTATCGTACCGTGGGTGTTGACGAGGAGGAAAGAGGCAGCTTGTTAATTCTGGACTTGAAGGTTTGGATGTTCGGAGGAGAAGGAAAAACCAGTGCCGGCAAGGAATTCCACAACTTAGAAGTCCTCGGGACAAAAGAGCGGGCATAACAGGATGTTCTATGTCTGGTGACCTGGACAGTAAAAGGGTGCATTCGCTCTGTTCCCCTGGTAGATCTGTTGGGGGCAGCAGGTGGGGAAACTATGGAGGAAAGCTCCTCTGAGCAGTGCCCGTGCAGATATCTATAAAAGAGAGAGAGAGAGAGAGAGAGGTCACCAACGGCACGTCGGTGGGCAAGGAATGGCAGCCTTTGGGTGAGGGCAGGGTCACCGATGAGACGTATAGCTCTTTTTTGAATGGAGTCCAGGATAGCGAGTGTAGAAGTAGCAGCTGCACCCCAGATGTGGGAGCAGTATTCGAGGTTTGGACTTATTTGTGAAGTATATAAGGTATAGAGATTAGCTGGTGAAACGTATTTGCGAGCCCGGAAGAGGAACCGAATTTCTTAGCAGCCGCTTCTGCAATTGATGTGACATTTTGGTGCCAATTAGGATTTCGATCCACAGAAATGCCAACAAGAGAAAAGGACTCATTACTTTGAATAACTTGGTTGTTCATTGTGATGGGTCTAGGGCTGGTGTATCTCTTGTGAGAAAGAAAGAAAGACTTAGTTTTGGTGGGGTTGAATTGTACAAGATTTCTACTTCCCCAGTCTAATATTTTTTGGAGATCCACGGAGACAGAACCCTCCATGAGTCTGCGATCATCATCTAATTGGGCTAAAGAGACAGGCTTAGAATATTGTATATTTGAGTGGAGGGTGCTGTCGTCCGCGTAACTGTGAACTGGGTTGGATGTGCTAGAGAGGAGGTCATTGATGTGGAGAAGAAACAAAGTAGTGGCTAAAGCTGAACCTTGAGGAACTCCTGCATTAATTGGATACAGTTTAGAGGAATGGCCATCCACAACAACAGAAATGCTCCTGCTGGGGAGGAAATTTGCCGTCCAGGTACAAAGTTTTGGTATAGGCCATAGGCCGGAAGATACCGCAACAATATGGCATACGATCCTGGGAAATTAAACTTAAAATGTACCCAGCTGCATCCTATAGTCACAGGAGAGGCCTACCTAATTTATGCAACAGCAACTCTCCCATAATCAGCTAAATTATAGAGAACGACGGTGGTTCAGGGAAAAGAACGTGTGCCTCTGAACCGAAGGGTACTGGGTTCGATCCCAGGGTACTCGTTTCACTTTTTCAGTACAAACTGTAAAATTAACATCAACCGAGGTTCTGGCATTGTATTTGAGCACGTTGATTGTCTGCACGTTCGGCCCTTCAGAGGAGGCGTAAAGCCGTCGGTCCCGTGTCCATGCGATGCTGGCCATATTAAGGATCCCTACCCTCCTTACAGAAAGGCGGGGGTTCGGCAAAATTTCCAGGATAGTAAGGTGAAACTGCTCCCTGGCGTCGGTGATTGGCCATAGTCGCGGAAATAGGCCGACGTTAAAAAAACCACACACACCACCACAGCTAAATTATAGTGTTCAGTTGAAAATTATAATACAATCACACGAATTATATTTCTATAAATAAACTATTTAATACATACAGGTCTCTCTCTCTCTCTATATATATATATATATATATATATATATATATATATATATATATATATATATATATATATATATATATATATATATATATATATAGACATATAAAAATTGAAACTAATCCCGGATATGTGTTCTAGGGTACCTAGTTCGCGCTCATTTGGAGAGAGCTTTTTAAACTTCAAAAGTCGAGTTCTCCTCGTTGGTGAATTTTTCCTACGAAAATTCACCAATATAATGTTTTTAAGTATCTAGTGTACGAATTAGAATATAGAATAATAATTAATAGTACTAGAAATGGAATCACAACTTCCACATAGCTGTGACACTTCATTCTCTTTAGAAAGACATTCTCATGGAAAGAATTTAGGGTACCTGATTTGACCACGAAGGAAATATTCGTATTTCTGTACACATAAACGTTTGAAACGTTATATTACTCGAATTTAATGCAAAAATGGCAATTTTTACCAAACTTTCCCTCATATATATCCTACCCCCTGAAGAGATGTTACCCAAAAATAATTTCAAGAGTTCCTTTGTCGGGTGCTAACTGGATACCAAATTAAAAGATGATATCTCAAATTCCTTCGAAAGTTATTTAGCGTACTAACAGACAGACGTACAGACCGACAGACCGACAAATTAAAAAAAAATGTTCCAGAATCAAGTTGTCTATACGTTCTGAGACTTTTTGCGCCGTTTTAGCAAAAAAAATTCGAAATTTCTTGCACCGATATTTCGCCCCCACATATTCAGCAGCTAATTTAATTTTAGTTCAGAACACCAGATGATTGATTAATTTAAAGATTTTCTAATAAACAAACCCTAAAACGTTATATTCTTAGAATTTTAACGAAAAAATGTCAATTTTCACTAAATCATCCCCCATTCATCCCCTACCACTTGGAGCGATTTTGCCCAAAAACCATAGTGTAAAAAATATACTGAAATATTTCAGGACAAAATATATACGTCTCTCAAAAAAAGTCAAGGGAGATACGATACACTGTTATCGTAATAATAAATGCCTGTTGTATGTTGTGCTTCGCATATATTTTTTTCCAATATCGCACAGAATTAGAGCAGTCAATGTAGGTCTTCTCTATATCCCAATTCCAGGTCAAGTGTTTTCACAAAGCTTTCGCAGATCAATTACTTTTATGAGTCGTATTTGTATTCCTGTACCCATAAACGTTTGAAACGTTATATTACTCGAATTTAACGCAAAAATGTCAATTTTCTCCAAATCGCCCCTCATTTATCTCATACCCCTTGAAGAGATGTTACCCAAAAACAATTTTAAGGGTTCCTTTGTCGGGTGCTAACTGGATACCAAATTAAAAGATGACATCTCAATTTGTTGGAACGTTATTTTGTCTAATAACAGACAGACCGACAAAGTAAAAAAATTTGTTCCAGAATCAAGTTTTCTATAGTTTCTGAGACTTTTTACGCCGTTTTAGCAAAAAATAATTCGAAATTTCTTGCACCGATATTTCACCCCCACACATTAAACCCCTAATTTAATTTCAGCACAGAACATTAGATGATTGATGAAATTACAGGTTTTCTAACTAATAAACCCTAAAACGTTAGATTATTAGAATTTTAACGAAAAAATGTAAATTTTCCCCAAATCATCCGCCATTCATCCCCTACCCCCTGGAGAGATTCTGCCCAAAAACGATCCGAACCGTTGATTTGTGGGGAGGTAAGTGTATACTAAATTTGAAGACGATATCTCAATTCTATCTGAAGTTATCGTGGCTACAAACAGACCGACATGCAGAACGATAGACCGACAGACAAAAAGGTTTCCGTTCTCAAATCATGTTTTCTATATTCTTTGAAACTGTTTACGACGTTTAAGTGGTAAAAAAAATGAGATTTTTGTTGCCGATGCCATACTTCCACACGTTGTCACGATGTGGAAGTATAATAAGACTCTCTGGCTATTTGTTGTTTTACGTACCTGTATATTTAATAAGAATAATCTGAAACTGAATTACCAGCTGTCAATAATTGCGTATAGGATTTACCTCAGTAATGCAAATTATCTACTGATTTTAATTAGCAAAACAAAAATAAACAGATATAAACTGAACACAAACCCGGATGTGGATTCTAGAGGGCCTAGTTTGCGCTCATTTGAAGAAATCTTTTTAAAATTCTAAAGTCGCGGTCTCCACATTGACGAATTCTTGTACGAAAATTAGCTACAAATTATTGACCGTTAAACCATAAACTTAACTTAAACTACCGCCAAAGCATCAGAGAGAAAATAACTAACCTGTTGCATATCAACTCTTTTTGTAAAACTTTCATCCTCTATATGTGTTAACAAAACATTACAAACACTGTTTAGTCCACCCACTAAGATTAATAAAATCTTAAAGGAATAATTTGCACAAAATTCCCAAATAACACAAATAATTGTTCTACTGAAACAGACAAACAATCTAATACCATACGATAAACGTCAGTTACAGCGTGTAACAGACCTGCGCAATAATATCAAATGTTTCGTGGCCAGGCAACGACTCAGGCATACTAGATATCATATACGTATAAGCCAGGTTGGCCTTTGTCAATGAAACGCGGTGATTTTAAAAATAAATGTTTCAAATTTGAATAGCTCAATTTTCTGTAGACCTAGAAATCTGAATTTTGGTACATAGTTGGGTCTTCCCCCAAGCAACGCGTATACCAAATTTCATTGAAATAACTTTGTAATTTTCAGAGAAAATTTTTTTTAGAAAGAAAGCTCAAAACTTTCCCGGAAAACCTTCCTTGTCCGATTTTCCTGGATAACGAACTCATCCAAGCTATTAATAAAAGAAAGACACTTGTCGTGTTTGGATACACACACACACACAATATATATATATATATATATATATATATATATATATATATATATATATATATAGATATATATATATATATATATATATATATATATATATATATATATATATATATATATATATATATATATATATATATATATATATAAACATATAAAAACCGAAACTGACCCCGGATATGGGTTCTATGAGTCCAAATTTGCGCTCATTTGAAAAAGTTTTTGCAAAGTCTCACCATCGATACCTCTCTATTAGTGAATTTTTTGTGAAAAAAAAATTCACTAAGACATTAATATTAAATAGTGCGCAAATTGAATCATAACTTCCACATAGCTGTGATAATTTATTATCTGCAGAAAGACATTCTCATGGAATGAATTTACGGCCCATGACTTGACCACAAAGGAAATATTTGAATTCCTGTACCTATACACTTTTGAAACATTATATTACTAGAGTTTTATTTAAAAAATGTCAATTTTCACTAACCACCCATTTTTTATTTCCTACCCTCTGAAGCGATCTTACCCAAAAACAATTCGAAGCGTTCCTCTATCTGGTGCTAACTGGATACCAAATTTGAGGATGATATCTCAATTCGTTTGAAAGTTATTGCGCCTATTAACAGACGCACATGCCGACACACCGACAGACCCACCGATTGACAGACCGACAAACAAAACAAGTTTCGTTCGAGAATCAAGTTTTCTACAGGCTTTGAGAGTTTTTACGCCGTTTTAGCAAAGAAAAAAATTTGAATTTTTTGTCAGAAACATACCAGCCCCACACATCCAACCCCTAATTTTTTAATTTCAGCACAGAATACCAGATGTTTGATGAAGTTAAAAGTTTTCTAACAAATAAATCCTAAAACGTTGTGTTACTCGAGTTTTAAGGAAAAAATTTCAATTTTCACCAAATCATTCATCCCCACCCCCTAAAGCGATTTTACCCAAAAACAACTCGAACCGTTTGTTTGTCGAGTTCTAATTGTATACCAAATTTGAAGACAATACCTCAATTCGTTCTTAAGTTATCGTGGCTACAAACAGACAGACATACAGACCGACAGACAAAAAATTTTTGTTCCCAAATCATGTTTTATATACGATTGGATACATTTTACGACGTTAACGCGAAAAAAAAAGATCTTGAACTCTTTGTCGCCGATGCGTTGTGACGTTGTGGAAGTAATTATACTACTAGAATGAAACTTTATCGCTGTTATGATTAAAGCTTGTGCTTTGCGCTTTCATCTGCTCTTGTTTAATCAAGTGCGTATTATAATGAAAAAACCATGAAAGTAATAAATCATTTAATAACTCTTTGTTTCTAATGAAAATTTATTGGAAGTTTCCGGATGACAAAGAAATTTATTAAAAGAAGCCCTTTCAGACCGTTTATGTTAAAATGCAATTAATACTTTTGTGTAAGCATGTACAGAGATCGAGTCGCTGTGAATTTTAAAGACACAATCTGCTATGGGTTGTATTTGTGCTACCTGCTGGCTCTAAGCACAAAGGATTTAAATTATTAAAATTTAGCCTTTCTGGAAAATGAAAATTTGCTTGTAAAATTCCCTCGTTTTAAATTTGAATGTATACTGCTTCGCTTAAATTAAACGAATTTCGTATTGGAAATAATATATACCATTTCACTTTGAGAGAAACCCTAAATTAATGCATCATATTGAATTAGTGTTTTAGCGGTTCATTTAAATTATTTTTAAAAAAGGTTTCTGAAGCAGAAGTTTTAAACCCTTCAAGCGTATTAGGCCTTTTTGATGTGTCAAACAGCCGTAATGCAGCACGTGCCTTATGGTAGCGAATTATAATAATGTTTTATTATATTATTTAAATTTGTTTTTATTTGTGTGTGTGTTTTGTTTCTTTAACGTCGGACTATTTCCGCGGCTATGGCCAATCACCGACGCCAGGGAGCAGTTTCACCTCACTATCCTGGAAATTTGGCCGAACCCCTGCCTTTCTGTAAGGAGGGTAGGGATCTTTAACGTGCCCATCATCGCATGAACACGGGACCGACGGCTTTACGCGCCCTCCGAAGGGAGGAACGTGCAGTTCGGTTGATGTTAATTTTACAGTTTGTACTGAAAAACTGAAAAGAGTACCCTGTAATCGAACTTAGTACCCTTTGGTTCAGAGGCACACGTTCTTACCCCTGAACCACCGAGGTTCTCCTATTTCTTATTTAAGAGAACATATTATTTTTGAGAAAAATCACCAACCTAATATTTTCACTAGGAATGATTGAAAGTATGCCAATGTTTTTTCTATTATTTTCAACACTTAACGTATTTAGCAAATTTTTTATAATAAACTATTTTTCGAGAGGTAGGTAACGATTGTCGAATCTTCCAAAAATGTTTACAAACAGGCGCGAATTAAAGCCACTAGAAACCATATCCTGGGTCTCCTCCAGATCTTACATGTATCTATATGTTTATATATACTGAAATTCTGAAAAAAATCCAATTGCAACTAAAGTTTCTATCCTACACTGTTTTGTCTCTGATAAGACATGATAACAATGTTTACAAAAAAATTTAACAGGTGTACACTTCTGTAATTCTGTTTCATGCAAAAAGGATCTTGTTAAATTTGCGTTTACTTCAGTTTGAAGCAGTATTTCGTAGCGATGTGTGCTCAAGTTATTAGCTCATTAAATTTATGCCTAGGCGCCGTCAATGAAGTAATTACAATTATTTACGTGAATTCTAAGCGAAGCCGTTTTTTCAATCACACAAATTTCCGACCGCATAGGATGCAGTGTGTCAACAGTGCAATAGTATTGATCCAGGTCGTCGTGAGAAAGAGTCCATAACCGTCGTCATGGATCTGGACGACATCGAGCAAGTTTAGCACGGGAAGATCGTCATTTGACGAGTGCGTCTTTACCAGACAGAGTTTCCAAAATATGGTCGATGGGAAATGCTTGGTAGGAAGTTTTACAACATGGAGTCTATATGGCAACGATATATCGCAAAATACGTGCTCTTGGGCTTTGTTCGTTTCGACAATTTTTATGTCTCCCATTGATACCTGGACATCGTGCAGCTCGCCTTGAGCGGTGTAATGGCAAATCAAAGCGGGACGGTCGAATAGTGATGTGTTCTCTGATGTGCGCCGATTTTGTTTTGGGCCAACAATGGTTGCAGAAGAGTAATACTGCTTCGTGGAGAATTGAAAAATTTAGAATTTGCTGTGGAACGGCATATAGCACTTACACGGGAGTGGTGGAATAACATACAGTAGCAGGTTACCTCTAGTTTTTATTGACAGAAATTTGAATGCAAATGATTACATACGAAACGTATTACAACCTGTTGCACTGTATACCTACGAAAGCTAATTCAATCCCTTTTCCAACAAGGCAACGCACGTCTTTATACAGCAAGGCTAACTACAAGGTTCTTGTAAGAATATAGCGCGATCCTGCTTAAATAGCCCTATCGCTCCCCAGACCAATCAATCAAACATGTGTGGAATATTATTGGAAATCGACTGGGTAATTTACCCCAACCGCTGAATAACCTAGCTAACATTCTTCACCGAATTTAAGAAACTTGGGATAACATTTCTCAGGACACCATACAACATTTAAGTTCTAGCATGACTTAAAGAGTTATCGAATGCATTATAAACCGCGGCGGACGTATTCATTATTAAATAACTTTGATATTTTTGTGTGGGTTCATTTTATTTGAGAATTATCTGTTTTACAACTTTTATTTATAATTGTTTATTGAAACGGCCATTATAAAATCCCCGCTACACGAGGGTAAGGAACCATACTTAGTATATCGGCGATACAAAAAGGTGGCAAGGACAAGAGTCAGTAGAAGTATTGGTGAAGTAGAAGCGTTGTGAGGACGCAGTTCCAGAAAATCTTTGACATTTAATTACTTAGGCAGTACATCTATAATTGTGCAGCCTTGGTCTACCAGGGATAAGAACGTCTGCGTCTGGAACCAGGGGTCCTGCGTTGAAGTCAGAGTAGTAAGATCAAACTATTTTTAGTAGATTCCTACTGTAAATTAACATCAACCAAGGTTGTGGGATTGTGTTTAGGCAAGTGAATGTCTGCACGTTGAGTCGTTCGGAGAGAACATTAATCCGTAATTCCCGTGTACCTTGCAATGTTTAAAACGTTAAATATCCCTAACATGCTTGCAGAAAGGAGGGAAGTCAGAAAAATTTCGAGTATTGTGAGGTAAAACTGCCCCCTGACGATGGTGATTGGCCATATTCGCAGAAATAGACCGATGTTAAAAAAAAAGCAAAATACAATTACACGATCTGGAATTAAACTGTGTCTCTCATTCATACAAGCACATAAATATATGCGTAAGTAAAATAAACCACGCAATACTTTACAAATATGCCAGGTGTGACTCCTTTGGCTTGAACGTTTTTCTGAACAATTATTTTTCTTTATAAATTTAAGGGAGCTTTAAGGGTACATACATATCCACAGACAAAGATATATGTTTTACAGAAATTTGTATCTGATCACATTTTTTCGAAAATTCACAACAAAAAGTTGAACAACGAAAAGTCTGGCCGCAGTAAGAGCGTTTTTGGACGCTTTTGAACATATTTGGCACTAATTTTTTTTCTTGTAACATAAGAATGTAGATTTTGGTGTATAGTTCATCTTTTATATCGTAAACTCACGCACCAAATTTGGTTACCATAGCTTTTTTATTTTTGGAGATAAAAGTTTTTTCCGAAAGAAATACCAAAATTTTTCGAAAACTTGGTTCGATTCTTCTAGCTAACCAACTTATCCAAGTCACTTACAAAAGGAAGGTACATGCCAAATTTTTTCAAGATCTTTCTATTATTTATATACATATATATCCTACAAAAATTGAAACTAACTAACTAATTTAAGTATGGGTTCTAGGGGTCCTAGTTCGCGTTCATTTGAAAAAAAAATGTTTGAAAATTCAAAAGTCGGGATTGGTAATCCTGTTCTACAACTATTCACTAAAAGTGAAATTATATTGTGACGAGGTCTTGGCTTGCAGACTGTTTTTCGGTGACACGGATTGACGGTTACTATCTGAGGATCTCGGACGCCAGATTTTAAAGGGTTTACTCCCTGTTGAAGTCTGCGACCTCTTCACTTAACTCTGACCGATATAGCGATCAAAGTACCTGGGTAACTCCGTGGAGAAGGTTTCGGTAGCCTTTAGGTAATATAGGCTAAATTTAGTGACCCCCGAGTGAGCGGGCTTAAATCACTGACTTGGCGTGATCCGACCAATTCTGTTTTAACAAAAGGTGTAGCAGATTTTGTATGTTAAGGGTTTAGATAAGAATTAATCAAGGGCTTTAATTTACCCAACCCTATATTTCAGATTTGAAACTTTTACAAAATATATATACACAGAACAATATTTACAAAATATGTACAATATGCATATTTTGCGGGTACTAACATCAATCGGAACGTGGCCCTCGCTAAAGCCGTAAAGGTGAGTGCGTGACGAAGCGTACGGATTCCCTCAGGTGTATATGGTACGAGCGGTATTTCACTCAAGCGAGGATACGGCAGGTGGGCAGCACACCGCGATAAACAACATCAGAATACTAGCTATAACTTCTCCGTCGAAGCAGGGGAGAGCGGAGACGAAAAAGTGCAGACTGAAGTGACGGGATGACAGTTTCTGGAGGCCTATGCAGACTGTGAATCCTCAGCATCTCCGCTAGAGCCAAACCTGGACGAAAACATCTTGATTACTTTAGCGAGCTGTGAATCCTCAGCGCCCTTACTAAAATAACACAAGAGCTTATATTGTATAGGGCGGAAAGCCGGGAGCCCGACGAAGGGTACATGGCCAATTGGGAAGGACGTATCATTTGGAGTGACCTAGATAGGCTGTGAATCCTCAGCGTCCCTATCGGGATTCATCCAAGATGAATATATCTCATATATTTAAGTGAGCTGTGAATCCTCAGCATCCCCACAAAAATAATGCAAGAATATCTAACATGCGGGACTCGTCTAGGAAGGACCGAAATAACTCGCTCGCATAGATTTGGGCTGAAAGGCGTGATAATTTAAAAATATAAAAACTCGCTACAAAATATGGATTAATTAAAACAGACAATTTCTCACCTATAACAATATTTGCGGATACGGAAATCGGTCGGAACAGGTGCGGTCGGACGGCAAACTTAAGCGGACTTGGTGCGGACTGGGGGCCACTCACTATGCTCGGCTTTTTAGCTGAATTAACAATACTGCCTCTGTCCCGTGCTGCTTCTCCCTTTATATGAATTTCACAGCCGGCCAAAAACTCCGCGATACTTGGAATTTTATCACCTTATCACAATCGGATAAGATAATAAGTAAAAAATACCTGTTTAATTAAATATAAATCGCCTTCAAATATTTCATGGTGAAAAATATTTTAGCAAATATTTATATAATTTGTATTTAATTATTTTCTATTAATAGTTAGGCGTTTTGTACCACAGACCGATAGAAAATAATACTTCATCACAATATACAGTTTCCAACAAAACCGTATTTACAATAAGCCACGTAGAACTTCCGAACACTGAAAACATTGCAAATAGTTCGAACTACCGAATTAATTTAGTTAAATTATTAAGAGAGGCCTTGTTAATCTTACCATAATAGACAAAACTTTATACCAGACCATATTAATTATCAAGTTTAATATATCTCAAGGCGATTTAAACATTGTTACTATACATCGACAAAAAGATATTACTTACCACTTTGAAAATCTTGACGTAGCAAATGTGTTAGGGGACTGAATTTTCATATAAATGTGCCAAGAAAAATTAAAATTTGCCTGTAATTTTATTAAATGTTTTTTACCACACACAATGTTTACGGTCTTGTAGAGTACTCTGATCTCCAGCGACAACCAAAATTTTTCTAGCCTAAATGCCTTTAACTTTTTTTGCTTGTAAATTAGAGATCTAAATTTTTGCAGGTAATATTTTTTATAACGCTTACCTTCGTGCCAACTTTGGTTGTCATAGCTGAGTTATTTTTGGAGATAAAAATTTATGCAAAAGAAAACTCAAATTTTCCCGATTTTCCTAGCCAGCGAACTTGTCCAAGCCATCTACGAAATCAGCAATTAAACTTCGACTATGCGGCGCCCCTCTCACAGGGGGGATAAAACTAAATGGGGGACACGCGGGCGTATCGAGAAAAAATATGTTATTAACAAGATTGTTAGTTTTCAGAAAGAAAAGCAATAGCGTACACTTATATAGGATTTTTATTTATTTTACTGGAAAAAAGCAATTGAATAAACTTATATAGGTTTGTATCAGTACTGCACAATGTATTTAATAATTAACTTATCAATATTAAATTAGAAACAAGACTAATAGTTACTAATGACTCCCCTGGACCTGTCTTGCAGAGCAAAGTTTTTCCTAAACAAGGTTCAATATTAAAAGTTCATACTCTACAACACAATAATGTAGATCTTGGTGTATAGTTCATTTTTTATATCGTAAACTTACGCACCAAATTTGGTTACCATAGCTTTTTTATTTTTGGAGGTAAAAGTTTTTTCCGAAAGAAATCCCAAAATTTTTCGAAAACCTGGTCCGATTCTTCTGGCGAACGAACTTATCCAAGTCACTTACAAAAGGAAGGTACATGCCAAATTTTTTAAAGATCGTTTTATTATTTATGTACATATATATCATATAAAAATTAAAACTAAATAACTAATTTAAGTATGGGTTCTAGGGATCCTAGTTCGCGCTCATTTGAAAAAAAAATGTTTAAAAATTCAAAAGTCGGGATTGGTAATTCTGTTCTACGAAAATTCACTAAAGGTGAAATTATATATGGTTTCTAACAAAACCGTATTTATAATAAGCCACTTAGAACTTCCGAACACTGAAAACATTGCAAATAGTTCGAACGACCGAATTAAGTTAGTTAAATTATTAACAGAGGCCTTGTTAATCTTACTATAATAGACAAAACTTTATACCAGACCATATTAATTATCAAGTTTAATATATCTCAAGGCGATTTAAACATTGTTACTATACATCGACAAAAAGATATTACTTACCACTTTGAAAATCTTGACGTAGCAAATGTGTTAGGGCACTGAATTTTCATATAAATGTGCCAAGAAAAATTAAAATTTGCCTGTAATTTTATTAGATGCTTTTTACCACACACAATGTTTTCGGTCTTGTAGAGTACTTTGATCTCCAGCGACAACCAAAATTTTTCTAGCCTAAATGCCTTTAACTTTTTTTGCTTGTAACTTAGAGATCTAAATTTTCGTAGGTAATATTTTTTATAACGCTTACCTTCGTGCCAACTTTGGTTGTTATAGCTGAGTTATTTTTGGAGATAAAAATTTATGCAAAGAAAACTCAAATTTTCCCGATTTTCCTAGCCAGCGAACTTGTCCAAGCCATCTACGAAATCAGCAATTAAACTTCGACTATGCGGCGCCCCTCTCACAGGGGGGATAAAACTAAATGGGGGACACGCGGGCGTATCGAGAAAAAATATGTTATTAACAAGATTGTTAGTTTTCAGAAAGAAAAGCAATAGCGTACACTTATATAGGATTTTTATTTATTTTACTAGAAAAAAGCAATTGAATAAACTTATATAGGTTTGTATCAGTACTGCACAATGTATTTAATAATTAACTTATCAATATTAAATTAGAAACAAGACTAATAGTTACTAATGACTCCCCTGGACCTGTCTTGCAGAGCAAAGTTTTTTCTAAACAAGGTTCAATATTTAAAGTTCATACTCTACAACACAATAATGTAGATCTTAGTGTATAGTTCATTTTTTATATCGTGAACTTACGCACCAAATTTGGTTACCATAGCTTTTTTTTTGGAGGTAAAAGTTTTTTTCCGAAAGAAATCCCAAATTTTTTCGAAAACCTGGTCCGATTCTTCTGTCTAACGAACTTATCCAAGTCACTTACAAAAGGAAGGTACATGCCAAATTTTTTCAAGATCGTTCCATTATTTATATACATATATATCATATAAAAATTGAAACTAACTAACTAATTTAAGTATGGGTTCTAGGGATCCTAGTTCGCGCTCATTTGAGAAAAAAATGTTTAAAAATTCAAAAGTCGGGATTGGTAATTCTGTTCTACGAAAATTCACTAAAGGTGAAATTATATATGGTTTCCAACAAAACCGTATTTATAATAAGCCACGTTCCGAACACTGAAAACATTGCAAATAGTTCGAACTACCGAATTAATTTAGTTAAATTATTAAGAGAGGCCTTGTTAATCTTACCATAATAGACAAAACTTTATACCAGACCATATTAATTATCAAGTTTAATATATCTCAAGGCGATTTAAACATTGTTACTATACATCGACAAAAAGATTTTACTTACCACTTTAAAAATCTTGACGTAGCAAATGTGGTAGGGGACTGAATTTTCATATAAATGTGCCAACCAAAATATAAAAAAAATCTTTAATTTTTGATAGAATTTTATTACCACACAATGTTTTCGGTCTTGTCCAGTACTCTGCTCTCCAGGGACAACCAAAAATTTTCTAGCCTAAATGCCTCTAACTTTTTTTGCTTTGAACCTAGAGATCTAAATTTTCGCAGATAATATTTTTTTATAACGCTTACCTTCATGCCAACTTTGCTTGTCATAGCTAAGTTATTTTTGAAGATAAAAATTTATGCAAAAGAAAACTCAAATTCCCGATTTTCCTGGCTAACGAACTTGTCCAAGCCATCTATGTAAGCAGCGATTAAACTTAGACTGTGTGGCACCCCCCTCACAGGGAGGATAAAACTAAATGCGAGACGCGGGCGTATCGAGAAAAAATACATTATTAAAAAATGTTAGTTTTCTGAAAGAAAAGCAATAGTGTACACTTATATATTAGGTTTTTATTTATTTTACTGGAAAACAGCAATAGGTTTGTATCAGTACTGCACAATGTATTTAATAATTAACTTATCAATATTAAATTAGAAACAAGACTAATAGTTACCAGTGACTTCTCTGGGTCTGTCTTGCAAAGCAAAGTTTTTCCGAAACAAGGTTAAATATTAGAATTTCATACTCTATATATCTGTATTTAGCTCAGGCTTATATTTTGTCTTCAAAGCAGCCACCGCAGAAAATCTGGTTTTGCAAAGGTCTGATGTTGAAAATAGTAACAGTATCTATACGAAATGATCTTCTTTTTAGTGCAGAAAACTCATCATCCAACCCTGCCCAAAATTCAGAGAGTGATCTGTTACTAAATTGTCTTTTGATTTAGCCATTTGCCGTGAAGTCTCCAAATATTTCTTCATCGGCAGTTAAGAGACTCTCTTAACCCAGCAAGAAAATACTGTTTAAAATTCTTTGCCAGCATGAGCAAATGATTTTCAATTGTTACAAAAACGACTTCCACATGTTGCTCTTCAGCCTTGTAAGTTACACATGTATCCACATTCACAAACATTTTTAGGTTCTTTGCGCTCCATAATTCCGGTTTTCTACAAAATTTATTAATTTTCTCACTCATATCTAATATATGTGTCCACTCCTTGAAGTTGAACACCCGAGGTATTTCATTTCTCGAATATGTCGAAAAAATAGCTCAATTTTATCAAAAATAAACCATCTCGAAGTTTCTTACCTCCCGGCCGGGTTTCCTCTTCTATAGAAATGGCGATTTTATCTCTCCGTTCATTAACAAGTTGAAAAAATGTCCCAGCGAATAACCGTCTTGCCTCGCAGAATTTTATATGATTTATTGAGGTCACCGTTGTTAACACAATATTCAGACCAGGACTCAACTTTTTCGATGTCAAAGCTTCTCTGTGGATCATGCAATTTTTCCAGATACACTGTGGGCGGTTTTGTTTCACCAGTGCTTGTACACTTTTGAATCTTCCAGACATTGTAGGAGCAGCATCGGTGCATATTCCGAAGTAAATTTTTCATTATGATTGCCTCGTTTAGAAAACCATTTCAGATAGCTAGTAATGCAAGTGCTGTTACCTAGAGTTCCATCGGTCTGCAGAATAGTTGTTCTTCTACTGCTGATATACCATCAGAAAAGCTAACATAGGCAATTAAAAGAGCATCTTTATTGCCATCTGCTGCCTCGTCAAGCTGAATTAAAAAAACTGTCACGCTACTCCCCGAAAAGCTGCTTGGGCACCGATTAGAATTCTGCTTGAAAATTGAGTCGCAATTACTAAAAGGTTGAGAAACTTTGTACAACAGGATGCTATCTATCGGATTTTATGAGGATGAGGACATATGACATCGTTGCATCTGATGTCCATATATTGCGCTATTTTTTTCTATCTATATAAGTTAATTAGTTCACATACCCCTGCTGTCACCTAGTGTGCGAAAACGAAATCATCAAAATTGATCTTTTCTATGGTAAATGGGTGAAATTCTGATTCAAGATGCCTTTACCGGGGCGTGCAAAAAGCTGTCTGCAAAGAAGGGAAGTTTACAAATTGATTGACAATCTTGTCGGATCTTAGTGATATAAAATGATAAAAATATCTTGTAAAACTACAAATTCAATAGAAAGATGAGTAGTTTCCAAGGCAATTGTTTATTTGTAAAACTAAAAGATGACTTCACTTTTAATGCTGCACCACTGATTTCAAAAATTAAACCACCACCAAACAACAACAAAAATTATATCTAGGCTTCTTGTTATATATATATATATATATATATATATATATATATATATATATATATATATATATATATATATATATATATATATATATATATATATATATATATAGTGTAATACTGGTAAACAAGATATAATATAAAAAAATCTAAGAACTATTTATATATACTGCCCACTTTACTGGTTAACTTATAAAAGATGTATACATGTAACATATAATAACAATGTTCATATTACCCAAAAGCTATTGTAACAGCTTCTACAGAATCTTATTCCGCTTAACGCTTTTAGTTTTAATAATCTGTATAGATTTAAAAAATGCATAGAATTGCAAGAAATTGTCATTTTCTTGTTACTACAAGTATAAGAATTCCATTTTTTTGCTTCCCAAGGTTAAAATAATGGTCAAAAAACTAAATATTGGAAAAAGAGTGGCTGTTGATAAAATCCATGAAGAAATTTTAAATAATGGATACTCGAATTTGACTGTGTGAATATGTGAGCTATGTAACGTGTGCAGAAAATTAGGTAAAGTTCCAAGAGGTGGAAGTATTCCGAGGAAAGGTTACACAATCAGTGTGGGAGCGCATGCAGACAGCACTTAAAGTGGCAGAAAGATGGACGGTTGGTCAAGAGCTCGGGGTGAGCCCCGAGAGAGCAACCGTGATACCGTTTACGAGAAGGAGGAAGTGAAAGAGCCACCAATGGCCTGGGAGGTAAAATGTCTTGGGGTCGCATTGGACTCTAAGCTAACCTGGAATAGTCACGTTGAAAAAATACTGCGTGAGGCAGTCATGACCCTAGCCGTCACTAGGCGGATATATAGAAAAATGTGGGGACTAAGACCTAGTATGGCCCACTGGCTGTACACAAGGGTGGTCAGACCATTGTTAACATACGCGGGACTGGTCTGGTGGCCTAAGGTGACACAATCCAGTGCCAAACAAAAACTAGGCAAGATTAAAAGGATGGCTTGCGTAATCATAACAGGCGCCATGTCTTCAACCCCAACAGCCGCCATGGAGGTGTTGCTAGATTCGCCCCCCTACACTTATTTATTATGGTGGAGGCCAGGCTAGGACTATACAGACTAGCCTGCAATGGTAGACTGAAGATCAACCCAGGATTCAGGGGCCACTGCAACATTCAGGAGATCGTGGTGGAGCTCATGCTTGAAATGAGGTCACACTTCGCATGCTTGCAAATCTGCAGGGAAAACAACTTTACAGTGGAAATCCCCGAACGCGAGGCATGGCGGGAGGAGACGCCGGGCATACCACGGGACGCGCTCGTTTGGTTCACGGAGGAATCCGGCGGAGAGCGTGGAGCGGGGGCAGGTGTTTATTCGGAATGACCGAGGGTAAGTCATCGTATTTCCCTCGGAGCCAATGCAATGGTCTTTTAGGCCGAAATGTACGCCATCCTGCACTGTGTGCGGGAAAACAAGAGTAGGGACTACATCAAGAAGCGGATCCTCAAAGCCAGAAACAGCCAGGCAGCCCTTAAGGCCCTAAGTAGCCCACGGGTAAATTTCTTGCTGGTGAGTGAGTGCCGAGACGAGAGGTGCGACCTGGCGGGGCAGAATGAGGTCACCCTCGTCTGGGTGCCAGGTCACTGGGGGGTCAAAGACAATGAAGAATCTGACAGTCTCGCGAAGAGAGGGTCAGCAGAACCATTTATGGGGGACCAGAACCGGTTCTGGGCGTGACAAAGAGCACGGCCAGTGGATCCATTAAGTCCTGGGTCAGAATGGAACACAAGGTGTACTGGGCAGACTGTCTAGGGCTTATATATGAGAAGTCAGTAATTGACGAACCCAGTTCAAAGAGAGCTGTGGAGCTGCTAAATCTTAGCAGAGGACAGCTTAGAAACATAACAGGTCTCTTGATGGGACACATGGCCGTTAATAAACACCAGCATAAAATGGGACGGTTCGAGGGGGACCTCGCATGCAGACTCTGCAGCGAGGGGGGGGGGGGTGAATTAGTTCAACACATCTTGTGCGAGTGTAAAGCTCTGGACCGCAAAAGACAACTGATCTACGGTCAAACTAGACCAGAGACAGAGCAATATAAAACTTCACCCTACCAACCGCTGTGCAGACTAGTTCAAGGCAGAGTGATTTTTGAATGGGTGGAGTAAAAGGACTAAGGGCATGCACAATAAGCTAAAGGCTGCAGTGCTTTAGGGGCGGCGAAGTCGCGGACGAGCCCTGGGGGGAAAGGGATGGAAGCATGCTAACATGATGGGTTTGTATAAAGCTAAAGGAAGCAAGAGTGAGTGAAAAATTATCGAGCAATAAGTTTGTTAGGTTTTACGTTGAAACGATTTGGGAGAGTATTGATAAAGCCAGTAAGATCGCTGACTGAGGACTATTCTAACTTCAGCAGGTAGTTGAGAAATTCTTAAATGTGGGAAAAATATATTTCACATTTGTAGACTTTGGAAAAACGTATGATAGTGTAGATAGCCAGAAGATCTGAAGCATTTGGGAAAAATATAGTGTGGACCATTGACTAATTATAGGCATTAAATTGCTATATAATAACAATAACATGCTTTTGTTCAAAATGTCAGGAGAATTGAAATTAATCATACACTTAAACAGGTTGAAAGAATACCAGTAGATAGGACGACACCTGGGCTCACCCCCTCCACTTTTTTTCTGCGCATGCGCGAGTCATGCGCATGCGCTGACCTGTGACAGTTGACAGCTGACCTGTCAGTTTTGACAGGTGTCAATGTCACTGACCTGACAGGTGTCAATGTCAGTTGTCAGCTGACCTGTCAGTGTTGACAGATGTCAAATGTCAGCTAACCTGTCATATGTCACATCTGTCACAAGCGTTCCAAGATGGCTGACCTGTAATAGACAGCTGCAACCTCTGGTTCTCTATGGAACTGACCTGTGATGACGTCACAAGCGTTCCAAGATGTCTGACCTGTGTGTCCATAGATATCTACAAGTCAGGTTAGGTATTAACTGTCTTATGTCTGACCTGTGATGACGTCACAAGCGTTCCAAGATGTCTGACCTGTGTGTCCATAGATATCTACAAGTCAGGTCTCCATGTGTGTGTGTGTTTGTCGAATACCAGCTGTCTGATTGTTTATTAAGGTTATGTTTGTATTTGTTTATTAAGGTTATGTTCACACACGTGTTGATTACCAATCATCTGTTTGTTTGTTAAGGTTATGTATTTGTTTATTAAGGTTATGTTTGTATTTGTTTATTAAGGTTATGTTCACACACGTGTTGATTACCAATCATCTGATTGTTTAGTAAGGTTATGTTTGTATTTGTTATTTGAATGCAAACAGACATGATAATACAAGAGTGTACTTACATACAACAAGAGACGTCATCCTTCTTTCACAGCTTAATACACACACTACTGAACAGGTGTCTTCTGTGTTGACGAAACAGACAGACAGACAACTGATTGCCATTGTTGGAGCTTGTACATGCTGTTTGAAAGGATATAACACACGTCATGACAGTTCAAAGTCTTTGCTTAGACTGACAGATGCATGTGTAATAACACAGCTGTTTAACAACAGCTAGAGTGAGTAACACTGGTAACACACAGCAAAACAAATAGACAACTGATTGGCATTGTTGGAGCTTGTACACGTTGTTTGAAAGGATACAACACACGTCATGACAGTTCGATGTCTTTGCTTAAACTGACAGATGCATGTGTAATAACACAGCTGTTTAACAACAGCTAGAGTGAGTAACACTGGTAACACACAGCAAAAACAGACAGACAGACCATTGATTGTCAACAAGTATCAAGTATCATATAGAATCTTGTTGAAGCTTGTACACGTTGTTTGAAAGGATATAACACACACTCGCATAGGTCATGCCAACACGAAGGCTTTGCTTAGACTGACAGACAGATGTATGTAATAACACACCCCACAGACAGACAACTATTTAACAACAGCTAGAGCGAGAGTTGAACAGTATAACGCTGGTAAACGTGGAGAGCAGTCATGTTCAAGTTACTCTTGAGTATCTGTGTTCTTTGTCTAAGTGCCTCCTGTGGAGAGGATGTAAGTGAAACAGACAGACAACTGGCCAACGATTATCTCATCAAATATGGTTATTTAAGCAGTAATATCACTAACAATGGCCAGCTAACGATGTTAGAGAAGACAGAAGCTTTCACAGAGGCTTTAAACATGTTTCAAACGTTTTTCAGTTTACCCGAAAGTAAGAATTTGACTAGTAGAGACATTGAACTGATGAAACGTAAACGATGTGGTGATGAAGATTTTTCACAGAATTCATTATTAACAGTAAAACCTATATGGAAAAAGAAAACTTTGAAATGGTACATACATTATTCAGATCCTACAGTACTATTGCTAACACAAAAAGCATTCAAACAATGGGAACAACATATTAATTTGAATTTAGTGAGAACAAACAACTATGCGGAAGCCGACATACTTATAAGTCTTTGTGATAACCAACATTTTTACTTGAGAGGTGGGCAACCGTGTACATATCCAATTGGCGGTGATGTTTTAGGACACGCTTATTTTCCAAATATTGCCAATACACCCATAGAGATCCACATAAGCAATAATCTCACGTGGAACCTTCAACCACACGCATCAAATGGCTCATCATACTATATGGTTATTCTACACGAACTGGGACACGGTTTAGGACTCAAACACTCCAACAATCAAAACTCTCTTATGTATCCACATGCTGGGGCCGGTATATCTGACGAAGATATTCAACGAATGCAGGAACTGTATGGGCAACGCTCTACAACAGCAATAACAACAACATCAACAACAACAACAACACAGCCTACAACCAAGACATCAAAGACCACAACAAAGACTACAACAAAGACTACAACAAAGACTACAACAAAGACTACAACGAAACCTTCGATAAAACCAAAGGCGTTCGCTGTAAAACCTGAAACCAAAAACACTATGGACTTGTGTAATTATATAGACAAGATCAAACCGTTAGTCATTATAAACCACAACATGTATCTGTTTTATAAGAAATGGGTGTGGGTTGTCCCGTTGAACAATATGAAGGGTCCCTATCCGGAGGCAAAACTTGTGACAGATTGGCTGCCACATTTGAAAAATTTAAAAGAAATTAAACATATATATCAGAGACCTGGTGGTGAAGTGGTCATGTTTACCAATGATGAAACATTCAGTATTGTTGCGTTTCCTAGCATACAAGCTACATTCGTAGCCCCCTTCAATAATCTCACATATCTGAATACTTTGAGGTTTGACCGGATAAATGCAATGGTAAACACATATACAGGAAAAACCATTATATTTCATTCGGACAACATGTATGAAATCATCGGTGAGAAGGGAGCTAATTTCTATAGACTAGAAGCAGGTTATATAGACAAATTTTCTCCCGAATTCCCAGCTAAGATTGATGGCGCATTCAGGTACACCAATGGGCGGATATACATATTTCGGAAAAACAAATATTACGAATTTGATGAGTTTACCAATCAGGTCGTTACAATAGGCCGTAAAGATTTATCTATGTTTGGTATTCAATGCCCGACCCGCAGTCTATATGAGCAACTCAGTCTGCTATTACAAAAGATTATCAGTTATACAAAGGATAACACCGACCATCAACCAGCAAATAGTGAAGACTATAATGATTATATATAGTGGGTGTGTAACTTGTTCAAAATATTTGTTTAACAGATCAAACAGCTGACACTTAGCTTAACATATTAATGTATGAAAATAAAATATTAACCAACATGTATATGTGTTTTTATTCCTTGTCAACAAGACCACTGTTCTGTTTAAGACTGTCTAGAGTACACTCGACAGCAGTTCTATATATGAGTTAAATAACACTACTGTAGGGGGCCCCTTGATGGGTAAATGGTATTCGTGTTTGAGCTTGTCTAGAATACAGCCGTTAGAAGTATGACATCATCCACAAACCTGTTCCACAAACCTGTTTGAGCTTTGTCTGTACGGTTGTTATCTAGTGTAATTTCCGTTGAATGACATCACCCCATTATTCGTGTTTGAACTTGTCTGTGTATCTGTTTAATATACGCAAGAGAGAGGCCCTCTTAAAGGTAAACAACGTGTCTGTTGATGACCTTGGTGAATGTTATCTTGTGTTATATCTGTTCAATAACCCCCATTATTCGTGTTTGAGCTTGTCTAGTATAAACCGAAAGGATGACATCATCCATGTATTTTAGCCTAATATATAAATAAGTGAGCAAGTTCGGTTATATTATTAGTTGTTGTACCATGACGTTTAACAGTGTCTTATGGTATGGACACAAAAATAGATTGTTTGAAGAAGACTGTGAATTTGAATTAAAACAGTTGGTGTTAAAGATACAAGAAGAAACCTTTATCGACGAACGTGATTCTGAAGGAGAAAATTATGAAGCCGGACATATAGTCGAGTTGTGTGACATATATTTAAGTGGGTTCTGCTCTACACAATTTTTTGCTTTGGCACTCATTCGATACCATACAGGAGCTCCGTTAAGTGAACCGTTTTTCAAGTATTTACCCGAAGAAGCAAAACATCAATACATACGTTATTACGATAAACAAACCGTCCACACAGAGGCTATTTAGTTTTATACAAAAGCCCAGTGGTATACAGATGAAACAAGAATGAATAGTGAGAACGACACCACAAAAGTTAGACTGTTAGTGTTACAGATACAAAAACAAGCTTATCGAGACGGGCGTAAGTCCGAAGCCGAAGAATATGAAAATAGACATATGGTAGAGTTGTGTGACTTATATTTAAGTGGATTTTGTTCAACACAATATTTTGCTGTGGCACTCATTCAACACCAACCGGGGGCCCTGTTAAGTGAACCATTTTTTAAATATTTACCCGAAGAAGCAAAAAATCAATACAAATATTATTATGATGCTGATGAGGTCACACTCGAAACAACGAACATTGAAATTGAACCGCCCAGCGAGGAAGAACTCAAACACGAAACACTCGAGACGATGAGAGAAGGTTTTAATAAAGAATTTGAGTTTTCAAGCTGTGATGACATCCACAAGGTTGCAGACCACCTAAATGATATATTAAAGCACAGTTCAAATTTAAATGATGATGATGCTGAACGTACTAAATCCATTAATTTTCTAACACGAAAACTTCACCGTACAGACGCCACCGACATGTTATATACAATTTGTAACGAATATTTCGACAGTCTTCCAACCAATGCTGATTGGGATAGATATGAGAACAAAGATTGTGTTGTTGTAGACAAGTTTGTTAAAGTCTGGCAGAAATATCTGGATGATCATGCAGTGTAACACGAAATATGTTAAAGTATTTAGTGATCGCAATAGATTTGTAAAATTTACCAGCAAACCACTCAGAACCATTCAACCGACGTTTGTGGTGGGGGAACAACAAAACCTACTTAACATGGTCAGCAAGCTTCAGTCTAAACTTAAAAGAGTTTGTGTAAACATGTCTTGCGATTGTATTAACATGAATATGTCGGTGTCTGAGAGTGATAACAACGATGACGAATATGCCGTTGATGAAAACGATGGCCCCGATTTCACAGAACACCGAACGCGACGAGTCTTATTTAACAAGTATCAAGCTGACGACAGGCTATTGATGGAAACCACTTTTAGTGTTCGACGATCCTTGAAATTGATTACAGGCATCAGTGCAAGAAACGACTTTACAAATGTTGTGAAATTTGTCAATCCGTTGGCGTTGAATGAAGAAAACCATTGGAAGAGTGGGATTTTTACGATTTCCTAGACAACATACGTGAGCTGTATAGGAAATATCTTAAAGGTGAAGACGAGCCAAATAGCTTTATAGTGCATCATCTTAATTACTGCCGCATAACCTATTCAAACGTGCTAAGTGAAAAAGCCTTGTGTATCGATAACGGTTTCACATCTATGCATCTATTCTTAAACGAAGAGTGTGTAGAACAGCTGCTGAGACTTGAAGTGTTGGTTAAAGCAAGACTGAACTATCTGAAAGAATCTCAATTTACCTGGACTTACACGTGTTTTATGGAAAACATAGTGCAAATATTAAACGATCTGGGTAGATGGGATGCCAGTGTACCGCAAATCATACAAACTATAAAAACGTTACTCAACACTGTAACACCAGCATTTAAATATTACATGTTGGAGTGTTTGCACTACGCTCAAGAACAAGTATTGACAGACATCCACACCATTCGCCATGGTTCTTTTTAAATCAAGTTTCATCGTTCTATCAACACTGTGTCAGAATGTGTTGTATATTCATAAGCCACCCAATGTAACAGAAGTACGAATTTGTTTCGACACCGACGACTGCATGATATGGTCAGCTCTTACAACAACAACATATCTACACAACGACGACCTAGTCCCACTTGTAACATACAACATGTCAGCCAAAAGCATGTCATCTGATGTGATACGTTACAAAGTTATGTTTCTGTTTGATAATGGTAGTCGGGGCGAGACACCTTATTGGACCACTCTTGTGTTGACTAAGGCCCGGCTGTTCACTTCAAAGTATATTTTTGTGTTTATAGCCACTGGCTTTCTCACATGTCTTACCATATTCATGTTGATGTATTTTTGTTTCAAATATAGCACTTATCTGCACATGTATCGCAAACGTGTTTGCTAATACAAATATATAAAATAAACACTTGTGTTTTATTTACTAGTTTTAAGGTTTGCTAAGGGGTTACTAGAAAAACATATATATAATTTACAACTTTTTTTTATTTCGGTAACAAGTTTACAACATACGAAAATAATAGCATACAATTATTGATGCTGCATATACAGCTTCTAGTGTATCCTGGTGAGTGATGCATGCACTTAGGAATGTCTGGCTCCAACGTAGGACAATCAACGTTTGTTTCTAAATTGATCACGTCCACACGGTAGCCACAAGTGAGCAGCATCTGTGTCAGAAATCTCTGTTTATTCTCGCCTTTCACATAGATTCTGTCCACCTGTTGTTCGACGATGTGTTTCATCAGGATATTTGGTAATTCTTCTAAATAAACAGTACCATAATTATAGTCGATACAATGGTGACGGGCCTGCAGAAACTTGACTTGTTTGATTACATCAGCAGATAGAAAACGCATTGGTTGTGGTGGCTTAAACACATACTGTACAGTTTGATAACCATTATAAATTACTAGTTCTTTAGGTGTGAAGTCGGGGAGACAGAAACCCTGAGTGTCGACAACGACGAACCTCATCTTGATACTGCCCCAATTCACTATACTTCCACATCAGCTTATATAGACCTCTAGGTTGAGCAGTGGGGGAACAGCGTTGTATGCCATACTCAGATGATAGAACGAACAACGTTAGAGAGTGGTGAGTATTCGATGATGCAATCATGTATAATTATGCAGAAACATTTAGTGTTATTGGGAAAGTTCTGGTTACTTTCCATTTCCAATTTGATATCGACAGTGGACGGTTTGATGGAATCCGTATACTTTGAACAATCAAACACAAACATGGGATATTTTGCGAAAGCTTTGTAATCCAACGTAGACTGAGGTTCTCTACCGAGATATGCTCGTTGAAATTCAATCATGTTTTTATATGCTTCCAGATAATTTGCTTGCCCAAAGTTCAGATTCATACCCTCGGTCGGTATTTGTTTTGAATTCAGGTGTAGTCTTATATCTCGAACGTCCACATGATCAAACTGATTAATATCTTTTCCTGGGTTGTGGTGGCGATCCGTTTGAAAGACTACGATAACAAAGCGAGGTCGTTCGGTGTTTGATGAGGTCTTTACAGACCACAAGTCTTTGATTGAATTACTTACATTCGGTAATTCGTACATCTCCCATTTTCTAAACGGTATAAGAATCTTTTTATCTTGAGCGATCGATTGCAACAGCTGCTGTTGTATCACATCGCTGGGGTGTATGTGTTTGACTTGCAAAGCCATATGTTCAATGTTAAACTTTATAGCTTTGTCAGCGCCTGCTACACTGCTCAGAATATAGCAATTTCTATCGTTCTGACCGCGTGTTAAGCGTACCAACAAACGACTGAAAAGCACTTTTCTGTAATCTTTGAAAATATTACACAGATAGCTGAGCGGTAGGCAATAGCAAAATCTGTTGTTTTTCACCATGGTGTTCCTTTCGTTCGGATGCCAGCCGGCAGGAATGAGAGCTCGTGCTTCATCGCTGTTGGCTTGTAATAATGTTCGGACTGCTGTAACGATGCCTGGGTTTCTAACATGTTCGATAATCTGATTACACATCTCAACAGCCACAGAGGAGAACAAATGAGCTGCCGCATTCGCTGTTACCGACACATCACCAGTTGTACCCGTTGTCTCGGTGGAACCGCTAATCAGGAGAGCTGCCGAAGACCAATCGTAAAACACATCTTGTTGATTGATGGCAAACTCACATGTGTCGTTGTAATCAAACGATCTGGTTTGCGGGGCGTACGTGTGTACTTCTTCTCCCTTGATGGATTCGTCGTGAACGGGGTCTGCGAAGATATGTAGTTTGTTTGACATCGTAACCCAATGATTGTAGAAACTGTACGTTCTCTTCGAAAAGAACCGTCTGTGATGCAGACAACAACGATACTGACCGATGTTGCTCGTCGGCACCTGTATTTATAACTAACATACCACAGGTGTCTTGCTCAGCTGTAATATAACGATGATCTCTTCACCTTGAAAGTTCACAGGCACTGCATTCTGATCGATGATGTTTACATTTATATGGGCGATGATACGTGTGTTGACGGGTAGAAACAGTTTACTGTGGGGGTTTATGTCAATTGCATAGCCCGGATCAACCATAGGAGCAAACTCGTATAGTGTGTGTGAGGGTTTGCCTTCGTGGTAAGACCCGCTTACTATGTTACACTCCAAACGGATCGTTTTCACTTTAACAATCTCCACAGGTAAATCGGATGCGTGTACCACATCCTTAATAAGAGATCTAGTTGAGGAAAAACCCAAGAGAGGAGCTATTGAGGCGTCCCTTGTCAAATCAATGTCATACTTGCACTGTATCTCACACTTCAAAGTGTTGTTGTTGGCTTTCAAACTGAACAGTTTACTTGCATCGTCAACAGCGGCATCCTCTGGAAAATTATTCAACTTGAGATAGATACGGGCCATTTCATTTTGGATACACCGTTCCATATCGCTAATTTCATATGCTCCATTGGGAATTATTATTTCTTGTATAACACCAGCTTTCTTAGGCTCGGCGTCGAGTGTAAAATTGAAATGCAACTTATTACAACCGGTCTCTATATTTGGTATGGTGTTGTATGTGTGAAAATTCGAGAGTGCCACCGAATGATCGAACCGGGGGTCCAACACTATCGGTGGAAATATATCCAATGACAGGGAGGACGTAGAACCTGAACCCGAACCTGAATTGTGGGTTACCAAAGCTTATAGAAAACTAGATGCCGCAGCAAATACACCGGCAGCTATTTACGATCAAGCGTTAAGTTCGTATCCTGTAGTTGTTCGCTATTATGTTGATAAATATTTCACAGATAATCAGTTATGTGATCAAACATATGGTGTTACTTATGATAAAGCCACCAATACTTGGATGCTTGGCAATAAACCTATTACATTTGTTGTTACTGACGTAGATTTTAGAAATAGAGAAAGCTTTCAAATTGTTGTTGGTGACAGAAGATATTACGGCACTCAACACCTATTGGAATTGATATTTTTGAGAAAACCAGGTATGAGTGCTATGAAAAATAAGAACGCTTTACGTGACTATGCAGACATTATGGCTGCTACAAGTCTTCACAGAAAAGAGAACAATCCTAAAGAAGACGTTCTGCGCAACACCTCTACCAAATACCAGAATGTAATAAAACCAATTTTAGAGAAACAAGAAGGTGCTAAAGTGCGCTCTTCCTCAGTAACTTTAGGTCATGGTATGCCATACATGCTACATACTAAGCAACAGAAAGAATACGTATACTGGGACGATGTGAACGAACTGGTTGACAGACTTCGTCTTCTCGTGGCTTCCCAAGTTGCAGGTAATAATGCTCATAACAATGAGATACAGTCAATCTTGGAGGAACTGAAGGAGGCTCACATCATATAAAGCGTAAACACAAGCCAACCATCAGTTTCATCATGTCTATCGACAAGTTTGGTCGTACTGCTGCAAACTTCAACAGCAACAGCTCTCTACACAACCGCGTGGTTCAACGAGAGATTTTCCCTAGAACTGCAAGTGGTGACTTTGACGTACAAAACCATAGATTGTGTAACGTAGCCCATCCTATCGATTCAACAGATGGCGTAACTAAATCATTTGTTGATGCCTGGGTGGGTGACTATCAGAAACATAAATCCGAGTATCTGAAGAATAAAGATGAAGTGACACAGAAACTAGTGGCCATTGTGTTAGAAGCCGTGCATAAGCCGGAGTTGAACGATTTGAAGCACGAATTGGAACAGAAATTGAAAGCTTTAACCAAGACCATATCAGCTCAAGTTTTAAAAGATATCGATCTGTCAACGACCCCAAAGCTAAAGAAGAAGTTGGGTGAAATAGACAAAAATCTAAAAGATTTGCATGACAAGTGGATACTTTTAAATCCAACATCACCATGAAGCGTCGCCGGCAACAACAAACACGTAACGATGAACCATCTGATGCTAAGAAACAAATTATAAACTAGCTGTACAAGCCTGCTAGAATCAAGTTTAAACGTAGACAGACCATAATTAGAGGTTTGAATGACTTGTGGCAAATTGATTTGGCCGAGTTTACAGACTATCAGCGTGAAAACTCCGGTTACAAGTACATTCTGGTGGTGATCAATTGTTTTTCAAAGTATGTGTGGACGCGTCCGCTTAAATCTAAAAACGCCGAAGAGGTGACTAAAGCCATGGCCAATATTTTAGCTAACAGCACAGCACCATCTCACATTCAGTCTGATCTAGGCAAGGAGTTCTACAACGCTAAATTTAAGGCCCTAATGACCAAACACGGCATCAATCATTACAGTACCTATAGTGTTAAGAAGGCGGCAATGGTGGAACGAGTCATACGTACGTTGAAAGAGAAGTTATATAAAAACTTTCACTTGTCTGGTTCTTACAAGTGGCTACATATCCTACCCATTGTCACAGCTACATATAACGCAACCATTCATCGTACCACAGGTGTAAAACCTTTGGATGTCACTAGGAACAACGAGGCAGCTATTCGTAAGCAAACCTATTCCAACACCGTACCGGTGTCTGTACAAACTAAATTTAAAGTGGGCGATGTTGTACGTATAAGCAAGGCAAAAACATTATTTGAAAAAGGTTATACACCACGTTGGTCCACAGAATTGTTTAAGGTGGCCACGGTACACCCCACTATCCCAGTGACGTATTTACTAGAAGACATGCAAGGTAAACCAATCAGCGGAGGGTTTTATGAGCAAGAACTACAAAAGACTTTATCTTCTGACCTGTATTTAATCGAACGAGTGTTGAGAAAAAAAGGCCCAAAGTCTTACGTGAAATGGCTTGGTTTTGATCGTACCCATAATTCCTGGGTCAACACCAAAGACATTAAATAACTTGTATTATGTTATGAATAAAGTAAACATATTAAAAGTATATTTTTATTTCAAATCCTTCTTTATGCATTCACGCCAACAGAATGGTTGTCAGAAAATACAGCTAATAAAACACAGAGATTTTTACACATATATTTTTATTATCAGCTAGTGTTATAGGTAAATCTGTTACACGTTAGCATATCTTTCAGTACAAGTTGATATTTAGTAATAAATTCACACACTATACACAGATTCTCAGAGTATTTTAAGCGGGCAATGAAGAAGGCACAAGGTATGACTGCCCTGTCTCTGAACTTGGACAGTTCCGATCTAATGTCAGCGATAAACATGTTTAGGTCAAAGAAACTCCTAAAACGTAATTCCAATAATAAGTCTTTGACCACAGAGCCAACATCTTCTAGTATTTTCAATGATTCCAAGCTTAGGTTGAAATTAGTGACATATTCATCACTGCACAGCCTAAACTTAAAAAACACTGATTTTCGTTGTGTTTGAACCAAGTATTTAGTAAGTGTATACGAATCGGTGTTTTTTTCTGTACCTTGTGATTGGTTTTCCAGGTTGTAAATTATGGTGGGTAACACGTTTAAAAATTCTTCAAATGTCCACATGTCGAAAAACACAGGTATATTACAATTTTTCTGTGAAACCTTAACCAGAGGCATAAAGTTAAGCAGGGGGTCAGCTCCGATTGTGAGTATTTTCTCACCGTTTGGCAACAGCGTAAACGTTGTCTGACCAACGAGCTCACAGTTTTGTGTTTTTAGTTTTTTCTCCATACTTTTCTGATTGATCTGCACCAACTTCTCATTGAATAGCTCATCGTGTGTAGGCTGATATTCGACTGTTTGTATGTTTGTAGGATCTGCAGCATTCATACTAATATCAGAGAGATTATTCTGTTCACTTGTGTCTGTTGTTGTTGGATAGCTTGTGTACAGTTCACCTATGATATTATCCCACGTCTTAGGTTCTTCTTTTGTTATAATACTTCCAACTGCGTTAGCCAGCAAGACATCTTGTAACACTTTAAGCTTTTTACCACCACCAGCACCTCTACCTGTATTTTCTGTGTTGAGAGATTTTCGTTTTCGCGTATTCTGCACCATATTAGTTTTTTTAGTTACACCTTGTTCAACGTACACCAACAAAACTAGCTTCTAGACAAGCTCAAACACAACTGATGGCTGGATGCCACCTAACAGAACTAACCCCTAGATCATAACTGTACAGATAACGTCAAACAGGTTTATGGATGATGTCATCCAACAGATATAACACAAGGTCATCAACTGACACGTTATTTACCCCTAAGAGGGCCTCTCTCTTGCGTATATTAAACAGATACACAGACAAGCTCAAACACGAATAATGGTATGATGTCATTCTACAGGATATGAGTCATAACCATGTTGTTTGTTCAGGATATTATTGCTTTAAGACATACTTTTTACTCGTTTACCGACCTAGGATCGACGTCAGCTCTCTTTAGACATATTTGTTTGTGTCTATAAATGGACGTTCTCAACATTTGTTTATTACAGTGTGAACATGTAACCTTCCTCCTGTCGTACGTGTATTGCCATTTTACGAAATTTTCATAACTTTCCCACGAGTGTGCGTTGTATGGTAGCCATTTTCCTAAGTTTTGACCATTTTTAATGAAACATTTGTCACAACAGCTTCTCTCTGTTGGTGGACAGCGTTTAAAACAAATGACACAGCAACGGAGACCATCATCATTCAGTTCTTGCTTGTCATCCTGTGTTGGTGGTTGTGTTGTTGTTGTTGGTCTCGCGGCTGTGTGTTCTTCTTTACTCTCTTGTATATTGATTTAATTAAACTGCTGTTGCTGCTGCTGCTGCTGCTGCGTCGACAAACCAGAACCTTGTGAAGTGGTTGCTTGCTGGTGCTGTGATGATCCTAGACTTGTAGCTGTTATAGTAAAGGCATCACCTTCAATGGCCCCCTTATTGCTCTGATACATCTTGTACAGCTCAGACCACACTTCTTCAAACGTCAGCAGCGACAGCTTCTTAAACGGCACATGATAGTCTCTATCCAAGCCGGAGAATGTAAAACTTACTTTGGTGTCGGTGTTCAAGTCTCTAATAACTCGGTTATAAATTTCCTGCATACCGTTCTTAAGCCATTGTTCAGGATTATTGACGCCACTGCTATGGAGTGGATTCAACTTGAAACGCACCGTGTTCTGTATAACATTAAAACGACTGTTTCTTGTTGTCGACTCTCCAACAATTGAGAACGCCATAGTATGGAACTAAATGTTTCTTGTTTTGCGGAAGCAAACACAAGACTGGCTTGTGTACGACAACCGTTGTACCTCTATAACTCTCTAGTCATAGAGTGCTTGTGTGTGTGTTAACAATCAACAACAGCGTCTATATGTTTTGTTTGGTTCAAGTGTATGTCATTAAACAACTGTGTTATTTCTATAACGACCCCCATTCAAGACCTCAACAGACATCAGTGTGTGTTAAACCGTGAAACATGTATGACGTCTCTTGCTGTATGTAAGTATACTATTATATTATTTATGTTTGCATACAAACAATACTTATCAAACAATTCCTCGTATATCAAAGTTTAGTTTGATGTTTTAAATCGAGTTTGTTACTTGTGTTTTTTGATCACTCCCTATATAAATTCATTCTAATAGGAAAACACTAACATAAACAAACACGCATACATAAAACCAGGTCTCCAGTTTTATTACCCCATTAAACAAATTCATTAACATATCTAGATGTAAATACGTTTTGTTATTGATAGTTTTGCTTCAAACGTTTTTGTTTTTAGAATTTTATATTAGATATGTAAATTGGAACGTCTTTAAATATCTTTTACTATAAAATATCTTTTACTATAAAATATAAATATACAATTGTTTTTAAAAAATTACCGTACCTATTATATATTCAAATTGGAATGTAATAGAGATACCACCCCTGCCCACACACACACACTCATCAGCCTGATAAACTCGTTTTATGTAACAGGTTTTGTTTTATATATACCACTGCGAACAAACTTTCACCGTATGTCTGAATAGCATGATCGGTTTAGGGACGTTTGCATATCTTAGTAAGCTGTATGGTTGGGGTTCGAATCTAATTCAAATCTAATTTCAGGCGAATGCTTTTCTTTCAAAAATCATATTTCAAATCAAAATCAAATTTCAAATTACCCGCTCAATATATCTTCCTAATATATGTAAGTGTGTGTGACTAAACCGAATGACTGTGTCCAACAGATGTCTCCCCTCGAGCTAGGGAATATTCTCCCACTCTACAACTTTACAAATAGAATATTCTCTAGCTCGATGAGTCAGATCTCTGGACACAACAGACACAAATTTTCAAACAAATTCAAATTTCCCGCCAAAAACGAAATACCCTAACAAACTTCAATACACCTTACCACACACAATAAACAACAGACAGCTGTCCTTAATAAACAAATACAAACATAACCTTAATAAACAAACAGATGATTGGTAATCAACACGTGTGCGAACATAACCTTAATAAACAAATACATACATAACCTTAATAAACAAATACATAACCTTAATAAACAAACAGATAGCACGTTGACGAGATAACAAATACAAACATAACCTTAATAAACAAACAGATGAATGGTAATCAACACGTGTGTGAACATAACCTCAATAAACAATCAGACAGCTGGTATTCGACAAACACACACACATGGAGACCTGACTTGTAGATATCTATGGACACACAGGTCAGACATCTTGGAACGCTTGTGACGTCATCACAGGTCAGACATAAGACAGTTAATACCTAACCTGACTTGTAGATATCTATGGACACACAGGTCAGACACCTTGGAACGCTTGTGACGTCATCACAGGTCAGTTCCATAGAGAACCAGAGGTTGCAGCTGTCTATTACAGGTCAGCCATCTTGGAATGCTTGTGACAGATGTGATATATGACAGGTTAGCTGACATTTGACATCTGTCAACACTGACAGGTCAGCTGACAACTGACATTTGACACCTGTCAGGTCAGTGACATTGACACCTGTCAAAACTGACAGGTCAGCTGTCAACTGTCACAGGTCAGCGCATGCACATGACGCGCGCATGCGCAGAAAAAAAGTGGAGAGGGTGAGCCCAGGTGTCGCCCTATCTACTAATACCCGCCGCTAGACTATTTTCTAGATGGCTGAGATGTTTAAAATAAATATTCTTTTATATATTTATGTTGGTAATTTGTGGCGACTGCCACTTCCACGGGTCATTTTGAATATTTTTCAAAAATGTGAGGTTCTTTAAAAAAATATTCTGCCTTTCATTTCATCAACTTAGGTAACACTTAAATGTGTTATATATTCAGGGTCCATCATCTCAAGTTTATAGTTTTACTCATCGCAAATTTGGATATTTTTTGAATATATGAGTCTGGAATTTCCATCTCCCGCTCTCCTAAAGTTTCTTTGCTATGCTGTATTTACCGTTCTCTTTAGAGAACTGTCCGTTTGCCATGTTTGTCTGCAGAGTTTACTCTGTGCCGTTCTTTTTTATTGTATCATTTTGGTCAGCGGTTATATGTAAGGTGATTGTAGCTTATGGTAATTGTTAGTTGTTGTGACTGGTTGTTAGGTTCTTCAGTTGGATTTGCTTGAAGTGATCGTTTTTTATGTTTATTTCTGAGTAGTTCCTCGTCGACATTTGTATGGGAAGCTCCGAGATCTGCTGCATTTGGAGTTACGTCAAATAAAACGAGCCAGTAGGTTACGAGAAAATTTCATCCCAACCGTTCATCCCCTGGTATTAGCGTGATGACCATTAGCCTAGATATTTTCTTTTTCATAACTAGCTAGCAGGTCCTAGTTGGATCCCGTGACATCCCCCGCACTGCCCAGGATTGAAGAGGAGTATCTTAAGATAATACTTTCCAATTTTATATTGACTCTATTGACCAGAAATTTTATGGGATTATCTGGAGTACTGAAAATCGTTTTGTGGACTATTATTCTAACGAATTAAGTAAAAACCTCACATAATTCATGTCGACTATTCGGAGATACGTCACAGGTTAAATGTAAACCTCCGCATAAATCTTACCCTATATTGGTTAGTCTTTCTTTATTTAATCTGTAGCTTTTTTTGGCTCTATTGTGAACGTTTTGGCAGCCAATTACGGGAAAATAATACTGGTCGATCCTCACCTCGGATTATTATAATAACTATTTATATTCTAAATTTACGAAGTTAATTTAAATGTCAATACACTGTTAACATATCAGACATAATATATTTGTTTTAAATTTACCAAGTGGTTTAGATGTCGATATATTATCAAAATAATATCATACAATATCTATATCTTAATTGTACCCAGTCATTTAAATATTTAGGCACTTAAATGTTCATTTGTGCACGTATTATATTTATATAACTATATTATGTATTTTATTATTTTCTAATAAAAGAAAAACTAAAACTTTAATTGAGCAAGTGAATTGTTTTGGTTACATGTTCTACGGGTTCTATTTATTTTGGGCTTCTCATTTAAAGCTTTGGCAAGTATAGTGGGCGTACCTATGACGTGATGCTACTTGCTGTTTCATCCTTTCATTAGGTTTATAGTTAGAATAGGCGAAGCATTACCTACCACATTTATATCTTTTTTCTAATATAACCGTGTCGTGAATAAACACTGACCATCTAGAGTTTGCAGTCGACTGCGGGCATTTAACACTGCTGGCGCCCTTATAAACTGTTTTTCTAATTAACGCTCCTTTCGGAAACATACCTAAAGTTCAGAGAAAAACATTCAGCACGCACAACCCTGAGATTGCCGAAGCATAAGCGTTGCCTGCTGTATTGTTCTATTATTATTTTTTTTTAGTCTATTACAGTAGAACGGCAGATTGGTAACAACATCTGAAGTGTTTTACAAGTGTATCTTCTAAATGTTTATATAGCAGGACTATGAAATATCTTTTATAAAACAGTCACAGGATTATTATAAAAAAGTTTCCAGAGCCTACTTATCAAACTTTTCCACCTATAAAACTAAATTGTTTTATAATGTCTTTTCATTGCATTCCTGCGATATTTTCAATTCCCTTATAAACATATTAAGGAACTATTTTAAAGCAACTTTCAGTGGCCTTATATATTACCTAGTTTAAGCCAGCTAAAGCTCATTTTAGGTTAAGGCGGGTAACGTGAATAAAAATTTTTATGTTAGATTTGTAATAAAATAATAATAATAAAAAATATCCTATATATGGAAATGAAAAAAAATTGTAAAAAATGTGGTGTTTTTCGAAGAAGGTCAAGGATATGTTACGAAAATATGATGTGTAATAAAAACATAGTTGTTGTTGGCAATGAAACAATGGAGCTGAAAATTGAATAACTTCCACATAGCTGTTCAATTATTCTCTTCAGAAAGAGATTCTCGTGGGAATGTCAAAGGCCCTAAATTCATTCCATGGAATAAATTTAGGGCCCATCACTTGGCCGCAAAGAAAATTTTTGTATTCCTGTACTCACACTTTTGAAACGTTATGTTACTCGAGTTTTATTGCAAAAACATCAATTTTCACCAAATCACCCCTTAGCTATCTTATCCAAAAACAATTCAAAACGCTCCTTTCTCGGGCGCTAATTGGATGCCAAATTTGAAGACGATATCTCAATTCATTCGAAAGCTATTGCGCCTATTAACAGACAGACGTACATGCCGACAGACAAAACAATTTTCGTCCCAGAATCAAGTTTTCTATATCTTCTGAGAATTTTTACGCCCCTTTGGCAAAAAAAATAATCGAAATTTTTGTCAACAATATTCTACCCCCACACATTCAACCCCTTATATAATTTTAACACAGAATACCACATGATTGAAGAAATTAAAAGTTTTCTGATAAATAAACTCCGAAACGTTATATTATTAGAGTTTTAACGAAAAAATTTCAATTTTCACCAAATCACCCCTATTGATCCCCTACCCCCAAAGCGATATAACCCAAAGACAATCCAAACCGTTGGTTTGTCAAGTGACAACTGTGTACCAAATTTGGAGAAGATATCTCAATTCGTTCAAAAGTTATCGTGCCTACAAGCAGACAGACCGACAGACAAAAAAAATTTCGTTCCCAAATTATGTTTTCTATTTGTTTTGATACTTTTTACGGCGTTTAAGCGAAAAACAAAATTTTTGTCGCCGATGCGATATTTCCACACGTTGTGACGATTAAATGTATAGTTTTCAGTTTAGAGGCATGCGTTCTTAGCGCTGAACAACCGAGGGGCTATGAAAAGCTGTAATGGAGGTCTATAAATGTTTGGTTTATGAAGGTAGCGACTGAAGCTGAATAAGGAACTGGAGGAGAAAAGCATTTTCAGTTTGATACCTCAAAATCTTAAGTTTGCTTAGTTTGATATCTTAAAACTTTTAAAAAGCTTTGGATTGTATATTTAAATTATGTACATATACAGCACAAGTCTTCGACTTCTTGTGTTACACAAACTGTAAAATTTTCTTCAATAAACATTACTGTAGTAAACAAACATTACTATTAAAGGGACATTATCACGCTCCGATTATTTTTGTTTAACCACGTTTTCCGCAAGACTACCCTGCATGTTTTAAAAATATATTACAAACTCAACCTCTCCATAACAAAAACAAAATATTCGATGCTGATAGCAAATAAAGAATTTTCATGGATTTATTCAACCCTAGATTTTGTGGGCGTCACAGTTGGGCTTTTCAGCCAGTCCTTTATCATTTGACAATGCAAATTTTGCGGTCGAGAGCTCTTCCACACTGATAATTTCAGAGTTTTGGTCATTCTGTATATTCGTATTCTACTAAAATATATTTATAAGGTAAATTATGAAAAAGTGATCTGGTCCAATTATTCTTTGTGTCAGTTTGTATTAAAAGCACTGTGAAATTTTCACAAAATTTAATATGCCGGAATGAAGACCTGTAAAGAAAATCAGTGTAATATTTGAGCTGTTATTTTCGAATATATCTGCTTAGTATTCACATGGAAATTTGCTGACCCTCTATGTTTAATATGAAAGAAAAGTTGGGACGACGCTAAGATACAGTTTTGATTTGTACCAATTAAGCTTGTTCATATATTTATAATTACCTTAGATGAGAACAAATTTCCGCACATCTTACTGTGGCAAGGGCATAACAATGTTTGCTTGTGACGGTTAGTCAAATTTTGATTGTTCTTCTACCAAAGCTCTTACTTATGGTCTAAACGAACGTACCGTATTACAGTTAGTAAGATGATTATTAACCTTAAAATCGTAAAACTATCTGGTAGTTGAGTAAATGCTAAATGGTCGTAAAATTGATTACAGTGACTGATTTTATTAAAAACAAATACATCAAAGTATTTATTCTAAAATACAAAAATAATACTAAAATAAAATTAAAAGTTAATTTGGCCCACAAATTGGCATTACAAAGCTCGATGCTCTCATCAGATTGGGCGATTGCAGCGCTGACAATATGCAGTTGTCATAAGTTTGAAACGATTTGGACAAAACTAACAAATTGTCCACTTTTTTCTGAAGCAGTAGCTTTTTCAGTTGGCATGTTAACTTTCAAAATGTTGAAAATATCTTGCTGTTTTGATTAATGCAAGTGGCTAAGTTTTTGCTCATCCAACCATGAGATAAAGAGTTTGTCTTTCAGTTCCAGCATATAAGTTTTACGAGAGAGAGAGAGGTTTTCTATTTCTGCGACCACTCTTAAATTATAAATAATAAAGGAGATTATGGCTGCAATGTAGGCGTAGAAAGCGCACAATGGCCATCTCCTTGTCTTATAACCGCAGCTCGTATCACTGCACATCTGGTCGAGTATATCCACGCCTGATTCAGTAACAATATAAAACTCTTTATAACTGGTGGGTTTCCGCTATCTGTACTAACACTAGCGTTCTAATTCATTGTGAAGGCAAACACACAGTTTTATTTCGTTTTAGCATATAGGACACCAACGTTTTATTCTGAGCAAAACAGAACATTGAGGTACCGATATTGTTTCTTGTGTTCAACATTTCTCTCGAAATTTGTGGTTAGTTTGTTTTGATAATTCCTACAATTGTAAGATTCTATTGATTTTCTATTCTTCACCTTTGACGTGGGTGAACCAATTTTCCGTGGTGACGGTCATTGCCTCCATAAATAGATTTAGTTAACTCTTTTACGTAATAATTACCTAGAGGGAGCCCTCCTGCTTTGGTTCTTCTCCCCAAAGATGGGTTTGCATCTCTCATGTACTTTTTTTTATCCTCAGGGCTCGTTCGCGGCCTTGCCGCCCCGATAGCACTGCAACCTTTGGTTGATTGTGCATACCCTTAGTCTTACTCCACCCATTCCAAAATCACTGTGCCTTGAATTAGCCTGCACAGCGATTGGTAGGGTGAAGTTTTATATTGCTCTGTCTCCGGTCTAGACTGACCGTAGATCAGTTGTCTTTTGCGGTCCAGAGCTTTACACTCGCACAAGATGTGCTGGGCTGATTCCTCTCCCTCGCCGCAGAGTCTGCATGCGAGGTCCCCTTCCAACCGACCCATTTTATGCAGGTGTTTCTTGACGGCTATGTGTCCCGTCAAGAGACCTGTTGTGTTTCTGAGCTGTCCTCTGCTAAGAGTTAGCAGCTCCACAGCTCTCTTTGAACTGGGTCCGCGAATTATTGACTTCCCATGTCTGAGCCCTGGACAATCCGCCCAGTACACCTCGTGTTGGTTTCTGACCCAGGACTTAATGGCTCCCCTGGCAGTGCTCTTCGTCACGCCCAGAGCCGGTTCTGGTCCCATAAATGGTTCTGCTGACCTCTTTTCGCGAGACTGTCAGCTACTTCATTGCCTTTGACCCCCGAGTGACCCGGAACCTAGATGAGGGTCACCTCATTCTGCCCAGCCAGGTCGCTCGTCTCGTTTCGGCACTAACTCACCAGCCAGGAATTTACCCGTGGGCTACTTGGTGCCTTAAGGGCTACCTGGCTGTCTGTTGCTATGAGGATCCGCTTGTTGGTGTACCCCCTACTCTTGTTCTCCCGCACAGAGTGCAGGATGGCGTACATTTCGGCCTGAAACACCGTTGAATGGGCTCCGAGGGAAATACTATGACTTACCCTCGGTCCTTCCGAGTAAACACCTGCCCCCGTCCCACGCTCTTTGCCGGATCCGTCCGTGTACCAGACGAACGCGTTCCATGGTATGCCCGGCGTCTCCTCCCGCTATTGGGGATTTCCACTGTAAAGTTGTTTTCCCGCACATTCGCGAAGTCTGACCTCATTTCAAGCATGGGCTCCTTCACGATCTCCTGAATTTTGCAGTGGCTCCTGAAACCTGGGTTGATCTTCGGTCTACCATTGCAGGCTAGTCTGTATAGTCCTAGCCTGGCCTCCCCCATACTAACTAAGTGTGTGTGTGTGGGGGGGGGGGTCAGATCCATCAACACCTCCATGGCGGCTGTTGGGGTTGAATACATGGCGTCTGTGATTTCTAGGCAAGCCATCCTTTGGATCTTGTCTAGTTTTTGTTTGGCACTGGATTGTGTCACCTTAGCTCACCAGACCAGTGCTGCGTATGTTAACGATGGTCTGACCAGACTGGGTCTTAGTCCCCACGTTTTTCCATATAGCCGCCTAGTGACGGCTAAGGTCATGACTGCCTTACGCAGTATTTTTCCAATGTGACCATTCCAGGTTAGCTTAGAGTCCAATACGACCCCAAGATAATTTACATCCCTGGCCATTGGAATGCTCCTACCGTATAGAGTGAGAGTTCTGTGGCTGTCGCACTTCCTCCTCCTCGTAAACGGTACGACGGTTGCTTTCTCGGGGCTCACCCCGACCCCTTGATCAACCGTCCACCCTTCCACCACTTTCAGTGTAGTCTGCATGCGCTCCCACACTGCCTGTGTGTCTTTTCCTCGGACTATGATGACAATGTCGTCCGCATAGCCCTGTACCTCATAGCCCCCCCCCCTCCCGAGAGCCTCCCCAGCAGGCCGTACACGACTAGGCACCAGAGCAAGGGAGACAGAACGCTCCCCTGCGGACACCCCGCCGCGACCCCCGCCAGCAGAGTCCCTCCCGCAAGTAAGGTGAACACCGCCCTGTCCCTGAGCTTGGAACCGATCCACCTGCAGCAGGTCTCCTCTATTCCACGCTCCCGGACAGCTGCCAGAACTGATCCGAACGAGGTGCTGCTAAAAGCCCCCTCTATGTCTAGGAAGGTCCCCAGCGCCACCTCCCTGTTATCCAGCGTATTCTCCAGTTTTAGCACCAGTTGGTGCAGTGCTGTTTCTGTTGAGAATCCTGCTCTGTATGCATATTGTCCGCAGTGTAGGGGATATGCTTCCGGTACACCGGCTCTGATGTGCCGGTCGAGCGGTTTTCCACTGTTTTTAGCAAGAAGGACATGAGTCTTATTGGCCTCAGGGACTTTGCCTAGTTTGTTGGACGCCCAGGTTTAGGAATGAATACAACCCTGGCCAGTATCCATGCCCTCGAAATGTACTTAGTACTAGCATTACATATCATAACAATCTTGATTCCATATTTACGTGCTTGTTTGGAATAAACATTAGGAAGAGACACCGTACACGAAGAGTTAGGGCAGACAATATGGCTCAATATGCTGTTCTTGATATTGTGCAATCACAGAAGCTATATCGTACATACATCATGACAAAATTAGGCATTTCACGTTGGCGAAGTCTAGCAAATTGCCACTCTACTCAACCAACAAGCAGAAATACGGATGTTTATAAAAATCACTATTAAAAGTTCAATGATTCCAACACTGAGAAAGAAAAAATGAACATGCACAGACCTGCATCACACTTCCACAAATCCAGAACACTACTTAATAAAGTAACACACAATAACCTGATAAACAAAAACATAAATCAAAGAGAAAAAGCTACCATGTATCACCAATTGTCACTGTCCAGAAAACAAATGTTCTTTCAATTTGTATTAAAACTTGTTAATAGTGTATACTTTAAATGTGCCTGGCAAGCGATTTAGCAATTTTATAGCATTATATGTGAATCATCTACAAAACATAGCCGTGCGGTAACGTGGCAAACTAATTTCTTTCCTGTGTCTGGTGTTAGCAGCGTGTGTCGCAGATCTAGGAACGAATCGAGCTCTTAGTGACTTTAAACCGCAATGATTATTAAGCAGCTTAGTGACGAAACTGCCCACATGTAACTTCCACCTATTTTCCATCGACAGCCAGTTCAGCTCCTTAATCCTTGCCCGATACATGGTCACGACGCCTAAGGTTAAAAATTAAACGACAGCAGGCATTTTGAACCTTTTGAACACGACCCCCGTCCACCGAACCAAAACAAGATGATTACACAATATCACAGTAGTTATAGTGTGACAGGGCAAGTGACTCACATAATTGCTTTCTCAAGCTTACGTTTGAAATATGACGATTGGAATACAACAGTTTCAAACTAAGAAACGACTTTTTTCTTATACCTGTAAGATGTTCACTAAAACGAAAACGCGAATCAATTGTCAAACCAAGATTTCTAGCAGACTCCACAAAACCCAGCCTTGTGCAGTGTATAGGTATATTGAGGTGTGAACTCAAAAAATTACAGTTATTTTTATTAGCAAACAGTATGATCTGTGACTTACTAGGATTTAATTTTAACTACATGCATACTTGGAGACTACATCTCTGGGTTCACTGTTGAGTTTCGTTTCTGTAGGTAAAACGTGTAGCCAGCGCGTAAGCTAACTGAAGCAAGAGGCCCTTATCAATTCTAGATCTTTTAAGATGTTCTTCAACGTTTCTGTTACAGAAAAGTTGAAGAACATCTGTAACAGGAACGTTTAAGAACATCTTAGAACATATAGAATTCATAAGGGCCTCTTGCTCCAGTTAGCTTACGCGCTGGCTATGCCCTTCACATACAGAAACGAAACCCAACCAGTGAAGCCAGCGTAGTCTCAGAGTATGTATGTAATATGGACATGTTTCAGTAAGTAAGGGCAACAACCATCAATGAATTTAATTTTAAATTATGTTGCCGAGATATATCAACAATTAACTGCAATTCATCGTTTAGTATATTGTTTACATTTAAATAATCACTGCCATTAAAATTATAATGGATCTGGGTATCGTCAGCATAAATCTGTGATTTGGAGTGTTGTAGCGTAGTAGTGTAATGAAGAAAAGGAGGCCCAACAACCGAGCCCTGTGGAACGCCAGAAAGAATATGCAGGCTGTCAGAACACTTATTGGCAATATAAATGAACTGAGTTCTGTCAGTAAAGTAGGATCTTATTAGACTATGTGAACTGTAATCAAAACCAAAGTATTTCAGTTTGGCATATAGCAAGTCATGATTTACCGTGTCGAGAGCTTTAGAGTAATCTCAAAGAACAAGAACACTGGAAACGCCTATTTTACCAGCCCCAAAGATATCCGAAGTCAAATTCACAAGAGCTGTAGCTGCAGAGAAACCCCCCTGAAACCACACTGATGATCAGTAATAATTCCGTTATTAATTACATAATCATAAATCTGAGTGTAAAGTATTTTTTCAAACACCTTTGAGATACCAGGCAGAATACTAAGAACCTTGAGATCTGAAAAACATTCAGGTTCATTAATCTTAGAAAGAGGGATTTCAATGGCATCTGGGCGCTATTGTATCCCCAGAAGATTAAAGTGAAACAGAACAAAACGATACATGCATCAGGCGCGAACGAACCCGGGCCGCCAACGTGTCACGCGAGTATTTTACCACTGAACCACGGATGCTAAGGAATAAGTTGTTTGCTTATGTGGAAATTATAGAGATGTCAACTTGCTGCTATAGGAAATTTTTTAGTCTGTCATAAAGGTAAATATAAGTGAACAGCTAATCACATAACTAATTGAATTCTGACTTGATAGTTTGCTAGTCGCTGAAACAAATTCGACTTTTTCGATATTAAATAACGTCATAGTATTAGGTATAAATTTTTTTTAATTGCTTATAAATCATTTTTCTAGAGACGTGAGTCGATTTCTTCCATTAACTTGTATCTTTTCAGATTCTTATGATATGCCACTTAGTGAAATACATAATGTCACTGCATTTTCAAAAATAAAGTTTTATTGCGCCATCTCTTAGAAAACGGCTGACTTACAAATAATTGGGGCAGACGCTTCCTCCAGCAGCCATTTTGACGAAATAAATGACGAATGTCATAAATCAGGTTTCAGTGTGAACTATGTTTTATTTTAGATTCAAAAGGCTTGAAATGTAGACCTATTTCTGGATATATATATATATATATATATATATATATATATATATATATATATATATATATATATATATATATATTCTAAACTAGTGTTTTAAGCAAGTTTTGTGACAAAAGATTGTCAAACCATGGTTTGGCATAAACGTCATATTTTTTATAAACGCGAGTTAACTTTCTTGTTAACACACTTGAAGTTTTAAAAGAATTTATTGATTATAGTTACACAAAATACTTATGAATAATAATAATAATAAAAAAAAATGATAAAGATAAATTATGACCACTTAAAAGAGACTCAAGCAATAAAAATGTAGGAATGTCAGTCCGTGGTCTGATAACTTCCATATATAGTCTCTGGTGGGGCGTGAACTGAGAGGCGGTTTCCACACTAGGTTGCAGTCTTGAAGGTGATCCTGGCATATGGCTAGTTGCTGAGTTGAAGGTCTAGTTTACCCATCCATGAATAGTATATTCTTCTAATTGCGCTGCTAATAATTAACCCATTCGTCAGCGACCTTAAGTGTTGAATCGGGATCTGTACTTATTATATACATTGTATGAGTTAGCTATTGTTATCTCGCGATATATTTTTAAATATTTTTTATTGCCTTCCTTAAACCTCGATCTTTCTACTATGTACTATCCTAAATTTTACACTTTACTTCAGGCCGTTTATCAACCTGCAAGTGTAGTATATTATAAACATTCCGTTAAATTCCTGTATATCAGATAAGAGTCAGTCATAGAAGACTGTCAAAATTTTTGTAGTGCAGAATAATGTTTTTTTGGGAAGTTTTGATTTGAAAGAAGGACTGGTTTTGTATTAAATGGATCCTAAATATCCACGGTTGTAGCAGGAATGTTGGTGGGAATGGGAACCACAGCTGAAGAACAACTGAAGTTGAAAATTAGAAGTGGCAGAGCAAAATAATTTGACATTTAGGCGTTTCAGAAGAGGCTGTTCAAAATCGTGTCCCAATGCAAGCACAAGCATAGCTCTTTTGTACGACATAATGTGTAATTTAAATTAATAATAAATAATATTAAAAAAACAATCCCTTCCTAAATTTGTAATCTCATTGTCATCTGTCATTTTAGCGTCGTAAGTGCTAACAAACGATCTAACCGGTTTTCGGGATTTCACTGCCCAAGATTTCTTGATCGCTAGTATGGGTAATATGTTTGTGTGTGTTTTTGTTTTTTTAACGTCGGCCTATTTCCGCGACAATGGCCAATCACCGATGCCAGGGAGCAGTTTCACCTCACTATCCTGGAAATTTTTCCGAACCTCTGCCTTTCTGTAAGGAGGGTGGGGATCTTTAACGTGCCCAACATTGTATGGACACGGGACCGACGGCTTTACGCCCCCTCTGAAGGGCGGAACGTGTAGACATTCAACTTGCTCAAATACAATGCCAGAACCACGGTTGATGTTAGTATTACAGTTTGTACTGAAAAAGTGAAAGGAGTACCCTGTGATGGAACCCAGTACCCTTCGGTTCAGAGGCACACGTTCTTACCCCTGAACCACCGAGGTTCTGGGTAGTATGTTAAATGTGTGTTTTTTTAGTCTTGTTTAATTATCGTTGAACTAAGATTTATGCCTGTAGTGTGTATCAATCTAGGCGTGACATGCATTGCATTTTAACCACTTAAGTATCCTTAATTCATGTCATTCAGAGTTTATTTTTAACTTCGAAAAAACTTTACATTTCGTTTAAGGAGGAAGTCAAATTTCAATCATCGAAGAAGACGCTACTTCCCAGTTTTCAAAATGTCATGTAGGGCTAAGTTGACAGCAAAACATTTCAGTTGAAAAACAAATATTTATTTTAGAAAGTATATCTCCTATACTAAGCTACAAACGAATATCAGCGGAAAAACTCTATTAAAATTAGAGGGATTGACAAAAAATTGAACCTCAATTAGATATTAGAATAAGTGATATATTATATTAATTAAAATTCAGTTATAGATAGTTATAGACTTTTTGGACCCTGTCCTACATCTGTAAAATTTACCTTACATATATACTGATTTAACTGGACGTTGTATCTATTATAACTGTATAAATTCTCTATTATTAATTAACACGTTTTTAGTGTCTTACTTTAATTTGCGGTGGCATTTCGGTAAATAAATATCTGCACAAGTACTGGGGTTATTTCGCCCTATGCGTGATTTTCATTGTCAAAAACATTTTTTTGCTATAACAACACAGTATATGTTCTTGGCCATCATTTATTTGCGCTTTTTGCACATTGCAGACTACTGATATGTGTGAAAAACTTCTAAAAATGATACATGGATATTATTTTTCTTCATAAAAGATTGGAGCTGTTCTCCATTTACATATTTTCAGCCGACATGGAGAAATAGCTTCAAATAAACAATTCATATTTATGTATCTTATAAACTACTTGAAAGTCAGATGGTTCATTTTTATAACAAATAACTTAGGCTTTCTTTATTTTAGGTCATTACCGATACGAAAATATTATTGATCGACCATAAATTATACGGAATGTTATGACACCAAAGCTGCAATGGAAGATTTTTAACATTTTTAAAAGAAAACTTTTGTAAATGAACTAAAATGTTATATATTATTTTATACTTCGCGTAAAGTTTTAGAGAAAGCTAATAATATTCACAAATCGTAGATTCTGCGTAAACACAAATTGTCAGCAAAAAAAAAGAGAAAACGTCGTCCCTAACAAGTAACAGCATCATGCCTATATTTTTGTATAGCGTTTTAGTTAAATCGCCATAAAGAGTTCAAAAACTAGCCTAGTTAGTTTCGCTGTAATTTTTTTTCTTTTAGGCCAATTTCTTTTAATGCGCCCTAAATATAAATTACCAACACCTTTGTATTATATATATATATATATATATATATATATATATATATATATATATATATATATATATATATATATATATATATATATATACAGGCTGGCGCATTGAAAACGAAACGTACCGATTTGCGTCCAGAAAAATGTTTTTTAAGAAACGCCGAAACACGTCAATCTTAATATTGAAGGGAACATGTTTTGACATAAAGCTCAACTTTCTTACATCAACCCCTTAAGGGTGGTGATAACAACCCTTATATTTTAAATAGGGAACATGGGTGCTTCAGAACTATTTCCGCTATTGGCCACCATGCATTGATAACAACTTTTTTGCTTCCGTAATGCTATCATTTAGTATATTTCTGTAATTCTAACACTGTCGCAGCAACAACTCATCTCCTAGATGTCTGCGTGTACGTCTAAATAATTCATTTTTGATATTTATATATGTCACGTTCCCCTTCGTTATCCACTCTTTTTTAATCATATTCCTGCTTCTAATTCTTACATTTTTTGTTATGAAAAATAAGTAAGCACAGATATTAAATATATCTCTCATCACACACTGTTTTTATCTCCTTCCTCGTAGCTAATAAAATAAATGATCCTTATTACTTGAACGTAAATTAAAATATTCTGACTTTCTAATCAATTTCTTAGCTATAAAAATACAACAATTCCCCAGTACGAGGTTATATGTGTGTTTTACCCAGGTTTGATAAATTTACTTTCAATATAAACCACTTATTTTCATTCTTAAACAACAACTACAGCAGAAAGAGAGAGAGAGAAAAAGGTGAACGACAGTGGCTCCTGTAGTTGTATATATATATATATATATATATATATATATATATATATATATATATATATATATATATATATATATATATAGGCTGGCCGCATTGAAAACGAAACAGATCGATTTGCGCCCAGAGAAATTTTTTTTAAGAAACGCTGAAATACTTCAATTTTAATATTGTGGGGGACATGTTTTGACATAAAATTCAACTTTGTCACATCAACCCCTTAAGGGAGGTGATTGCTTTTAAATAGCAAACATGGGTCGAGTGGTACATCATTTGAAAGCTCTTTTTTTTCTGAATTCAGCACATTAATTATTATTTTTGAAGTTTTATCAACTCGTTTAAAAATTATTCACAGTTGGAGTTGCAAGAACGTATTTCATTCATTGTGATAATAAATGCACTAATTTGTCAATTTTTCGTCAAAAAAAAAAAAAAAACTAAAAAACAAAACCAAACGTTCAAAAATGTTTATTCAGTTAATTAAGCGTTCAAATTGTTGACGACCAGCTTCCATACAAAGGTACAAATTATGTTCAAAACGAGCTCTGGCATTCTGGAGCATTTGTGGAGTTATTAGACGGCATTCTTCAGCAATATGTCGTTGTAATTCTTCCAGTGACTCCGGTTCTGTTGCGTAAATTCTACACTTTAAATGGTCCCATAGAAAGAAGACTAAAGGAGTTAAATCTGGTAATCTAGGGGGGCACTCAATGGAACCTCTACGCCCAATCCATTGCTCTGGAAACTCTCTGTTCAAAAACTCCCTAACATGTTGTGAAAAATGCGGAGGAGCTCCATCTTGTTGAAACACTAATTAATTTTCTTGGTAGCGATCATCATTTTCGAAAATGTCAATTAGTAGAGGGTAAACGATATATTCTAGTAACTCCAAATACGTTTCGCCACTCAAATTAGAAAGAAAATTAGTCCAATTAAACGGTCTCCAAAAATGCCAGTACAGAAATTCAATTTCTGTGGAGTTTGAGTATGAAAATTTCTTGGATTATTATCTGCCCAAGAACGACAATTATGACGATTGACTGTAGAGTTTATTAAAAACGTACACTCGTCTGAAAAACAGATACTGAACAGAAAGTGCCCGTTATCAGCTATTCGTGCAGTCATAACTTTACAAAACTCCAGCCGCCGATCAAAATCATCTTCATTCAGTTGTTGTACAAGATGAATTTTATACGGGTGAAATTTATGATGCTTCAACATTCACTGAACAGTTCTTCTTTTGATGTTTGAAACAGAGACCAATTTTCTTGTGCTCAAAATTGGGTCTGTAGCAATTTGTCCTAAAACTTCAATCTCAATAGTCTCATTTCTAACCGGAAATTCACGTTCAGGATCCCGTTTTTTGTTGACTACTGAACCACTTTGTCGAAACTTTGCAACTAACTCCAAAATGTATTTTCTGTTAACATGTCTGTTCGGATGTCATTCAAGAAACAAATTTACGGTGCGGTTGGCACAGTCATCGTTTTCGAAAAAAAGAGTAATTATTTTAACTCTTTCTTCTACAGAATGCACCATTGTGAAATTAATTTTCGGTAGTACTATCAAGTATCAAACCGACCGATAAACTGAAATAATAACCCGCATTTCTCTCATTCCGATAAGAAATGTTCTGATAGTAACTTTTTTGTTTACAAACCCACAAAACATTGACTATCAGCACAGTTCTTACCGGAATGAGCGAAATGCGTTTTTGCATCTTCAACTGTGAATAATTTTTAAACGAGTTAATAAAACTATAAAACTTCAAAAAAAAATAGTGTGCTGAACTCAGAAAAGAAAGAGCTTTCAAATAATGTAACACTCGACCCATGTTTCCTATTTAAAATAAAAGGGTTGTTGTCACCTCCCTTAAGGGGTTGATGGGACAAAGTTGAGTTTTATGTCAAAACATGTCCCCCTCAATATTAAAATTGACTTTTTTCAGCGTTTTAAAAAAAAATTCTCTGGACGCAAATCGGTCTGTTTCGTTTTCAATGCGGCCACCCTATATATATATATATATATATATATATATATATATATATATATATATATATATATATATATATATATATATATATATATATATACAACTGCAGGAGCCACTGTCGTTCACCTTTCTCTCTCTCTCTCCCTCTTTCTCCTGTAGTTGTTGTTTAAGAATGAAGATAAGTGGTTTGTATTGAAAGTAAATTTATCAAACCTGGGTAAAACATACACATAAGCTCGTACTGGGGAATTGTTGTATTTTTATAGCTAAAAATTGATTAGAAAGTCAGAATATTTTAATCTAAGTTCAAGTAATAAGGATCATTTATTTTATTAGCTACAAGGAAGGAGATAAAAACAGTGTGAGGTGAGAGATATATTTCATATCTGTGCTTACTTATTTTTTATAATAAAAAATGTGAGAATTTGCAGTAGGAATATAATTGAAAAAGAGTGGATAGCGAAGGGAATCGTGACATATATAAATATCAAAAATGAATTATTTAGACGTACACGCAGAAATCTAGGGGTAAATTGTTGCTGCGACAGTGTTTCAATTACAGAAATAGACTACTAAATGATCACATTACGGAAGCAAAAAAAGCTGTTATCAATGCATGGTAGCCAATAGCGTGAATAGTTATGAAGCACCGTGGAAAGTAGTTAGTAGAATCACGGGTAAAAGTAGAGATAGGAAAGTCGCTGAAAACATTGCGATAAGCGGACGTAAAGTAACAGATCCACATGATGTAGCGAACGCTTTTAACGCATATTATACAAGTGTTGGAAAGAATATTGCTGCAAATTTCAATAGTGATTGCCAATGTGTGCCTACAGGACGAATCGCACTACATTTTTGGCCCCAATAAGAGAAGAGGAAGTCAAGAATATGATTTTTGCACTTAAGTGCCGGAAATCTCCCGGACTGGGCAACATAACAGCGGAGATTATTAAGAAAGTTGACAAATTTATTGCTCAGCCATTGACATATCTGTTGAATAAATGTATGGACGAGGTTGTTTTCCCAAAGATCTTCAAGAGAGCAGTCATTAAGTCAGTTTTTAAAAAAGGAGAACGAACACAATTGAAAAATTACCGTCCAGTTTCCCTTATATCAATCTTGACAAAGATTTTTGAAAAGGCAATTAAGAGTAGAACGGAAAACTGTTTTGAAGGGTTTAGTATGCTGTTAGATAGGCAGTTCGGATTAAGGAGTGGAAGGAGTACTGAAGACGCTCTTGTGGAATTAACTAGTCTGATCAATGCACTGGAGAGTAAGATGCGCTCTCTTGCTGTCTTCGTAGATTTGAAGAAGGCTTTTGACACAGTGTGTCATGCGATTTTATTGGAAAAGCTGACCACTTGTGGCATAAGAGAAACGTGTTGAAAACAGGCTAATTGAAGACTATCTTACTGACCGTTTTCAGCGTGTGTGTATGTGTGATGAGCACAGTGATTTCAGGAGAGTGTGACTCACGGTGTTATAGGCATTTCAATAAAAAAACGTTTGGGTGCCACCAGAGAAATGCACAAGACCAAAATATTTTGTGTGGATGAAAAAATCTATTGCATGTTACAGATAAAGATGAAGTTTGCATGGCGCAAAAAAGTCAAGAAATAATAGAAAAATTATTTTGAAAATTTTTAGTTTTTCTTCTTGAAACGTCAAATCACGATTTGTAACGCCAAAAATTGAATTTTTTAGAGAAATCACCTGAAAGGAATACGGGCTATATAAAATAAATATCGTAATAAGTCTATTTTACAAAGCCTTAAGTTGCAGCTTCAACCATCATCGTCCTCGATTTTACTAAAATGTTTGCACAAAATTAATTTCAAATAGACCTCTTCTCTGATGCTTTGATAGCAGTTTCAGTTATAGAGTTTTTGGTTTAATAGCCTATAATGTTTGGGGGCTTTTGAATTTTGAAAATATTTCTTCAAATAAGCGCAACTAGACCATCTAGAATAAATCTCCGGGAGGGATTTCAGTTTTTACATGTTTACAAATATACAGGGTGGCGCATTTCTACGGTAAAGCTCAACATATACGTTATTATACAAGATACGTGAAAATATTATATGAGCTAACTATAGGGTGGTTTGAGCTGCATATTATAAAATTATGCTGACAATAGCCCATAAGTCGTTGGTGATACAAGTTTTTTTTAATTGAACACTCTTTTTATTACTGCATTATTGCATTTTCCATCGAATTATAATGCATGCTTGTAAGGAAAAAAGTGGTCTACCGTTCTCAAGTTATTTCAATTGTTTTGCAATTTTTCATATTTTCGGCACATACTAAAACTTGTGATACGGCGTTTTCACTAATATAAATCGGAGTCCCATGAAAACGACGCATTTAGGGAGGTTTCCGTTTATATTATTCGTCAAAAACATCAATATATCATATACAGGAGCTCTCAAATAGTGGCTGAATTAAAAAAAAAATCAAACTGCTCTAACTCAATTTTTTCAAATGGAACAGCACTCATTTTATGCTTTAGAAGCTAACGGCATGGCCTCTGCTCCAACTATGTATGATACTCCCTATGCATAAAGACGCACAATCGCATACCATGATTTATGTAGGGATCAGTTTAAAATATTTTTTCAGTTTTTTATTTAACTCGATTAACTGGTTAGCAAAAAAACATCTAATAATTCAAGTTAACTTTGGTTAAAAATTGCAAGAAAAATTAATATTATCTAGTATATTTACATTTGCATAATATACAGGCTGGCGCATTGAAAACGAAACAGACCGATTTACGTCCAGGGGAATTTTTTTTAAGAAACGCTAAATCAAGTCAATTTAAATATTGAGGGGGACATGTTTTGACATAAAACTCAATCTTGTTACATCAACCCCTTAAGAGTGGTGATAACAACCCTTATATTTTAAATAGGGAACATGAGTCAAGTGCTACATCATTTGAAAGCTCTTTCTTATCCGAATTCAGCACACTAATCTTTTTGGAAGTTTTAATAACTCGTTTAAAAATTATTCATAGTTGGAGTTGCAAGAACGTATTTCATTCATTGTGACAAGAAATGCACTAATTAGTCAATTTTTCGTTATAAAAAATAAAAAACAAAACCAAACGTTCAAAAATGTTTTTTCAGTTAAGTAAGTGTTCAAATTGTTGACCACCAGCTTCCATAAAAAAGTACAAATTTTGTTCAAAACGGGCTCTGACATTCTGGAGCATTTGTGGAATTATTAGACGGCATTCTTCAACAATGCGTCGTCGTAATTCTTCCAGAGACTCCAGTTCTGTTGCGTAAATTCTACTCTTTAAACGGCGCCATAGAAATAAATCTAAAGGAGTTAAATCCGGTGATCTAGGAGGGCACTCAATAGCACCTCTACACCCAATCCATTGTCCTTGAAACTCTCTGTTCAAAAACTCCCTAACACGTTGCAAAAATGCGGAGGAACTCCATTTTGTTGAAACACTAATTGATTTTCTTAATAGCGATCGTCCTTTTTAACAAAGTTAATTAGTATAGGGTAAACGATATCTTGTAGTAACTCCAAATACGTTTCGCCACTCAAATTGCCGTCAAGAAAAATTGGTCTGATTAAACGGTCTCCAAAAAATGCCAGTCCAGGCATTCAATTTCTATGGAGTTTGAGTGTGGGCTTGAAAATTTCTTGGATTATTATCTGCCCAATAACGACAAATATGACGATTGACTGTAGAGTTTAATAGAAACGTACACTCGTCTGAAAAACAGATATTGAACAGAATGTTCCAGTTAGCAGCTATTCGTGCAGTCATAACTTCACAAAACTCCAGCCGCCGATCAAAGTGATCTTCATTCAGTTGTTGTACAAGATGAATTTTATACGGGTGAAATTTATGATGCTTCAAAATTCGCTGAACAGTTCTTCTTTTGATGCTTGAAACAGAGACCAATTTTCTTGTGCTCAAAATTGGGTCTGCAGCAATTTGTCCTAAAACTTCAATCTCAATAGACTCATTTCTAACCGGAAATTCACGTTCAGGATCCTGTTTTTTGTTGGATACTGAACCACTTTGTCGAAACTTTGCAACTAATTCCAAAATGTATTTTCTGTTAACATGTCTGTTCATATGTCCTTCATTAAACAAATTTTCGGTATGGTTGGCACAGTCATCGTTTTTGAAAAAAAGAGTAATTATTTCAACTCTTTCTTCTAGAGAATACACCATTGTAAAATTAATTTTCGGTAGTACTATCAAGTATCAAACCGACCGATAAACTGAAATAATAAATCGCATTTCTCTCATTCCGATAAGAAATGTTCTGATAGTCAACTTTTTGCTTACAAACCAACAAAAGATTGACTATCAGCACATTTCTTATCGGAATGAGTGAAATGCGTTTTTTCATGTTCAACTGTGAATAATTTTAAAACGAGTTCATAAGACTTCTAAAAAAATTAGTGTGCTGAATTCAGAAAAGAAAGAGCTTTCAAATGATGTAACACTCGACCCATGTTCCCTATTTAAAATATAAGGGTTGTTGTCACCACCCTTAAAGGGTTGATGTGAGAAAGTTAAGTTTTATGTCAAAACATGTCCCCCACAATATTAAAATTTACGTGTTTCAGCGTTTCTTAAAAAAATTATCTGGACGCAAATCGGTCTGTTTCGTTTTCAATGCGCCATCCTATATAAGTATTTGATAAATTCTTTTCCCGAATGTCAAAGTTAAAAGTGACAGACTTAAATAACGTGTTTATTTCTGGCCGCATGTTACATGAAAATATGAGTATTTAATAACAGTAATAATCGTCGTAACAATCGCCTTTATTCACAAACTCACTTTAGAAGTATAAAGTCAGCTGTTATCTAGCCATTAAATTGAAAATTTTTCGATTATATTCTTCTTTACTTCCACTGGGTCAAATTGTCTTTTTTTCAATTTTAATTTTAGAGATTAGGTGTATAATTTTAAATTGATGTACCTTTTTTCAGTGAATTTTTACATTAAAAGTTATTGCAAAGAATCTTTGCAAATTCACGCAAAAAATGCTTTCGAATTTTCGTGCCAAAAATTTGATTATCCCATTTTCGTCTACATTTTTTTTTTCGAAATCCTTGTAGATGTTAATGTACTTTTATGTAACATTACTCAGCCAATTTTTGTAAAAAAAAAATGGCATGTTTCCACAAAGTGTCTGTTAAAAAGCTTTTTGACAGTAATTATATCCTGGCTGGTGTAGTTTTTTTTTTGTAAATTGCTTGGATAGTTTGTTGTCCAGAAGAGTCAGACCAGTTTTCTGTGAAGATTTTACATTTATGACTGGGGAATTTCTGTAATTTTTCAAAGAACAAGTTGGTTCAATGAAATACAGTACATTGTTTCTACTACAAAGCTTATATTATCTACTAAATTTGATGTCTTTCTTTAAAAAAATTAGATTAAAAGCAGCTCTCTGAAATTTCGCTACCACAGCGCACTTGCTACGTCCAGACTATCTGTATGTTTATATATATATATATATATATATATATATATATATATATATATATATATATATATATATATATATATATTTATCGTAATTATATAATGTGTCACACCAATAGCTCAAAAAGTAAAGGACCGATTTTAATGACATTTTGTAGGTCCCTTCCTTTTATAAATATCTTGGATAAGTCTGTCTACCAGGAAAATCCGACTAGGTTTTCTGAAATAATTTTGGTTTCTTTTTTTGATTTTTTTTCACACTGAAACTAACAAAGCTCTGCCAACTAATTTTGGTTTGTAGGTTTATGTAATAACAAATAAACCTGGTGCCAAAATTCAAGTCTCTAAGTTACAAGTAAAAATAGTTATAAGCATTTAATTAAAAAAAAAGTTTTATGCTTGATTATTTCTATGAAAATTCACTACCACGCACTTGCTACGTCCAGACTTTTTTACCATCAGGTCACTGTTAAAAATAAAAACACCCAGTGGCCATAACTACTCATACTTAGTATATTATACCCCTTTTCTTTAATTGTTTTGTTTAAATAAAAGAGTCTGGATGCAGCAAGTGCGTTATGTTAGCGAATTAAAAAAAATTACTCGCAAATATGTGTTTTTTTCAGAAAGCGGGTATCAAATTTGATTACCAGTATAACCTATATAGTAGAAACAATGTGCCATGTTTCATCAATATAACTTTATTGTTTGAAATTGTACAACAATTTCCGAAAGTAAACTTAAAATGCCCCCGAAAAAACTGGTTTCTTGGCAACGAACCTCAGGTTATTTAGCAAATTGAACTATTCAAATTTGAAGCATTTAATAAAAACTCGCTACCATAATGCACTTGCTGCGTCCCGAATTTCTTTTCTTACAAACATGCGTTATATTTCGATAAAAAAATGCAATAACATAAGGCGTGTTCGACTGAAAAAAAAAAGAAAATTTGTATCACCAACGACTTAAGGGCCACTCTGTGATTGTATAAATAATTTTTCAAGATGCATCTAAAGATACCCTATAATAAATGTGTACCATTTTTTTCGCGTTTTGTGTAATAACGGACATATTGAGCTTTATTGATTTCTTACGAACTTAGCCAAAACTTTATACTATTTTAGTAAAATGAAAGACAATGACGGTTGAAGCTAAGACTTCGGGGTATGTAAAACATTCTTCTTGCGACAGTTTCTTTACCCAACCGGTGTTAGTGTCAAGTTCTTTGCCTAAATGTAGCCAACCTTCACGTCTTAAATCGAGACTTTGACGTTTTGAGGAAAACCACAATTTTTTTTCTTTAAATGCCCATAACTTTTTTGTCTTTTAACTTACAGAGCTAAATTTTGGTACGTAATTTACTCTTAATGATATAAACTTGCGTACCGATTTGGTTGCCCTTACTTTGTTATTTTCGGAGATATACAAAATTTTCGAAAGGAAACAACATTTTCCGGGAAAAACCAGGCCGACTTTCCTGGATAACGAAGTTATCCAAGCCACTTGCAAAACAAAAGTAGCCACTAAATTTGATCAAAATCGGCCCATTATTTTTTGAGTTATCTGTGATATATATATATATATATATATATATATATATATATATATATATATATATATATATATATATATATATATATATATATATATATATATATATATATATATATATATATATATATATATATATTGAAACTGACCCTAGATATGGGTTCTAAGGATCCTAGTTTGTGGTCATTTGACAAAATTTTTTTCAAAATTCGAAAGTCGCGATTTTTCAAGAAAATTCACTAAGGTTCTTGTGTGCTATTTGACTTAAAGGTATTTAATAATAATAAATATAAATGAAGCCCATTTAGTCGTAACTTAGCTTTGTAAAGGTGCTCTATGTAATGAAATTATATTCATATACAGAAAAACTATTTAAATATCTGACAACTGGCAATTAAGTTACATTAAATGTATATATTTATACAGGTAAAAGCAATAATTGTAATTTACAAAAAAAATGGTAATTTAACGTTTAACATACCTTTTAAAAGAGTCGCTGAAAACTGAAAACTTTTTAGTTTAAAACAAGTTCAAACACCATCAAAAGTCAATTTTTTCCACAGTTAGAAAGATCTGCGAAACAGATTCGTTAGTGGGCAAGAAAGTAGGTTTTGGATTTCATCAAGTAATTAATTCAATAATTATCGCGAACCGTTAGAATAGGATGCGACCGGTGGGAGATACGTTTCCGGAGCACCAAACCAGCGCACAATGCTCAGCATCCGTCTATGAACCACGAGCGGTAAAATCAACGCGCATACTGGATTATTGTTAAAGGGACTCGTCGCTACGTCTCCAAGAATCCCTCATCAAGAGATTCTGCGCCCGTGCGTTACTACCAATATCTGTTTTCTACCACTTCAAATTTTAATGTTTTTATTAGATGGTTGGTTTTTCTGACAGGGAGTGGTTTTAATGCAAGCGAAAATAAATAAAAGGTCGTCGCAACTTAACACATTGTCCATTTGCGTTTCAGGCGATAAAATTATACACTACATCAAGACGTGCGATGTAATGGATACAGGGCTAAAAGCACGAAAAAAATAACCACCCATTCTGATTACAGCTACCACTATATTGCCAATTCTAAATGTATTCAATACTACTTAGCTTACTTACAATTTCTTTAAAAAGAAATTAAATTAGATTTAGAATACAATAACGACAATCAAATGCAACTGTTTTTAAAAATTTGCATGCCAAAATACACAGCTTTCATATCGGAATCATACCAATCACAGTGTTAAGCTCTAAAACGACATTACCGTAGTTTCCGTCTTTTTCCAGCTTAACGTAAACTTCTGACATATGTCTTCTTTAACAAATCGCCCACAACATCCGACTGAACTTTCCTGGGTCTTCCACGCCATCTATTACCATTTACATACGCTCTATAAATCGTAGTTGTTATTATATCATTATCCATTGGTTCTACGTGTGCAAATTCTCTAAGCATACACTGATCTCATACTTACTTTCAATCGAATTTTCAACATTATATTCGCTCAGAACCCACTCCCTTCTATTCATCTCCTTTATTAAATTAGCAGTCACTCGTCTCATGTAGTCCTTCCCAACAGCATTAAATTTTGTTACATTCTTTGCCTGACACATCCAAATTTTAGACACACATAGAACAGTCGGTGCTAGTCCACTGTTATATATATAGCCACGTTGGCCTCTTTGGGTATACATTCACTCCTAGCGACAGTGATCATAGCTTCCGGAATCTTTCTGCCTGCGTTTAATGTAATTTTTATTTCATTATCTATTGTTTCGCCGTCTGGAAACAGTATTTCCAAATATCTAAATTCCTTTACTTCCTCTACTAGATTACCATTTATCACGAGACTGCAATTACTCGTTGCCCTCTCTTTTGCAAACACAATAACTTTAGTGTTCTCTGCGTTCACACGTAGATTTATATTATTTGTTACTGTCATCAGTGCCGCCAACACCTGCTACACCCCCCCCCCCCTCCCACACACACACACACTTTTACCCCAGTAACATTATTTTATGCCTGTCTGTTTCCAATCAATATTCTCTAATACACTTGTCCATGAATATGTTGAATAACCATGGCAACATCACACACCCTTGTTTGACACACTGTCAGTTCAAAAATACACACTGGGCATTAGCGTGGGTCAAAACATTTTTTTTTCTTTAACGGGTCTTGATAAAAGTTGTCTTAGGTGAAGGTGATAATGCTTACAAAAAATTACAAAGTTTAAATAAAATCTAGCCGCGCCCTAAGGGAATAAGATGGTAGATTTTAATTTATATTTTATTTAAGCCGGAGTAGCTTAAAATAACAGCTGTATTATCTTCTTTCTGTGTAAAAAAATGACGTTATTATTTAAGTTTTAGGCGCGCCCCCCTAATTTATAAATAAATATAACAAAAATCACAACGGCGGATTAAAAAAATATGAGCTTAGTATCGGCTAATGACCAAGGCAAGGTCATATATAAGAACTAAAAGAAATAAAAGGACCCAATTATCTTCCAAGACCGATAGTTTCGCCACTTGGCGATTGCAAAAAAAAAATCCTGTAGTAGAATCTTTGCCAATGGAAACTGACTAATAGATTTAAATATAAAAGACAAGCACATATCAACAATACTTTTATCTCATTTGTCAAACAATAAAAAGTCTAGACACAGCAAGTGCGTTATATCTACAGTATCCTACACTTTTTCCAAGTCTACAGACGTGCAATATGCTTTCCTTCCAACACTTAAGTATTTCTCAGCTACCTGCTGAACTGAGGATAGTTCGTCAGCCTTTTTCTGTCATGAACTCACACTGAACATCCCAAATATGTTCTTCAATCAGTTGTCTCAGTCGTTTCATCAGTTATGTCACAAATAGCTTTCCCGCACCACTTCAACTTATTGCTCGATAGTTTTTGCATTTACTTCAGCTTCTTTTTCTTTTATACAAAGCCACCGTGATATCTTCCTTTTACTCCCTTGACATTTGACCTAATTTTCTGCTCGTGTAGCCCAGGGTTAAATTTGACCATTCATACTTTAACATTTCTTCAATGGATTCTATCAACCCCGCTGCTTTTCCGTTCGTAACATATACCTACTTTGTTTTATATATTTAATCAGAAAGAAGAGTTTGTAAAAAAAGGAAAATGGATCAAATCAGTTTGCTTATTTCAAACGAAGAAGTTATTAATATGCATCTGCTTTTTAACTACTAAAGGTTCAAAAATATTAAAGTCTGCGCTTGTCATTACAAAAATATTGTGGCTCTATACGGTTATTTACTGTTGCGTATCCGTACTATGTTTGCAAATATAGATTTGTCAGCGTGGTTATTTCTTAGTGCAGAAAAGTGTTTCGTGAATCTGATATTAAAATTTTCAGAGGTCTGGCCGATATAGATTGCATTAGGTACAGTGTGCCAAAGCTAATTTTTAAATTCTACCTTTGTTTTTGTATAGGCATTTAACATTTCTAAAATGTTTTCAAAATACTTAAGGCATCGTATTTTTTTTGCCTCTCATATTTAGATAAATTAAATTAGGCGCTATTCTAAGAGTATATATTATATATATATATATATATATATATATATATATATATATATATATATATATATAATCATAAATTGAAATCCCAATATAATAAACAGTGAAAATACCTACATAGCATTTATTTTATACAAGTTGATTATCAGTGGACCACTCTCTATTTTTAATTAAATGAAATATTCTTATATTCTAGCTATCTTTCTACCTTGCATCATATGTCCAAGTGGTTTAACATACCTACTATGGCATTTAGTTGTTTGATGATGTTTCAGCAGGCGGTTGATTTCTTCTAACAGCAAGGTCCCCGGTTGATCTTCTTTTTTAACACAACCTTCTTTCTTAAGTGAAAATTGGAATAAATTCCGTTTTCTTTTTTATAAAACAACAAACACTTTCACTTAGTTAACACTGATTAATGAGTTTTATTTCACGTATTACTTTATAGTTAAATCACATTTCTCATTTCGGTGATTATTTTACACTGTTGATTGTTTTATTTTTTATGTATCACGCATCTATAAACCCCACAGGCAATCAGACATACGATCAAGGTGCTTAATTTGGTCAAAAGTTTGTTATGTTAAAAATTACACATTTTTGTTTTATTAAATCATGCCTTATTTTTCAAATGGTATCACACGTACTGCTTATCGAGAAAAATCTGACTTTCACTTTATTTTATTTCATCTCAAAACTTATTCTGACATTTTATCGTCAAATTTTCGTCTTTTACCATACATGATATCACATGGACTGCTTATCAAAAAATTACTAAATTTTATTCCCCGCAAAACTTAACTACTATTTTTAGAAATTGAAGATAACCAATCGCAATGCCTATTTCTTCATTTTCTCTACTCCAGACAGACTGTTATGAGTCTATCAAACTTCATTCCTAGTTTGCCTCTATCCCATGATTCTATTTTTATAGCGTTTATACTACGTGCTATATTACCCTTGTTTTATTAATTAATTTGATTTAATTTAAAACTTTATTTTTATTTTATAATTTACCCTATTGGGATGGTATCGGTAACAAATGATTTTGCTCTTCTGTCATTCAAGCTTTATTTTTACACGCTTTTCATGACCAATATGTCTGAAATAGCGCTACTTCTTGCTTTTGACCTAATATATATATATATATATATATATATATATATATATATATATATATATATATATATATATATATATACATATTACTATCTGCTTCATTAATTATATTTATTATCTCTTTTACAAAATTGTATGGTATAATTTTTTCTGTAGGGCTACCTCAAAAATATTATATTAATATTGTACCAAAAGACAATATTATGTGAAACATCTGATATTAAAATTTGTTTTTCTAAGTGTTCGATAAATGTGATGGCTAGTAAAGAAGACAAGCAAGTACCCGAAGAAGGCCTTCATTTTGCATATAAAATTGATGATTAAACGTAAAATAATTTTATTTTATACATTCGTTAAAAAGGTTGTTTATTTATTGTCTTGTCAACAATCAACAATCATTTTACTGCTTGGGTAATAATTAGGTTATTTAAATTTTGTGTTAATTCATAACGACAAGCGCAAAACAAGTCCAAACTTCTTTTACGCTTTAGAAGTAAAAAGCACATACATGAATATAAACCCTGTTGGAAATAAGAAAACTGATTCGATCAATTTTACTTTCTTGCCAACCCGTCTATAATTAAATATAAAATACGTGTTAGGTATCCATAGCAACCATGCAACGCATTCTCGACATTACCGGTAAAATTAAAACTTTTCCGTTTATAGTGAATTTTCTTAAAAAAAAATTCACTAACGACGAGATCCTGACTTTTGAATTTAAAAACAATTTCTTCAAATGAGTTTGAAGTTTTATATGTTTATATATATATATATATATATATATATATATATATATATATATATATATATATATATATATATATATATATATATATATATATATATATATATATATATATATATATATTTATATATATATATATATATATATATATATATATATATATATATATATTTATATATATATATATATATATATATATATATATATATATATATATATATCTGTTAGAATAGCGCCTAGTTTAATATAAAAATAATATAATAAGTCAAAAAATAATAGGCCGATCTTGATCAAATTTAGTGAGTACCATCTTTTTGCAAGTCGCTTGGATAAGTTCGTTAGCAAGAAAAATCGGCCCAGCAGAACCATTTATGGGACCAGACCCGTACCTAGGCGTGACGAGCGCTCTACCAGGGGACCAGTTAATCCTGTCAGAAACCAACACAAAGCGTATTGGGCAGACTCACCAGAGCTCAGACATGAGAAGGCATTAATTGGGGAAATAATTTAAAGAGAGCAGTAGAGTTGGTAAATCTTAGCATAAGACAGCTCAGGAACATAACTGGACTCTTGACGGAACACATGGCTATCAAGAAACACCTGCATAAAATGGGACAGTTCGAGGGGGACCTGGCACGCAGACTCTGCTGCGAGGAGAAATTGCTTTCAGTAGGGCTACACTAAATTAAACTTTTCACAACATTTTTTCAAATAATTTACTAAACGTTTATTAGTAATTACCAACAAAAATCTTACAAAAAATTATTTTTACCGAAACACTAAAAAAATATCAGCGAAAACTTTCCAAATTCAGCCTCCATTTAAGAGCGCCTGTATACAGTTGCTCGATTTCTTCGAAGATAATACAAACAAAAGGTTTCCGAAACTGTCATTTCCATGGGGCTCCGCTATCTATTGATAAAAACGCCATATCATAATTTGTGATATGTGTTTACGATATGTGCCAAAAACGTAAAAAGTTGCAAAGCAATCAAAATAACTCAAAAACCATGAACGATCTAAATTTTTTCCTTGCACACATGCATTACAATTCGATGGAAAATGCAAAAATGCAATAACATAAGGGTTCTTCTATAAAAAAATAAAGTGTGTGTCACCAATGAATTATGGGACAACCTGTGATTGTCAATAAGATGCTCATAAGATGCAGATAGAAAAACCCTATAATTCACGTATGTATTTTTTTGCCATCTTGTATCATAACGAATATATTGAACCTTAAAGTAGAAATCCGCTACCGTATACGTGTGTAAACAGACAAAAACGAAACTGACGCCGTATATGTGTTTTAGGGCTTTTCGTTCAGGCTCATTTGAAGAAAACTATTCAAAATTCATAAGTCGCGGGGTTTTCAATAACGAATTTTTTCTACGAAAATTTGCTAAAATTATAGACTGTTAAGCCATCAACTCTATAGCTGAAAGCAGCATAAAGAGGGTCTATTTGAAATGGACTTTCCGAAAATATTTGAGCAAAATGAAGGACAATGATGGTTGAAGCTAAAACTTAACGCCTTGTAAAAAACACTTCTTAGGACATTTCTTTTACATAGTCCGTATTTGTTACAGATTATGTGTTTTAAGAAGAAAAATAATAAATATCTCAAAATATTTTTTCTGCTACTTCTTGACCTTTTTGCGCCAAGAAAACTTAACCTTTGTATGTAATATTGGTTTTGGTTTTGTTAACTGCATAAAATATATTGTTCTTGTCCTTTTCCCTGATTACGTGTGGCAACCAAAACAACTTCCTTTAAATGCCTATACCTTTTTTGTCTTTTAACTTAGAGATATGGCATGTAGGGTAAGTTTGACAGTAGAAATATCTATGTCTAATTTGGTTGTCATGGCTGTGTTACTTTTGGAGATACAGAAACTTTCCGAAAGAAAACCCAAAATTTTCCCGGACAAACTGGTCCAAATTTCATGTCTAACGAACTTAACCAAGCCACGTAAAAAGGAAGGATCATTATTTTTTTGAATTATGGGTACAATATATATATATATATATATATATATATATATATATATATATATATATATATATATATATATATATATATATATATATATATGTATGTGTGTATGTAGAAGCAATCGCTTTCGATTTTATGCAGAACTTTCAACCACATTCGAGCATGCAATACCAGTAGTACATGACCTATTTTACCTGTCTCGGCTTACCGTTAATGTTTTTTACATCAGCAATATTATGTCCAGAAAATTCTTTCTTTATATTTAACACGAAGCGGAAGCACGAGGGAGCTTTAATTATGTTCGCAGCTTTCTACTAGATTATGTTGAAAAATATATTGGACCAGATGTAAAAGAGCAGCGCCTGTTTTCTGATAATTGTCTAGGTCAAAATAAGAACCACTGCGTTACACAAATGTGTCTGGCTTTAACCGTTATAGACAGGTTTTAAAAGGTTCAACACTTTTTCCCGGTTCGAAGTCACACATTCCTTCGCTGCGACCGTGTCTTTGGGTTCACTAAAAGGAACTTGCGAAGATTTGAAGAATTTATGACAATCATAAGTATACGGAAATCATTATTACCGCAAGTGCACCACTGTCTGTGAAATTAAAAGGAAAAGTATTATAACCTTTAAAGACTGGCGGCCCAAGTATTATAAGTCTGCAAGCGCGTCGGCCGGGACAGAAAAGTGGACAAGAGATAAGCGAATGCAGTTCTCGATTTCCATGTTCCTAATTTTGTTTACAGCGCTGATATGACTGGCTATATTTGGGCTAGTGAATACATTAATGGTGTGACTTGAAGCACATTCAATAGTTTTCTTCAAAAAGCAAGAAATTTCGCAGTGAAAATACCAAGACAAAAGGCATATAAGGACCCAATGCCAATACTACAGGCCGAAAAAGAAAATTTGAAAATTCTGCTTAAATGGGTGCAGGAATCATCCAAACCATTTTACGAAAACATTATACATCAGAACTGAGAAAACATCCAAGTAAGCCACAACATAATCTGTATCTTTTTTTTTTATAATATTATTGGCTGCGGCATCTTAGGCCATTAGCACATTCATTTCCCATCATTCACTATTTTTACTAATTTTCCAGATGTATATATATATATATATATATATATATATATATATATATATATATATATATATATATATATACTACATACGAAAATTTGTTGAATGCGCCATATTCATAGAAATCCCTATTCGTTGGTAAAAACGCCGTATAATAAAGCCCAGAAACGTAAAAAGTTGCAAAACAATTGGGGAAAAAACCGAAACAACGGCAAAACATGTCGATTTTTTTTTACAAAAGTGCATTATAGTTGATGTCTAATGTAAAAAATATATAGGGAGTGTTCCCTAAAAAACAAGATAAGTTTGTATCTCCTAACTATCATCCTGTGACCATCAGAATCATTTTATAAGATGCAGCTAAAGACACCCTGTAATTATATATATATATATATATATATATATATATATATATATATATATATATATATATATATATATATATATATATATATATATATATATATATATATATATAATTATATATAGGAGATACAAACCTATCTTGTTTTTTTAGAAACACTCCCTATACATTCATTACATTAGACATCAAACTATAATGCACGTTTGTAAAAAAAATCGACATGTTTTGCCGTTTCGGTTTTTCCCCCAATTGTTTTGCAACTTTTTACCTTTCTGGGCTTTATGATACGGCGTTTTTACCAACGAATAGGGATTTCTATCAATATGGCGTATTCAACAAATTTTTGTATGTCGTATTTTTCAAATAAACCGAGATTCATATACATGGAGGCTCTTAAATAGTGGCTAGATTTGAAAACAATTAGGCTGCCATCCAGACTTTTATTCTACAACTTAGGTTAGATTCAGACTGCATGCACAAGAGGTCAATGTCTACCATTTGTCAGCTAATCTGAAACAAGTAACGTCCTTATCCAGACAATTGGAAACATACTTTTTCATATTATCAAGAGTTGTAACTACAGACCACGAGTGTTGGTAATCTATATTGATGTGGTCAACCTGTGCAGCCTTTATGCGAATGCTAAAGTTGAATGAAAGTATTCCTGGACGGAAACAGAAACTTTTGTGTATCTTACAGCCTGCTAATACAACATAGTCTTAGACTTCGAAACTGCCACATATGGATTTGTTGGGTGACCATAATTGAGTTTACTTTAAAGATGCTTTTGCAGGGGAGATGGTAAACTGTTAAATTTATAAAAGTCTACCAACACACTCTCAACAACGGTCACTGCACCCTCCTCAAGATTGGAAGACGAAGGTCCAACTTTAGCTGGTTTATTCCTAAGTGTACGACTGTTTTCTGAAACATCTATGGCATATACACCTATCCATAGTGTACACCAAATTTCTGACCTGGTCGTTAGTAAGGGGTACACAGCCTACGTAAGACAGCCTACAGCATTACACAGAGGTCATGACCTCTCCCTACATTTAAAGGTACAATACGTTAACATCTAAAACAGTTTACAGATGTGATAGTGATTTGACTAGATAGGGCAGTAGAGGCAGAGAGAGAGAGAGAGAGAGAGAGAGGGGGAGCGTCATAAATCTTATGCTAAAAGGTGGTTACTAAACGTAAATAGAGAGTCAAGTGGGCAACTAGTCGGGGTGGGCACTATGACGATAACGTAATTATTGTCAGCAGATAATGCAGGGGTATTAAGTACCCAAAATATTGTTCTACAACGAGGAGACTAATATAAAAATGATCAGCAATTCAAAATTGGAATGTACCAAGATTAAAAAATAGGGGTTCCTACCTAACACTAATTTTGTCTTAACTTTCTAGTTTCGAAACTGCCACAACGAAGACAAATCATTCGTAATATTTCTGCAAAGCGTCTCAAAGATATCCACCAATCAACAATATTGAATAAAAAAACATCTCGTATCTTATATATTTTACGTAGACATGCAAAATTGTAGAAATGGTCTTTGTACCTAATGCAGTACCCTAGTCTAATAAGTATTACACCAGACAAGTTCTAAACAAATACCGTACGGGTATTTAATTTTATTTTCCGACACGTCAACGAGTAAACAGGTGAAATTCCGTTATCTGTTGCATCACATTTCAGTCTGCAAACAATCCAAATTGGAGAGTTGACTATTCAGGTATATTATGTCGCTTTTCCTGCTTCAAAATATACAGCAGTTACTTAATCAATCATACTTGCACACTCTGCTGACAGACCCTTATAAACTTTTACGTTGCATTACGAGAAACTTCATCCTCTTACCCTCATACAAATAATAGAATTGAACAGAAATATATCGCGTTTACAATGCATACAGGGGAACAGTGGGGAAACTTTTGAGTTACTTAGTAAATATATAACTTTTTGGGTTCTGGATTAAATTCGGAGTTTCGAAGTCGAAGGAGTAAAATTTAAGAAAACATATTTTAAAACCTGATTGTATTAAAAACATGTTGGTATTAAAATAAAGGTAATTAACGTTTTGACGTAAAAATTCTATGAATAATATACCGACAAAGAACACATGAATGTAATAAATCTAAATTATTGTATAAGATTACCTAATGTAATATGCCGAGAGAGTTAACTTTTCGGTCAAATGCAAGACTTTCTAGAAACTATTAGAATCGCTTCTTTTAGAAACAACCTAAATCATATTTTGACAGTTTTCACGAGGTGAAAAAAGAAAAAAAAATGATTTGAGGTTAGCTGGACCTTGAGATCGCAAGTTTGTCACTAAAGTAAGAGATTATTATAAACAAAAGCATTATAAATATTTACGAAACTTTTAAAAAACATCAACAAAAATGGACTTTGTTTGAGATTTAAGGATATTTCTTTATTATCTTAATTACTTTTTTCATTGATCAGCCACCAGTTTGCTTCCATGTCAAAAATCAGTTTTGTGTTAGTTTGTAAAAACCAAATATGATTTTTAATTTAGTTGATACTTACAGAGTTGAGAAATATACAGATGCAAAGATTCTCAAATACTTATTAGAAGATATTTTTCTAGACTATCTCAACTATATATATATACTTTGTAAACAGACACTTTCCACCGGTGAACACAAACTACTTTGTCTTTTGCCTAGACTATCAGAAACGTTGTCCGCATACGTTGAAAAGCCTGGAAAACTAACATAAATTATGTTAGGTAATTTGGTAATTGCAAATATTGTGTGTTTTATGAAAATAACAAAACATGAAGCTAAAAGTTGATTGTAAATGGCTGAGCTCACCAGTCGGCAACAGCTGAGTTTAAACGATTTAAGCTGACTATCGATACATTTCAGCGACTGGAGACTAAGGAACGCACTGTTCAGTTCAAGCACCATTTTGTGGCATTTGTATGTCATTCCCTTTGACAAATAGACAACAGTTGAGTTCCAGCTGGACTGGTGAACGCATAGGCTGACACAACTGTTCAAGTGTTGGAAATTGTGGGCGTCTGGTGAACTCGACCATTGATAAAGCGGAATCTATCTTAGTTTATTTATTAAGAAATTATGTAAATGAATAAAAAACTAATGATAAGGAAGAATCTATTCATTTAAATTCTGAAATGTATATAAATAATTTCTAAACGTCAGTACGTCTGGAGTCGACATACTTCAACTTTGAATTAAAAGGCTTATGCTTCCAGACATACTTTTGCAAATTTTAGAAAGAAACTATTGACTTTTAATAATAACAATAGACTAAAAACGATGCGAGTTGTAAGGAAAATAGAAATGATCTGGAACAAAATATTTTATTATAACTTTTTTTTCTTGTAATATAGAAATCTAAATTTTAGTGTAAAGCTCACCTTTTATATCGTAAACCTACTAACCAAATTTGGTTATCATATCTTTTTTATTTTTTGAGATAAAAATTTTTTTCGAATGAAAACTCAAAATTTTTTCCGAAAACCTCGTTCGATTTTCCTGACTAACGAACTTATTATCCAAGCCATTTACAAAAGGAAGGTACGTGCCAAATTTTATCAAAATCGGCCCATTATTTTTTAAATTATCGGTGTGATACATATATATATATATATATATATATATATATATATATATATATATATATATATATATATATATATATATATATATATATATATACATAAACATATAAAAATTGGAACTGGCTCCGGATATGGATTCTAGGGGTCTTAGTTCGCGCTTTCAAAATTCAAAAGTCGGGATCTCCTCATTAGTGAATTTTTTCTACGAAAATCGACTAAAAGCAATCTAAGTACAAATGTTGTTAATTCGGCTGTCAGCAGTGTATCACTGTGTAACCACTGGACAAACGACTTGATTACTATCAAAACGGGGCATTATACCGTTAGGTCATGTGGTTTATTTTTGATTCTGATTATTTTAATTTTCGGTTTATTCTGCAGCGCTATATTTAGGTTTGTAGAATATACATTTAGTTTATAAAATTCATTTATGGAAATAATTAATTAATGTTACAGGATCAACGAATGGCAGGCATTATCAGAGAAGTCCATTAGCTAAATACATTTTTGGTCATCTAAATAGAATGGTGAATATTTAGTACGCCTCATATGAAATGGATTTTATATTTTTAATTTTAATCCAACATATAAAGTTGTCAGTGTCACAAGGCAGATCTTAAATCTTAATTTAAATCCCATTAAAGTTACTGAAATATCGTTACTCAGTTGCAATTTAAGGAAAGGCTAGATTAAAATCTCGTTTGATAACATGGAAATAAATGCAGAATAAAACGCAAGAATTTAATACCGCCGCGGGTTCTTATTTTAGATTACAATTGGTCCGGGTGGACTTTTATTTAAGAAACTCAGTAATTGCGGCTAACGTAATTTGAACATTTGCCACAGTTTTTAAATATGTCTTCAGATCTTCCTTAGCTATAAGCTAAATTAAAATATTGTAATGTTACCACCACACATAGCACATATACTAATGACAAACAGACCATAAATTTAAATTTAAAATTTTTATTTGAAAATAAAATAAAAATGTTGAACATAATTTAAAACACAAACTAAGAACAATTTTTTACAAGAAATTATATACCTGTGAGAGACGTCTCTCACAGAGAAAAATGGTTCTGATATAACACTAAACCAGCTGGCTACCGTTATTGTTATTGTTAATTATTTTGGTAACGGTTAATTAAAAAATATATATTTAATACAAAAATTTCTACTTTCAGAACACTTGTATATAAAAACACAATTGCACTGAAAGTAGTTTATAATACTAAGAACATCTTATGTAAACAACTTTTAAAATTATGTACGGGAGTCAAGATATTATTAACTGTCTAAATAGATTTGGGATAGTATATATATATATATATATATATATATATATATATATATATATATATATATATATATATATATATATATATATATATATATATATATATTATATATATATTTATAAGTGTGTCACACCGACAACTCAAGAAACTCAAAAAAAAAAAAAATGGGCCGAATTTATTCAAATTTGATGAATGCCGTCTTTTTGCAAGTTATCCGAGAAATTTCCGGAAAAATTTAAGTTTTCTTTCGAAAAATGTTTCTTTTTTCGGAAATAACAAAGCTATGGCAACACCAAATTTAGTACGCAGGTTCATAATATATAAAAAAAACCAATTACGAAGAGTTTGATCTCTAAGTTAACATCAAAAAAAGTGATAGGCATTTAAATTCAATAAAGGTGACTGGTGATTAAAAAAACGCACAACCCCAAAATATTTGGTGAAGATAACAAAATCTGCTGTATATTATAGATAAGGTTAAATTTTCGTTGGCCAAAAATCGCCAGGAAATACCAAACAAGATACTTTGAAAATATTATAGTTTTTCTTCTTAAAACCTTGGCGATTTGAATCGTCAAAATTGGCAACTTTTAGGCAAAGAACCTAAAAGGATTACTGTTTACGTAGGGAAAATGTCGTAAGAAGTATGTTTTACAAAGTGATTTTCAGCTTCAACCGTCCTTCATTTTAATAAAATATTTGCAGGAAATTTATTTCAAATACACCCTTTCTGAGGTGCTTTGGCAGCAGTCTTGTAACTTGTTACATGTTTTACAACTTATATGTTAATAATAATTAATTCAATTATACCCTCGCTGACAGTTACTTTCTCATTTATACATTTTCATTCATATCCGCTTCAATCTACGGCAAGACTTATAATAATTTTGCTTTGAATAAATTCAACTTTTTGTTAATAAGTGAAGTGAAATTTCGTTTTTCATTCGAATATTTGACACCATCCAACTATAAGGCACCAACGTACATATGTTTATTTGTTTTAATTACTCTAGGCCCCATATTTTCTCCTGAGCAAACCATATAATTTTGTTTTAAATTTCAATAAAATATACTGCTATTAAAATTCATATAATATTATAGTTTAATGCTATAGTGTCAAACATAAAGTTTGTATATATAATTTTTAGCAGATTTTGTAAACAAAATTTGTTATTGAAGATACCACGATTTTTGGATTTTGAAAAGACTTCTTCAAATGACGCCCCCTAGGGTGCAGTTTTTATATGTAAGCATATATACAGTAGCGCGTTCCTACGGTAAAGCCTAATATATCAATTATTATACAAGATGTGGTAAAGAATGACTTGAGGTGAGTTGAGTTTGAGTTGGTGCGCATAATCACTCGGGATAGCACGAACATGCCGTTCATTCACCACATATTTTTGTACTGCAGTTGAAGGTTATTTATATTTAATTACCTATTAGGAATAATTAACCCTATTACATTATTAGCTTATCTAGGTACACCCAATTTCAAATTATAAAATTATAACTTATACCTTTTTCTTTGAAGAAGAATTATATACGTTAATTATAAGGTGCCTTGAGCTGTATCTTATAAAATTAGTTTAATAATCACTGGGTGGCTCATTAGTCCTTAGTGATGCAAGTTTTTTGCATTATCCATCGAATCATAGTGCATGTTCGTAAAAAAATTGATGTCGTTAATCGTTTTTGATTTATTTCAATTGTTTTGCTACCTTTCACTCTTTTGGCACTTATTACAAATTGTCATACGGCTTTGTCACCAACAGATACCGAAGTTCCATGAGAATGACTTATTGAGGAACATTTTCGTTTTTATACATCGTTAAAAAAATCGAGATGCCAAATACAGGCGTTCTCAAATAGTGTCTAACTTCGGAAAAATTCAAACTGCTGTAACTCGTAATACTAGTGTTTACAGAAACTCTTATATTTCTTAAAAAATCTTTAAATGTATTACTGGATTGCACTTTGAAGTCATAGGCTGTATTTATAAAAAAAGAGGCATTCACTTTCAAGTAGAAGGTAGAAGTAAACGCTGTGCTATAATTCGTTTTTATAATCTCCACCTATTCGTTGCTAGGAAATGCTTCGGATAAATAAAGTAATAGGTACGAAGATGAGCCATTAGCCATTTAGACAAACTAGTTGAAACTTACAGTGTGCAATCAACGCGTATGTGTTCTGAGCCAGCTGTTTATTTTATTTGTTTCATACTTAAAAAACTGCTCGCAAGTCAATTATGGCGTAGTTGATCCTTCTGATTTATTAGTGCAGCGTCGTAAGCTAACAAATTTTAAATGTCTGTCAAAAGATATTGGGCGGATTCTGATCAAATTTGGTAAGTACTTTCCTTATACAAGTGGTTTGGATAAGCGCTTTAGCTAAGAAAATCGGCCCAGGTTTTCCCCAGAAATGTATTATGTTGTCTTTCGATTTTTTTTTATATCTCGGGGGATAACAAAGTAATCGCAGCCAAATTTCGCACGCGTATTTGGATTACAAAAGTGAACCACGCACCAAAATTTAGATCTCTAAGTTAAAAGACAAAAAATGATGGGCATTTGAAGAAAAAAAATTGGGTTTTTCTCAAAACGTTAGAGTCGTGATTTGAAACGTTGGAAAATTGAAATTGGCAAATTTCAGGCAAAATACCTGAAGCAAGTTAGAGTTATATAAAGAAAATGTCACAAGAAGAGTGTAGTACAAACCGTTAAGTTTCAGCTTCAACCGTCATTCTCTTTCATTGTAGTAAAAAAAAATCCAGAACATTCATTTCAAATAGACACTTTCTCTGATGCTTTGGCAGTAGCTTTAGTTACGTTTATGGTTAACGGTCTATAATTTTTAGCTAATTGTCGTAGAAAAAAGTCGTTAATGAGGAGACTGCGAATATTCAATTTTTAAAATATTTCTTCTGCAAACTAGGCCCCTTCCAATCGATATCCAGGTTTAGTTTTAGTTTTTATTCTGTTTACATATAGACAGGGTGACGCATTTCTATGGTATAGCTCAAAATAATTGTTATTATAGAAGATACGAGAAAGAGTTGTATACGTTAATTATAGGGTGTATCGAGCTACATCTTATAACATTATTTTGACAATCACAGGTGGCCCATAAGTCGTTGGTGATACCTACATTTTTTTTCGAACATCCCTTGTAATATCCCATTCTTGCATTTTTCATCAAAATATGATGCATGTTTGTAAGAAAAAAATCTAGACGCGATAAGTGAGTTTTGGTAGCGAATTTTCATTAGATGCTTTAACTTTCAATACCTCAATTTGGTATTAACCCAAGGTTTGTTGGCTGGGAAACCAGTTTGTCAGAAACATTTTAAGTGTATTTTCAGAAAATTTTTGTACCTTTTCAAACAATAAGTTATTTTCATAAAATATGATAAATTTTTTCTTCTATATAGGTTATACCGGTAACCAAATCGATGCGTGCTTGCATTAAAGAGGCATATTTGCTATTAAAAACGTTTTTATGAACATTTACTTCCATAACGCACTTGCTGCATTCAGACACTTTTATAAATACGGCCGATTGTCTAGTTTAAAAATTGTCATAAAAATTGTATGGCTGGATAGATATAACTTGAGCTACATATAACATATTCAAGTGACGCATGAATTGATAATTTTAACCGCATCATACATATTCGGAGACATATCCTTACTGAAAATTGTATTTTGTCTAAGCACAAGCTTAGGCTTTTTCGTGTAGCATTGTAAATTTACAACAAATAAATAATATACTACATTATATTAAGCCTAAGATTAGCGAAAATTTTCTATGCGATTTTACTGTTAAAATTATAATTATTAATGCGGGATGCCGTGGCCAGTAACAAGAAAGTTATGCCTAATAGTTATGCATTTTTTTATAATTTCGGCACTTTATAAAGACTTTCCACATTTTCTAATTAAAATAAACGTAGTCGCGTATTCAGTAAGTGCAGGCTTGTATAAGTTCTAACATTGCAATTTATCTGCCTTTTTACATCCGTCTAAGCGTGAATACCAGAGTTTAATTTGTCTAAATATTTGATTTTTATGTAACAGAAACGGATGCATGTGAGCTAATATAAGAGCAAAAACTCAATGGTACATTCGTGAGCACACAAAGTCAAGAACTGAAAATTCAGGTTTACAAAACGAAAAACATTCTAGACTAGCAATTTGGCGCAAAATGTAGTAGACCTCCAGCAAGCTCCGCTTTCCATTGTGATTCAACCGGAATGGATGAAAAATGAAAAGTAAATTGCTGTATGGTAGTAGTCGATCTGAATATGTTGCTACATTGCACTCTAACTGGAAAATTGGCAAAAACTATAATTTAGATATCACAATATATGGTTTGTAACGGCTAATTTAATATTAATTAAAACTGGTGAGCAGACCATCAATTAAATAAAGGAAATATTTTAACTAGTTTACATACAAAAAATGCCTCATTCAGGGGATTGGTTTTTAGTATTCTTGCAAACTTTCTTTAAAGGTGCGTGAACTAAGCCTGCAGACGCCAATCTGTGGTTCATCATACCAAGAGGATGCCGCTGCATTTTGCTAATGCAAAATAGTGAAAATAATTAGTAAAATCGGAAAATTAAAGTCTGAAAAGTGTTTGAAAATATAAAGTAATCAATAATGTGTCCATTGGATGAGCAATAAGCTCAAAATAAGTGCTGCAAGATAATATATGCAAAAATCATAATATAAGTGACGACAGATACTCGTTATTTTGAAGTAAGAATTCTAGAAGATGGCTACCTAGCAACCAGGGATTTCAACGACGCAAACAGCGGTTGAGAAGGGAAGGAGTCAGGAAGTTCGAAGGTATAAAACTTCTGTACTAATAAAAAGGCTTTTTAATAAAAGTCAATGGAACTTTTAAATTTCAGAAATGAATGTATGAATGAACATTTATGTCATTAATGTGTATAAAGTTTTAATCTGTATATAATATTAAATAAGAAATTCGTTTATGTTTTAAAATCACAAATTTTGGAAAAGCGCAAAGTAAAAACTTTTTTTTTTTGTTCCCTCAGGGCTCGTCCGCGGCCTTGCCGCCCCGATAGCACCGCAACCCTTGGTTGATTGTGCATACCCCTAGTCTTACTCCACACATTCCAAAATCACTGTGCCTTGAACTAGTCTGCACAGCGATTGGTAGGGTGAAGTTTTATATTGCTCTGTCTCCGGTCTAGAGTGACCGTAGATCAGTTGTCTTTTCCGGTCCAGAGCTATACACTCGCACAAGATGTGCTGGGCTGATTCCTCCCCCTCGCCGCAGAGTCTGCATGCGAGATCCCCTTCGAACCGCCCCATTTTATGTAGGTGTTTCTTGACGGCCATGTGTCCCGTCAAGAGACCTGTTGTGTTTCTGAGCTGTCCTCTGCTAAGGTTTAGCAGCTCCACAGCTCTCTTTGAACTGGGTCCGCCAATTATTGACTTCCCATGTCTGAGCCCTGGACAGTCCGCCCAGTACACCTTGTGTTGGTTTCTGACCCAGGACTTAATGGCTCCCCTGGCAGTGCTCTTTGACACGCCCAGAGCCGGTTCTGGTCCCATAAATGGTTCTGCTGACCCTCTCTTCGCGAGACTGTCAGCTTCTTCATTGCCTTTGACCCCCGAGTGACCCGGCACCCAGATGAGGGTCACCTCATTCTGCCCAGCCAGGTCGCTCGTCTCGTCTCGGCACTCACTCACCAGCCAGGAATTTACCCGTGGGCTACTTAGTGCCTTAAGGGCTGCCTGGCTGTCTGTGGCTATGAGGATCCGCTTGTTGGTGTAGCCCCTCCACTTGTTCTCCCGCACACAGTGCAGGATGGCGTACATCTCGGCCTGAAACACCGTTGCATGGGCTCCGAGGGAAATACTATGACTTACCCTCGGTCCTTCCGAGTAAACACCTGCCCCCGTCCCACGCTCCCCGCCAGATCCGTCCGTGAACCAGACGAGCGCGTCCCGTGGTATGCCCGGCGTCTCCTCCCGCCATGCCCCGCGATCAGGGATTTCCACTGTGAAGTTGTTTTCCCTGCACATTCGCGGGCTCGCGAAGTCTGACCTCATTTCAAGCATGGGTTCCTTCACGATCCCCTGAATTTTGCAGTGGCCCCTGAAGCCTGGGTTGATCTTCAGTCTACCATTGCAGGCTAGTCTGTATAGTCCTAGCCTGGCCTCTCCCATAATAACTAAGTGTAGGGGGGGGGGTAGATCCAGCAACACCTCCATGGCGGCTGTTGGGGTTGAAGACATGGCCCCTGTGATGCCTAGGCAAGCCATCCTTTGGATCTTGCCTAGTTTTTGTTTGGCACTGGATTGTGTCACCTTAGGCCACCAGACCAGTGCCGCATATGTTAACGATGGTCTGACCACCCTTGTGTACAGCCAGTGGGCCATACTAGGTCTTAGTCCCCACGTTTTTCCATATAGCCGCCTAGTGACGGCTAAGGTCATGACTGCCTTACGCAGTATTTTTCCAATGTGACCATTCCAGGTTAGCTTAGAGTCCAATACGACCCCAAGATATTTTACCTCCCTGGCCATTGGAACGCTCCTACCGTATAGAGTGAAAGTTCTGTGGCTTTCACACTTCCTCCTCGTAAACGGCACGACTGTTGCTTTCTCGGGGCTCACCCCGAGCCCTTGATCAACCGTCCACACTTCCACCACTTTCAGTGCAGTCTGCATACGCTCCCACACTGCCTGTGTGACCTTTCCTCGGACTATGATGACAATGTCGTCCGCATAGCCCTGTACCTCATACCCCCCTCCCGAGAGCCTCCCCAGCAGGCCGTCCACGACTAGACACCAGAGCAAGGGAGACAGAACGCTCCCCTGCGGACACCCCGCCGCGACCCCCGCCAGCAGAGTCCCTCCCGCGAGTGAGGTGAACACCGCCCTGTCCCTGAGCATGGAACTGATCCACCTGCAGCAGGTCTCCTCTATTCCACGCTCCCGGGCAGCTGCCAGAACCGATCCGAACGAGGTGTTGCTAAAGGCCCCCTCTATGTCTAGCAAGGCCCCCAGCGCCACCTCCTTGTTCTCCATCGTATTCTCCAGTTTCAGCACCAGTTGGTGCAGTGCTGTTTCTGTTGAGAATCCTGCTCTGTATGCATATTGTCCGCAGTGTAGAGGATATGCTTCCAGTACACCGCCCCTAATGTGCCGGTCGAGCAGTTTTTCCACTGTTTTCAGCAAGAAGGACATGAGACTTATTGGCCTCAGGAACTTTGCCTGGTCTGTTGGACGCCCAGGTTTAGGAATAAATACAACCCTGGCCAGTCTCCATGCCCTCGGAATGTACCCCAGAGCCAGGCTGGCCCTCATAATGAGGGTAAGCACCGGCGCCAGTATATCTATCCCCTGTTGGAGCATGATGGGCATTATTCCATCAAATCCCGGCGATTTGTATGGCTTAAAGCTGTTAACGGCCCATCTGATTTTGCTCCAGGTAACCACCTCTTTAGCGACTGTCCAGTCTACTCTAGATGCCCGCCTATAAGGCGCCTCTATTTCTGAGTGTTCCCAGTCCGGAGGTGATTAGTTTATTATGTTACATCCGGGGAAGTGCGTCTGGAGTAAAATTTCCATAGTTTCCTCCCCCGAGCTTGTAAAGCCTCCGTGGGTGTTCTAAGGGAGCCTATGTTAGTCTGAGGGCCCTTAGACAGGATCTTGTGTAGTCGAGCACTCTCGGACGTGTTTTCCACTTCTTCGCAGTGCCTCCTCCACGACTCCTTCTTGGCGTCCCTCAGTCTTTTGTTATAGGTCGATAGGGCCTGTCTATATTCATCCCATGCTCCCGACCTTTTGGCCGCGTTAAACAGCTTACGAACCTGCGTTCTCCTTTGCCTGAGGTCCTCGTTCCACCATGGGACGTTCCTGGTGGACACCCTCATTTTCAGGGGGCAGTTGGCGTTATAGGCCGAGGTAATTGCGTCTTGCAATTGGACTGCTGCAATCTCGAGGTCTATTGAATCCCTTATGGCACTCTCAACCCCCCGCAGTTCCACAGCTAGGTCTGCCCTGTAGGCTTCCCAGTCCGCCTTGCGGGGGTCCCGGTACCATACCGTTTCTCTTTCGACTTTGGCGATTTCAAACCGGATGTATCTGTGGTCTGAGCTACTCACTTCCCCAGACACAGCCCAGCTTTTAACAAAGTCACCCAGAAACTGGGTGGAAACTGTTAGGTCTAAAACTTCCTCACGCCGTGTTGTGACGAATGTCGGTTTATTACCTCTATTCAATATGTCTAAATTAAATTTCATAAAGAATTGTAAAAGTGCCTCACCCCTAGAGTTTGTGTCCGAGCTACCCCACAACTCATGGTGCGCATTCGCATCCATGCCGATGATGGTCTGCCATCCACCTGCTCTGCTACCCACCATCAGCTGCTCCAATTCGTTGGGTGGAGGAGGGTCCGTGCTGTCCCCTGGCAGATAGGCTGACGCGACAGTAATGTCCCTCAGCCCATCCGCTCCTCCACATCGGATTTTGATCGTTGCCAGGTCCCTGGAACAGAAATTCATTAGAGGGAGAAACTCTATCCCTTCCCTGACAAAAATGCAAGCCCTCGGATTCTCGCTGGACCTGCTGTAGATGAGCTTTCCAGTAGCTCCGCCGAGTCCCTTGATCTCTCCTTTGTAGGAGTACGGTTCCTGAATGAGGGCCACATCCGTGTTCCTCAGAGCCATTAGTAGTCCGGCCGTGGCTGCCCTACTGTGTTGGAGATTGACCTGAAGGAACCTAAGTCCCATTAACCCTTAATTGCTTCCCCAGTGGGCGGAAGCTAACCCTTCCCATGCCCCAGAATGCCTTGAAGGAGGTTCCTTCAAGGGCTCTGTAAGATGTCGGGTCGATCGAGAAGGCGAGCGTCTGTCCTTTCTCCTCTGCCTTCCTGCTTAGAACCGACCAGTGTTGCGTCCCCAGTTCAGGGTTCTGGATCTTAAGTCTGCTGATCACCGTCTCCTGCGGGACGGTGTCAGGGATCCGTACGAGGACCTTGCGTCTCTTTGGGAGTTCCTTGGGCTCGACGGCTGTCAAGTCCGCCCCCTCCCAAATTTGACCGAGGCCCCCGATCGTTTTCCGCAGCCAGTCCCGCGACTGCGGGCCGGCACAGGTTGTCCAGAGGATGCCCCCCGTCAGGCGCGTCCGGTGGAACTGAGGCGGGCTCTCCCCTTCCTGAAGAGAGTCCACTGCAGCTACCACCGCAGCCTGTATGAGGTCCGCCTTCCCCTGGTCTAGCGTGACCTCAGGATGGCGTCTGTCAATCACCGCCATCCCGAGGCCCTCCGCAGCCTCCCTGTAAGAGCCAGTCTGCGCCGGTGTTCCGGCCTTGGTTCCTTTGGGAGGTCTGTCTGTAGTAGGCGTGCTAGAGCCAGAGCGCGGCGTCTTCCGACTCGCACTTTCCTCTTGCGCCTTTACAGGCACCCTGGCCCTTTTGGAACGTCTGTCTGTAGTGGGAGTGCTAGAGTTCGAGCGCGTCCTCTTCTGACCCGCACTATCCTCTTGCGCCTTTACAGGTTTCTCGACCGTCCAAGTCCCGGCCGCCATTTTTTGCGCCCTCCGGAGCTTCTTTCTTTGCGCCCCGGAAAGACGCTTGGACTGCCGGGGCAGTCCCTCTACTCTAACAGTAGAGTCCTCACTGGTGGAGGGGCCCCCGGAGTCCGCGGAGCTCGCCGCCCTCCGGTGGGACCCAGCCTCCAGCTTGGGTGTCGGGGACAGGTCTCTGGCCGAAGCTACCCCCTGATCCCCTGTATCTACGCCGGTCGTGGGACCTCCAGAGTCCGCTGCCGCCCCCTGGCTCGTCTCCGTTTCCGGGATAGACTCAAGGCACAAGTCTGTAGCCGGAGCCACTCCTCGAGCCTCATTGGTTTTGGTTTTGTATGTGTTTATGATCTTCATGTTGTTCCCACGAGAATGGGGGAAATACTGTCCACACCATCAGAACCCCCTGTGTGGTGCAAGGCGGGTTACTCTGGAGGGTTGCCTGGTACTCCAGAGGTTCCGTTCACGACACCATCGCCCTGGTGCCATCCATCCATAGGCACGGGTCACGTGACACCGTAGATTGGGGGAGTTTAGTTCGACCTCCTTGTCTAGATCCGTCATGTTTAGTTATTAGCAGGGTCACCTCGTGCAGGATGCGGATTTTTACCGCGCATGACGGTCTTGGGGAAAGCTTCATCGGGAGTTTATGTTGTTATTTCCACTTCCTCAGCTTGCCCCCTGGAGTCCTTTGGCCCGCGACTCCTTAACCCCAAGTAAAAACTTTGATCAAAGATAAAACCTAAATCAAAAAAGAGCTCAAGTAATAATATAAGAATTTGTTCATTAAGTAATGGTGTTATTTTGTTATTTCTTTTTCCTTATCAAATTATTAGAAGAAAATCAGGCATACATAAAATTTTAAATGCAGTATTATTATTTTAGAATATAATAAATATATCTGTTTTTTTTTTAAACTTGGGCAAATAAAAGATAGAATTCAATAATTTATTAAATTCATTAAATTAAAATCAAAAAGAACTTACTACACACCCTAGTAGTATGGTAGTATGGCGTTGAGAGCCGGGTAAATCTAAATACAGATAAGGTATAAAATGAAAGAATATATATATATATATATATATATATATATATATATATATATATATATATATATATATATATATATATATATATATATATATAATAAAAAATATATAATAAGGTAAAACCTAAATCAAAAAAGAGCTCAAGTAATAATATAAGAATTTGTTCATTAAGTAATGGTGTTATTTTGTTATTTCTTTTTCCTTATCAAATTATTAGAAGAAAATCAGGCATACATAAAATTTTAAACGCAGTATTATTATTTGAGAATATAATAAATATATCTGTTTTTTTTTAAATTTGGGCAAATAAAAGAAAGAATTCAATAATTTATTAAATTCATTAAATTAAAATCAAAAAGAACGTACTACACACCCTAGTAGTATGGTAGTATGGCGTTGAGAGCCGGGTAAATCTAAATACAGATAAGGTATAAAATTAAAGATATATATATATATATATATATATATATATATATATATATATATATATATATATATATATATATATATATATATATATATATATATATATATATATAAGTGCTTTTACCTTTCTTATCGGCAAAACAATGATTTTACCTTATATTCACCTATTTGTAGGTTCACCTCAGCTAGCTATCTAAAAACCCCAGTGTCTCTCGCAAATTCAAAGTCCTAAAAACCTCCTATTTAAAGGAATATTTGCTTATGTACATCAGATAAATGAATAGGCAATGATTTTTTCTGACAAACAACAACGTAGCTCTATTCTATTAAAATGTGACGAAAATGTTCTTTTTATCTGCCTAATTAGTTTACAGAATTACTGTTGATATTACAATTTAATAACCCCACAGTTTTGGCCTTTATGTTTTATTCAAATTCTTTTGTTTGAATTTGTGTTTAAATTTAGAGTCATTGATCAATAACCTATATATATATATATATATATATATATATATATATATATATATATATATATATATATATATATATATATATATATATATATGCTTTATAAATATACGGAATAGCAATTTGTGTATTTCTTAGAGTCTATGTTATGCACTATTCAATCTTCTGTGTAGTACAGGTGGTATAACCACTGGATCTTTTACATTAAACGACAAATCAGAAGAAGGCGCCTCGCTGACTATATTTATAACTATTAAATCAAAACAATAATGGAACATGTTCTTAAATGTTGGTGAAACTTTCTATTGATTGAAAAGATATTGATATACTGTTTTTATTTGTTGAAAATTGGTGATTTCAGTGATAGTCACCTGACTTTTGATTTCCCACTTTGTATTTATGAACAAGCTCTTTGTATTTTTGAAGACGTAAGTACTTTTATGCTATTACTTACTATAATTAACCTCCAATGGTGTTTTAAAAACCACTTTCAATTGATATTTCTTCTGCTTCAACGTTTTTAATTTCTATTTCTCAACTTTTTCGTGGATAACTTCCAAAATGCTGCTTCCACCTCTAATGGCGCCGAAAGGGTATCGTTTTGTTAATCTATTTTCTTAACCACCGCGTTACTATCTAAATTCTTGTTTGGCCCGCTATATATTTTTTTAAATCCTTCTAACTTTTTGTTTGTATCGTGCATTGCCTTGGTAACCCACTCATATTCATCGGATTCCATTCATCTAAAACCCTAATCTATTTACAACTAAATTACTATGTTTGTTTGACAGTCCTTCTAACCTATATTGACATTTATAACTTATAAAAAAAATGTTCTCTAATATCTTACTTAACAACTTCCTAAAATTATTTTCATTAAGATTATCTGGTTACCGTCTCTTTTTTCTGTCTAATTATATTTTCTTATATCACTTTCGGTTATATCTTGCCGAACATTTTTACAGTATTTTATAGGTTGACATTTCCTTTTCATCCAGGCCTTATAGTACTACATATAGTTGCATACACAACTGCTTATCAGTATCTGGTCGCTTGCCTTTTCCCTTATCTGCACATTTTTTCAAAAGTTTATCCCATGTTTCTGTGCTTTTACTTTGTAATATTAAAATTTTGGCTTTAATAGCATATTTCCTTAGGTGTTTTGATTTTCCAGTTGGTCTATTGAAAGTGATATTTACACGTACCCTGAGTGCATGAAATTTCACATATATACATGTGTTTTTTCTTACGCACCGCCTGATATATCAAATAATACTACTTCTACATATTCTACCTGCATTTCATTTGCCCATAACCAGATTCGTTGACCCCTACCGTGTTTAAATTTGTTTAGTGGTGTATTTTGTGTTACTTTGAAGGTGATATTAATAGAGATTATTACTGTTCCCTTCTATACTATATATATATATATATATATATATATATATATATATATATATATATATATATATATATATATATATATATATATATATATATATATATATATATATATATATATATACACATCACGATACAATAATAGAAGATATAATCGCGAGCGATTCCAATTTCGTTCCCTGCACGCATGACGTCATGTTGTGAGTAACTTGGTGATTGAATCTAATGAGTGATTGGTTATTTATATTATGTATAGACACATTAAAGATTTATTAAAAGACAAAAGTTGGGAAGATAATTACAATTTAATAATTGCAAAAGAACTGTTTTTAGCTACCTATCTAGAGATATTTCTGTAAAGTCAAAGAACATAGAGAAGTGTCATAAATTGATTTATTTGATCGTTTCCAATTAATATTAGACATCTTGGCTTTTAAAAATTCTGAATTAGAGAAAGCAGTACTTCATCCCGTTCATTTTCCCGCTTTATAAATTTCGCCGATTAAGTTGCATTTTAGTGAATTTTTTCTTAAATAAGGAGATAACGACTTTTAAATTTTGAACAAGTTTCTTCTAATGAACACGAATTAGTCCCGCGATAACCCCTGTCCGGGACCAGATTCAGTTTTTATATGTTTGTATATATACAGGCTAGTGCATTTCTACGGAAAAACTCAATCTATCCCTCATTATACAAGATACGAAAAAATATATGTATGCTAATTTTAGAGCGTCTTGAGCTGCAACTTACAAAATTGATTTGACATTCAAAGGATGACCTATAAGTTATTGGTGATTAAAATATTCTTTTTTTTAATAGAACACTCTTTATATTATTACAGTGTTGCATTTTCCATCGAATTATAATTCCTATTTGTAAGAAAAAAATTGATATCGTTCACCGTTTTCGAGTTATTTCAATTGCTTGCAACTTTTCGCGTTTTTTGCACATTTAAAAAAAATTTACCAATAGATAGCGGAGTCTCATGAAAATGACGCATTCAAGGAGGTTTTCGTTGATATTATTCGTCAAATAAATCCAGATATACACACGGGAGCTCTCAAATAGTGGCTGAATTAAAAAAAAAGAAACTACTGTAACTCAATATTTCAGGTGGAACAGCTTGTATTTTATTTAACTTTTAATTACAGATATTATATAATTTGAACTTTATATATTTTGTTAGCAAATTTTCGTGTAAAATATATCAGTCAGTTCTTCAGAAATCATTTTTTGTCAAATCGTTGTGAAATGTTAGTGATTAATAAGTAATGTTTAATAAGTTATTGTAAAAAAAGATGTTTATGAAGTCACATGAATAACAAATGACATATTTGAATGTTAAACATTTTTATGAAAATTCAATACCATGGCGCACGTGTTGTATCCAGGCTTTTTTATTTAAAGGTTGTTTTTTAATATTTCTAGCCTCTGTGGGATATTAAAGGGAAAATATGAATTGTGTGAAATACATGAAAAGCTTAGGATTTTTTAAAGCATATTTTATAATTAATATAAACTCTACACAATATATAATTATTTTTATTACTGTTGTTTTATTTTTCTAAAAACACCAGCTTTTATAAATAAAAATCTATGTAAAATCAAACATTAAAGATGTTTCCCATATGTTATGGGGTAGGAGGAAAGGGATAGGAACTACACAAATAAAATATATGCAACTAGGTAGGTAAAATTATTTTACTACTTTGAAATTTCATAAAATAGGAGCTTTCCCATCAACCAATTTTTTAAAATAATTCTTGCAAATAAATATATTGTCAGACCAAAGAGTTTTAAATTTTTTTTCGCTCATTTTCACAACTTTTTAAGTGAAAATCAATTAATGAATTGATTTTAAACAGAACAACACTGCGAATAACGTGGGCATAATAGCATTCTACTCACAAGTTGTCGTCTCACATGCAGATGGTAGACACGACTACGTCTACACGATGTCTTAGCTTTTTTGTTTTTATCATGTATATATATATATATATATATATATATATATATATATATATATATATATATATATATATATATATGTATATATATTTATATATATATATATATATATATATATATATATATATATATATATATATATATGTATATATATATATATATATATATATATATATATATATATATATATATATATATAATTATTATTAGACTTCAGTATAATTTAACTCAGCACAGAATCTATAAGATTGGCATACATATAAAACGTAAAGACAAGGCAATATTTTGGTATGGACAAAATAAAAATTTAGAAGAAAATACGTTACCCTATCCAGTTTCTGACATTAAGGAAAAATATGGGCATTTAATATAATTTTTTTTTTAAGAGATCAAAGGAGCGCACGAGACTAGAATCTTTTTAAGGTAAACACAATATATTCAACTGTGAGACTAGATACTTTTATTTTGCGTTAAGGGACCGAAAACTAACAAATTAGTTAAAGTAGTACTACATACCCACTTCGAGACTACTTCCCTGGCTTCACTGTTGGGTTTCGTTTCGTTGAGTGAAGGACGTAAGCTAACTGGAGCAAGTGGCCCTTCTGAATTCTAGATGTTCTAGGATCATTATCTTGTCTTTTATGTAAAACGTACTTGATATCATTAATCGTTTCTAATTAACTACAAGTTTTAGCAGTGTGAAAGGTGAAATTTAACTGTTCTGTTTTATTTTGTGGTGTATTGTGTTGTATGAATGATCTCCTAATAATTGGTCGTAAATTTGTTCCGATAATTTCAATTGATTTTTGGTGTAATAATGCAATACTTAACTTAAACTCTGCGAGCAGAAATATTAGTGATGATTGGGTATGGTGATATATGTAGAACACAGGCACAAGTTGTTACCCTATTTAATAAAAAACTTCCAGATTTGCCCCCACTAACCTAACTGTGTCTAAGATACGTTCACAGATTCGTGATTATGGACGCGTTAAGCCACTGCCTAGGAGACCCAAGTTTGTTGAAGAAGATGTAAAACTCAATATTTTATTGTTTTTTTCAAGAACAATCTACAACTGTTACCCGTCAAGTTGCACGTGAAAATGGTGTTAGTAAATCAACAGGTTTAAGGTGTCTCAAAAACAAAAAAATGCATCCCTATAAACTACAACGCGTTCAAGAGTTGAATGACGGTGATTCTAATAGAATACTGCAATTTTGTGATCAACTGACAGCAGTTGCAGACATGTTACATAGAAACGTTATTTCTTTTGCTGACGTTCTGCTTTCCGATGAAGCAACATTTCTTTTGAACGGCGATGTAAACAGGCAAAATTGCAGATACGGGGCTGCTGAAAACCCCCACTGGATGCGACAAACACACACTCAGCGTCCTTAGCAGTTGAACGTTTGGGCTGGTGTAATTGGTGATCCCGTAGTTGGACCCGTGTGTGCGTGTGTGTGTTATGTTTCTTTAACGTAGGCCTATTTCTGCGACTATAGCCAATCACCGACGCCAGGGAGCAGTTTCACCTCACTATCCTGGAAATTTTGCCGAACGCCTGCCTTTCTGTAAGGAGGGTAGGGATCTTTAACGTGCCCAACATCACACGGGCACGGGACCGACGGCTTTACGCCCCCTCCGAAGGGCGGAACGTGCAGACATTTAACTTGCTCAAATACAATGCCAGAACCTCGGTTGATGTTAATTTTGTACTGAAAAAATGAAAGGAGTACCCTGGGATCGAACCCAGTACCCTTCGGTTCAGAGGCAGTTGTTCTTACCCCTGAAGCACCGAGGTTCTTAGTTGTACCTGCTTTTAAAGAAAATCTAAACGGTCCAGCATATTTAGAAATGCTAAGAAAACAGGTTGTCCCATTGTTTGCAGAATTGTATCCAAATGTAATGGAACCTAATATTCCCCACGAAAGGATATGGTTTCAACAAGACGGTGCACCGCCCCACTTTGCTCTCAAGTACGAGAGTATTTACACGAAGTCTTTCTACAAAGATGGATTGGACGAAGAGGTTTTTTTTTATTTCAACAACATACCACAAGGGCTTACAGCCTAAGTACTATCGTACCGTGGGTGTCGAAAAGGAGGAAAGAGACAACTTGTTAATTCTGGACTTGAAGGTTTGGGGGTTCGGAAGAGAAGGAAAAGCATGTGCCGGCAAGGAATTCCACAACTTGGAAGTCATCGGGACAAAAAGCGAGCACAACAGGATATTCTATGTTGGGTGACCTGGACAATAAAGGGTGCATTCTGTTCCCCTGTTAGATCTGCTGGGGGCAGCAGGTGGAGGAACTATGGAAGAAAGCTCCTCGAAGCAGTGCCCGTACAGATATATATATATATATATATATATATATATATATATATATATATATATATATATATATATATATATATATATATATATATATATATATATATATATATATATATATATATATATATAAGAGAGAGACGTCACCAACGGCACGTCGGTGGGGAAGGGATGATGACAACCTTTGGGTGAGGTTAGGGTCACCGATAAGACGTATAGCTCTCTTCTGAATGGAGTCCAGGATAGCGAGTGTAGAAGCGGCAGATATGTCTAGAGCGACAATCTGGGATTCAATACATTTGGCAAGAGTCCAGAAGGGTTGTTTTCCGTTGGAGCTTGAGGTTTCGTAGAATGGCCTGCTAGATCACCAGATCTAACACCTCTTGACTTATTTTTATGGAGAAACCTTTAAAACAGAATGTATAGAATGCAACCTGCTGATTTATATGATTTGAGAATGAAAGTAACAACAGAAATTAGGAATGTACCGCCTGAAGTGTTGAAGAGATTTAGGGAAGAATTCCAGAGCAGATTATTTTGTAGTGTGCAAGTGAATGGAGAATATTTTGAACATTTATTATAAAAAAGGACGTTTTTATTACGTTTATTTTCGAAATATGAATTTCAGCTTCAACTGTTTGGTTTTAATATCCCGGTATTTAATTTCCACACTGTATTGAAAACTTTAATATTAGACCATACATATGGGGTATCTCCGCATTCATAAAAAAGTGTTCCATCGAATTGTGGGGAAAAAATTTAAGGATGCTATTTAACAAAAAAATGTATAAAGTGGTGGGCGTAAAATGGCGGGGGTAAAATGGTGGGAGTTAACCTCTTTTAACTATGATTATAAGATAATGTTAGACAAATTAAACTTCAAGTGTCTCAGCGTTTTCCACAAAAAAATATTTTTTGCTGAATAATGAATTTTATTCCATAAATGTGTTTCACACTGTATATCTAGAGGTTTCTAATTATATGAAAGATGGTGCCTTGGTGAACTTATATTATGCACAAATATTTACGAGGGACTTGAGAATATTCAGCACAAATTGCTGCAGGTAATGACGACCTAACTTATTCAAGCCACTTACGTTCATCATATGTCTATTTCCAATAAAAATAATTTTTAAAACTTCTTTTTCTCAAGATAACAAATCTGCAAGTAAGAATATAAGAAATATGCTGATTAAGATAAGGCTGATTAGAACAGGCAACTGGAAATATTTCGATGCAAAATTTTTAAGCTCTTATTTGATAGAGAAGGAAAACCTATTAATGTAAACAAAACCTCAAATTGAATTGTTTACTAAAATGGAATTATGTTAGGTTTCCCAATGGATTTATATGAGTTGTTGTTCATTTTTGGTAAACATTACTATACAAGAATTGTGAAAGTGTAATTCAAGACAACAAGGTTTTACAGGTGTTCATAATAAACAGACTGTTTATTTAATTTATGTACAATAATAGTGACAGTGTGCCCAAGTTAGTGTGATGTATTATTCCCAATTATTAACTATGTTTTTGACCTTTGAAATTAAAAAAAAGCAAAGTGAGGTTTAGAACCGTCTCAGATCCATACCAAATTTGGTTGTCCTTACGTTTTTATTTCCGGCAATATAATTTTTTTCCGAAAGAAAACACAACATTTTCCAGGGAGAACCTCTGGAGATTTTCCTGGCTAACTTATGTATACAAGCCACTTGCAAAGGAAAGGTACTCAAAAAAATTGATCAAAATCGACTCTTTATTTTTTGAGTTATCGATGTGACACACACACACACACACCAATATATATATATATATATATATATATATATATATATATATATATATATATATATATATATGTATATATATATATATATATATATATATATATATATATATACATATATATATATATATATATATATATATATATATATATATATATATATATATATATATATATATATATATATATATATATATATGTATATATATATTGAAACTGGCCCTGGATGTGGGTCCTAGGGGGCCTAGTTTGCGCTCAATTGATGAAATTTTTTCAAAATTCAAAAGTCGGGATATCCTCATTCGTGATGTTTTTTAACATCAATAAAACCTCTACGAAACCTTTGTTTAAAATTACACAATTTTAACATGACTATTAAATTATCCGCTTAGTTAATAATCCGTTTTTTTTTTTGAGAAATTTATCTTGATACTACTTTAGAAGGAGGTCGGGGCATTATCTTATTCTTTGTTTCATAATCTCAATAGTCTCTGGACTCTGAAGCTCACATACCTAATTTTTCACAGCGCCCACAGATAATAATTTGTCCCGCACGAGCGGGCAGGCAAAAAAACAGTATTTGAAATGACTCGATCATTTAAGTTGTCGTGTTGTGAGCTGGACATCCATCTTATTGAAAAAGCAATGGACCGCATTAGTGTAACGATTCTTTCGAAGCGGGAATTTCAAACTGAGTTCATAACGCAAGAAGTTTTACATCACGCACCAAGCATTCTTATGGGCAAACGAAATTAGTACTTTTCAATCGCCTGTTACAATACTTAAATATAATTTCTCAACTATGAGTTTGCCAATACGATAATCTATGAAGATTTTACTATCATTTGGGACGAAAATTTTAACCCGACGTAGCTTTTTCAATGAGAAACTGAGAAAATAATCGAACCCTACATTTTAGAAAATTCAGTCTTAGCTTAACTCGTACTATTACGCTAGCGCATTTATCCGGTTCTGATTTGACATAAAGGATCGTTGTTTCGAACGCAGCAAGATCGACAACGTTGCAAAATGTCAACAAACGAAAATATAAAAAAAAAATGAGGAACTCTAGTTTTTTACGATACAGTATTCACATCCAGTCATATGAACTTAATAAAGAAGTGACAATATGACAACAAACAGATAAATAATTATTCTTAAATGTAAGTTAAGATGTAACAATAAATATGGCATCATAACTTTGAAAACCTTTGAGTAAGGAGGGTTATTTTAAACTTCTAGAGGAAAACAAACCAACATTTAAACAATATCCAAAAACAATTTACTTATATGTCACCTGAGAAGTTCGTGCAAAATATACGGTACCTTTGTTATTTTATACTGTATGGATACTGTAATCTTAAATGTTTTACCTGTACATATTATCAGATCATAAAATCACATTGCCATCTTTGTGAATATATATACATGTAAGTAAGATATCTTGTTCATTATATTATTCGTGATGCGAGGTAAAAATTATAGTTTCTCAATTTGCAAATTGCTACTGAGAAGGTTGTCCTCTTAGACAGTTTTTTCAATAATTTTCTTTCACTTGTATGCTCACAAAGAAGCTTCGCAAATCAACTTAATCTTTGAACGTTAGATGACATTCGTAATGTGCAAATATCAACCAGTAATCATAGACGAACGTTGTGCAGTTGTGCATTCTTATTTTCAAATTTCTGTATTTCCTAATAACACACGTTACTTTAAATTCTAAAATCGGAAATTGATAGTTAATGGATTAAAGTTCTCAGTCTGCGTATAAGGATTTCTTAGTTCAAACTCTACAGGTAGTGAAACAAGACCTTCCCTGTGACAGCAATGGCAATTAATTTGTGTGTGTGTGTGTTTTGTTTCTTTAACGTCGGCCTATTTCCGCGACTATGGCCAATCACCGACGCCAGGGAGCAGTTTCACCTCATCATCCTGGAAAATTTGCCGAACCACTGTCTTTCTGTAGGGATCTATAACGTGCCCAACATCGCATGGACACGGGACTGACGACTTTACGCCCCCTCCGAAGGGCGGAACATGCAGACATTCAACTTGCTCAAATACAATGCCAGAACCTCGGTTGATTTTACTGTTACAGTTTGTACTGAAAAAGTGAAAGGGGTACGCTGGGATCGAACCCAGTACCCTTCGGTTCAGAGGCACACGTTCTTGCCCTTGAACCACCGAGGCTCTGGTAATTAATTTAAACCTTGAATCGGCAGGAAATAAATTTCCTAACCTTACTAATATCGTCCATTCCCTCATCTCATCGTCCACGTAAAGTTGCCTTATTGTGGCCAATACATATTTGATTTTCAAAAGTTCACAATCATTTGTCCGGTAATTTCCATTAAAAAATTCTTTATGTTCTGATGACGCTAACTTTGTATTATTATTGTTATACATGTAGCCATTGACCATTTCAATAGGCCAGATACCATTTAATTAGCTCTTCGTCCAGAATTTGACTCATCCCACTTTATGCACGTCTTCATGCTTTCATTAGTCCAGATCTATAGTGCATAAAAGCTCTGGGCGCCTGTTTTCTTTGTTTATATGGATTTTCTCTGTATTTGTTTACCTAGTCACGTACGTAAACATTTACTTACCTAGTCTTTAGCTATTAGTCACGTGCATGCTGCGGCCCGAAAATATAATCTAGATATTCATTTCTTCATAAATACTATAACACCCTCTTTTAGCTTTTATATCTCTTTTATACCGATGACAAGCTCTCACTACTAAACGCAACCTCACAGTCTCTAAACAGTCATTGGTATAATTAAAGTTACCGGAAAGTTAGGCGCCGCCAGCTTTTAAACAGTGGAGACGGGCGGGGTTCTTAAATAAGATGTTATAGAGGGCGCCACTTGATTGTTACATCTGCCCCCGGATGTTCCGATAAGTTGTTAACTAAATATAGTTACCTTACCTCACCAGTGATCCAACTCCAACCAAGAATACATTGGATCTGTGTGTGTGTGTGTGTGTGTGTGTGTGTGGAAGGAATTGGCTTCGGACATTACGTCCATTGGCCACAAAACTCTGCAGTAAATTTGTACCATTGTTATATCTATACATTGTTATAAAAAGCGATTCTCCTTCAAATATATTTATAATTTGCAGCATGGACATCAATACTTACAGCAATAGGGAGGGTTAAAGCGATAGACGTACCTTTATGTGTAAGCTCTTACAGAGTATGACTATTTCTAAATGGCTATAGCATAAGCAATATATATATTCTAACATATCAATTTTGTCAAAATATAAATGTTTGTGTTCTTACTTATTATTAAGGATAGAAACATAGGATACTCGCTTCTCGCCCAGGTGTCCTTCAGGGCATTTTTTTAAACAAACAACACTGGACAGCTAATGACATGGGATAAAAACAATAGGTGAGACAGTAGGAAAACTAAATTTAAATTAATATTATTATTAACTAAGGCTTATACTAAAATACACATATAGAGAAATAGCAAAACTAAATTTTGATTTTTGTATGCCGAATGAATTTTATAAGTATATTATAGATTTTCAGGCTATTTGTACAAATAAGTGTGGCTAAGTTCACAGGAAATTCTACTCCTGCATCTTTGAGTTCTTTCCAGAGTTGTTTACGTGTCGGGCTATACAAATTGCACTGAAACATGAGGTGTTCTAAAGTTCCTAGGTAACTGTTGTCACATGTACAATAAGGATTGTTACTAATGCCTATTTTATGTAGGTGTTGTGGAAAGCAGCCGTGATTCAGCTTCATTCTGGTAATTACAGTAGTATAGTACCTTGGCATAATAAATTCGTCAATGTGTGGAATTTTTTTAGGCAACATTGGATGAATAAGTGTATATCGGTTAGTTGTTTTGTTAACAAACTCATGCCAAACACTTTCCCACGTTTCCCTTATTTCAAATTTAATTTTTTGATTTACATCGTCAGCAGTAATCCAGTTTATTATTTTGTTTGGACTTTCAATAGATTCTTTAGCTAGTTTGTCTGCTATTTCGTTGCCTGCTAGTCCCGTGTGCCCTTTTATCCACATAAATATGACTCGATTACCACCATCCTTTATCGACTGATACAGACTGATAATGTCAGATATTACTGGATTTTTGCCATGTCTGGTGTAATTTTTAAGTGAAAGCAGAACTGATTTGGAATCTGATAAAATTAGCGTATGTTTAATTTTGTTTTCAATTGACCATTGAAGTGCTTCATACAAGGCATATGCCTCCGCAGTGTAAATAGATGCTATATTATTTAATTTAATTTTTTGGTATCTACCGTCTTGGGAATAAAAAGCACAGCCAGTCCCAGATAAGGATTTTGAACCATCTGTGTATATTTGTGTATATTTGTCAAACTTTTCCAATGTTGCTTTAAGTATGGAACGATTTAGAGATGGGAAAGTGGTGTAATTTGGAAATATTATATCTATTTTGTGCATTTTTTGATAGAGTAGGGTAAATATTGGGATTTTGTCTTTTGGAACAATCGCGTCAGCAAAGTGCATTGTATTGCCGTATGCATCAACCAATGGTGGATTTTTTTTTTTGACCAATAAGTATTAGACAAGCATTCAAGAAAAAGCCAATATAATACCTTTAAACGCAATGGATAATAGTGTCGCCATTCTATAACTAGTTTTTTGGCCAAAAATGCCCTTCTTAAATATATCGGTGGTTCCTGGCTTTCCACTAGGACCGCATTATTTGGTGATGATTTCATCGCACCAATACATATTTTAATTGCTTTCGTTTGTATGCGATCTATTATTTTTAAATTAGAGTTTGAAGAAGATCCATATACGACGCAACCATAATCTATAATCGACCTAATGTAGCATCTATAAAACATTAGACATATCTTAACATCTGCACCCCACGTTGAATTACAAACTGACCTTAGTAAGTTCATTCCTCGTTCGCACCTTCCCTTAATATATTTGATATGCGAAGTCCACAACAATTTCATATCAAAGATAACACCCAGATATTTATATTCTTTAACTATTGGAATATCACAATTTTGAAGTCTTATTGTATTGCTTATTCTTAATCTATGCCTAGTAAAAAACATAACGCAAGTTTTTTGAGGACTAAGTTCAAAGCCTTGCTCAAAGAGCCACTTATTTAAAATTGACATAATATACTCAAGTTTATTGACACAATATTGATATGAATAACCATTAATGTATAAACAAATGTCATCAGCATACTGAATGCACTGCACTGAATCTTCAAATAGTTTATGCAACTCAGCTGTGTAAATGTTAAATAGCAAGGGGCTTAGAATGGATCCCTGCGGCAGACCTCTAGATGTAACTAATGGACCATGTAAGTTGTTATATGTATCTCTAATATATATTTGTCTTGCATTATATAACTCAACAATGTTACTGGCAACTCTGTCTGACAATCCGTCTAATATTAGTTTGTTTTTCAATATTTTTAAATTAACAGAATCATATGCTCCCTGTATGTCAACAAAAACACAACCTACGTAATTATTTTTAGAAAAACTGCATTGAATATCTGACACCATGTGAGAAATTGCATGTATAGTACCTCTACTTTTGCGAAAACCATATTGGTTTTGCGGCAACAATGATCTGTATTCATAAAACCATTCAAGTCGCGCCTTTATCATTCTCTCAAAGGTTTTGAAGATGCAAGAAAGTAAGGAAATGGGACGGTATGAGGACGTTAAATTAGGATCTTTGCCAGCTTTGTATAAGAGGCAGATGATGATATCTTTTATAGAGTCAGTATAATTACAGTTCACCCACCAATCGTTATACATTTGTAATAAGTATACTTTTGCAGTATCTGACATGTTATTTAACATGTTATAGGTAAATTTGTCTTTACCTGGTGATGTGTTTTGTGTGTGTTTCTGAGCAGTATCCAACTCTTCCCTGTTAAAGGGTTGACCCATAATGCTATTATCATCATAACTGGCGCCCTCGGTGATCAAAGACTGATATGCAGATGGAGGTGCAAATTGTTGTAATAGGTCATTAATAAGAGATTCTGGTAAAGGCATGGTTTTTGAACTGAAATTTTTATTACAAATTCTCCTCACAAAGCGCCATATATCTGACAGCGGTGTAGTCCTTTTAAGGTTAGAAACAAAATTTTGCCATGCATTTTTGCATTTAAGTTTAAACAAACGTTTTGACTGAGCATCTATATTTTTATAGGTTAAATAATTGGTTAAATTTGGCGTTAACTGGTATGTGTGCAGTGCATTCTTACGCTGAGCTAGTACATCAAAACATTCATTATCGAACCACACTGGAAGTCTCGATTTTGAGTTTGAAGCTTTTTTGAGTTTTTTTGAGCTATCCGCAGCATTTGCTAAAGAATTAACAAAAAATACAAATTTCTCTTTAGAGGACATGTTTTTGGGTGCCTTTGACATAGCTTTATCTAAAACATCTTGGAATGCATTCCAGTCTGCTGATGTTTCGCTCCATTTCAAATATGGCTTAGTCTTGTCTTGCAAGTGTTCTTTATGAATAACAGTAACTACCGGGAAATGATCAGAGCCAAGGGTATCATCAAGCACCTTCCAAGTCGAACAATTGGCTAAAGATGGACTGGCCAGTGTTATGTCAATAACTGATGGTAATTCATTAGGTCTAGTGATCTTAGTTGGTGTTCCATCGTTCAGGACTATAATATCATGATTATCATTAGCATCTGCAAGGCGAGTGCCTGCAGCATTATCTCTTGGAGATCCCCATAAACTATTATGGGCATTAAGATCGCCTCCCATGACCACCTTTTTATTTTGAAACTGTTGCAGTAAACAATTCCAATCACCATAACTTACATTATTGTTAGGAGGTACATATAAGGAAATGATATATAAATCCAATTCTATTAAACAAATCGCGCACACTTCTATCTGTTGATTGGAGATGCCCACCACATCAATTTTTTTATATTTTAAATAGTTTGCTATAAATATAGCTACTCCACCTCCTTTTCTATCATATTGCCTATCCATGCGAACAATATTATACCCATTAAAATTAAAATTATGTCTTACGTTTAAATGAGTCTCGCTTATTATAACTATGTCTATTGAATTTTGCAATAAAAAATTAGATAATGTATGTTTATTTCTTTGAATAGAACGCGCATTCCACTGCAAAATTTCTAAATTTTTTTTAAGTTGTTTGTTCATGAATTTGTTTTTTTAGCAAGATATGTAGATAACAACTCTTTAATATATGCTAAATCTGGTATGTTAATTGCTGTTGCTGTTTCGGGTATTAATTTCTGTAGAATGGCTGGAATTATTTCCGAAATTTGCTCAACTAGTTTATTTTTATATGCCTGGTAATCATCTCTATGAGGGTTTGGTAACACAGAAGATAACTGAGTAGTTTTTACAATGGATTGGGGTAGAGGTGAATGAGAAGGAGATCCGCTTGTTTTCCTTTTTTTGGACTGGTTAGTGTTATCGACATTGTTTTGTGAATATCGCTGGTTTCTTCTGAACGAAGCTTAAGGAAATTTAAAAGGAGATATTGTCGGAAATTCCCTGTCATAATTATCAGAAAGCAGTGCGAAACGATTACTACTCAAAATATTGGAATATAATTGTGGATTATCTGAAATACTTTCTGCTTCTTTGTACGAAATGTTTTTTTCCGCCATAATCTTTTTGATTGCTTTTTGTTTTACAAATACTGGACAGTTTTTATCTGTAGATATATGCTCATTTGATTTGCAATGTACACAAACTTTTATATCAGACACACAAGTGCCCTCATGTTCTTGCGCGCAGTGTCTACATCTTTGTTTAGCGCGACACTGTTGTTGCACATGACCGAACCTCATACACCTATAGCAGATAACGACCGAATAAATATATGGTTCAACTGACAGTCTAACTCCATTAAGCTTAATATATTCTGGCAACTCTGACCCATAAAAGGAGACTATTGTAGTTTCCCTAGGTACTAATTTAAAAGTTCCGTCTAATTGCGTCGCCTTTCTCATAATACGTTTGACTTCTACTACTTCTATACTGGATTCTATTTCTTTTAAAAGATAATTATCATCAAAAAATGTATCCACATAACGAACAACACCTTTTCTCTGCTTTAAAAATTTTGGTATATATGCAATAAATTTATTTTCTATCAAAGCTCTATTTTCAATTAATGCATTTGCTGATAAATAGGAATCACATTCAATTTTGACTCTATTTATTTCTATATTCTTAATATCCCTAACAGAATTTCCTAATTTTGCAACTTTAAAAATATAATGACCGATTCTAGATGCGTGTAGTTTACCAACATTTTTTTGTTCATGTTCAATATAAACAAAGAATGGACCTTTATCAGTCGAACGATATCGAATACTTTTATCAATATTATTTCTCTTAATTTCAGCGTCTACACGTTGTGAATTCTTAACATTCCTTTCATCCTTATCAGCTAAATTTACATTACTTAAATTATCATTTTTATTTATTGATTCTAAATTATTAGATTTAATAGATGGAACAATCTCACCGGTTACGTTTTCCTTATACTCGTCTACATCAATAAGCATATCTTCTCGATCTGGTCCCTTTCTATTATAACCAGCTTCACCATATTCTCCACTATCCATTTTTAATTATATTTATCATACAATTTTTTTTTAAAACGTAGGTTAATTTAATTTTTTTTCCGTAAATATTATCAAACTACTACAATACTTTATCTTAAACTTTAGCTAATTGCTGAATTTAAAACAAAAATATCGGCAGCACTTTTTAAGTGTTAACGCTTCGACGTACACTCGACAACTGATGTACATTGGATCTCTCTATACCTGGTAAACACTGCAAGATAAACACATACTTGTGAGCCACATATATCACTGATCAAAGTTACTAAGAAAACACCTGGGCAAGTTTCAGGGTGAGACTAACTTCAAATAAATCTAATAGACCGTTTACCACAGGATTAAATCTCAATTTATTGTTAAAAGAACACTAAAAACCAACGAGTTCAAATATACATGCAATAGTCATTGTCCTGACCTGAAAAGCACAAAATACCTACACATCGGTTCCATAAAGTTATCTCTCTAAATTTTCAATCAGTTATTATCAATTACCTAGTAGCTCGGTAGACTATGATCACACTAATTATATCAACAAGTAAAAATTACAGACGTACACACGCTTACCGCACATATCTAACATTCACCTACTCAGAATGAGTAGCCAAGAACTTAAAATACTATTAAAATGTTAATCTGAGTCAATAAAATAACGTATGTTTCAGTTTTATAGCAATCAAGTTCACAGTTCTCTCAAATGCAAAGTAATTATGTGAATGTGAAGCATTCATCAACCTACTGAAAAGCTTTATCTGTTTCTTTGCAACAAAAATTATCAATTTACACAAATAAAAATCATGAATAAAATACCTATATTAGTTAAAGATATTAAGCATTTAATTTATCATAAGGTCTTTATATCACTCTTATCTGCTAGAACTTATCTGAACAAATATGACTCCCTGTCTTGATCTTCCTCAACTTCCTTCTAAATTATGAATACCATTTACTGACCATAAACGTGCCAGCCTTTTTGGGACACCTATACAGTCCGGACCCTGCTACGACTGTTAATTGCGACCACGAAATATACTGCAACTACGAAATTGAACTGTCACCATACGAGTCCATGGGCTGAAAAGTGGCCAATAAGCATATACTGAATCAGCTGATGCTGACAAGCCCGTAAAAATACCACAATATACCATTAAAACAATACCAATATAATAATTCTCCTCATAATAATTTTACATATAATAATTTTCAAACAACACTGGAATATTTATTACTTGCCTCCATATATAGGAATACTTATTAATTTACAACCATCTTCTTTTTCCTATGCCGTCTTCCTTAGCGAAGTTTAGCGATCACTTCTTTAAACGCTTCCCTATCTCTTGCAACGCGAAATATTTGTTCAACACTGAGGTTAGTCCATTCTCTGATATTCCTCAGCCAAGATTTCTTTTTTCTTCCTATTCCTTTTCTTCCCTCTATTCTTCCTTGTATGACTACTTGTAAGAGAGAGTCATTACGAAGTATGTGGCCCAAATATGCTGTTTTTCTTATTTTGACGATTGTCATCAATTTTCGGCCGTGTCTATTCTTAATACTTCTTCATTTGTGGTTCTAGCAGTCAAAGGAATTTTAAGTATGCGTCTGTAGAGCCACATTTCAAATGCCTCCAATCTTTTTATGGAATGTGCTTTTAATGTCCAAGTTTCTACCCCATATAACAGCTGAGACCATACATAGCATACTAGGAACCTTAATCTAATGTCTAAACTTAATTTCTTATTTGTGAACATTGACCTGTATTTTACAAATCCCTTCCGGGCTATTTCTATTCTGACTTTTATCTCCTCATCTTGTTCCAATTGGGATTTTATGGTTGCTCCCAGGTATTTATATTTGCCGACCCTCTCTAACTGTTTACCTTCTCGTGTAAGTTGTATGTTGTCAATTGGAGTTTTTGAGATGACCATGTATTTGGTTTTACCTATGTTCATTGTTACCCCCATTTTTTTTGCTTTCCCTATTAATACTATCTAAAAGGATTTGTAGGTCCTCTATACTCTCCGCCATTATTTCGGTATCGTCTGCAAATCTTATTAATAATGGTTCTCCCAATGCTCCCACCTTCCTTTCTTTCCCATAGTGCTTTCTGAAATATTAGCTGCGAATACACATTGAACAATTGTGGTGACAGCACGCAGCCTTGTCTGACTCCTGTTTAGATTTCTATTTGGTTTGTTTCTCTGTCATCTACCCGTATAACAGCTGTTTGGTTGAAGTATAGAGTTTTGATTAGAACAATATCTTTGGAATCTAGTTTTATGTTTAGTGCTTGGATAAGCTTACCGTGTTGAACTCGGTCGAACGATTTTTTGATAATCTATGTAACATATGAACACGCTTTTATTATATTCCCTGCACTTTTGCTGTAATACCGTCATTGCAAACAGTGCTTCTCTAGTTCCCATTCCGCTTTTAGTGAATTTTCTAAGAAAGTGGGCCGATTTTGATAAAATTTGGCATGTACCTTTCTTTTGAAAAAAAAACTTGGATAAGTTCGTTAGCCAGAAAAATCGAACGAGGTTTTCCGGGAAAATTTTGAGTTTTCATTCGAAAAAAATTCTTATCTCAAAAAGTAATAAGCCGATTTTAATAAAATTTGGCATGTACCTTTCTTTTGTAAATGGCTTTGACAAGTTTGTTAGTCAAGAAAATCGGACGAGGTTTTCTGGGAAAATTTTGAGTTTTCATTCGAAAAAAATTTTTATCTCAAAGAATAATAAGCCGATTTTGATACAATTTTGCATATACCTTTCTTTTGTAAATGACTTTGACAAGTTCGTTAACCAAAAAAATCGGAGGAGGTTTTCCGGGAAAATTTTGAGTTTTAATTTGAAAAAAAAATTATCTTAAAAAATAAGAAATCTATGATAACCAAATTTGGTAGGTAGGTTTACGATATAAAAAGTAAACTATACACCAAAATTTAGATTTATATGTTACAAGAAAAGAAAGTTATAATAAAATATTTTGTGCCAGATCATTTCTATGAAAATTCACTACCATAACGCACTTGCTGCGTCCAGGCTTTTTATATATACGTTGTTGGATAACTTTTAGTAAGACTTTTAATGTGTGGCTCATAAGGCTAATTAATCGGCAGTCATCGCACGACTTAGGATTACTTTTCTTGGGTATAGGTAATAGGACAGATTTTAACCATTCGTCTGGTATTCGATCATCATTGTATATTTTATTAAATAATTTGGTTAGACACTCTATATTTTTATCGTCCAAGATTTTCATTAGTTTGGCTGGAATTTCGTCCGGCCCTGGAGCTCTGCCACTTTTAGAGTTTTTAATTACGTGCTCCACTTCTGATTTCAGAATTTGTATGTTATTATCGTCCCTGTCATCGGTTGGTGCTATTTCGTTCATTTCTTCTCTATTATCTGCAAATAAGTCTGTTATGTATGTTTCCCATGTTGTTTTTTATTTTTTCTGATAACTGGAGCTCTCCATTTCAATTTCTTATTACTAGTGGTATTCTCTTCCGTGTGTTACCAGTAATCTCTTTCAGTTTTTTGTGTAGGTTTCCTGTGTCGTTCTTTATGCTCAGCTCTTCTATTTCTTGGCAATTCTTTTCTATCAGCGTTCTTTAGCTTCCTTGATCATGTATTCTATTCGTTTTTTTATTTGATTATATTTTTGTTTATTTCTTTCCTATATTTGCGTTTTTTGTCAATAAGAAGTATAATATCTGGTGTCATCCAAACATTCTTTGAAATTTGTTTCTGTCCTCCAACAATTGTTTCACTTGTGTTAATCATAGGAACCTTCATCACTTTCCAGGCACTGTTTATATCTTTTGTTGTAGTTACAACCATACACGGGAATAATTACGCCCTATACTGAAATACTTTGTTTCCCCTATACTGAAACATTTAATTTCCAATACTAGGGCAACTTCCATCACCAAAATATGTAATTTACAATACTAGGGAAACTTCCACCCTACACTAAAACCCTAAAAACACACACAACAAAAACATGAATGTAACCAGTGCTAAAGCAATCACATAATTACCCTTTCACCTCCTATCTGAGTGCAATTTAATAACTCCCAGGCTAAAATATATAATTAATTCACACGATTACCAATGTGCGACTTTCTTCCCCGCTTTAAAATTCCACCAGTCTTTTCTTTCATACGTGGCGTACCCAAAATGGCGTATTACATCTCCCCTCACGCGTTTTGCTGTGTATCCAATTACTTCTCCAAGAACACACTCAATTCCAATTTAATTGTAGACAAATCCCCAACTCTTAGGGTGGATGAAACCTCTGTTTCAACCCCTTTTATAACACTTAAACCACACAAAATTTGTAGACGCAACCACCTGTTTTCGAAGCCGATTTCAACCCGATTCCCTCTATCTTATTTCTCTTCCCCCGGCCGCTGTCCATTCATTCCACCGATACGTAGTTGTTGCACTTGCGCCAACGATCTATCTCTCTCTGTCCCGCCTATACCTTCCACATATATCCAACATTGTTCAACGCTTCCCGATAGTTTAATTCTTGACGCCAACTGTCGCTGTCCAATCTCGCTTTACGTTGACGCTTCTAACTACACAGCATGCGGCCATATACAGTGTGTCCCATAAAAAGCAAACAGGCAACAAGTGAACAATTCAACAAACCAAGTCTAAAACCATGTCAAGCAAGCATAAATTAAGCCATAAAAATAATTATAGTGAGAAATGCTATTTTAAATTGCTGAACATGATAGTAGATATACCAAAAGTTATAACCAACGATTATATACCGTTACAATACAAAAATAATTAATGATTTTTCTTGGTTTAGTTGTCTTCAAATACAAATGCAATGAATCTGCTCTTTTCTAGAGCAATTCCGCAAACCTACTAAACAGCTTCACTATCTAGATATTTAACTTCCATTAGAAATCTTTATATCAAGTTTATTTGTTACAACTTTCATGGCCTACTGAACGTCCATTTGAATACTTATATAAATAAACTGTTACCTTGCCGAAAGCAACCTCAAAATGGATACTCAACCAACATGAGATAAATTATTAAAAAGCTTCTTCTATGCGTAATTCGACAAGCTGAAAATGTAATGTCGCTATCATAAGAAAAAGTAAGTGAAAACCAAAAAGGAACCGGTTGTCACTATTCATGCCAAAATATATGTCTTCAAAAAAGTGTCTCAAAGAATTGAAGGTCCCAAAAGTCTCAGATCAAGTGTAACTCAGCTAGGACACAAAAGCAAATTCGCCAAACCTTCGGTTTCCTCAAATATCTTAGAAACGATCATAGTTAGCCTCGATTTCTTAACGGATAGGAATTGGGCGCAAAATTGGCTAAAACTCTCCCTTTTTAACCCATGTTGCAGATTTCTACAGTTTCCGGGATGCCAATGGCAAGCATCGAATTTGGAACACACTGTATATTTCTCTAAGATACACAAACAATTTTTTATACACTAGTTATATATTTCAAATGTGTTGCGGTGGTGCTTCAGAAGTTTTGGCCACGTCAATATGTATTATTTTTAGAAAGATCGCACCACCGAATTGTTTTCTTTTCTTCTTACAATGTACATTCTAGATTAAACCAAGCAGCGCAAAAAGCAACTAACCACAAATATATGATAATTAAATTAATCTGGGCCCCAGTAACAATTTCATTAATTAAGAGACATTTGTGACTCGGGAGGAACAAGTCGTTGTTACAGAAAGCGAAATTTCTATTCAAATTCACCTACCCGAATAAGAATATTTATCAAGCAGATTCACCACTGATTTATTTATACAGATTAAAAGCTTTTGTGTCTATAAATTTGGAATAAAGTTAGATCAGACAAATTGAGGTACGGCCATGTAGCCGTCTTTTGTACTGTATTATTAACGGGTAAATGAATCGGGCGATGCCAGGAAGCCGGACTCGGAGCTATTGGAGTAATGAAGTCTAATTGTATCCCATGCATATGCGATGGAACGCTCTGTCAAGTTTGGAGCGTCCTCTTTACCTCACGCCTCTGTATTCCAGATCGGATCTTTAATCTACATATTCCTAATTGATCTGATCACATCTGAACACCCATCAGCCACAATATTAATTAATCAAAGGGCACACTGTCAATCTATTTGAGATGATACCATCAACCGTCAATCATTTTAATTTGAAAAAATCTGGACACAACAAGTGCGTTATGGTAGCGAATTTTAATAGAAATGACCTGATTTTCAGGAAAATTATATATATATATATATATATATATATATATATATATATATATATATATATATATATATATATATATATATATATACAGGGTGAGTCAGTTTATAGTAACAAAACTCAAACGTCGTATTATATGCGTCAAAATAATAAGTTTGGTAGATGAACCACTATCGATAATGACTTCGCTTGGAATATACAAGGAGTCAAAATTTTATTTAAAAAAATAGTAAAAATATATTGTAGTTTCAAAACGGCTTAAACTATTTTGATGAAAATTCGCACAGTTTTACAGCTATGTACAGCACATTTTTTCATGGAAAATACGAAATTATTTCATCCAGTGCCGGAGTTACAGGGGCGTCTGTAATTATTCATCAATGGAAAAATTATAGGCCATTGTTTATTCTGGATTCAAACATTTTTTTAATCTCCAATAACTTTGGAAGAAAAACATTGTAATGAAGTTCGCATTTATTAAGGTTTAGCGAATAATTCATTTAGGCGGTGTAAATAACGGATATTTGCTAGGTAATGAATCTGACTGATTTTAGATACACTTCAGAGTATGAAAAGTCGTCACAGGCGGAACGTGGACTTTGTAGGATGGAACGCATAGCGCCGGTCTGACAGGCGCGATGAGATTCATTCTAGGTGCGTCACGTAGTGCATGGCAAGTGAGCGAACCGAGAAACGCAACGTTGAGGAGAGATGCCTTCAGCCCGTGGTCGCGACAGCAGGTACCGGTGGTCGTACGTTAGTTGTAAAGGTTTTAAAAGCGTCAGTTAGGTGTAATAACTGGCAAGTTTATTTCGCTGTACTACGGAGTACTGAAAAGCAGCGTATTATTTATTTATTAGTAAAGAACGAGAGTCTAGGGTGACTGTGTTCTGTTATCATAGTTTGCAAGGTTAGTTATACTTCGGAAAACTTAATAGTAAGTATAATTGCAAACTGGAATAAATGTTTGGGTGTTTTATTAATGCTGTTCTATGTGAAATGTTAACAGCATGTTAGGATTTAACACGTATAGAGGGTGTACTGTATGTAGGAGTGACAAAACTGGTCAAGGGTTACCCATTTAAGGAAGGTCAAAGTCAGGTAAATAATTATACCGTATTATAGTAGAATTAGGTTGTTTTAGCGAATCATAGCGTGTTATACAGGGTGGACTACGTTTATTTCGAGGGACGTATTGTCCTTGAAGTACGCATGGGTCTATTCAGAATGGTACGTAACCGCTGGATAGCACTGTTAGCTATATAGGGTGTTCGACAGAAATAGGGGACATGTTATCCGGTGGTATTAGTTAGCAAGTTAGATTATTATAAGCGTGGGAACCGTTTGCCTACCCACCTAGCAGAGTACGACTGTAAGGGAATTGCGGCAATAGAGCCCAGGGGAAAGTAGACCCCCCGACTGAGCCGGAATTTATAGCGGGGCCATTTTCCGTTTGATGCATGTGTATGTCGCTTTCCGCTTGACGTTGCTTTGCTATGCCTTGTTGTTTGCTGTGCTAATGCTAATCTCACGCTTTATTTGTAATAAATAGCACCAATATTATTTTAGTCGAATATCATATTATTTTTAAATATTAACGTATTTGTATCATTTCCACTATGAAAGAATGTCTTATCAGAGATAACGTTATCTGACCTGAGATATGTTTTCTCTTTATTCGCATGAACTGTAGAGAATTTTTGGTTCTAATAATTTATGGATTTTTATTGCTGTCATTTTCATTTGTAAATATTTTAAATAATATTAGAGGATTTTATAAAATTAGTTGCCTTTCACTGCACTGCCTGTAGATAGTTGCGCTAGTGTAGGTGTGTTTAAGCTAGAATACGGTGACGGATTGTAACTAGCTGAGGTATATCGTAATTTATATTTACCTGTTCATGATAATATTTCTGCTTCCAACTTTGTAAACTAGGAAAACAGCCATTATTCGGCAGTAAGTAATTAAAGCCTACTTACCTCCCGAGAACTCTATGGGATATAATAACTTTCGACCCCTGGCTATAGTTTTCTTCTCCACTCGAGCTACCCTAGTGCAAGGCTGTTATGAAACAGTAACTTTGTGGTGTTCTGCGAGGGCCTTAGCAGAAGTCCTCACGGGGATCTGACCTCGTCCTATTTAATAGGGAATAAAGATGGTGCTCGAGGAGATTTAACTTAGAATATTTAGGTCACGCCCGAAGGACGGATTGGCAACTTATCTGTCGGGCATCTGCTTAGCCGGGGCATCACAACATATCTCCTGGTATAGATCGGTATCGTGTACCGTTTTCGAGAAACAAAAATAAAATCAATTTTAGTGCATGTTAAAATCAATTGCAATTAATAAACGGATCTTTGAACAAAACTTTGTATTTTCTATCGATTTCCAGCAAACAGGCTAACATACATTAACAATGAAAATTAATTATTACTATGTCTAAAGCAAATTTTTAAAATGAAGACCGTTTTGCTCAATGCAAAGCTGACAACGACGCTCAATGGATCTTTGTGTACCAACTCAGTGATCAATCATTATCTCTTGACAAGTACTTTGCATTCGCAGCTTCAGGTCTTAGACGGTTGTGACCGGAGTGGCATAAACATTTTCTTTAAGGGGGTGAAATCGGGTTACCGTGCAGCCCACAAAACTTGACCACCGCGCCCGATCCATTTGCTTTGGAAATTCATGTTGAGCCAATTTTGAACGTTCGTCCAAAATGAGCCGGGCAACCACATAACTAAAACGAAGCTAGTTCTCTCCGAATTAATGGAGCACCATCCCATATATCAGCGTAATTTGTTTCCAAAAAATCCAAAAAATTTGCTGTATTTACTCGATTGGGCAAGAAAAGGTGTCCGCACAAATTGTTATGAATAACTCCAATCCAAGCATCAACACAAAACTCATGTTGGAATTTTCTTGGCCTGATGGCATGGGGATTTTCGTGCACCGAATTTATTCGATATTGCGTTAGGCTTGTTATTAATATTGATTTAAGGTACAACAAATACAACAGTGATAAATAATATCTCATAGGATCCTCGACCTAACCAGCAAAATCAAAAATGAAAAAATTGGTGTTTTACACTGAAGTAAATATCACCCCCTCCGGATGCTGCCCAATAGTCACAAAGGAGACCAAACACGCTAGTCAAAAACCCGTATACCTTACCATAGCTCAACTTTACGTCATTTCTTTTCCACCAGTTTACCTACACATTTTCACCTAACGACTCTCTTCTTTGACTTTCAATTTTACACACTCTCACTTCACACTGCCATCATCCCCTACTGTTCTGTTACCCTATCGTTCTCTTGCTCGCTCCTTCTATCATTGTCTACAGTTTTCAAAACATTTCTACCTCTAAAATCACTCACTCAACCTATATAATATATTTGCTATGTCAGTGCAAATATTTGCTATCATATATTATTTCTGGTCTCCTATACCCCGCTCTACATCACTTTATAATATTTTTTAAAGTAAATCAATTATCAGCAACATATGTTCTTAGCGCTTTCTTAAATTTGTATTTGCTTTTAATAGTCTTAGTGGAAGTTTGTTGTACAATTTTGGGCGAAAATTTTATATACATCGCTGAGATACCGTTTTTCTGTGATAAGAAGACGACGAAGCAGATGTGTTACTTATGCTCTAGTAACATGATATTGTTGTTCAGCACTAGGTACTTTTTTATTTCTGTGCATAAGGTGAATGGGGGTTAGAATATACAGCCCCTGATGTCTAATGTTTCTTTCCCGTAAAGTAACTATGTGGAAGACGAAAGATCATTTTAAGAAGTCTTAGAATAAAATGCTGCGTAATTTGAAGAGGAAACAAAGTTGTACCGTAGGCAGACCTTCAACATGTCATACAATACCTGAAAGTCGATTCGACAAGTGCCCTATAAATTGTAAGTAAGGTATCATAATTTAGGATATATCTTATTTCATGAAAAGTTATAATTGATTGTGTGTTTGTTCTTAAGTTAATTCTTTCTACATGGCACCGCCGCTTTGGATGCTGGTTAAGCTCCACTACTAAATACCTTAAGCTATTAACATTACCCGCAGTTTCATTTTCATTGATAACGATGTTTCTCGAGGAAGGAGGCAGACACGAAACTGTGGGGGTAAAATGCACATATTTGTTTTTTTTTTTCAGTATTAATATAAACGGAATAATTTTCAATGCATTATACAGGTCCTTCATGATAACAGTTACTCTATCATATGTACATATATATATATATATATATATATATATATATATATATATATATATATATATATATATATATATATATGTTTGAATTTCACTTTGCCCCACCATTTCACTTTACCTTATATATATATATATATATATATATATATATATATATATATATATATATATATATATATATATATATATATATATATAAGGTAAAGTGAAATGGTGGGGCAAAGTGAAATTCAAACATTCAAATAAGTTAAGTGGTGCCACCGCTCGGCTTTAATGCTAGTTGCTACCAATTCCGCAATCTATTGTTGTCTGAAGGAGATCAATTCACGCCTGTGTGCTTTCACGAAAAAAAGTGTGATTTTCCTTCTTTTGCTGTAACATTTACAGGTAAGTGTGAAGTGTTGTACATTAGCATGTTTGATCTTACGTTAGTACTAGTATTTGTGCAAGATAATATTAAGTTACACCCGTCTTTTCACATACGCAAGTTGTTTATAGGTTAACTTTTAAAATAGTCAATGGTCTTTTCTTGATTAATGCAACATTGGAGTAAAGCAAAATGCCTTTCCAGGGGCAAAGTGAAATACTATTGCACTTTTCCCCGCTATTATTTCTTCTTACATCTACCTACAAATATGTAATATGATTTGCATCTCTCTACTTAGTTTAGAGTGATGACAGTATGCGTACGTACCAAAGAAAAACAAACCAGCAAGGATGGTCAGAAGTGGCTATGAAAAATGCTGTGGTTGCTGTTTGATCTGGGACTCTGAGTCAAAATAATGAATAGGGGGCATTAAAAGCCCCAAGAAGGAAGTTAGGTAGATTTATCACCATTTTTACAAATGATCCGGAAAATACTTTTGTGGAACACAATCTTCAAATGGATCGCCGATTTTTTGGTTTATCGTACAATGAGTTTCGTTCCTTGGCTTTCAATTTGCGGACCTCAATAAAATACCCCATAATTTCAGCAGAGAAAAAAGTTTAGCAGGAACGAAGTGGTTATATATGCTTCTACGGCGACACCCAGAACTACCATCTTTTGCGATGATACACTTAATAGCCGGCGTTATTTTGATATGTTAGGGGGGTGTGGTCCCTTAGCCTGGTCATGCGATGGTCGTTCTCTCGACTGATCTACGCGTGACTTAGCTACTGGACTCTTAGAGTCTGGCTCCACGTGCCACCCCTGGCGCGACTGTCGGCAATGGGAATAACTTCAAGGGCTGATGGTCTACTAAAGTATCAATCCTTCGCACACACGCTACACACACCCATACGAACACAGACACGACACACATAGATCGGATTGGGGGCTTCTCGGGCTTCGGCGTGGACTCCGGGGAGGGACTCCGAACAGAGCCGGCTTTGGACTGGCAGCGTCGTGCAAACCAGGTTCCGCACACCTGGCGCCGCTTGGACAGTACAGGGGCCCACCCTTGCCTTGGCCGGTGTAGGGGGCTGCCCTATCATTCATTCGAAAAATCCTCGATCGTGTCAGCAGCACCGGGTAGCTCCGGAACAGGGGGTTAGCTGCACGCTTTGGGTCTCCACGGCGTGGCCGCAGAGCCGCTCTTAATGGAATCAAGTCTCATCATGGATGAACCGCTGAGGCGCGGTGGGGTGACCTCCCGTATCTATACGCTCACCAATCCATAAGCACACCCTCACACATACAACCCTCTTTAGCAACCATGAAGAGACACCAAAGGGAAGATGGTAACATGCCAAAGACCAGCGAGGAGGTAGAAGGTAGAGAGATCCCTGTCTCTCCAAGTAGCTCCAGCAGGGAACTGGATGAAGCTCTTCTCCGCTCTCCTGGCGTGGGGTCCCGGGTGGAACCGCACGGCTCCGTCGTGGACACTGCTGCCATGGGGAGCGATGAGGGACGAACTTCGTTGGCTGCGAGTCCGGCCGGCCCCATGGACGTGTCCATGGGAGGGACCGAAGACGAGGAGTCGCGAAGGAAGCGTAGGAGGGAAAGGAAAGGAAGTGGAGAGTCCAGAAAAGGAGGCGTGAGAGGGAGGAGAGGCAACGACGCCGTCAAGGGGGTGTTAGCCCCTCAGAGGCTTATGCTGACTCGGCATCGGTGGCTTCGCAGGATGTGCAGCCGCCGCAAATCCCCTCTGCCTCTGCGGCCGGTCGGGCTGCTTCCGAGCCGGGTGACCCATCGTGAAGGGAGGACTACACGCTGGCCAAAGCGTACAGGCTAATCAGCCTTACATCATTCCTGCTTAAGGCATTCGAAAAGATAGTAGATAGGTTTATGTTGGGAGGCATCCTAAAGGATCACCCCTTCCATAAAGCTCAGCACGCGTACCAGCGGGGGAAGTCGACAGAAACGGTGCTCCATGCTGTGACACAAAAGGTGTAAAGGGCCATACACTACGGAGAGAGCGCATTAGCTGTGTTTTTCGATGTGGAGGGGGCCTTTGGTAAGGCAGGGACGGATACGGTCTGTACCGCCCTACACGATAGGGGAACGCCGAGGTCCCTAATAAGCTGGGTGGCGAGCATGCTGGAGGACAAGAGAGTTTCGCTGACCTTGAGAGGCCGGGGGCTGGACGTTGGGGTGATGGGCGGTTGTCCTCGGGGCAGCTGCCTTTCGCCCCATCTATGGTGTCTGGTCATGAACGGCCTCTTGGAACGACTCTCTGAGAATGGCTTCTACGCCCAGGCGTACGCTGATGATGGCCTGGTCTTAGTCACCGGCAAATTCCTCAGCGTCGTCTGTGAGTGCATTCAAGCTGCCTGTAGCATAATCAAAAGGTGGTGTGGTGAGTAGGGACTCTCCGCAAACCCGGCGAAGACGGAGATGATCCTATTTACCAAGAAGAGGAAGGTAGAGGGGTTCAGGGCGCCCGTGATGTTTGGAAAACCTTTAGCTTTAGTGCGGGAGGTCAAATATCTGGGGGTGATCCTGGACCCCAAACCAAAAAGGGGGTCGCAAATAGAACGAGTAGTGAGGAAGGAAGTAGTGACCCCCTGGCAGCTGCGTCGTGCGATAGGGAGGACCTGGGGACTTAATCGTCGGATATTTCATTGGATCTACACTGCGATCGTCAGTTTTCTATAAAAATTCACTAAAAAATACCTCTCTAAAGGCCGCCGACTTGTTGGACATACTGTGGAGTCCATAGGGGGAGGGGGGAACGGAACCGGTCCGCGTCCACTGCTTCACATAAATATTGTCCTTTAAATTTGGGTTGCTTTATATCTGTTCAAAATTGAATCTCTTTATTTATTTAAATTAACTGACTAGTATTTATTTCTGGTCAAACTAAAGCAATTTTGAGACCCACAGTGTATATGAAAATTTACTGCAAAGGAATATAAGATTTGTAGGCTTTGGAAATGAGATGTTTGCTTATTGGAACGGATTGAAAAAATTGATCAGGGTTTGTTGTAAATACTAAAATAGAAAACACTAACTGGAAAGCTACGTGACTTGTATTTTTAATTGAAATTTTTGGGGCAAGAGTTAATAGGGGTGAGTTCTGGTAACGACATGTGCAAAACTAACATCAAAATATGCCCTACTGAAAAATGTACTGTATGAAGATTTAAAAAATACACTCCTGATATCTGGGGCTTCTTTTAATTTGAATAAAGTTCAGAATAATACATCATTTTTATTTTCAAAAATATGAGCTTCAAAGTTCACGTATATAAATTTAGTTATTAAAACTCTCTGTAACGTAGAGCATAATACATGTGTTACAATAATAGTAGAAACAACGTAAACAAGTTTCCTAAATATATTTTTCGAATAGTACAACCAAGACGATAAACATACATTTGTTTGGTGCGGTTACAATAAAGAAAAACCAACTTTCTCACAATTTACGGGTAACGAATTCAGCTGGCCGATTTCCAAGTTAGGGTTCTTATCTTTCTTGCCGTAGGAAAAACTTCTTATATCGTTTTCGAATGTAAAAGACATTATTGAATTCTATTCGGTGATATCAGCGCAAGCTGCACTCTCGTTTCCACTCGGTCTAGATTAATCTTAAAATGAAAGAAGCAGTTCTTTGCTTATGAACGCTTTTATCTATGTTCTGTAGCGCATTTTATTGAAAGTAGGTTTAAGGTATGTAACAACTTTCTGAAAATACGTAACCAAATATTATCAGCCAATTGAAGAAAATAGTTTTGGCTAAAAACATTTTATTTTATTCAGAAATCGGTTGAGTAAATGCTTAACTGAACAACGAAAACAAACTAAACGCGAATGCCTTGAAATACTATCAAATATGTAGAGATTCCTTTAAAGAGCTACTTTGTAAATGAGTACGCATATGTACAACAAAATAATATATGATACCTTTAAGTACTAAATGTAGTTTGGAACCTGTGATGATCACTGATAAGTACAGTTGGAGGACCCAAATCACCACAGACCTGACGATCCTTTTACTAGTAAAGTTAACGTCATCAAAGGACCAAAAATTCTAAACATCACTTTTTATACTGTGTCTTGCGTAAACACCGATACCGAGAGGGAGACGAAATCGCTGGAAAATTTTCTGTGTATTGTAATTTAGTTGAACTTTCGTTATAACTTTACCTGCCAAGTTTAGGAATACTTATTATATCGAAGACAGAATGCAAACAAAGACTATAAATCAGCGGCGGCGGTCCGTTTAAGGAACATTTGTTTTTTGTTGCCTTATAAATCTAAATTCTCTCGTACGCATCTAGCTTGGCTTGTAGTCTAACATTTTTGATACGTTTCAGTTTTTCTTTATAAAAGTTTATAAATGTGCCGGAATTAAATTGAACAGAATTTGGAAAATGCCGCTAAATATTTTCAATCTGGTTAGAAAATGACATTAAGTGTGCGTTGCAAAGTTAAATAGAGAGAACGAAGGTCGATATATTAAACGATTTTGTCGTTGTCATTGCTTATAGTCAACATAGGATCGCACAATTTGATTGACATATTCAAACTAATCGAAAAAATTCAGATCCTTTAGAGTTAATTCTTTATTAATATCAGCTACTGAAATTTAACATATGTGCGTATGTTCAGAAAATCACACACTACCTGGATAACAGCGATCTGGCGGTAGCTGCGTTTCTTGACATTGAATAAGTATTTACCAAATGCACTACCAAACTGCCTCTACGAAGCTGCTGTCGCTAGAGGGGTGGAGCCTACCATGTGTGGCTGTATCGGTAGCATGCTGCTCAATCGGACCATTATTACCTGGTTGCAGGGAGGGCTTAAGCTTCAGCTCTACGAGGAAGGGGGGGGGGGGGGCAGGGAGAAGTATTATTAACCCCGTTACATCAGCCGCTCTGGAAATCCTCCTAAACACCACCTTTGGCTGGAGAGGGAGTCTAGGTGGACAACGTACAGATTAAAACAAATTACTGACAGCAGGCGAAACGCATTCAGTTTGGGAAGGACCGGACTCCTCGATCACATTGAGTATCATTAGGTTCTCAGAATGGTCTCAGACCTGAGTTCTACTAAGATTAGTAGGGATCTGCCTTTCAAGACGATCCTCTCTGAAAGCGAGGACTGGGAGCAAAACCAAGTGACTCTATTGAGGGAAAATCTCTGCTGGTACACTGGCGGCTCCAAAATTGATCGAGGGGTAGCAGCTGGCGCATATGGGAGCAACACCGATGCAAGAATATCATCTAGCCTTGGAAAATACGGAACCAGGCAGAAGTGTATGCAATCGAGATGTGTGCGAGGGAAATTACACCAGACCATTGCACATACAAATCGATAAAATATATTCAGGTAGCCAGGCTGTAATGAAGGCAATTGGCCCCTACCGTTGCAGTTAAAAAACGGTATGGAGTTGTACATCTGCTCGAACTAGGCAATCAAGTGTCGCTGGTCTGGATACCGGGTTACTCGGACATTTTGGCCTAAAAGACCGTTGCGCGATCCCCGAGGGAAATACTGTGACTTACCTTCAATCCTTCCGAATAAACGCCGGCCCTTGTCACAAGTTCCCCACCATATCCGGCCTTGAACCAGACGTGCGCGTTCCATGATAGGCCCGTCGTCTCCCCCTGCCATTCCTCGCGGCCGTGGATTACTACTGTAAACCTGTTTTCCGTGCAGATACGCGGGCTCGCGAAGTCTGGCCTAATTTCAAGCATGGGATCTTTCACGATATCCCAAATCTTCCAGTGTCCACGGCAGCCTGGGCTGGCTTTCAGTCTATCATTGCAAGCTAGTCTGTATAGTCCTAGCCTAGCCTCCCCATGTTAACTAAGTGTAGGTGGGAGCAGATCCAGCAACACCTCCATGGCGGCTGTTGTGGTTAAGGTCATGGGCCTTGTGATGGATAGGCCAGCCATCCTTTGAATCTTGTCCAGTTTTTGTTTGGCACTGGATTGCGTCACCTTAGGCCACCATACCAGTGCCGCGTATGTTAGCGATAGTATGACGACCCTTGTGTATAGCCCGTGGGACATACTAGGTCTCAGTGCCCACGTTTTTTCATATAGCCGCCTAGCGACGGCTAGGGACATGTCTGCCTTGCGCAGTATTTTTTCAAGGTGGTCGTTCCAGGTTAACTTGGAGTCCAGTACGACCCGAAGATATTTTGCCTGCCTGGGCATAGGAATGTTTATACCATTTAGAGTCAGAGTTCTGTGGCTCTCCCACTTCCCCCTTCTCGTAAATGGTATGACAGTGGCTTTCTCGGGGCTCACCACGAGCCCCTAGCTGACGATAATCTTTCCACCTTTTTCAGTGCTGTCCGCATACGCTCCCAGACTGAATGTGTAACCTTTCCTCTGACTATGAATGCAGTATCGTCGACAGTCTGTACCTCGTACCAGAACATGTGCTGGGGATATCATCATGCACAGCAAAACGCAATCTAAAGACCTGGACAGATAGAAGGACGATCCAGCAATGACAATATCCGCCAGAATTAGCACACTATAAGGCCTTCTTTAATAGCCTTTAAAAGACTAGGGCTAAAATAACTTCTCGAGCTAAACAGATAACAACTGAAAACTTCAGTCGGCCTGTATACAGGAGACTGCCGCTTGAGACACCACCTGCACCGGAAGCGTTCTCGGTCAAGAAACCGAGTGCCAGCTATGTATGGAGAACAGCAGAGCACGTGCTATGTTTCTGTCCGCAGCCAGACAGAACAGGACACCTGATGTTTGGCAAACATAATTTTCATCAGAAGATCTGGGTCAACCTTCGCCCGCAAAAAATGGCAACTTCTGTAGGAGGCTGAATTTGTTGGGTGAAATATAAGACAATTAAGCGTGAACCACAATAGACTTTAAGGTCGTACACCACAATATAACCCAATATAACCTAATGTGTGTGTAGAAAAAGAATGGCATTGGAAAGTTAACCCACGTCCACGGGCTCCATTTATGATAAATAAGTTTCAAGGTAAGTTGCAGTTTATATTGTAAAACGTATGAAAATTTGCTACTACAACGCACATACTAGAGAAGTCAGGAGACTTCTCTATTTCTCTGGTAATTTATGATTTTGCAAATTATTGATAAATATATTGATTTTTTGATATTATATTTTTCTCATCTTACTAACCCTTACACCTAAATAAGTCTTTAAACAGGTATTGTAGTCAACAATGTGTGTACTAGATTGCGGTGGTTTTCCTTGCAATATGTGTAGGATGAATGCCTTTATAGGCACACAATATTTAGTTAGTGTATGTAGATGCGGATGACATTTTTATGCTAGCATGCGACCAATACACTTTATTACACATACATAGTTTGTTTAATATATTCCAGTAGGCTGCCTTTTGATATAAGCACGTAAACATCGATTATATTTCGCTAGATTCATTTTAGCCTCACAGCCGTTATTGTGAAAGACTATTAAATACAATATCTAGTGCTCGGTAACTTGAACTGTATATGCTACAGCTTTATTGACATGACATGATATCGAAAATAGTTGCTGCTAGTGACATATTGAAAAATTTGGTGGTTCACATAAAAGCTAAAGATAAAACAACACAAACGTCGGGTATCTATGAAATATGTTGCAAGAATATTGTAAACTCCGATTATGTTGGGCATACTAGAAGATCAATAAAAATAGTTTTCGAGAGCATTTAGCGCAATTGCGTTATGGGACTATGAATAAATCATGCGTTGCTCAATATATTTGTGATAATAGTCACCACGTAAATAAATAAACTCTTAAGCTAATTAACAGTTTTAGATAAACAAACATGTTCCGTAAAACGATGTATTCGCAAAAATGTCTATTTTGCATTATTACCAGAGCTTAAAATAACTTTGAATGCTCTATCAATAGCTCCAACTGCCAAAGTAATAGGCTATACTATTCCTGATTTACACAGCTGGTTAAACAGTGTAGTCGCATATTTTTTTATTAATTTTACCATGGCCAAACATGGTAACCAAAATTTTTGCCATAATTTCCCTTGGCAAAACAAGCTAATGTCTCATACCGCTGGATGTGTGGTTACAATACTGTATAAAAACAATGGTAAAATGATCTATTATACAATACGCTGTTTTATCATTGGAGGGAATAAACTATGTAGGATATCAAACAACGCCTTAGTAGCAAAATACGTGGTTTTGCCGCAGTATGTATTATGTTTTAGTATAAGCTGCATGTTTTTATAAGTGCTCCTGCTGTACTCATTACGACATAAGTTGGCCGTAATATCTTTTTATAAATGTAATTTTTGTAAAAGGAAAATGTAGATTTTTCTTGAAGGAAATTGTTGAAATATTTCATGTAAAATTTTCTTCTGGAATGTTTGCCAGAAAGCTTTTAGTGAATTTTCTCTAAAAAAAAAATCACTAATGAGGAGATCCAGATTTCTGAATTTTGAAAACATTTCTTCAAATGAGCGCTAAGTAGGCACCCTAGAACACATATCCGGGGTCAGTTTCGATTTATATATATATATATATATATATATATATATATATATATATATATATATATATATATATATATATATATATATATATATATAGGTATCACACCGATAACTCAAAAAATAATAGGCCGATTTTGACTAAATTGGGTGAATACCATCCTTTTGCCAGTGGCTTGGACAAGTTCGTTATCCAGGAAAATCGGCCGAGGTTTTCCCGAAAAATTTTGTAATTCCTTTCAAAAAAAAATTATATCTCTAGAAATAACACAGTAAGGGCAACCAACCAGGGGTTTATATCGTTATAGGTCAATTACCTACCAAAATTTAGCTTTGTAGGTTTAAAAAACAAACCAGTTGTAGACATTTCAAGAAAAATAAATTGGGGTTTTCTTCAAAACGTCAAAGTCGCGATTTAAAGCGTCAAAATTGGCAACATTTAGGCAAAGAACTTGAATCTAATACGGGCTATGGACACAAATTGTCTCAAGAAGAATGTTTTATAAACCCTGAAATCTTAGTTTCAACCGTCATCGTCCTTCATTTTACTAAAATATTTCCAGAAAATTTATTTCAAATAGACCCTTTCTCTGATGCTTGGCACTGGTCTTAGCTAGAGTTTATCGTTTAATGGTACCTATATAATTTTTGTCGAATTTTCGTAAAAAATCAATAAATCTCAATATAGCCGTTATTATACAAGATATGAAAAAATTTGTATACATTAATTATAGGGTGCCTTAAGCTACTTCTTAAAAAATATTTCTATAATCACAGGCTGGCCCATAAGTCGTTGGTGATCCTTTTTTTTTTAGTCGAACACGCCTTATGTTATTGCCTTTTTGAATTTTCAATCGAAATATAATGTGTGTTTGTAAGAAAAAAATCTGGACGCAGCAAGTGCGCTATGGTAGCAAATTTTGATCAAATGCTTCATATTTGAAAAACTCTGGACGCAGCAAGTGCGTTATGGTAGTGAATTTTCTTAAATATGTTTTTATTGCAAATATGTCTGTTTTCTTTTTATTTAAGAAAGCAGGCATCAATTTTGGTTACCAGTATAACCTTATAGTAAAAACAATGTGCCCTGTTTCATAAAAATAACTTTATTGTGTGAAAATGTACAAAAATTTCCAAAAGTAAACTTAAAGTGTTCCCGTAAAAACTCGTTTCTTGGTCAACCTTATAGATTAATAGCAAATTGAGCTGTTCAAATATGAAGCATTTGATCAAAATTCGGTACCATAACGCACTTGCTGCATCCAGAATTTCTTTTCTTACAAACATGCATTATATTTCGATGGTAAATGCAAAAATGCAATAACATAAGGCGTGTTTGATTAAAAAAATAAGAAAATTTGTATCACTAACGACTTATGTGCCACCCTATGATTGTAGAAATATTTTTTTAAGATGTAGCTCAAGACACCCTATAAGTAATATATAAAAAAATTTCATATCTTGTATAATAACGGATATATTGAGCTTTATTGATTTTTTAAGAAAATTCGACAAAAATTATATACCATTAAACAATAAACTCTATAGCTAAGGCTGCTGCCAAGCATCAGAGAAAGGGTCTATTTTAAATGAATTTTCTGGAAATATTTTAGTAACATGAAGGACAATGACGGTTGAAACTAAGACTTCAGGGTTTGTAAAACATTCTTCTTGACACATTTTGTTTCCACAAACCGTACTAGATTCAAGTTATTTGCCTAAATGTTGCCAATTTTTGACGTTTTAAATCGCAACTTTGACATTTTGAGGAAAATTCCAATAAATTTTTATTTAAATGCCTATAACTTTTTTGTCTTTTGATCTACAGAGCTAAATTTTGGTAGATAGCTTACTTATAATGACATAAACCCGCGCACCAAATTTGGTTGTCCTCACTTTGTTAATTTTGGAGATATAAATTTTTTTCAAAAGAAAACTCAAAATTTTCCGGGAAAACCTGGGCCGATTTTCCTGGCTAACGAACTTATCCAAGCCATTTATAAAAGGAAGGTACTCACCAAATTTAATCAAAATCGGCCCATAATTTTTTGAGTTATCGGTGTGATACATATATATATATATATATATATATATATATATATATATATATATATATATATATATATATATATATATATATATATATATATATATATATATAACATATAAAAATTGAAACTGACCCCGGATATGTGTTCTGGGGGTCCTAATTAGCGCTCATTTGAAGAAATTTTTTCAAAATTCAAAAGTCGAGATCTCCTCATTAGTGAATTTTTTTTAAGAAAATTCACTAAATGCTCAATTTGCTATTAACCTATAAGCAAATACTTTATAATGACAATACAGGGCACTCCGACTGATTTCGTGTTTCCTAGCGGATAGTACTGATGTTACGTTGTTCGACAACGTGTAACACTAGCAATTGCTGGTGTTTAACTGTATGTAATTAGGTTTGAGCTGTGTTTTTTACAATAAATGTTAGTGGTAGGGTGTGTGCAATCTATAATTGTTCTAATTATAACGTACTAAATCTATCAAAGACATTTTGTAGGTTTCCAAAGGATGGCGAAACGTGAATATGATGTTTTGTGTTTTCTTTTGTTACCAGCGATTTTTTTACAAATTCGCCTAATAATTAATATTAAACAATAACTATAACATGGATTAACAATATTTTTTTATTATAGATGCAGAAAAATGGTACTGTTATCAAAAAGAACTAACTTGGGTATAGTATTGAAAACACAAGGTGCATTTTACATTTCAATGTCACTTCCAAAAGAATTAATTTGTTGAAGCAGAAGACAAATTCAAAATCACTTTTATGCCAATATGTACAGTTCGCAGAAGATAATTTATTGTGTAATATTTACCATCATGTACCTATTCATAGGTCAACTTCGTAAACGGATGGTTGAAAAGCTTCAATCATAACTTGTCTTCCAGTGCATCAAAAAAAAAAAAAAGATATATGAAGGCAAAAAAAGTTTTTCATTAATAATAAATGATATAAGAAAACTGTTTTTCTCTCTTCTTCTGTGTCCTTTTTTATTTCAGTATGGCATAAATTGTCACATTTTTTCGCATTTAAAATTATTTTACTTGGTAAAGGCTTTTAAGTATCTTCCCAAGACTAGTTTTTAAAGAGACAAGTATAAATAGCAGATTCAGCTCTATAATATATTTATGCACGGAAGTAAGAGTTAGTCTCACCTTTCATCTGCACAATTTCTTAATTATGTACTAAATATATTAGTTACATATTTTAAAATATTTGATTAATAAGACAGTTTTCATGTAGAGATATAGCAAATTGAGTGCTACCATTTATACCTAGTAGCTAGAACAATTATTTATATGTGAGTACAGATTGTAACTTAATATCCCCAAAAACAGCCATCAGTATATTCCTATACCTATCCTTGAAATAGTAGTCTAACGACGGTTTCAAGGTAGTATTTTAAATTATGATGAAATAAGATTTTGGGTAAGAGAAATTTTCAGAATTATTCATGCTGAATTCATTTAGGTTTCAAGTTGATTGTTGATACAAATTCTCTTTATAATTATGTAATCAGAAAATTTTCACTGTTTTGTCATGTAGTTTTTATATTCATCTATAATAAACCAATAATCTAAATTAAGAATATGCAGGTAAATATACAATTCAAATTATTCGCTCAGTTGTCAGTACTTCACGCGAGGTGGCGCTAGTGTACTTGTCACAAATATCAGCAATGCTAAAGTATATGAGTGTCCCGTATTGTCATTATATAGTATTTGCTATAAGGTTGATCAAGAAACGAGTTTTTTCGGGAACACTTTAAGTTAACTTTCGGAAATTTTTGTGTGTTTTCCAACAATAAAGTCATTTTGGTGAAACATGGCACATTATTTTTACTATATAGGTTATACTGTTAACCAAATTTGATGCCTGCTTTCTTTTAAAAAACACATATTTGCTATTAAAACATTTTTATGCCAATTCACTACCATAACGCACTTGCTACGTCCAGACTTTTTGTAAATAATTGTATCGTGCAGCTGTGCAAATAGATCGAATAGGTTTGTTGGCCAGGAAAAGTGGACCACTTTTTTGCAGGGATATTTGTTTAACTTTATTTTTGGCACATTTCTGTATTCCTCCAAACGACACAGCTATCTTGGTAAAATCTGGTACATTATTTCTAGTATATAGTTTATACAGTAAGGTACACCACTAATCAGAGATCGAGCCTTCACCCCCCACCCCCTACCCAACGGGTTCGTTCGGGAACGATACACGACACACCCGCCGAGCTTAAATCCAAGGCGGTACTATCTGGGCCCCGCTCCCGAGTATCAATCAAGCGAGGTCAATGCTCTATTCTTAAACCCACAGTGAAAACCTCTGTTGAAAACATATAGCGAATGCCTAGAGAGCACGTGTATGATAAGAGAGGTCGAAGAAGACGCCGGAAAGCTTTGTCGCATGTTGTGGGCGATATATTATAAAAGGAAGATGACATAAGTTTGTGTAATCGACGATCCGAAATGCAGAGGTATAGATGTCAAGGAATTGAAAATAACATGCCAGCACAAAAGCGCATGGAGAAATATTGTTACACAATAGCATGTTTTGCGGTGTGCCTAACCCAGTACGAAAATAGCATAACGGGTGGTAATTATTTTAGTAGCATATGTGTGCGCTGAAACGATGTATTCACAGAAAGCTGGTTTTTAGAAAATTGACATTAATCGTTCGGATTCCAATTTTTTTGTTATTTTTATTATTGCTTTGATATGCATCAAATCATACAAAAGTAAAATATTCGCACTATTGGATTATATTGAAAAAATCTAAGGAACAGATTGGTTTGCAATTATATTTTACTTCCACATCGTCACAACTTGTGGAAATATCGCATCGGCGACAAAAATTGCAATTTTTTTTGCCTAAACGTCGTAAAAAGTGTCAGATCAAATAGGAAGCATAATTTGGGAACAAAAATTTTCTTTGTCTGTCGGTCTCTATGTTTGTCTGTTTGTTGCCGCGGTAACTTTAGAATTAATTAATATATCTTCTTCAAATTTGGTATACAGTTAGCACCCGATAAATGAACAGTTCGGATTGTTTTTGGGTAAATTCTCTCCAGGGCGTATGGGGGTGTTTTTGTGAAAATTGACATTTTTGGTAAAACTCGAGTTTTATAAGTTACTTATTAGAAAACTTCAAATTTCATCACACGTTTGGTATTCTGTGCTGAAACTAAATAGGGACTTGAATGTGTGGGGGTGGAATATCGCTGACAGAAATTTACAACTTTTTTTTTGCTAAAACGGCGTTAAAAGCGTCAAAACCTATAAAAAGCTTGATTTTGGAACGACATTTTTTTAGTCTGTCGGTAGGTCTGTTGGCCTGTACGTCTGTCTGCTAGTAGGTGTAATAACTTTCGAACGAATTGAGATATCATCTTCAAATTTAGTATACAGTTACCACCCGACAGAGGGACGCCTTGACTTGTTTTTGGGTAAGATCGCTTAATGGGGTAGGGGATAAATGAGGGGTTGTTTTATAAAAATTTACATTTCTCACTCAACTCTCTGGTAATATAACGTTTCAGAAGTTTATTGGCACGAATACGAATATTTTCTTTGTGGTCAATCGTGGACCCTAAATTCATTTCATAAGAATGTCTTTCTGATCAGAGTAGATTATTACAGCTACGTGGAAGTTATCATTCTATCTGCAGCACTATTTTATAATATAAAAGTTTAAGACGCAGCAAGTGCGTTTTGGCAGCGCATTTTCATTAAATTCTTCCAATTTTAATAACTCAATTTACTATTAACCTAAGGTTTGTTGGCTAAGAAACAAGTTTTCTAGGAAACATTCTAACTCTGTTTACGGAAATCTTTTGTACATTTTCAAGCAACAAGTTATTTGGATAAAATATGTTATATTTTTTTATTTCAACAACATACCACGAGGACTTACAGCCTAAATACTATCGTACCATGGGTGTCGACAAGTGCATTCGCTCTGTTCCCCTGGTACATCTGTTGGGGGGAGCAGGTGGAGGAACTATGGAAGAAAGCTCCTCTGAGCAGTGCCGGTGCAGATATCTATAAAAGAGAATGAGAGAGGTCACCAACGGCACGTCGGTGGGGAAGAGATGGCAGCCTTTGGGTGAGGGTAGGGTCACCGATGAGACGTATAGCTCTTTTCTTAATGGAGTCCAGGATAGCGAGTGTAGAAGCGGAAGCAGCACCCCTGATGTGGGAGCAGTATTCGAGGTTTGGTCTTAATTGTAAAGTATATAAGGTATAGAGATTAGCTGGTGAAAAGTATTTGCGAGCCCGGAAGAGGTAACCTAATTTCTTAGCAGCCGCTTCTGCAATTGATGTGACATGTTGGTGCCAATTGAGGTTTCGACACAAAAATGCTAACAAGTGAAAAGGACTCATTACGTTGAATAACTTGGTTGTTCATTGTGATGGGTCTAGGGCTGGTGTATCTCTTATGAGAAAGAAAGAAAGACTGTGATTTGGTGGGGTTGAATTGTACAAGATTTCTACTTCCCCAGTATAATATTTTTGGAGATCCACGAAGACAGAACCATCCATGAGTCTGCGATCCTCATCTAATTGGGCTAAAGAGACAGGCTTATAATATTGTATATTGGAGTGGAGTGTGCTGTCGTCCGCGTAACTGTGAACTGGGTTGGATGTGCTAGAGAGGAGGTCATTGATGTGGAGAAGAAACAAAGTAGGGGCTAAAGCTAAACCTTAAGTGACTCCTGAATTAATTGGATACAGTTTAGAGGAATGGCCTGTTTCTACTATATAGGTTATATCAGTAACCATATTGATTCCTGCTTGCATTAGAGATACATATTTTCCATTAAAAATATTCTTATGAAAATTCACTTCCATAACGCACTTGATGCGTCCAGACTTATATATATATATATATATATATATATATATATATATATATATATATATATATATATATATATATATATATTGTGATGAAGTATTATTTCCTATCTGTCTGTGATAGAAAACGCATAATTACTAAGTAAGTAATTAATTAAATAAGAAAAGTATCAAATACAAACTATATAAATATTTGCTAAAATATTTTCGCCATGAAATATTTTAAGGCGATTTATATTTAATTAAACAGGTATTTCATACATATTATCTTATCCGGTTGTGATAAGGTGATAAAATTCCAAGCATGGCAGAGTTTTTGGGCTGGCTGTAAAATTCATATAAAAGGAGAAGCAACACGGGGCACAGGCAGTGTAGTATTGTTAATTCAGCTGTTAAGTTATTAAGTCGCCACGAGTCCGCACCGATTCCGTTTCCGTTTGCCGTCCGAGCGCACCTCGTTGGTCGATTTCCGTATCCGAAAATATTGTTATAGGTGAGAATTATCTGTTTTAAGTAATTCATATTTTGTAGCGAATTTTCATACTTTTAAATCATCACGCTTCTCAGTCCGAATCTCCTCAAGTGAATTATTTCTGCTTTTCCTGACCTGCCGCCGTCCCTGTAGACAATTCCCGTATGTTAGATTCTCTTGCATTATTTTTGTGAGGATGCTGAGGATTCACAGCTCACATAAATAATCGAGATATATTCATCTTGGTTTGATCCTGATAGGGACGCTGAGGATTCACAGCCTATCTAGGTCGCTCCAAGTGATACTTTACTTTCCAATTAGTCCTGTACACTCCATATGGCTCCCGGCTTTCCGCCCCATACAGTATAAGCTCTTGTGTTATTTTGGTGAGGACGCTGAGGATTCACAGCTCACTAAAGTAATCAAGATGTTTTCGTCCCGATTTGACCCTAGTGGAGATGCTGAGAATTCACAGTCCACATAGGCCTCCGGGAACTGTCATCCCGTCGCTCCCGTCTGCACTTTTTCGTCTCAGGTGTCCCCTACTTCGACGGAGAAGTTATAGCTAGTAGTCTGATGTTGTCTATCGCTGTGTGTCGCCCGCCTGCCGTATCCTCGCTTGAGTGAAATAACGTCTGTGTCATATATACCTGACCGAATCCGTACGCTTCGTCACGCACTAACCTTTACCGCTTTAGCGAGGTCCACGTTCCGATTGATGTTAGTATCCGCATGTTCTATTTGTAAATATTTTGTAAATATTGTTCTGTATATATGTATTTTGTAAATAGTTTCAAATCTGTAATATAGGGTTGGGTAAATTAAAGACCTTGATTAATTATTATCCAACCCCTTAACATACAAAATCTGCTACACCTTTTGTTAAAATAGAAGTGGTCGGATCACGCCGAGTCAGCGATTAAAGCCCGCTCACTCGGGGGTCACTGAATTTAGCCTATATTACCTAAAGGCTACCGAACCCTTCTCCACAGAGTTACCCAGGTACTCTGATCGGTATATCGGTCAGAGTTCAGTGAAGAGGTCGCAGACATCCTTAACGGGGAGTAAACCCTTTAAAATCTGGCGCCCGAGATCCTCCGATAGTAACCGTCAATCCTGGTCACCGAAAAACGGTCTGCAAGCCAAGGCCTCGTCACAATATATGCAACCATACAACAGGCTCCGGGTGTGTTATCCAGGGGACGCAGTTTGCGTTCATTTGAAGAAGTTTTTTCCAGTCGAAAGTGGCGTCCTCCACATTGGTGAATTTTTTCTACGAAAATTTACTAAAATATATTCGTATATGTCTATTCTAGGACATGGGTTCTAGATGTTTGAAAACCGCGTTTATTTGAAGAGAGTTGTTAAAAGGCACGTAATCGTGGGCTCCTTATGAGCGAATTTTAAAAATCATATTGTTTTAAGGTGTGAGCTTCGTCGAAAAGAAAGAGAAACAAAGATTTTCTCTATTTCAGTATGATCGTTTACAAGTTACAAGGTCGTATAATTAGAATCACTCTTTGTAAGGATTTAACATTTGCCCTAAAAATGAAACCCAGCAATGCCAAACTTTTATGCCGTATAATAAAGTTACATTTTCAATTCATTTTCTGTCATGAAAACGAATCTATTCACACATTGACGAATAGCAGTCCAAATCAATTTAAATTAAATTTATTCCCGCCACGCTTTAACGTTTATAAGTTAAAAATAGATGGTATCTTAAAATTGGCACACGACAAATTTATGAATAAACCTCCCTAAACCGGTTATGACTTTCACAGTAATTTGATAACTTCTTAATAAAACGCATTGATAGAATGTTTGCTTATTGAAAATTCGAAAACGAAATTTTATTCTATTTAAAACGTATATAAATTTACGTTAATTAAAATATTTTATAACTTAAGAAAATAATTAAAATATTTCGGTGTGGGTGTGCAAAGATGATTATGATTCTAGACAGCGTATTTGCGGCTCTGACTCAATTTTAGTACAGACCTCTCATCAGATGTTTAAAATTTAAACCACATAGCCAATCGGTAAACCACTTATTTTCATTTAGAAAATTCACTAATAAAGAGGTACCGATGGTAAGACTTTCCGAAAATATGTTCAAAGAGGAGCGAATTGCGGCAAGCACATATCCAAGCTCCGTTTGAATTTATATATATATATATATATATATATATATATATATATATATATATATATATATATATATATATATATATATATATATAGTAATTGTTTAATAATGTTTATCAATTTTTAAGCTGTATATTGTTTAATTTTAAGTATACTTATATTTTGTGTAATTTTTGTATTTTTATATTTGTAGATTTTATACTCCTATTCGTATATTTAGTATTGTAACGGGTATTATACTTAAAGCTCAGATTATATATGCTTATTTTGTTAGGCGCCTTAAAAATTTATATTATTAATTATAGGGTTCAATATAATTTTTTAAATTAATTTGTAACTCAAATTCTGACACTTTTAGAACACCTGTATATCTGTATGTAAGTAAAATTATGTTGTCTTATAAGAATTAAAATCAATATTAAACAAATTTTACATTTATTATTAAATTGAATAAATTTACCTTTTTTTATTTACTTAATCGTTTTCTTCCTTTGATTCTCGGCTTTATGTAGACTCTATTTTCAACGATTTGGTGGGATCTAGAGAAAATTCTTACCTTTTGGACCTGTTACCTAATTTGCTTTAAAGATTTATTAAATCTATGTAATCTGATATCAATGAAATGAAACCACAAGATTTTTCAGGTTAATACTTAATTTCTATTGACAAAAGTTTTCAAGTTAATGAATATACCAAACAAACAAGCAATTCATTTTGCATTTAACAATTTTAGTTTCTACTTTTGGGTCCCCTAAACTTATTGACCATTTAATTTTAATGCTTATTTAAAGCTTTATTCGCAGTTTGAACCGACTTTAATTTAAAATATTATTTCTATCTGTTTCCGCAAACACTGTGGATCCGTTACTATGATAACGGCTTCGTTATTCAAAATGGCTGTTGGTTGAATGATGATCATCTAGAGAGGGTATCGTTGCGACATATATTGATACTAATTTTAATCTCCCAATTTTTCGACCGAAATATTCTTTTTCTTATAAATGTTTGATATGAATGACATTTATTATGTCGTAAACTTTTTACTTGACACTAGTGTTACTTGTTGGCGTCAGTTTATATTTACATTCGTAAGAAACAGCGTTATATTTCAAACTGTAATAAATACCTTCCTGTTCGATGGCGTACTATACATATAAGTACTGTTACACTGAATTAATTGCTGTAGAGATAGATATATCTTTATTCTGCACACATCTCCGAAGATGATGTTGATTTTTAAACACAATGGCTGTTTATTTTAACACAATTTGTATTATAAATTTGGAAAATACACAATGGAGTTTTTAGAAGCGTCGTGTCGTGCTGCTGGTTATAAACGTTCTCACTTTTGGTAACGAAGATGCCGGAAACCGTCTCATTCTTCTGTCTGAATCTAATTGGGCTAATTCAAACGTTCAACTGGATTATCTAACCTGATCCAATAGCAACGCAGATTATCAACACACTAGTCACAGTAATGACCTCCCCTTGAAATTCATTTATTTATTAAAAAACTGCTTGAATCAAAAAGGGGAGTATCACTTGATTTATTGGCGCTAAGTTCAAAATTTGTCCACCACAGTTTAGATTATCTGAACCTAAGAAAACATTGTTTACAATTTTTAAATTTCTCATTCAGTTCATTGTACCTTGTTTAACACTTGTTACAGTCTGTTTATATTTTTGAAGCTTAATAAATATAATTAATTTTATGACAAATGAATATTTCATTTTGCTTATCGGAAATACATAATCTTAACGTTTCTATTAGGTTTTTAAAATTTTTAAACTCAATGTCACACTGCTTAAAGCTTTTTGTCATAGCAATATATATATATATATATATATATATATATATATATATATATATATATATATATATATATATATATATATGTGTGTGTGTATATTCCTATGGTACATCCCTAAACTCACAATTACATAAAACACGCCAAAACAATTTATTACCATTATCAATATACGAACGTAAAGGTGGAAAATAATAAGAACGTACACGACTCAATAATGCCTTAAGCAATAGATTTATTGTACTGTCAAACAAAGACTGATTATTCCAAAGCACTGTCGAATTTGTACATAAATATCACTAAATTTAGTATATATAAAGTAAAAACAACATATCATACGGGTAAAGCCTTTACAGGTTCAGATAACTGATATCAGGGTTGTTTAAATTTGACAGAGGGTCCCTTTTTAAATCAGATTCGGGTATTCAGATCTGAGACAACAAAAATAAAATATAAATATCAAATTAGATCAGAAGTATAATCAAAATTCATATATATATATATATATATATATATATATATATATATATATATATATATATATATATATATATATGTATGTATATATATATATATATATATATATATATATATATATATATATATATATATATATATATCTTTGATGTAGGACAAACAAGGCTGAGTAAAAACCATTGTGATTTAAAAACTTAGAAAAGAGAGATAAAATAGACAGTCAATGATATTAAACTATTTAGTAGTGATATGAGATAGTGGCACTGTGTAATAAATAAAAAGACCTCTGCGTACACAGCAGGTGAACCTGATAAAATTGGATTGTGACTTTAATAAGATGTAACAACAATAAAGACTACCAGAAATGCATAAATATACCAAAGACAACACTAATAAATGAAACAAGTGCAACAGTGTAAGTGATTAATGCAATACGGGCAATTGAACAATACGAAACAATAATTTGTTGAGGTCAAGGCATCTTAAAAAATAAAAAGACCATAGGTGTATATAAAAGCCCTCAAGTAATTAAAAAAGTAAAAGTTCGGGACGCAGCAAGTGCGTTATTGTAGTGAATTTTTATTAAATGCTTCAAACTTGAATAACTCAATTTTCGATATACCTACAAAGTTGAATTTTAATATGTAGTAATGCCTTGCCCAAGGCAACATACCGGCCAAATACCATTAAAATAGCTTTGTAATTTTCGGAGAAAAAATTTCAAAATTTGAAAAACTTAATTTTATGTAAACATAGAAAGTTGAATTTTGGTACCTGATAAGTTCATTCCCAAGGCAAAGTATCCACCCCATTTCATTAATGAGCCTTGTGATTTTTGGAGAAAAAAATATTTTTCTAACGAAAACTCAAAATTTTCCTGGAAGACCTTGTCCGATTTTCCTGTATAACGAACTTATCCAAGCCATTAATAAAGGAAACGCACTTGCCGAGTTTCATCGAAATCGGTTAATTATTTTTTAAATGACCACGGATATGGGTTCTAGGGGTCATAGTTCGCGCTTATTTGAAAAAATGTTTGCAAAGTCTCACCATCGATACCTCCAGGTATTAGTCAATTTTTTAAAATAAAAATTCACTAAAAACTGGCCTACATAAGATAGTTCATGTAATGGCATTTCAAGTTAAATTATAATTTAGAACAAGTTTGTAATAATATTGTGTGTAGGCACTTACCATAAAATGTAAACAACAGTTTCACATAATCAAAGCAGTAACAAGTACACCTGGAGAAACCCAAATCACCACAACACGCTAACTTGGTTAGTGAAACGATCGTCAGGTCTTTTTTAAAATGTGTTGTTGTGATTTGGGTTTCTCCAAGTGTACTTGTCAGTGCTCATCACAGGTTCCAATCTTCACTTAGTGATAATCAAAGCAAATGCAAGACCCACATTTTAATACACAGTAGTACAAATGTCAATATATCTGCCTGCAAATCATAAAATAGTTCTGGCAAAATTGATTAGCTGTAAATATTTTGAAATGTAAACCGAGGTAAAGTTTTTATAATAAAGTATTTAAAGAAATGCGGTTACAAGCCAAAGATCACAATCCACTGAAATCAAAATTTCAGTTATTTTAAGTATGTCGATGAACTGAATCGGGTTAAAAAATTATATTAAAAGATTTAGAAGGAAACGTAGAAATTCGTGTTCATCATCAAAAGATGGTTTAATAATCCATTTTGCTGTTATGCATCATATAACCTGAAGATCCGGGTATTTAATTTAAATGACCATCGATGCTATGTGTCATCTATAAAAATACCGGGCAATGAATAGATTAATAGAGGATGGCAACGAGGACGAAATTAATTAACTTCATGTAAATAAGTTTGCTCTGGAGTTTTTCTAAAATTTTCGACCGCAAAAGGCTGAAGCAGGAATCTTGTAGTCTCTCCGGGCGGGAATAATTGGGAGTAAAAGGACGCATGTACGTTTTGCTCCAAGGTAAAATTAAGAAGATATATATTAAAATTAAAGTAAAAAGGTTAGAAGTGCTTGATAAATGCTGACATATAGATTATGTTCACTTACGTGATATGTAAATGTGGATCTCGCTAAAGACCGTATTATTTATTCATTAACTATAAATTAAATTACCTAGAACTTGCAGACCAAACTATTGCAGAAACAGAGTGCAAAAATTAAAAACTAATGTAAAACCACTTTAACTCAAATAAAACAAGTTTATTATCTGGTAATTACATACGTAAAAATAACAAAAGAATATTTAGCCAAGAAGACATGGAAAATCATGCACATTGTAATAGAAACCAAACAATAAGGTTTATCTCTCCCAAATATAGATGTCGACGGGTATATTATATATAAACAAGTGTCTAAGTTTTATTAGTGGGGGATATTTTTCTATCTAAAGACAAACATGTGGATTAATGTAATATAAAATTGTGTTTTTATAAAGTAAGTCAAGATATAAGTCATATAAACTTAAATTAAATTCTTTTAGATTGAATGTAATAGTTCAGATTGTAGCTATATGATATATACATAATAATTTAATAAAATTTATGTTTTGTTAAAAGGAAATCATATCATTGACCAACAAAAAATTTTAAGTGTACAAAGGTTTGTTGAAACTTACAGGAAATATATTGTCACATTTCTCTATGAGAAGTATGTTTATGGACTTTGTCTGTGGTCAGCTGTCGGTTATAAAGTGTGTTAGTAAGAGAAAACACTCTGGAATTATATTTCTAGAAGGGACCAGAAGTGACAGGTGTAGAATAGTGTAGAAGGTCTAGAATCTCTATGGACAGTATAAATAGACGAGCGGTGCGCAGAGTTAGTTAGTTAAGTTTTAAGTCGGTGTGGTGTAGAATAAGTGATCGTAGAGTATTAAGAGAGTCAGCAGTAAGTGTTGGTGTTTAAGGAACGATCATAGAAGGCGAATAGTGGAATATAGTTCTATGGACATTTAATCATAGATCGAAATATTTTAGTTGATACTGGTGTTGGAAAATAGTTGCTTATAATAAATTTGTGGTTTGAAAAGCTGTATTTTGTTAGTCAACAAATCCAGAACCCCGTTGAACGTAACAACTGGTGTCAGAAGTGGGATTTTCAAGCTGCTTGCAAAAATATTTTCCAGAATATTCGTTGAACAACGTGAAAATTTCTAGAATCTCTGGAAGATCAGTGTCAGCAGTAAGTCATAACTCGGTGTAATCTTCAAATATAATAAACTGTGTACAAGCTTTAAGTACGTCTATGCCTAAGACACGTAGCGCAATAGCCAATATGGACGCCCAGCTATTGGAATTGATTAAAGAAATGGAAGAAGAGGCTAGAAAAATAGACGAAGAAGCGAAAGAGGAAATGAGAAAAAGAGATGAAGAGGCCAGAAGAAGATACGAAGAAGCTAAAGAAGAAATGAGAAAAAGAGACGGGGAGATAAGAGAGGAACTGAGAAAACGGGACAAAGAAGCAAAGGAAGAAATAAGAATTAGAGATGAATAAACAAAGAAAATTTTACAAGAACAGGCCAGCAGAATTAGGAATATTACTTTATGTTTGTCGACGAACGTATGAAGCAGGTAAAAGACGACATCTTCCAGCAAGTAGAAAACAGAGTAAGGTGTATCAGCGACGATGTACATGACAAGCTGACGAATATACAAGAGGAGGTGCATCTGAAAATACAATCACTAGAAAATAAGTGCGAAACCCTACCCAAAGGAAACATCAGGCTCGAAGATAGCCTGGTCGTAATAATTAAGGTCCCCACATTTAATGGCTCAGACCCATGGAGTATTTATCTACGCAAATTTGAAGCCGCTGCTACAGCAAATGGTTGGGGCATGAGAGAGAAAGCGACTTCCCTAATTGTGGCTTTTAGAGGAGATGGCCTAGATGTGTTCCAAGGTATCCCTAGGGAAGAATAGGACGGTTTTGACAACATTAGATACCTAGAAATGAGATTTGACGACCAGCATTTACAACCGCCGTACCAAACTCAGTTAAAAAGTAGCTGTCAGAAATCGGGCGAAACTCTGCAACAATTTGAAGCCGACGTTGCCAGACTAACACGATCAGCTTACCTCACAGCTCCGGTGGAATTTTTGAACCAGCTGTCGCTGCAAACATTCTTTGACGGCATACCGACACACAACAGGCGCTGAGGATGGCGAGAGATAAAAACTTGAACGATTATTTGGCACATTCTCTAGAATTTGAAGCTGCCAAGCAAGCTTCTAATGGCAATGTAAGGGTTCGCAGTCTCCAAGTCTCAGACGAAGGAAATAAAACAGGTTCATCCGAGGTCATGCAGCTACTAAAGAAGATAGTAGAACAGACGAAGCCCACACCTCATAAGGAGCCAACGCAAGCTCATCGTGCAAGTGCCATACGCTGTTGGAACTGTGGCAAGGTGGGACACATAAGGAATGAATGCCGGGCTCCAAGATTATCTTCAACCAACGCACAGGAAAACAAAATGCGGCTAGCTTTAGGGGGCGAAAGCTGGCTGCCCATCACAATGCCCCGAAGTTGACAACTACTTCACTGATCAACGATTCTGGCAACACGCTCATCGTAGACGCATACAGCGGCGACAAGAAGGCTCAAATGGTTGTAGACACTGGCACATCCAGAACAATTATCCGTCGTGATATAGTACTAAGATGGCGGGTAAGAGAGCCAGAAAGAATCTACAAAGTGACTGCAGCTGGTGGAGAACAGATTCGTGTATTTGGTGAGACTGAGATCAAGCTACAAATTGGAGCTTGGAAAACCAAACAACGAGTTATTGTTGCTGCCATATCAGACCCTATTATACTTGTACTAGATGTACTACAAGGTCACGGTGTCAATAACCTTGCGACTCGAAAAGTCACTGCCAAAGATGTCGTTGTGAAAGCCCAGAGTGAGATTATTGTCCCAGTGAAGATAGTTGGAGACATTTCGGGACAAGTGGTGGGTATTATAGAACCAGAAGACAACGATCTTTTTAAGAAAGCTCTACTAGTCGGTAAAACTCTTATTCAAGCAAAAGAGCTGGCAGCTGTCAGAATAGCCAATCTTAAGAGCTTTGACCAGAAGATTTTCAAAGGTTCCGAAATCGGAACATTCTCGCCAGTAACCATCATACGGCGTTGCCACGACCAAGAAGACCCGGACTCGTCCATCCCGGATGAACCACTTCCAGAACATCTACGCGATGTCTTAGCAGACGCTAGTGTAAATGTTTCTCCACAACAAAAGTAAGTAGTGGCTAAACTGCTGTCCAAATATCGCAACGTTTTCGTAACCGACAAGAACGATTTTGGAAGAACAGACCTAGTACGCCATCGCATTGAGACTGAGACATCTGTACCAAACAAGCAACCACCGCGAAGTGTACCATTGGCAAAACAGCACGAAGTTGACACCATGCTAAGGGAGATGGAGCAGGCACGAGTTATAGAACCATCGCAAAGCCCTTGGGCCTCTCCAGTAGTGTTAGTTAAAAAGAAAGATGGCTTCACGAGGTTTTGTGTAGATTACCGCCCGTTAAACGATGTCACTAAGAAAGACAGCTATCCACTTCCCAGAATTGAAAATACACTTGATACACTAGCAGGTGCAAGATGATTTTCGACATTGGACTTGAAAAGTGGCTACTGGCAAGTCAAGATTGAGCCCAAAGACAAAGAAAAGACTGCGTTTACCACTGGTAGTGGACTGTGGCAGTTCAGCGTCATGCCATTTGGTTGTGTAATGCTCCAGCTACTTTTAAGCGCCTAATGGAGACAGTTTTAAGAGGTCTACTGGAAAACATGCCTCGTGTACCTAGATGACGTCATTATCTTGAAAAAGTCGTTCGAAGATTACATGAAGAATGTCGACAGGATGAATAGGGCCCGCCGAGATATTTATGCAAGTAGAAACATCAGAACAACAGCAACTACACGGAAGAACCAGTACCACCTAAGGACTTCGCTTGAAGAAAGCGCCGACATATTGACGAGAAGGAAAACCATCCACTCTGCGGTCGGAATGCATATACGAATAAAAAGCGACCGCATGAAGACCCGTTATGACGGGCCACCTAATTCAGCTGGTTTTAAAGAAGAAGATCGGATGTTGTTCTACAATCCAGTACGACGCAAGGGACGGTAACCGAAACTACAGAAATTATAGGAAGGTCCTTATAAGGTGGTCAAAAGGACCAATGACGTTGTCTATCGAATTCAGAGCCCGAAGAGCAAGATGAAGGTGGTCCATATGCACAGACTTACGCCATTCCAAGAAATGTCAGAATTTGACCGGGACGATCGAATATAAAAGGGGGGCAGTGTCACATTTGTCTATGAGAAGTAAGTTTATAGACTTTGTTATTCTGTGGTCAGATGTCGGTTAGAAAGTATGTCGGTAAGAGCGAACACTCTGTAATTATAGTTCTGGAAGGGACCAGAAGTGACAGGTGTAGAATTGTGTAGAAGGTCTTGAATCTCCATTGACAGTATAAATATACGAGCGGTGCGCAGAGTTAGTTATTTTAGTATTAATTCGGAGTGGTGTTGAATAAATGATCATAGAGCATTAAGCGAGTCAGCAGTAATTGTTGGTGTTTAAGGAGCGATCATGGCAGGCGAATAGTGGAATATAGTTCTATGGACATTTAATAATAGAGAAAAATATTTTAGTTGATACTGGTGTTGGAAAATAGTTGCTTATAATAAATTAGTAGTTCGAAAACCTGTGTTTTGTTAGTCAACGAATACGGGACCCCGTTCAACGTAACAATATATTACTTACTTAATAGAAATTGAAGATATTTAAAATATTTAGATAATGGAGAATGGCTATACTATATATAAACAAGTGTCTAATTTTTAATAGTGGGGGATATTTTTCTATCTAAAGACAAACCTGTGGATTAATGTAATATAAAATTGTGTTTTTATAAAGTAAGTCAAGATATAAGTCATAGAAACTTAAATTAAATTATTTTAGATAAAATGTAATAGTTTACATTGTAGCTATGTAGTATATACGCAATAATTTAATAAAATTTATGTTTTGTTGAAAGGAAATCATATCATTCACCTACACAAAATTTTAAGTGTAGAAAGGTTTGTTGAAACTTACAGGAAATATATATTACTTACTTAATATAAATTGCAGATATTAAAAATATTTAGATAATGGAGGCTTTAGAGAACGTGACTTTACAGGTTGTGTCTCCTATAAAACAATGTGTGACTTGAAGCTACACCTGCAGATATAAATCCTAGCCGTGAAGGTACATAAGGTACGTGAAAATATAAATAGGTTAAGCACATGCATCTATTCTTTGTGTTCTCATGTTAAATATTGATGGTAGGTATGGATGTTAATTGCACTTGTTGATATTAAATCCATACGTAAACATTTAATATACTTTATTATTTCACTAACTGAATAAACTATACATTTAACTATAAAACAATCACAGACAGCACATAACAGATAACTGACCGAGCGTGGAGAGACGTATCTTCACTGTGTCGGTTAGTAGCGAGGAGAGAGCGAGAGAGATCCCTGGTGTCTCTTATATAGTAGTTCTTGACAGCTTGCTGTCGAATAACGTAACGCAACGTTTTAGCTGTCAAGAGAAACATAGGGTAGTGTTGACTAAAACACTGCGGTCGGAACCACCGCCACATACTTCCCTCTCAGTGGCAACGCTATTAGTTCAAGTATCTTCGTGGAAATCGAACTCTACGTCCATGGCGTGTAGTTTGAACGGGAACGGGAACTTCACTGTCACTTTCAGTTTCACTGGGTGTTGGACTTTCACTGTCACTTTCAGTTTCACTAGGTGTTGGACTTTCACTGTCACTTTCAGTTTCACTAGGATGTCTCTGAGGGTGGAAAGTTGTCTGTTCGTTATCACAAAGAATGAATGCGGGTTTAAGACGGTCAACAGAAATTGTCTCTTCTCCGTGTGATTTCTTGATTTTGAAGACTTTGTCAGTTCGGGATAACACTTCAAAGCGGCCGTCATAAACTGGTTCGAGAGTTTTTCGCGGAATATCAATGCGAACAAAAACAAAAGGAGCTTCCATAAGCTTAGGATGGACAAATACCTTTTTTGCAGTATGGTGTTTAAAAGGTACTGGTCGAAGTTTCCTTATGTCTTCTTTCAGCTGAGATATAAGTGGTGGAACATCATGAGCTTGTGTGCTGTTGAAAAAGTCGGTGGGAAGTTTGATTGATTCTCCATAGACTATTTCAGCGGGTGCTGAGCGATATTCTGGAATTATGTACGATCTGAGTCCTAGTAACACAATTGGCAATTTAGCGACCCAGTTTTCGTCCATATGAGCTTTCAAGGCCTGTTTCAGAACTCTATGCCATCTCTCGATTACACCATTTGCTGCTGGGTGGTAAGCTGTGGTCTTGATGTGGTCTGCACCTAGTGTTTTAGTGAGGTGTGTGAAAAGGTGGCAATCGAATTGTTTACCTCTGTCTGTGGTGATGTATTGCGGAACACCGAAACGAGAGATCCAGCATGATAAAATAGTGTTCGCTACTGTTTCTGCTGTAATATCTGACAATTGAATTGCTTCGGGCCATCGAGAAAATCTGTCTATTATTGTTAACAGATAGCGTTGACCTTGTGATAGTGGTAATGGTCCCACAATGTCAACATTTATATGCGAGAATCTTCTCATGGCTGGGGTGTATTGTCCAATGGCACTGGAAGTGTGTCTCCATATCTTGACTTTCTGGCAGGGAATGCAAGTTTTAGACCAAAGAGATACATCGCGTTTCTATTTGGGCCAACAAAATCTATCCTGGACCAGATCGACTGAAGCTGATATGCCTGGGTGAGATAAATTGTGGATAGAATCGAAAATCTTTCGGCGAAATTTGAGCGGAATGAATGGGCGAAGTTTCTTTGAAGAAGAATCGCAAATAAGATTCATTCCGTTGTCAAGAGGCATGTTTTGAAATTTGTATGAGGAAGATTTAGACTGCAGAAGGTGTTTGAGTTCCTCACAAGATGACTGAGCTTGAGCAATTTCTTGGAGTGACACAGTGGAAGAAAGTGAAATTGTTTCAATGCGAGAACAATAGTCTGCGGGAATGTTTGTAGGACCTGGTATGTAGCGAATGTCTGTGGTAAATTGACCTAGGAAGTCTAAATGTCGTAGTTGCCTTGGAGATGCTTTATCGACGCGTTGTTCAAAAGCGTATGTCAAAGGTTTGTGGTCCGTATAAATGGTGAAATGGCGACCTTCTAGGGTATATCTAAAGTATTTAACTGCCTGATAAGCAGCTAGAAGTTCGCGATCGTAGGTGCTGTAAGATTTTTGGGCTGAAGTAAGCTTTTTAGAGTAGAAACCTAGGGGTTCTAGTGTTTGATCACGTAATTGTTGGAGGGAAGCGCCTACGGCATAATCAGAAGCATCGACATGGAGAATCAGTGGTAGCGAAGAAGACGGATGAGCTATTAGTGTAGAGTTTTTTAGTGCCTCTTTCAAACGTTCGAATGCTTCTCGAGTCTGAGGAGTCCACTCGATTTTACGTTTGTCGCGTTTTTTGGGATTCTGGCAGAGGTCGAATAGTGGTTGCTGAATTTCCGCAGCACGTGGAAGAGAACGACGGTAGAAATTTATGAGACCTAGAAATCTTCTGAGTTTTTCAATGGTATCGGGAAGAGGTAGGTCGGTAATAGCTTTGATGCGTTCAGGAAGTGGAAATAATCTAGATTTATTTACACGAAAACCTAAAAATGAAATTTCGGCCACTCCGAATTCACATTTAGATGAATTGATACGGATGCCGTTGTCTTGAAGTGTCTGAAAAAGTTTTGCTAGATGCTCTTGATGTTCTTTTTCAGAGGCTGATGCAACGAGAATATCGTCAAGATAGGAGTAGGCAAAGTCAAGATGTCTTAAAATTGAATGTAAATATCTTTGAAATGTTTGTGCTGAATTACGAAGGCCAAATGGGGTTTTAACAAATTCGAATAACCCAAATGGAGTTATGACTGCTGTTTTGGGAATATCTTGAGGTGCTACTGGGATGTGATGGAAAGCGCGAATGATATCTAATTTTGAAAAAATACGTTTGCCTTCTAACTGGGTATTAAAATCCTGCAAATTTGGAATGGGATATTTGTCTGGGATTGTTTTAGCGTTTAGTGCTCGGTAATCCCTACATGGTCTCCATGAGCCATCCTTTTTTTGCACCATGTGGAGGGGGCTTGACCATGGACTTTTGGAGGGTCTACAAATTCCCAAGTCCATCATGTGCTGGAATTCTAGCTTTGATTGAGCTAGCTTTTCCGGGGGCAATCTTCTAGCTTTTGCAGTGACAGGTGGTCCTTCCGTACTTATAGTATGGAAGAACTCAACCTCTGGAAGGTTGCTAGAAGAAGTTTCCTTAAACAGGTCAGGAAATTGTTGTAGCAATTTGAAGTACTGGTGTGTCGGGTCTACGAGATGAATTTTAGAATTAAATCCTGGTGGTGGGTTAGCACCGGTCTTAGAGAGGTTTGTCTTTGTATCGATTAAACGTCTATGTTTCATATCTACAAGTAAAGCAAACTTTGCTAGAAAATCAGCGCCTATAATTGGTTGCTTGATATCGGCAAGTGTGAAGGGCCAGCAGAACCTACGGCGTAAACCTAGATCCAAATCTAATAGTTGTTCGCCATAGGTATGAATAGGGGTCCCGTTTGCAGCATACAAGGTACGTTTCGATTGAAATTTCCGTTGGTCGTGAGTGGGTGGAATAACTGAAATATCCGCTCCAGAGTCGATTAGAAATTTCATATTGGAGCGTCTATCAAAAATAAAAAGGCGGCGTGTTAGGTGGCTCTCGTCTCCTGCCGCGTGGAGGGAGTGCCTTATTAGTTTTCCGACACATGTTTTGCTTTGAAATTGCAAGGTTGGATGCAACGTTTGGCCTTGTTGCCAAATCGTTCATGATACCAACACGTGGAGGTTGAGGAATTTGCGGTTATGGAGTTTCGAGAAAGCTTGGGTCTTTCTCGGGAGGTAGATCGGGAACGCGTTCGCAATTCGTTGACTGATGCTGTTAGCTTCTCTAATTGCGCTTCTAATTTGGCTAGCTTGTCGGGCTCGCGTGACTGAATTTCAGCCACGTTGTATTTATCTCTGGAAAATTCCACGATTTTGTCTGCTGTAACCGACAAATTTTCTAGAGAATCGTTGCTCAAGGCCAAAATTGAACGAACGTTGACTGGTAAACGTTGTAGAAATAAAATTTTAAGGAAATTTTCTCCAATCTGACTACCGGCTAAAAACTTCATTTCGCGTAAATGTTGCGATGGTTTTCTGTCGCCTAATTCTAATTCTGTTAAAAGTTTATTTAGTTTGCGACTATCGGACTCTTCAAATTCTAATAAAAGACGTTTCATTAGATCTGAATAGGGGGTTGATGATAATGGTTGGGTTAAAAAAATCTGAAATTGACTCTGCGACATCAGGATCGAGTATAGCGAGTACATGACTGAATTTTGTCTTTTCAGAACTGATCTGCGATATATCAAACTGGGCGTCAACCTGCATTTGCCAGATTTTCACGTTACGTCTCCATATAGGAGGTAATTTTATTGCAACCCTTGCCATGATATTGCTGCTTGAAGAATCTTCGGCCATTGTGAAAAAAATCAGATAATTTTTAAATTAGAAAAGACTGACCTGTTTAGATATTAGTTTTCTGTAGGCATGAGCACGTGCGTGGAAGTTAGGCGACGTCGGCTGGAACATCAGGCTGGGCATCTTCGGCTTGCGGCACGGGGTCACCAATATGGATGTTAATTGCACTTGTTGATATTAAATCCATACGTAAACATTTAATATACTTTATTATTTCACTAACTGAATAAACTATACATTTAACTATAAAACAATCACAGACAGCACATAACAGATAACTGACCGAGCGTGGAGAGACGTATCTTCACTGTGTCGGTTAGTAGCGAGGAGAGAGCGAGAGAGATCCCTGGTGTCTCTTATATAGTAGTTCTTGACAGCTTGCTGTCGAATAACGTAACGCAACGTTTTAGCTGTCAAGAGAAACATAGGGTAGTGTTGACTAAAACACTGCGGTCGGAACCACCGCCACAGTAGGATAATAATAAAGGTTCTCATATTTCAGGGGTATTCATAAGGTTATACAACTATAATATACACAAGTGTATGAAAATAAGGTTTACCACTTAATGATCTCATAAATTCACCACAGAAATTAAAATAAAAAAATAAAACACCATATAATATACATTATATACATATACTATACTTCTATATAAACAAACAAGTCTGGACGCAGAAAGTGCGTTATGGAAGTAAATTTTCATTAGAATGTTTTTATGGTGGTATAATAATAAAGGTTATCACAATTCAGGGGTATTCATAAGGTTATACAATACTCAATACATACAAGTGTGTAAACACAAGGTTTACCACACAATGCTCTAATTAATTCACCACAGGAATTAAAATACATAAAGAAAACAACATATATACATTATATGCATATACTACACTTAAACATACAAAAAAGTCTGGACGCAGTAAGTGCATTATGGAGTGAATTTTGATTTAAATGTTTTTAGTAGCAAATATAGCCTATATCGTAGAAACAATGTACCGTATTTTATCGAAATTACTTATTGTTCGAAAATGTACAAAAATTTTCCGACAATAAACTTAACATGTTTGTTTCCTAGCCAACAAACCTTAGGTTAATAGCAAATTGGGTTATTGAAATTTGAAGGATTTAATGAAAATTCACTACCAAAACGTACTTACTACGTCTCGATTTTTTTTCTTACAAATATGCATCATATTTCGATAATAAATGCAAAAATGCAGTAATCTAAGGGTGTTCGAAAAAAACAATTGTAGGGATCACCAAAGGCTTATAGACCACTCAGCGATAGGCAAAATATTTTTATAAAATGCAGCTTAAGACACCCTATAATTAACGTATACAATTTTTCTGGTATCTTACATAATAACAATTATATTGAGATTTACCGCAGAAATGTGTTACCCTGTATATATGTAAACAGATAAAAACTGAAAGTCAACCCGGATATGGATTTTAGGGGGCCTAGTTTGCGCTCATTTGGAGAAATCTTTTTAAAATTCAGAAGTCGCGGTCTCCTAATTAACGAATTATTTCTACGAAAATTGGCTAAAAATTACAGACCGTTAAACCACAAGACTCTATTCGAAATTAATTTTCTGGAAATATTTTAGTAAAATGAAGGACAATGACGGTTGATGCTGAAACTTAAGGCTTTGAAGAATACTCTTCTTGCCACATTTTCTTTACATAGTCCGTATTTCTTTCAGGTCCTTTGCCCAAATGTTGCGAATTTTTACGGTTCAAATAGCGACTTTGACGTTTGGAGGAAAACTCAAAATTTTTCTTTTTTAACTGCCCATCGCTTTTTTGTCTTTAAATCTACAGACCTAAATTTTGGCACATCGTTCACCCTTTATAATACAAACACGCGTACGAAATTTAGTTGCCCTCACTTTGTTATTTCCGAAGACATAAACTTTTTCCAAAAGAACACACAAAATTTTCCGGGAAAACCTGAGCAGATTTTTCTGGCGAACGAACTTATCCAAGCCATTTACAAGGGGAAGGCACTCACCCAATTTTATCAAAAACGGCTTATCATTTTTTGAGATATCGGTGTGACACATAAATAAATAAATATATATATATATATATATATATATATATATATATATATATATATATATATATATATATATATATATATATATATATATATATATATATATATATATATATATATATATATTGTAATGGTTTATATGTGTGTACTTTGTTTTAAGTGCATATTATATATCATTAAGTTTATTTTGTGAAAATGTATATTTATATAATTTATTATTGTATAGTTTAATTATAATTTGTGAAATTATTAGTGTAATATTTGTATATTCGTAGTTTCCTATATTTGTATACAGGTATTGTAATGGATATTATGTTCTCTACTTATGAATCTCAAGTTATATATATATATATATATATATATATATATATATATATATATATATATATATATATATATATATATATATATATATATTTTATAGTTGGGCGCCTTTAAATTTATTTATTTATTTATTTATTTATTTATGATAGGGTTCAATATATATTATTTAATTTAATTTTTAACTCAAATTCTGATACTTTTAGAACACCTATGTGTATGTACGTAAGTAAAATTTTTGTTACTTTTAAGAATTATAAACAATATTAAACAGCTTTATATTATAATATTAAATTGAATAAATTTACCCTTTTTATTTAATTTGTTTTCTTCTTAATTTTATCCATGGCTTTATGTAGGCTCGATTCTGCAGGGATGTAGTGGGATCCAGTAAAAATTATTACCTTAAACCTTTTACCTAAATTTTCTGTAAAGTTTTCTCAAAAATTATGTATTTTGATAGGAAATGAAACCACAAAATATCTCAATTTAACAACTTACTTTCTCTTAATGAGTGTTTTATACTTTAGCAAGTTTACCACAACATGAAAAGTTTAACCTAGCATTGACATTTACATTAATACCTTACTGGATCCTCCAATTTAATTTTGGCCATTCAGTTTTATGAATTACTCTTAAAACAAGTTTGTTTGCAGTTCGAACTGACTTTAAAATTTTTCCTCTTCTTTTCTGCAAACTGTTTACCTGTTCCTATGGCAACGGCTTTTGGTGCTAAATTGTTGATATTTGATTATTTAATATTCGTATGAAGGTATTGTAACGACATCAGACTTGAATCTCTTTATTTAACGCGCTAAATTCTACTTCTATTTAGATTCTACACGTAAATGACATTTAAAGCGTTGTAAATTTGACAATTATCAGTTATCAGTTTGAGTTTGAGTTTCTGTTTGAAGTTGCGATAATTAGATTTATATTTCAACTGTACTAATAAATAACATGGCCTCAGTGACGGCTTCTGTTGAGATACGTATGGTTTATACTCAATTATTTGCTGCGTGAGATTATTCTGTGTTGCGAACACATTTTCAATAACAATGCCGACCATGCACTCTTCTTTTAAAAGACTTTCACTTTAATTCATTACAAGTTTTAATATAAATTTGGAGAATAACACAATGTTTGTTTAAAAGGCGTGATGTTGGCTCTGCCTTCTTAAAACTTTATTTTACATTGAAGATGCCGGATGTCGTCATCATTGTTCTCCGCCAATTCCGATCAATTAATTTCAAATGTGCAAATTGGTATGTCACCTGATCTAATGAATGCTGTATATTTACACATTAGTAAAAAACAATCACTTCCTTTGTAGTTCCTGAATTTTTTAAAACTACTGCTTGATTAAAACTGGTAAGTAAAAACTGTGTTAATATGCGCCAACACTTGCTACTGTCTTTGTTTACATATTTAAGCTAATAACTACAATTAGTTTTGTTACAAATAAACATTTCATAGCGACTATCGAAAATACATATAATTTTAAATTTTCAATTAGGTTTTAATTTTCATTCTCAATATCAAACTACCTTAAGCTTTTTATCATAGCAATATATATATACACGTATATAAAATATAATATATAATACGTACTTGCAGAAAAGCGTTCAGTGTAGAACTAATAAAGTGGAGCGAAACAATTGGATAGATAATAGCATAGCCAATTATGGATTATATAGAGCATTATGGGGAAAAGTAATGATTACCGATATTTACTAACTGTCAGGGCAGTAGGATTGCCAATGGTTGGAAACTGTATCATACTGCCAATATCGAAAAAATTTCTCATCTTGGATTCAGGTCATGTATAGCATTACCTCTGGCATAAGATCCAAAATTCATTGCGCTGCTCTTGCCTTACAAAAACTGATAGATGTCTATCATTGGTCACTTGCCAGCTCTGTTTACCGTTAGAGTTTTTGTGGCGAAAGGGCGTTTATTTTGTAGGTCTTTCATAAGCTTGGAGGAAGTAAACAAGTCCAAAAAATATTAGTGATAGAAAGTCTAATCTTTTGCAAATAGCGGGCTTGTAACTACTTCACCGCCGAGGCATCAGGATGCGTATGAAATTACACAAATAAAAATATGGTTAACCTCACTATTAAGATTTGCGAGTAAGGGTCGTCACATAATTTTACTACGGTTAATGCAAATTCGTATGGCCTGTTCAGACATGTACTTTGTAAGCTATGTTTAACATTTGAACGAACATGTTTTTAATCAAGGTATATTCATATGTGCCATAAAACACAACGGACAAGAAGCGAGTTGATTGCAAAATGGCAAAATGGTCACAGGCATCATTTTGGAGGCAACATTGAGTTTCCGACAGCAATATGCAAATTATTGCATTCACAACCTGATGCAGAAGGGTAAATGATGGAAATATGTTGTGCTGAAAATGGATGAGCAACATGTAAATAATAACTATAAAAGGTGTTTTGCAGTGTCTTAGAACCTTTATAATAATTGAACTTAGTATGTTAAAACATTGCTGCACCATACATGGCTTATCTGGTATACAGGGTGTTCAACAACTGGCAGACCAAAATCAAATATCATATATCATATATATATATATATATATATATATATATATATATATATATATATATATATATATATATATATATATATATATATATATATATATCGAATTGGCTAGACTTGGTTTAAACTATTTTCATCATACATCTTGCAGGTTTAACGACCACTTATGTGAAAATGTGTATAATTGAATTCAAATAATAGAAAAGTTACCTTGACAAGATTGGAGATCGTAAATGATATATTTCAATAATTAAAGAAAAAACGGAGCTTTCCATAAAAGTAAATTGAAATAAAAGTATTAAATGTCATCTGACAGTGTGACATTCGGTAATTATGAAACCAGTGCGAAGGTCCATATGCCAAATTCCAACCTTAAAGAATAACAGTTTTTTCCTAAATTAGGCTCTGGCTACGAAATATTGCAATAAAATAAGATAACAACCATATTACTAGAAAAAATATATTAATTGTAAATTGACAGTTAAATCATTGATTGTTTATTTACAAATAATTAATTCTCTTGTTTTATATCTTGTGTTATATAATGTAGTTTGTCAATGAAAAGTATGCTGATATAATTTAAGTTTATATATATTGCGATGGTAACGCTAGAGCTCCGTGTTCTGAATGAAATTCTAGATTTCCAAACAGACCCCAACCCTCTCGTCACGTTATTTGCAATGCATTTCAAAAGCTTCGTGAAAATGGAATTAGTAATCATTCCTGTGGAGGCTCGGTTGAAAATCACACCGTGTCTTAAGGCATAACCATTGATTGTGCAGTGCTTAATGAACCAACGATCAACACTAGAAGAATATCTCCACAGTTGCGATTGTGTCACTGTTGTGACCGATAAGAGAAAAAACATCATGTACGTGTCTTTGGTTATATATATATATATATATATATATATATATATATATATATATATATATATATATATATATATATATATATATATATATATATATATATATATATATACGCACATACCACGCATTGCATTGAATATGATAACTACCCCCTCGAATATGCGGGACAAACTTCACAAACTCTATCGAGGAGAATTTGTCTTCATAAAAGTGACTGCAAGTGTCACAGTGACAGGTGCGCATTAGTCCAACACGTGAAGAATACCGGCCACAATATGGACGTCGATAACACTAAAATATTACATAAGGAGAGAAGATTCGATAAAAGAACTTGCCCAGAGATGTGTTACATTTAAGAACTTGAGACATTAAATTCGAGATCTGACACACATAATATTATCTCTAAACGTCACACAATCTGATATAAACATAACGGAAATTCAAATGAAAGGCTTCTCTACAGATAGCAAAATTTATTAAGTTTTCCTACGGGTTTCAGCCATTAAGACAGCTATCTTTAGGGGTAAATCTAGAAATTACATTTACAATTACAAATACAATTTAAAAAAACTGCCAGAATACATTGTTTTCTGGTAGGAAAATTGTGGTGCTCAGAGAACAATGGTATCTAGGCACACAATACAGAACACTTAAAGGCTAAAATCTAAAGTCAAACAGTAAAAAACAAGCCAAGCAGCCACAGTAAAAGCTAACTAAGCTGCAGTACAATAAAAGCAGTTACAGTAAGACAAGCTAAAGAGCTATAACAAAGCCAAACATGCAGTTAAAAATGAATTATAATATCTGAGTAAAACTGGCAAGCACAGCAAACTAAAAACAAAGTGCAATAAGTCCACTGTAAAAAATTATTAAAGTCCAGTGCGGAATTGAAAAACTGTGGAGTCCACTGACAGAGTGAACACAACAGGAGGCAAACACCATCAAGCAGAAGTCCCATGAGAAGCCTTAAGAAGTGTAAAAGATTCGTAAAAATTAAACGATAAAAACAAAATGGTTTCGATACTTACTTTCCAATTCTTGACAATTGAAGTCGAAACTATACAAAGGAATCACCAGGTTGAAACTTCATCTATTGCAACAGATGTTCAACAACACTACATCTGAATATGCCAGAAATCAATTCCCAAACAACGCCCTGTCAATATAAACGGCGATTTAATTATAAGGCACAAAGAAAAGTTTGCATAATGTCCGACTATCCTTTCTGCGTTATAATTAATGTTATATATATAATATACATATATATATATATATATATATATATATATATATATATATATATATATATATATATATATATATATATATATATATATATATATATATATATATATATATATATAAGAACGCAGAGTCTTCGCAGCTCACGTAAGTAATCAAAATGTTTGCTCCCTGGTTTAACCCTAGTGAGTATGTTGAGTAGCCACAGCCGCGCATACCGTATCCGGAATTACTTACCTACTCTGACCGTTGCAACTGCATTTATCACTCGGAAGATTTTGTAGTTAAATATGCATGCTATCAACAAGATATAAAATGCGCCAAGATTTACAAGTAAGTTTAGTATGAATACTGAGACAATAGTTACGCAAAAAATCACTTTAGCAATGCAGATCTCTAGAAGTAGATTTAGAAATTTCGAAGAATTATACGTTAGCTGACTTAATCTTTAATAAAACAGGTCCAAACGATATCTTCTTTGGAACCAGAGCGTAAGTAAGATATTACTACCAGAGTTGAGGAAAACACGTGGCGCGTTGACAGGCCAGAACACAGACCTAAGGATACATAATTTCTGTAACATTCACTAATTCTAAAAACAAGGAAGGATTCAGTGTGACTAGTATGATCACTTAAATAGAGAAGATAACATTTTGGGATTTTGGTAACTGGAAGAAGTGCCAGCGATGGAAAATAGGTCATAAGACCAGCAAGAATGTGAAAGGTTGTAGAAACAGACAGTATCAAGAAACAAGAATGGGAAATAGTTAGAATTCCATTCAAACAAAATGTATAAAAATTTTATAATCCAGAAACAGGGCATTGGTAAGAATGGCGCAGTTAGAAACCGTTTTGGGAAACAAATAAACTTGCGGGAAGAATATCGACAATGGATGAATATATCGAGTTGGCGGAAGAATGTTCTCTAGTTTGTAGAAAATCTGCGATTTAAGTTTACAGGCATTGCTGACAACTTGTAAAATTCAAATTGCCTGGCTTCTGGGCGGCAGAGTTTGCTTACGGTTGACTTTGCATAACTGGTGTTAAAGAACCTCGGCCGCGATTATTTCCTGGATGGGCAACCCATTTGTGATTGCATCCAGGTTCGATGTTTGTGGCAAACTTTTGTAGTGAATGTTTGTGTGGACAACATTTTGCAGAATAATTTTCGTTAATATGTTTTAGTAAATTTTGATAAAATTGATTTTTACAGAAGTTTCATAAAAATATTTGACGTATTTTCATAAAACCATATATCTTCTAAATTTTAGTGAAAAAAAAGTCAGCAATTTTTACAAGCAATAAATTGTTTCTTAGCGAATTTCACTGAACATTTATGGTAAATTGTTTCAGCGTACAAATTTTAGTAGACACTTTCTTGGATTGTGAATTTTACAGGAAAAAGCTTTTTCAATTAATTTGTGTACAAATTGTTAAGAAAATTCTCGTTGATTTATTTTTTTTAATCAAACAAAAACTTTTAATCTTGTACTCGCCTGGTTACTCGAAAGAAAAATTAAAAGCCTCTAACCCAAATTCACAATCAAGCTAGACAGTTGGTACGTAGGTACTAGCCTCTACAAAAGCAATTTATGTTAAAGTTTTACAAAATATCTTTTCTATTTTCAAGAATACGAATATTTTTCAGAAAACAATTTTTAAAAAATTGATAGAAAAGTTGGTTCGATTTGACTGGCTAACAAACTTATCTAAGTTCTTTACAAAATCGAAGGTGCCTGCATAGCTTATAATTCTCCGTTAATTAATGGCTATGATGAGTTTGTGAGCAAACCCAATCCGACCAGGTTTTCCACAGTAAACTTTTTTTCCAACAAATTTGCATTTCGTAAAATAATTAGTTTCATGTTTTCAGTAACTTAAAATATTTTAATAAAAAATCGCTGCCACAATGCACTTGCTGCATCCAAATTTTTTTAATTTTCTATAGGCTGTTCTGTTTAAAAAAACGAGTTTATTGACGTTTCCTAAGTAACCAGATGTGTTATCATCTATAAATATTTCGCCTTAAAAAATTGGAACGGTTTAGGTATTTGCTAAAAGTTTAAAATTAAACTTATAATTTCAAGTGCAAAAATAACACTAACTCAAGATTGTGACCTGTAATGAGCAACGATGAGTACACTTGGAGAGCCGCAGTCACCCCATAACATATTTTTAAAGACCTGATGATCATTTCACTAACAAAGGTAGCGTCATCAGAGGATAAAAAATTCTAAACTACATACAACTAAACATCCTATTTTATACTACATCTTAGGTAAAGGCCGATGCTGAGCGGGAGACGAAATCCCAGGTAAATTTTATGTATATTGTACTTTAAATGCCGGACGAGGTTTTTGAACTTCCGTTCTAAATTTACCTGTAAAGTTTCGGATTATTTACTATGTCAAAAACAGAATGCAAACAAGGGTCTCAGTTTAACGAACATTTATTTTTTATTGCCCTAGAAATATAAATACTTTGGTACGCATCTAACTTCGTTGGTTGTCTAACATTTTTGATAATTTTCAAATTTTAATCAAATGGAAATAGTTAAGCGACTACGAGAAAAGAATTGCTTTTGTGTTAGGGAAGATAAAGGTAATAAGGTTGTGATTTTGGATAAAAAAGATTGTAAAGATAGGGTGAATAATGCAATAGAGGCAGGATCGTATAGGAAACTAAATAAAAACCCCTTACCAAAAACAACGTTATAAAAAAAACTTGGGAAGAAGGTTACAAGTTACAAATCCAAAACTACCCAAAAAATATTGTCGCCCAAAAATTCATAAATCGGGAAAAACAATGAGATCTATCATTTTGGCTATAGGTTATCCGACTTATAATTTTGCGATGTGGCTGTCAAACTAGTTTAAAGGCTTGCCTGTTAAACAAAACAGTTTTTCATTGTCAAATTCACTTGAACTCATTAATAAAGTTAAAGATGTTAAACTGGTTAAAGGGGAGGTTTTGATCCCATCTAATGTAGCGTCTTTGTCACGCAGAGTGCCCACCAAACAAGCGTCAGCGTATTTAGAACAATTGTTTAAATTGAACAACATAAGTGAAGAGGTGTGTAAAGAATATTTAACTCTAATAAACCTTTGTAAAAAACAAAATACCTTTCAATTTAACAGTGAGTTTTTGTAACAAACCCAAGGCACGGCAATGGGCAACCCTCTCTCTCCATTCATTGCGGATATTTTTATAAGTAGATATGAAACGGATTTAGAAAACAAAAGTGAGTATTTTCCTAAAGAATAGTTTCGTTATGTGGACGACATTTTTGCAGTGTTTAACGAAAATATGTGAAAAGTAGATGACTTAGTTAATAGACTCAGCTCTCCACTTGATTCAATCAAATTCACCCACGAATTAGAAGCTAACAGTAAACTTCCTTTTCTAGATGTAGTAGTTATTAAAAATAACTATATAACTAATCCCTTGAATTCGATGTCCACACAAAGGTTACTGCCACTATTAGTTATATTTCAAACGACTCGCATTATACATTTACAGAAAAAAACCGTTTAAATTTCTTAGTAAGAAGATTAATACAATTTCCCTTAAGTCAAAGTAGAATAATAGAGAATTAGAGTACATTAAAAACGTGGCTAAATAGAACGGATATTATTTGGATCGCTTAGTGGGAAAGTTAATTAATAGACACACAACAAAGAAAATGTTAGCGGAATCCACGACATCCAGGAAAAGTAAAATAGAAAAAAAGTTGGTTTGCCTATCATTTGAACCGCCTATCAAAACGGGCCTCGAGAGCATTTTTGAGAAAGCTGATTTGCGGCTACCTTTTTTGACAACAAATAATTTAAAAAATTTGTTCGGTAATACGAAAGACAAAGATAGAGCAATTGAAATGTCAGGTATCTATGAAATAAGATGTAAACATTGTATTCATAAATACGTTGGGCAGACTAAAAGAACCATTGAAACCAGATTCAAGCAACACCTGGCACAGCTGAGATACGGTACTGTAGACAAGTAATGAACAACATATTTGGGGTAATAATCACCACATAGATAAATAGAATCTGAAAGTTATCAAAAATGTTAGACAACTACCGAAGTTAGATCCGTACGAAAGTACTTATATTTCTAAGGCAATAAAAATAAAAGTTCATTAAACCGAGCTCCGCCATTAACTTATAGCACTTTGGACTGTCTCTTTCACACAGAAGAGATTCCGAAACTCGGCAGGTTAAGTTATAACGTAAGTTCAAAAACCTCGTCCGGCAATTAAAATACAACACGAAGAAAATTTTTCTGGGATTTCGTCGCTCTCTTTATTGTTCTTTACATAAGACGTAGTATAAAGGGTGATGTTTACTTATAAGTAGTTTAGATCTTCTCATCCTCTGATGACGCTCACTTTGTTTGTGAAAAATTCGTCAGGTCTTTAAAATGATATGTTATGGTGATTGGGGTTCTCCAAGGGTACCTATGTAAAAATAATATCTGAAATATTATGAACTTTTTCCACCATAGTGCGTTAAAGTTTGTTATGCCTTGTGCACCATTTTGTTGAGTTTAATATTTCACATTGTGATGTAATGAGCGTTTATGGGATTTTCTATATGGCAGTATTTTCTACACTCCTCTTAATTATTAGTCTGATGTAATTCAATTAAAAGCGAGCGGACGCCATGCTCCTACCATATTTTCGAATGTGTCCTTAAGCGCAATCAAAGATTCAGAGCCTGAAAATGAGCTTTAATGTGGAAAATTTTAACAAGCCAAACAAACCGAACCAAACCTTTTTCATTCCTGTCTGTCGTCTATGATACCATGAATATATTTTAACTGTATAAGTTGTTGTGTAAATAAATCAGCTGTCAATTAACGAAGTGTTCTCCAACTTCTTCAACGCAACGTGAATTTGGGTTTCTCTGCATTTGCATATTATGTATAATATATTATACTGCCAAATAACATACATCGCAAGCATATAAATGAGAAAAATATATTGAAAGATAACAGTACATATAGCGTAAGACGTTCAACGAAACCAATGTTTATTTTACAAATGTTGGCTCTAAGACTTTCACTTTCAGTGAATATATATATATATATATATATATATATATATATATATATATATATATATATATATATATATACGCTGTCACGTAAATGGTTAAAAATCACAGGAATTAAAAGAGACTAAAGATTGACACATATATTACGGTAAAAGAAATACAAAAGTGCGATAAAATGGTTAAGGATTTGTGTACCTAAGATGTAAGTCAGTTATTTGAAAGTATCTTAATTATGTTTCTAGTGAACAAGCTAGTTATACCGTGTGTGATCACAAACGTTTACATGCAACAATAAAACTAAGATATTGCTATGAAGAATATTGTGTTTATCAAGTGGTAAAATGGGGTGGTAGCTTATCAGCAACATGTTCGCCTCCTCTACTGCTGTAGGGTACGTTATACCCAGATGTCTTTATTGAAGTTAATTAAGCAACAATCAGTTGTGTCCAATGATATTCACACAGTAAGCCCACCATATAATAATTTCCAGTCTTCCAGGAAAATTTATTCTATTTTAAGGAAAATTACCAGTGGAAAACAAAGATTAAACCAGGCTGAACAATACCAGTCTGGAAAACTAATACTGTATGTACAATAAAAAGTGGCAAATAAAACTGGAAACTAAAAACTTGTAAATAAAAACTGGTACGCAAAAACTCGTACATAAAATACTCGTTACTATAAAAAAAACTCGTACATAAAACTGGTTGATAAAAACTCGTAAATAAGAAACCCCTGTATGTACACATCCAGGTGTTTTTATTATGTTATTTAATAGATCGTATTCGAAGATGTATGAAATCCCACTCTAAATATTGTACAAGTCTCGGTACAAATATTTAATAAGGAATCCTGACGATATCCAGCACAACCGCTGTAGGTAGTTACAATCTATATGTATTTAAGACCTTAAATTTATCTTTTGACTTCTAAAGAAAAGTAATTTTTTAAAACTCTGTCCTTTCAGAGAACAAATTTGCAAAGCCACATGTATGAAACATGTGGATAAGGTAAGACTGATAATAATGTGGCAATTTGAAATATTTTCATATAAAATGTAAAGTTATTCATCTGATATTTACTTATAATTCGTTCCCCAATTTTATGGTTTTGAATATACTTATATTCCATGTCAGCTTTTATTTAATAAATTGTTAAAATTTGAGTTATAATTTACAAAAATTTGCAGGTGATATTTAAAACCCTCACAGTCCCCTTCTCTTGGATAGAGGTAAAGCTTAAAAGATTTACCGATGAATCAAGTTAAAGGATAAACACCTGAAGGGCAACCCATCCATGGCGGCGTATCAGTCAGAAGACCCAACCTTCTGGAGAAGAACCAGGTATCGTAACCACTAGTCTGTACCGGAGGGCTACTGGTTATTTAAAATATTGGTAGTCTGAGGGACTACCAGCCCGTTGTCAAAGCAAGTTAAAAGTTTAGTATTTTCAGGAACTACCAACCCATTGTCCACAGAAATACCAACTGATGTTTCTTATCATCGAGCGCCGACTATCTGCCCCATGTAAATGTTAAATCCCGAAAAGATCGGCGACAGTTCTCCAGAAGCCCACACATTCGTTAAGGAGTGCCCCTAAATCCAGCAGCCAGCTGCAGGAAATCTTCAATCACAAAAGATCCCTCCTACGAAGCACTGCCATAGCTTTCACCAGACAGACTTCAGCGCCCAAAACAAAGAGAATCAAAGTTGCAAAAAAAGCAAGAGCAAAAAAGAGAGAAAAAACAATTGGTTGGTAAATTGAGAAGAAATAAATGGTTTGGCAGTCTGACGGACTTCCAAACTGTGTTAGAGCAAGTTAAAAGGTTGACAGTTTGAGGAACTATCAACCTGTAGTCCGGTCTTGATCCCAATTCACGAATTAACAGCTCCATAACTAAGCTCTTGACTAAGGAATCTGTTTGCTTCCATGATAAATCCAAAATAGCAAACCAATCAGGTGGACACAAAATGTCATGAAAATTCTCTGTCGAGAAAAACAAATTGAAAATTCTCTATCGAGAGAAAAAATACATAATATTCACACATTTATGCAAATATGTATAAGCGCAAGGCAAAGTCAGAGAGAAAGAGACACAAATACTCGAAAAACTAAACAGCAATCTCTCCCCCACTCTTTGCAAACTAATGGCTGTAAAATCAGGGTAATGTTTGACTTATTACCACTAATACAAAACAAACGCAAACAAACATAAACACCCACAGGTTGTATATAAACACACACAACACATACACACACACACACACATATATATATATATATATATATATATATATATATATATATATATATATATATATATATATATATATATATATATATAAATCTACATACATGACTTAAAATTGGAAAGACTGACTGACATTATTTATTTACAATAAAATTTCCATCTTTATTACAGATTCAAATGCGATGGATAAAACTTATTGAAAGAAAGACAATTTAACCACGTTGAGGTGCCGGTGAGACAGCAGTCCTCCCTCTTCTTAAAATCTGTTTAAAAGAAAAGAATTAAAGAATTGAATTCATGTTGTGGCCAATGAGAGAATCACGCTGAGTGCCAGTGAGAAAACCACGCTGGGTGACACTGAGACAGCTCAAGTTCGTGTTACGATAAAATTGCTTTATATATATATATATATATATATATATATATATATATATATATATATATATATATATATATATATATATATATATATATATAGATATATATATATATATATATATATATATATATATATATATATATATATATATATATATATATATATATATATATATATATATATATATATATATACGCTGTCACATAAATGGTTTAAAATCACAGGCGTTAAAATAGATTAAAGACTGACACATATATTACGGTAAAAGAAATACAAAAGTGCTATTAAATGGTTAAGTAGTTAGTGTACCTGACGGGTACTAAGTTATTTGAAAATATATTAATTATATTTATAGTCAACAAGCTAGTTATATCGTGTGTGATCATAAACGTTTACATGCATCAACAAAATTAAGATATATTATGACCTGAAATGTTGAAATATTAGTTGTTATGAACAGTATTGTGTTTATTTAGTGCTAAAGTGGGGTTGAAGCTTATTAGCAACCTGTTGACCTCTTATCCTGCTGTGGTGTACGTTATACCCAGAAGTCTTCGTTGGAAATAATTAAACAACAATTAATTGTGTCCAATGATACTCACACAATAAGCTAGTCATAATAAAATCCAGTTATCCAAAAAAATTTAATCCATTTTAAGAAAACTTACCAGTGGAAAATAAAGATTAAGGCAATGTCAGTCTGGAAAACTAATACTGTCTGGACAATAAAAATTGGCAAATAAAACTAGTAACTAAAAACTTGTAAATAAAAACAGGTACGTAAAAACTCGTACATAAAAACTTGTAACTAAAAAAAACTCGTACATAAAAACTGGTGGATCAAAACTCGTACACAAAAAAATCATGTATATACACATCAATTGATGGTATTCGAAAATGAATTAAACCCCACTAAAGTGGTATATTGTACAACTATCGGTACAAATATTTAAAAAGGAATCTTGACGATATCCAGCACAAGCGCTGTAGGTAATTGCAATCTATATATTCAAGACCTTAAATTCATTTTCTGACTTTCGAAAAAAAAGTAATTTTTAAAAATCATCTCTCTTCAGATAACAAATTTGTAAATCCGCATAAAAGAAACATGTAGATAAGATAAGACTGATAATAATTAGCAAATGAAAATATTCTAACATAAAATGTTAAGGTATTTATCTGCTATTTACTTATAGTTCGTTCCCCAATTTTAGTGTTTTAAATACATAATAATATCCGTGTCAACTTTTATTTAATAAATTACTAAAATTGAAATTATAATTTACAAAAATTTCCACTTTTATTTAATAAATTACTAAAATTGAAATTATAATTTACAAAAATTTCCAGGTGATATTTAGAACTCTCACAAGTGACTTGGATAAGTTTGTTAGCCAGAAAAAACTCCGGAAAAGTTTTGGGTTTTCTTTAGAACAAAATTTTTATCTCCAAAAGTAACAAAGCGATGGTAACCAAATTTTGTACCTAGGTTTACGTTACGAAAAGTAAACTACACACCAAAATTAGGTTATGTCTCTATGCTATTTAAAAAAAAGTTATAAGCATTTAATAAAAAAATGTTTCTATGAAAATTCACTACCATAACCCCCATGCTGCGTCCACGCTTTTTATGATTTGACATAGACATCTCTATGATGCATAGAACCCATACGTAACTCCGCTGTCATATTTTATATGCATATCACACACACACACACACACACCAATGTATATATATATATATATATATATATATATATATATATATATATATATATATATATATATATATATATATATATATATATATATATATATATATATATGACGGGAACACTCTGGATGAAGATGCAATGTTCTCATCTTTACCTGGCTATACCGTACTTATGATGGCTAATAAGCTTGAAACACGTGTATGCGATTGTCTCCTTTCGGCTTTGCCCTTAACCCTTCTCCTTGTATAGTACAGAAATGCCGTGTTATAAATCTTTATAGTTAGTATAACTTCCTGGGCTCCGGATGCCCATGCAGGTGATTTTGCCTCCGTGGCTTTTTTGGTTGTTTCCCTCGGATTGAGGGTCTTCCAAATGTTGCTGCAAATGTGCACTGGTTGCCTGTTGTGACTCCGTGTATTTTTGCATCTTCATCCAGAGTGTTTCCATCTTCACCTGGCTATACCGTACTGTTAATGGCTAATAAGCTTGAAACACGTGTATGTGGTTGTCTCCTTGCGGCTTTGCCCTTAACCCTTCTCCTTATATATATATATATATATATATATATATATATATATATATATATATATATATATATATATATATATAGACAGTGTGATGATTAAGTTTGGAACATTTTTCATAAATTCGTTATTTAAAAACGTTTGGACAGGTCAATTATCTCGTTTCAATCGCCTCCTAAAAAGTCACATATTTTTGAATGATCAACTCATCACAAGTTTTTTTAATGACAACTGTATTTTTTCTGCTTTTCCGTAGACCTACTACCTGCTGCACTGATGGTGAAAAAAAATGGTACCTGAATTTTTTTTCAGAAAATTGCATTATTTACTTTTAAAAATTGAAACGTAGATTTAATAACAAATAAGAAATATTTCTTACCGTTTATATTTAAGACGAGTTTTCTTTAGAATAATCAGGTATTTTTTACTGTTATAAATTAATGAACACTTGGTTTTGTGATTTTTGATACGTTGTCATGTAAACATTTAACAGGCGAAACAAAAAGTGAAGTCAAAAATAATTTTTAACAACACTTGTTGTGATAATTCATTGCTTATTTGCTGTTATCAGTATTTAGTTATCAGGCTTTTATCGCAGTATAAATTTGTAATTTAGTGAATGAAGACAGTAATTTTAAATAGCTAATTAATTTTAAACATTGCCAGCCGTTAAATTGATTAATATTCTTAGTGGTGAAAGTGTAAAAGTGCTTTCGCTTAAACGTTCCAATTTTGTTAAATTCGAGTTATTCCCTTTTGCTTAAGCGAGCAATTTTTTGCTAAATTCAAGTTAAAATTGGTTACTCTATTCAAAAATATTAATAATGATTGGATATGTCGACAGGGTTAGAAGCCATTAGAAAGCGTGCGAGTTATTTAACCAACAACATCCTGATAGACCGCCAATTTTAAGATTTGCAGTAAGTAAATTGGTTGCTTAATTCATAGACACGAGATCCGTAAAAGATTTGCCTCGACAGTCTCGATCTAGAGTTAGTGAAGAAGTCAGATTGGTTATATTGCTTGCATAATAAAGTAAGTAAGTAAATCGTCGGCATTCTACAAGCCAACTAACCCTAAATAAAAATGTGGACCAATCTTTGGTGGTAAAATTATCCAAAGAGAAGTATCATCCTTACAAAGTGCAATTGATACACACGTTAAACGATGATGGGTCAGGCCGCCGTTTGCAGTTTTGTAAACAATTAATGTTACGCTGTAATGAAGGCCTCAATTTTCCTAATAAATCGTCACAGCTCAAGATATTGGTCACGGGAACATGCCCTCTGGACTCAAGATTCCCATAGTCAACATCGTGACAAACTGAATGTTTGGTGAGAATAATCGGACGGAGTTTCACAGTGTCTTACTTTTTTCAAGGAAATCTTACATCAGCACGTTATATAAATTTCTTGCGCTTGGATTTACTGCCAGCTCTGACAGTGATTTTTCCAAATAATCACAAGCCAGATGAGCCCCATTAAGATATTTGGCTACAGTAGGACGGAGCGCCTCTTCACTTTGGTGAAGACGTCTTTCAATAGATAGATGCCACATTCCCTAAAATATAGATAGAGCGTCTAGGAGGATTGAGTGGCCATGGCGTTACCCGGAGTTGACTTTCTAGGATTTGTTTCTGTGGGGTTATTTAAAATCGAATGTTTATTTCAACAGGCCAACTATTTTGAGCGTAGTGTGCAATGTGCTTACACCCGTATCGGTCAATGCCAAATGGTAGGTTGAGAACAATTTGAACATTTGGACTTAATTTTATTTGTTTTCCTTGGTTCATTTTTTTTTCATTAAGCTTGCGTTTACATTTTTTTAAAGTAAATATGGCTATTTTTTAGCGTAGTGGGCAATGTGCTTACACTCGTATCGGTCAATGACAAGTGGTAGGATGTTCAAATTGTTGATAACAATTTGAACATTTGGACTAAATTTTGTTTGTTCTCCTTGGTTCAATCTTTTTTGTTTTCATTAAGCTTGCGTTTCCATTTTTTAAGTAAATTTTGCTATTTTTTCAAAAAAATTGTAATGTTAGTCACCAATTTTTTGTTCAAATAACGCAATTATGAACTATGTTTCAAACTTTATCATCACACTCAACATATATACCTCTTTTTATAGTTTATTTATCGATTTAGTTATTTTGTTTGTTTAGTACTATTTTCCTCAGCTAAATTAACTGTTCACATTTTTTGCAAGAATTGGCTATCATAATACATTTCCTGCGCCACGACCTTTCTATATGAGCACAGCGTCCTGTTCTGCAAACAAAGAAAATTGGATATCGTTAGTAACCAGAGAATAATTACGAGTTGTGGATAAAGGATATTACAGAAATAGTATAGCATGAATTTTCGGTTGCTCAAGATGGAAAATAATTGGCTTTACTGGGAAAGTAATAATGTCAGAGAAACCGAAGTAAGTTAATCCGAAACATATTCAAGCCAATCAATATAGTGCTGCCGGCAACGGTCAGAGAAACAAAAACAATTCACTAAAGTGCCCAAATAATGTTATTTCTTTCATCCTAACTTTTTACATTATTATCTTGATGTAATTGATGATCATACCCAACTCTTTATTTCAGCCATCAGATACGTCATACTCTGGCCTAAGGAAATAAAAAGGTCATCACATAGCAAGTGCGTGACGGTAGCGACTTTTCATAACAAATATTTTGCCAGTCGCTTGTCAATTTGTCAATTAGTAAATGTTGACATGCAAATGACATAGGTTATATATATATATATATATATATATATATATATATATATATATATATATATATATATATATATATATATATATATATATATATATATATATATGTCATAATAATAGTAAAAAAAAGTATTTGGGAGATAAAGGAAATATGTAAGGACACTCTAAGGCCTCAATCTGCCTGCTCCTTAGAGTGGTGGACAAAGGTGGGTAAAGGAAATATGTAAGGACACCCTAAGGCCTCAATCTGCCTACCCCTTAGAGTGGGAGGTAAATGAAATATGTAAGGACACCCTAAGGCCTCAATCTGCCTACTCCTTAGAGTGGGGGTAAAGGAAATATGTAAGGATACTCTAAGGCCTCAATCTGCCTACTCCTTAGAGTGGTGGGTAAAGGAAATATGTAAGGACACTTTAAGGCCTCAATCTGCCTACTCCTTAGAGTGGTGGACAAAGGTGGATAAAGGAAATATGTAAGGACACTCTAAGACCTCAATCTGGCTACTCCTTAGAGCGTTGGACAAAGGTGGGTTGGGTTGTTGTAGCTCGATTACGGAGCCTCAATCTGCCTACCCCTCAAATCTCGCCGGAGATCGTCTGTGAGGTCTCAGTGTGTTCAACCCTAGGCCTCAGAGAGATCTGGCAGTTCGTTGCAAGTCTTGTCTTATATGTGTCGTTCTGTCTACCTGCTTCGTTATCAGTGAAAGTAGTGGGGTCACCGTCAATTAAGTGGGGGGCTTTGGTCACGGTACTTAGAGGATGAGGATGATTATGAGGGTCACCGGCATATGTTGAGGCAGATAATGGGGCAATAAAATTGCCTGTGGAATTTATTTTCTTTTTGTGTGTTTGTAAAGAAGACATAATAGGTTTCCAAGTAGTCGGAAGGCGGACCATCATCTCTCTTATTTAAACAATCTGGACGTTTTTCAATCTCGATTGCTTCGCGGATAATTCTCGTTTTGAAGTTATAAACCGGTGCTATTGTTTTGGCATTATCGAAATCTATTTTGTACCCTGTATGAATATGATGCATGGCCAGCGCCGATGAGGGGTCGGATTTTCTAACTGCGAGGGTGTGTTCATATATTCTATTAGGGATGCGTCTATTTGTTTGTCCTACGTAAGTTCGGGAACAGTCGGGACAAGGAATTTCGTAAACTCCATGGAATTCGTTTGGAATTGTATCCTTGGGAGTCAGATGATTTTCTTACACGGTCTACCGAAAACCAACCCACACTAATCGTTATCTCAACGCCCAATCTCACCATCGCCCATCGCAACTAAATTCCGTGGTTCGAACACTAGTAACACGATCCCTTAGAGTAACGGACAACAACAACGAACAGACAGAATTAAACTTTTTAAGACAGACATTGCTAGAAAACGGATACGACAACAATCACATACTACGAAACATTAGAAACGCACAACAACAAACCACTACACCACAACAAGAAGAAACGGAGTCCACACAACAACACACAGCGTTTTTACCATGCATTAAAGGTGTCACCGACAAAATCAGCCGAATTTTCAGAACCCATAATATCAAAACCGTATTCACAACAGACCAAAAACTGTCAAATCTTATAAAAACTCCCAGGGATACGATTCCAAACGAATCCCACGGAGTTTACAAAATTTCTTGTTCCGACTGTTCCCGAACTTACGTAGGACAAACAAATAGACGCATCCGTAATAGAATATGTGAACACACTCCCGCAGTTAGAAAATCCGACCCCTCATCGGATAGTAGATATTACCCATAGATACCTTGTTTCATGTGGTGGAATTTGTCGGTAAAAAATTTCGTTAATTTGCGAATAACTCTGAAACGCCTAATATATTTGAAACATAGTGATCTCAGCAAAGTTGACGCAGAGTTCAGCGCTGAATGTGAAAATGCAATAATCTATAGGGTGTTTCATTTTAGAAAAAATTGTTAATAGTAGTTCTGGTAAAACCGCATGTGCCGCCATATCGTAAAGATTTTAGCCTTAAAAATCAGCCTTGACTAGGCCTACCCTGAAATTTTCAAATAAAAATTCCGATTACAAGGACAAAAGATTCTAACCAACGGTTTGGGTGAATCACCCTGTATAATGTATATATACCCGTGTATGTATATATATATATATATATATATATATATATATATATATATATATATATATATATATATATATATATATATATATGTATGTATGTATGTATGTATGTATATATGTATGTATGTATGTATGTCTTCAACCGATAACTCAAAAAATACTTCACCAATCGAAACCAAATTTGGCAGTTCCCTTCATTTTGTTAATAGCTTATGTGACGTCGTTAGACAATTTTGACACCAATACTTTTAGAACAAAATATACTGACAACTTTTTGAAAACGAAATATCTCTTAAATTACTGTAAGTCTAAAACTCAAATAAACAATCAGCGGGGTTGTTATTACCACAACTCTCATCTAAATCTAAGGATGTCAGATATAATAATTTATAAAACATTTTAATGAAAGTGATTCAATTTGTTTAAAGGCACTCTAGAACTACGTTTTATTATGTATAAATATTGAGCTTCCTATTTTTCACAGTATTTAAAAGCCATATAGCCCTCCTTTTTTAATCTGAAAACACCATTTAGCTATTTGTTATCAGTGAACTCAATATACATTTAGTTAATTGTCTATTATTTCGATAACTGACAGCAGACATAAGTAATGAGAGAATCGGGTGCGCTCTACGCATAGCCTCGAAATCGACTCCGCTAATACCTTAGAATGTAAAACAAGTATCTATATTCTAAGGATAATGGTAATACAAATAGTAGGTAAATAATAAGCCAACTTTTAGTTTTAACCTAACTCTAACAAATTCTCTCGGCTGTTGACTGTGATTGTGGTATATTATGATTCTAGTATCCAAAGCAACAAATAAGAAAGTAGCGTTAAATCAAGCTGTGCGCATTAGATTCAGAGTCTTAATCAATGCATGTAGGTACTATATTATCAAAGGGGAACAAAATTATTTCAAAAACGAATATACGAGTATACCTACCTCAAACTAATACAGTAAAGACTTATAATATCTAGATACTTATAATTGAAGGAACATTCACTAACAGACAAACTTTTATTTTGCAACAAGGTACTTATTGTTTACTTTTACTTTTTACTCGTCAGTTAGTGTATGGACAATCTGAAGTAAATGAAACTACATAATATCAAAAAGTAGTTTAAATTATATAAACATATGTTCAGTGTATACTTTTAAAATTTTTATTTCAAACTTTTGTATTGGTTATATTTATTTATTTTTATTTTAAAATTTGAAGTAATTGAAACTACATACATAATGTCATTAAAGCAGTTTAAATTATATAATCAGATTTTCAGAGTAAATTATTAAAATTGTAATTTCAAAATTTTGTATTGTTTATATTTATTTCATTTGCAAAAAGAATTGATACAGCAATCGTAAAAAGTGTCGACAAGAGTTTGGACAGCAGCTGCCTTATGGTAGCGCATTTTCGTAAAAATATTTTAAATGGTGATAACTGAATTTCCCATTAAACTAGAATCTTCATTTTTGATAGATAGTAAAACCTCTATAAAAGAGGGGTGGGTACTAATTTTAAAAAATAACACAAATGAGATACATAGGCAACGACAAATTTATTTTTAAAAAATTTTTTGTTATTTTGTTTGAAGATAATGGTTCGATTTAATTGACTAAAACGGAAAACCAAGCGACTTGAGATGAGATGAGATGAGATGAGATTTTCGGTAAATTTGCAGCTAAGCACACGGTGGCTCTGTAGAATGAAAATTTTAGAAACATGGTTAGAACCCTTTCTGAATGCACAAACTGCAAGAAAAATATCTTGTAAACAGCGCCCAAGAAAGTTACGAGACCAGGATTGAATAGGGGTGCTGGGGAAATGTCAGCGGAAAGTGCGAGAAAACCAGCTTAGTTGTACCTATATAAGCCGCCTTTACCCCATTGTGCAGCCATACCTCCTTAAAATTCCGTTTATCCCGACCAGAACCCCTATCCAACGCAGGTCCCATTGGGGGTTTTTCCAAGAAATTTTTCTTGTTTAAATTGTATTTGTGTATGCATTGAGGATGGTTGCAGAAGGAGAAGGAGAACCCTGCAAAAATGAAATTTTGTCAAGTAATCGCTAAAGGAGACCTCTAAAACCGATATCCAAGGTCCATTTAAATTTAAAGGATGCGTTTTAATGATATGCCCTACTAATAGTGTACAATATGAAAATTTACTACTATAATAATGCACTTGCTACGTCCAAAATTTTTTTTATTTTAAATAAGGTGTGGTTAAGACTGATTGGAATTAATTTTCTTGTTCTTCCTTTCAGGTTCAGAAAAGTTACAACGAAACGTTACCATCACTTGAATAATCAACAGAGGTAACTTCTTGCTCAGCGTTTTACTGTGGCTCCTAGTGGGTCGACATCGAGGGGGTGGATGTAGAATCGGGTAGAATGGATGGATCGAAAGGACATATCCCTGGCACCCTAAATGTACTACAGACGTTCACTGGCGTCACGCGCTTTGGCCACACTCTGTATTAGATAGGCTCGAGCAATATATACAGGCTGGTGGAGTGGCTGCAGCAATGGTGACCAGAATAGTATAATTGTCAGATAGTCTGCAGCTTCTACGATCGCACAACTCACGTGGCTATAAATGCCATCAGAAATGAGATAATTTTTTAGTCAGATGGTTTAAAAATCAACAAAGAGTTCCGAAGTTATACTACACTTGGTACTATTTTAAATTAGTCTGGCCGTACGTTGTCTACAGAATCAACCTTCATATGTTGGCACCTAAGAACTATTATTGGAGACATCAAATCTTCCAAAGCCTTACCACGCCTGCCACAATTTTCTACGTCGTTTGGTGTAATCAGATGTGCCTCTTGGATTCCTTGAACGTCAAGTGAGTCTGCTGACGACGGGCTGTTTGTCGGTATCCTTTTTACGTCCTAATTATAATAAAGCTGTGGCTTATCTCTCAGATCCATCTCATTCAGATTTTTTAGTTTAACTTTGGAGCATGTCCTGAGTCTGTTGGTTGAGGTTTTTGTCTTGGATGCTCCAGGTGCCTTCCCATAAATAACTAAAACCAATTTTTTCCAGTCAGTTGTTGGGCATTGTTGGAAGGGAATGGGATATAATAATTGTTCGCAATACTTGTACGCCTGATAACGCACCATTGTTGCAGTTAGTGGCATACCAATACCACAGAATCGAGTTGATTTTGCAACTGAATTTTGTGTTTTTGCAGCTGGCGATGTATTCTTGTAATTTATATTTTAAATTTTAGTTAAAAAAATGCCTTTTTAGGGAGCTTAGGTAGTAAAAATTCGCTTATGACGAGAGTTGGGCACTTTCACACTTAAAAAATAGTTTCAGACGAACGTGAACTAAGACTCTTAGAATCCATATGCAAGGTTCGCTTTAATTTTAATATATATATATATATATATATATATATATATATATATATATATATATATATATATATATATATATATATATATATATATATATATATATATATATATGTATACTTTTTTTCTTTTTTTTTAATCTGAACACCCAGTAAAAGTTGATCACTTTTCGTTAAATTTAATAATGTGTGTGTAATCAAACTTAAAAAATGATTGCTAAGGTTTCTTATGCATTCTATAATTTTGTAGGCATGCTTGAATTAAAATGGGTTGTGGTATCCTGAGAAATGTCGTCCCACGCTTCTTGAATTCGGTGACGAAAGTGCACTAGGTTATCTGGTGGTTGTGGTTAATTACCCAGTCAATTGCCAATCGTATTCCACACATTATTCATTGATGACAAGTCTGGGGAGCGAGAAGTCCATTGCTGACGGTCACCTTATTTTCTTGTAAGAACCTTGTAGTAACCCTTGCAGTATAAAGACGTGCGTCTTGTCTTGTTGAAAAGGGGTATAAATTAACCACCGTGAGTATGGCAGTGCAACAAGCTGCAGAACGTTTAGTATGTAATCGACTGCATCCAGATTTCTGTGAGAAAGAAAACTAAAGGTACCGTATGTTATCGCCGTCTTCCCCGTGTAAAGCCCGTATACCGTTTCACAGCAAATTTTATATTTCTGCGTTTTCCACGTAATCGTCTTGCTCTTCTACGACAACCATGAACACAAAGAGAGGATCGGGACTCAACAGAGAACACACACTTCACCATCCCAAATTGTCGAAATGCCAGTGCGAGGCACAAAAATGGTATATACAAACAAAGCCCAACGGCTCGTTTCTTTTTTCGATCTTTCGTTACCATAGAGACTCTTTGTTGTAAAACTTCCAACTAAGTATTTTCAATCCACTCTTTGTCGGCATTCTTCCTTGTAAAGCCACAATCCTCAAATGACGATCTGCGTGTGCTAAAGTTGCTCGAGGTTGTCCGGATACATGACGACGGTTACGGATTCCTCTTCAGAACACCTAGACCAACATGGTAATACTGTTGACATGCTGCGTCCTATGCGGTCGAAAATTGGTCTGATTGAAAAACCGCCTTCCCTCGTACCAACAATGCGCCCCCTTTTAAATTCACTTAAATGATTGTAATTGTTCGTTTAAGACGCCTGGGCATAATGACCTAATAAATGAAGTACAAATCTCTACGAAATGTTGCTTAAAACTAAGGAATTTAAAGAGAACATTTTTTGATAAAACAAAATTAAAAAAATTACTATCATTCATACCAGCTACAAAACAGAGTCGTGTTCTTTCCAAAAATTTTATCGCAATTTGTCGATTCTTACTGTGTTCGATATTTTTGGAAAGTCTATATATATATATATATATATATATATATATATATATATATATATATATATATATATATATATATATATATATATATATATATATATATATATATATATATATATATATAGTAAGAGGAATTACATAGACCCCTTTTACGAAACTTTGCTACAGCAACGCATCTGATGCGTGTGGACTTTTTTGTGTTTCTGTGACCAATAGACAAGAAAGCGTTATTCAGTTTTATTTCGAAAAGTAGGTATGTAGATTCATTCCATGATTGAAAATAAGTGTTTTTTTTTATTATGGACAATTACTGACGCCAGGGAGTAGCTTCACCCCACTATCCTGGAAATTTTGCTGAACCGTTGTCTTTCTCTAAGGAGGTAGGGATATTTAACGAGCTCCACATCGCATAGTACACGGGATTGACTCATTTACGCCACCTCCGAGTGGAGAAACGTGCCAACGTTTAACACAATGCCACAACCTTCGTTGATGGTAATTTTACACTATGTGCTGAAAAAGTGAAAGGGAAACCCTGGGAATCAATCACAGTACCCTTCGATCCAGAGACACACGTTCCCACCTCTGGACTACCGAGACCTTGATCCAGTGCCTTAAATACTTGAATACTAGTTTCCAAAATTTTTAGTGTAAAAGATTAAATTTCTTATGACTACAAAGAGAGAGACACAAATTCCATGAAAATCTGTTAAAAATAGGCCTCCAGAGCAAATATTAACTACACGGGACTGTATCTACTCTTTGCCGTTTATCAGTAAGTTTATGGGGTCCTGATATACAAACTAAAACAATTCCCGCTTTAGACTCATAAACATTCGGAGAACAGCAGATAAGAATATTCGGCAGATAATCCTGTTATAAAATATGAAGATATTGTAGAGAACGGAAATAAGATCTGAGCCTAAATGACCTCCTGGGATCACAGCTCTCTAGCTAACACACATTGATTGTAATCTGGTTGAAGTTTCACTTTGCTTACAACGAATTGTAACCCATCAGCTGCAAATTGCGAGTTCGCGTAAGGTCGAAGTTGACTTTATCTCATTAGTGGAGCTTTCGCACAAGTGTGCGTTTAGAAATGTCAAATTTCAGTATTCTAAAGAAGAAAAGTATTGAAATCTATTACAAGATTACATAGTGTTCGTTGACCTTAGAATACGAAGTAGCATGCTAAATTATGTGCATTGACTTTTCCACCACATTAGACTAAATATAGAATCAGATTCGTTGGCATCAATTGATTTTTAAATACAAAGACTTGTCCTTTCCGACACTGGCAAATTTCTCGGCAGGTTGGTAGCTTTAAAATCCAATTAACGTATGAAAGTTAATCTGAAGAATATATATATATATATATATATATATATATATATATATATATATATATATATATATATATATATATATATATATATGGATTCTAAGACTCCTGGTTTTAAAAAAATTCACTAAAACGTTGAGTTCAAATAGATTAAACAATGCTTTGTTTAAATATGGGCAAATTCCCGCGGTCCGTGCCAATTCTGAGTTGACCTTTAATGTATCGAATTTCGACCACGAAATTATAATGCATGTTTGGAAGAACAGAAATTCGGGACGCAGCAAGTGCGTTATCGTATCGAATTTGTATGAGATGCTTCAAATTTAAATAGCTCAATTTTCAATTTGCTATTAACGTATAATATTCGTTGGCCGGACTAGTTTTTCAAGAACATTTTAAGCTTATTTTTGATTTTTTTTCCATATTGTCAAACAATTAAGTGATTTCGATGAAATATGGTACATTATTTCTACTATATAGGTTATGCTAGTAACAAATTTCTTAAACAAAAACACATATTTGCTATTTAAAATATTTTTTTGAAACGTCACTAAGATAACGCGCTTGTGCGTGCAGACTTTTTATTGATTTATACATCTTTATTTAAAATGGTTTTTTTCCACATATTGTGATCAAATGAAAGAAAAAAAAGCCTGGACGCAGCAAGTGCGTTATTGTAGAGAATTTTCATAGAAATGATCTGGCACAATTTTTTTAATTATAATTTTTTTTTCTTGTAACATATAAATCAAAATTTTGGTGTCTAGTTTACATTTTATATCGTTAATCTACCTACCAAATTTGGTTATCAAAGCTTTTTCATTCTGAGATAAAAATTTTTTTCGAATGAAAACTCAAAATTTTCCCGGAAAACCTCGTCCGATTTTCCTGACTAACTAACTTATCCAAGCCATTTACAAAAGGAAGGTACATTCCAAATTCTTCAAATCGGCCAATTATTTGTTGAGTTATCGGTGTGATACACACACACACACACACACACACACACACACACACACACACACACACATATATATATATATATATATATATATATATATATATATATATATATATATATATATATATATATATATATATATATATATGGGTGTGGGTGTATGTGTGTATGGGTGTGTGGGTGTACCACACGTATAACGCAAATGTCCAAGTGGCTTGGATAAGTGCGTCAGCCAGTAAAATCGGCCCAGGCCTTCCGAAAAATTTTGTGTTGTCTTTCGGAAAATTTTTATATTTTCGGAAATATCAAAGTAATAGTTACCAAATTCGGTCCGCATGTGTGCATTATAAAGAGAGAGCCATGTGGCAAAATTTAATGCTGTAAAACACGAAAATGCTTTTGTCACCTTGGTGTTCCTCAAAACGTCCGAAATCATCAAACATCAAAATTGGCAAATTTAGGCAAGGAACCTGAAACAAATACGGCGTATGTCGCAAGAAGTATGTTCTACAAACCCTTAAGTTTCACCTTCAAACACCATTGACCTTACTGTTGAGACCGCAACTTTTGGATTTTAAAAGGATTTCTTCAAATGAGTGCTAGGCCCCTAGAATTCATATCTTCGTTTAGTTACAGTTTTTAACTGTTTACATATATGTAGAGTGATGCATGGTTGCGATAGCGTTATTATTTCCGGATGTACTAAAATTTTCCGAAAGGAAACCAAAAATGTTCCCAGAAAGCTGGACCGATTTTTCTGGCTAACGAACTTATCCATATGTTCAAATTTGAACATATAAAAATTGAAACTGACCCAGGTTACGGGTTCTAGTGGGCCTAGTTCGTGCTTATTGGAACAATTTTTTTCAAAATTTAGGTGTCGAGATCTCATTAGTGATTTTTTTAAAGAAAATTCACTAAAATATTATAAAAGAATAACAAGTAATTCGCTAAAAGCCTGCGGTTTAGTTGGTTAGCCTGCTAAAAGGTTTTTTTTAACCAGCATTCTCCTAATACTGCTAAAGATATTGAGTTTCGGTTGTTTTAATACAGACACTAAATTAATTTTGCTGTGTATTAAAACTTTGTTGAAGGCGAAACAAATTTCAGACCCCATTGTATTTTACGTTTGCACTAATAAATGCGAAGTAATTTTTTACAATGAAGTTGTACTTTTAGTTTTATCGTTGCAGATATCGCATTCTGTAATGAAATCTGTATGCAAAATTTGAACATTAATCCTGGTTTTAGACAACGTGACTTAAAGTATCCACTAAGCATCCGGATCTGGGGAAACAAAGCCATTATCTTTCATTACTTGGATATCATTTCATACCAGACAAATTTAATAACCTAGCCGACATTATTTTCTTTTACTTTTTAAAATGATTTATTTGTTTTTGTTACATTTAATATAATGATATAATCACTGTAACATTCAAAGAGTAAATACCAGTAAATTGGTTTACAGGATAATTTATTACAGATAATTGCAAAATATAATAAAAATGACGGGTAAGACTTTCATTAATCACAACAGGAATTATACAAATGTAGAAACAAAATTCTTTGTCTGCAAATAAAAAACTCCTGACGCAGCAAGTGTGTTATGGTGGTTTTTATAGAAAATATCTACACTTTTTATTATACTCGTATATATATATATATATATATATATATATATATATATATATATATATATATATATATATATATATATATATATACCATTGGTCTGGGAACGGAAGATAGCTTCTCAGTGAGGCCATATTTTAAAAAACCTGGACGGAGCAAGTGCGTTATGGTAGTGAATTTTCATAGAAATGATCTGGCGCAAAATATTTTATTATAACTTTTTTTCTTGTAACATAGAAAACCAAATTTTGGTGTATAACTTACTTTTTATATCGTAAACCTACCTACCAAATTTGCTTTTTCGAGGCCATAGGTGTTCCACAAGTGCACATTTTAAAATTGATTTCATTTATACAGGCTGGCTACATACAGAGTGTTGCACCAAACATATATTTTTCTAAATGGAATACCCTGCATTTTATTGCAGATTTGGATTTTCTTCCCCTCGTACATTATGCGAGTGAAGTTTCAGCCCTTTATGCAGGGGACTTTTAAAATATCGCCATTTCTTTCTCTGAATCGACATGTATTGATCCCCTTTTATCTCCCAAGAACTAACGTAACCAATTACTTTTTATGGCAATATACTTTCGACATGTGGTCGATTTTATTTTCATACCGAGAGGTATCCTTCAAATTGGAAATCATATACAGTCAGACCCAAAACGAGAATTGAAGACTTTCTCGAAATTTTACAATAGAATACCCTATATTTTATTTCACTATCGGGTAGCTTATTTACTCGTCTATTCATTTTATTAAGCCTTCCCTATACTCAAATCGACTCGTTTTACAGAAGTCCTAGGTGTTATCAGAAAATATCCTTATTTAGTCACTTATTTTCATTAATCACGTTGGCTTTGGATATGCCATGCCCACTAACTGGCTAATAACTAATTAATTAGTAATATTTTGATCTTGGTGGATGCAGAATTTTATGATACAAGCTTTTAACAAGTTATATTAAATATAAAAGGAGGTTCAGCGGTTCAAACTTTTTATTTGTGCATAGTAAAACTATTATTCTATGGTAATAGATGAAAGCATTAAGAAATAAAACATTAAGTTCACAAATTTATTCGAACTGATAAAACATCTTAAAAACGTTTCCGTTTTCCTGAATGCAAATTCGGAGTCGTCATTCAAAATTTTCTTTCACTCTGTTCAACATGAGGGGGCTAACGCTTCTAAAAGCTGATTTGTATTCGATTCTTCATATCATCCGCAGTTGTGAGAAATTCATCATATCCTTTTGCTTCACATATCCCCAGAACAAAAAGTCGATTGTGGTTAGGTCGGGCGATCTTGCTGGCCATGGAATGTTCCCTCCTCGACTGACCCATCGGTTTCATAACCATTGGTTTAATGATTGTTTTACGTCTCGGTGAAAATGTGAAGGAGCACCATAATGCTGAAAATACATTATTCTACGTGCTTCAAAATATACAGTCTCCATTAAATTCGGCAAATCGTCGTCGCGAAACCTGCGATAACGTTCTCCAGGAAGTCGATCGTCAAAATATTGTGGACCGACAACTTGATCGCCTATAATTTCCACCCCCCCACCCCCACCCCCCACGCACACATTCAAAGACCATTGATGTTGAAAACCCACTTTAAGCACCCAGAGTGGATTTTCTTGAGAGTAATAATGCATATTATGTTTGTTTACTACGCCCATACTGTTAAAAGTTGCTTCGTCGCTAGAGAGAACTGTATTGTAAAAGTTTGGAATTTAATCGGTCATATTTGGAAAAATATTACAGAAATTGTTTCGATTTACTTGATCTTCAGCAGTAATTGCGTGAAGAAGACACAAATTATATGGATGAAATTTGTGCTTTTTAATTATCCTGTTGACTGAAGATTTGCTGATACCCTAATGCTGTTTACCTCGTACTTATCTGTAAATTCTGCTAGATTGATAACAAAACCTGGAATTTTGAATTTTCGTTGGTTCTATGACGATTTTTATATGATTTTGGTTTGTATTTGACGCCACATGTTTCCCCGAAGCGTGTTCTAACTTTCTCAAATGCTTCTGGTCTTGGATATCGAGCTGAAAGATGTAGATTCTGGACGCCAGAAGACAGTTTCGATCTGCCTATCCTAAAGCGTACACCCTGCTAAGTAACTCCTCATTAGTAAAATTCATTTTTAGATGTTACGTTAATAAATAAACATAGAACAGGGATCAACGAACACGAAACATCAATTAATAAACAACCAACAATGATTAACACTAAACGCGAAAGTATTACAAAAATTAGCAAGCAGTTGACGAAAGGTCAGTTGCACAATGTGTGCGATATTTATTTTATTGTGTTGCCTATTTTCAACTGATCTCCAAGGCTACAGTTATTTAGACGATGGTATGATCGATATTAAACACATTTCCATAAAAGTAAAATTTTGAACCGGTGTATCTCCTTTCGTATTCAATTTAACTTAAACAAATTTGGTATCATAAGAAGGCTTATGAAATTTGTATTCATCAAAATCATAAAACTATATAGGATGTTGCATTTAGAAAAAAGTTATATCTTATGAAACCTAATTTTGGCTGAATTATAGTTTGTTAATTACTGGCTTAACAAATCATCTAACATTGTTCTCATGCTAGTCTATAGAACTATTTGGAAGAGTTAGCTAGTTAGTGGGTGAGGCATATCCAAAGCCAACATGAACAATGAAAATAAGTGACGAAATAAGGATATTTTCTGATAATACCTAGAACAATTTTAAAAATAGTCGATTTGAGTATAGAGAAAGCTTGATTAAATTCATAGAGGAGTAAATAAGCTACCCGATAGCGATATAAAATATAGGATGTTCCATTTGAAAATTTCGAGAAAGTCTTCAATTCTCGTTTTGGGTCATACTGTATATGATTTCCAATTTGACGGATACTTGTCGGTATAAGAATAAAATAGACCACATGTCGAAAGTATATCGCTATAAAAAATTATTTGTTATGTTAGTTCTTAGGAGATACCAGGTGATCAATACATGTCGTTTCAGAGAAACAAATGGCCATATCTTTAAAAGTCCATTGTATAAAGCGTTGAAACTTGACTCAGGTAATGTATGACGTAAAGATAATCCAAAACAGGGTGTTCCATTTAAAAATATATAATTTTGGTGCTACACACTATATATAGCCACCCTCTATAAATGAAATCAGAATTTTAAAATGTGCACTCGTTAAACATTTATCGCCTCGAGAAACAGCATTTTAAAATATGTGAGGAGCTATCTTCCGTGGTCATACCGACGACGACACACACACACACACACACACACACACATACACACACACACACACATATATATATATATATATATATATATATATATATATATATATATATATATATATATATATATATATATATATAGTTTACTGTTTTATGGTTACTACTTAAAAAAATATATATCAAATGTCTCAAAGTCGTGATCTCATCATAGGCGAACTTTTTCTATGCAAATTGGATAATAATAAAGTGTTTCAAAATTAAGAAAAAACCACAAGAATGTGCGTATAAGATTGTTTACAAAAATGAGAAAAAAAATATCGTATGGAAATTTGGTAAAAAATTGTAATTTTACAAAAATTTGTTAAAAAATATACGTAAAAATTGGATTTTTGACAAAAATGTCTAAAGAAGTAAATTAAGATTATACACTCTGATCTAAATACAAACGTAAATACTTCTTTGCGGGTCCACAAAGCAAATTTTCGTTTGCCTGACGATGTCTTAAAAACGAAACCGGTTGCATAGAACAGAAGAAGCACATTTTAAACCATAGAACAAGTCTCTGCGACTGTATTAAGTATGGAATTGCTTAACCAAGTTAGTGCAACGGCCTTAGGGCAGGCACTGCCATGAAATGCAGTGGAGAATAGCGCAACCATCTCTAATTTTGTTTCGATCCTAGGCTTCCACGGCAGGAAAAAACTAGCAAGTGAAAAGCACTACCTCCTTGAACATCACAACGACAGGCATTGAATTGCATCACTCGCTAGCCACCATCACTTCAGTCCTGTCGGGACATGCGGCAAGGTCTATAGCGGGTGACACAGTCCGGCTTTGCCCTTCCTATTCAGTATTCCACAATTGCGCTCCAAGAAGTCGACCTTAGGTCAGGCACCGCCATATAATGTAGTGGAGAAAGCACAAAGCGCAATCTCTGGTTTGGTGACTGTTTTAGGCTTCCACATTTGGAAGTTTTTGGTTCAAGTAGCTCATACACGGCGTTCTATAATAAGCGTCCAAATTTATATGATGCAACTTATTGCCTGTTAAAATTACAAATATATTAACTCCTTCCTATACTTATATATTACTATTTTAGACATAATTGATGTATCTCTTACAATACGTTGCGGATGATATCTGGGGAATAACATTTTCTTTTTCTTTTCTTTTCTTATAACTGAATTTTAATTATAAATTAAATCATCTTCACAAATATATTTCCAAGCCTACGACTGCCATTCTGCATAGATTATTGTTCTCCGAACAGACATTCAGATATCTGATTATACTTAGTAACATATGACCACTCAATATGTGATTTGATTCATTCACTTATTGTGTTGTGTAAATATAGTTCTTTGACGATTTCGAATCGGCTCATTGCGTGTTAACAAATTTCAAATAGATTTCAACGAGAAGTAAGGTAAATTAAAAAAACTCTGGGCGCAGCAAGTGCGTTATTGAAGTGAATTTTTATTAAAATGTTTTTAATTACTAATATATCGCTCTAATGCGAGCAGGCATCAATTTCGTTCCCGGTATAACATATATAGTAGGAACAATGTACCATATTTCACCAAAATAATTACTTGAAATTGTACAAACAATTTTCCGAAAATAAACTTTGGATGTTTCTGAGAAAACTGGTCTCCTAGCCAATGAACCTTAGGTTAATAGCAAATTGAGTTATTGAAATTTGAAACATATAATGAAAATTCGCAACCAAAACGCCCTTTCTTCGTTTATACAAAAATTTTCCGAAAATAAAGTTAAATGTTGGTTTCCTAACCAACAAAACATACGCTAATAGCAAATTGAGTTATTGAAATTTGAAGCATTCAATGAAAATTTGCTATTAAAACGCACTTACTGCCTCCAAATTTTTTCTTACAAACATGCGTCATATTTCGATAAAAAATGCTAATGCAGTAACGAATGTGTTCTACGAAAATTAGCTAAAAATTATAGACCGTTAAACCATAAACTTTACTAAACCTACAGCGAAAGCATCAACTTAAGTAAACCGACAGCCAAAGCATCAGAAAAAGGGTCTATTTGAAATTAATTTTCTGTAAATATTTTAGTAAAATGAAGGGCAATGATGGTTGAAGCTGAAACTCAAGGGTTCGCAGAACACTCTTCTTGCAACATTTTCTTTTCACAATCAGTATTTTTTTCACGTTCTTTGCCTAAACATTGCCAATTTTGACGTTTTAAATTGCGAGTTTGACGTTTTAAATTACCAGTTTGGCGTTTTGAGGAAAACTCCAAAATGTATTGCTTTACCTGCCCGTAAGTTTTTTGTCCTTAAACTTAGAGACCTAAATTTCGGTACATGGTTCATTCTTTATAATATAAATACGCGTACCAAATTTGATTGCCGGAAAAGTGAATTTTTTAGAAAGAAACACAAAATTTTCTGGGAAAACCTGGTCCTATTTTTCACAGATCTCCCCATCAGTGAATTTTTTAAAGAAAATTCACTAAAAAAGAAAATTTGAATCACCAACGACTTATGGGCCACCTGTAATTGTAGAACTATTTTTTTAAAATGTAGCTCAAGACACCCTATAATTAATGTATACATTTTTTTTTCGTATCTTGCATAATGACGGATACATTAAGCTTTAAAGATTTTTTACGGAAATTCGACAAAAATGATATACCATTAACCGATAAACTCTATAGCCAACACTACTGCCAAAGCATCAGAGAAAGGGTCTATTTGAAATGAATTTTCTGTGAACATTTTAGTAAAATGAAGGACAATGACGATTGAAACTAAGACTTCAGGCTTTGTAAAACATTATTCTTGAGACATTTTCCTTCCATAGCTCATATTAGTTTTAGGTTCGTTGCCTAAATATTACCAATTTTGACGTTTAAAATCGCGACTTTTGACGTTTGAGGAAAACCCAATTATTTTTTTCTTTAAATGCCTGTAACTTTTTTGTCCTTTAACCTACAGAGCTAAGTTTAGGTAGATAACTTACCTATAATGATGTAAACCGTACCAAATTTGGTTGCTCTTGCTTTGTTAAATTCGGAGATATAATTTTTTTTCAAAAGAGAACACAAAATTTTCCGGGAAAACCTCGGCGGATTTTCCTGGCTAACGAACTTATCCAAGCCACTTGCGAAAGGAAGGTACTTACCAGGTTTTATCAAAATCGGTCCATTATTTTTTTTTAGTTATAGGTGTGACACACATACACACACACACACACACACACATATATATATATATATATATATATATATATATATATATATATATATATATATATATATATATATATATATATATAAACATATAAAGTCTGAAACCGACCTCTGATTTGGGTTCCAGGGATCCTAAAGAGCGCTCATTTGAAGACATTTTTTCAAAATTTAAAAGTCGGGATCTCCTCATTAGTGAATTTTTTTAAAGAAATTTCACTAAAATTAAGAGTACTCATTTTGAAATTATAAAACTGTGAACGATATAATTTGCTCAAGTTGTGCGCTTAGCATAACATGCTCTGTATGCGTTAATGTAAAGATTACCTGTGATTTACTTTAGAACTCCTCTCGGCACGGGGACAATATAAAAGAATAAACCCAAGCTAACCTCTGCCTGTCGTACAAGGTGACTAACTGGAGTCAAAGATTAGCGGGTTTCGGGTCCAGACGAAACAGGAGAGAGGCGCAGATCTCTGGGGTGTGTTATACACACTCCAGAATTTACCTTCACTTTGGCATTCGAAACGCGCAAACGACCTCGCTTGGGTGTTTATCTGGCGCCAGACTGCAAGTGATACCGCCACTGTGAGATTCCAGACGGGCAAAGGACTTCGCTTAGGAGGTTCTCAAAAGCCGGACGCAATATGCTACCGATGTCGGTCCAGACAAACTCAGAGAGAGCCGCTGTCTGTCTGTGAGTTCGAAACTGGCAAGTGACTTTATTCACACGGCGAAGGCAGCACATCTTAAGAACGGGTGAAAAGAAGCCACGAAAGGACCCTGTCAAACCAAACTTCACCACAGAAAAAATCTACTCCTGTAGGGCGTTAGATTTGATGGGGGAAGTTTAAGCAGCTAAGCTTGAGCCACAAGAGACTAAAGGTCGTGTTAAGTGACTGGAATAGCCCACTTAAATTGAACATAATCTAAATCTACTTAGAGCAGAGTTTTCACTGTCTCTTCCACAAAGGCACAATTTCCGAACTTGGTAAGTAACGGATGGATATCTTACAAAACAGTAATTTTGAAAATTTTTGAAAACTTCGCACTTTGATAGATGTTGCATTTATTAGATTTGATCTAGAATTAGACGCTGAATCTAAAACTGCTATAATATATAGGGTGATCTAACACAACAAAATACATTGGCACTTCCGGTATAATTGGAATTATCGTGTACTTTGCTTCACGTTTAACCGATATATACTTCAGAATAACTTAACTAGACATCACATAACCTCTTATGGACACTCCCAATTTTTCTCCTTCTTATTTTAACTAAAGAGCAATAAATTTCTTACGAACCTGACTCGCCAAACACCCTGTATGCATACAAAAAGTAGAACTAATCCTAGGTATGGGTTTAAGTAGTCGCAAATCATTATAAGTAAGCTTTTCAATATAATATCGCCAAAAACGACGACTTGACATTTCAAACACAGGTTGTAATCAAACAAGATTTTTAAGTGATAAGATGGGTTTTGAAAAATAAAATTAACGACCTATATTTATGAAAGAAGCACCCAGCAACGGAAATACTAGTTTGTGTTCAACTTTATTTCTACATCGTGTAATATAAATGTACAAAAATAACAACTTCCTTCATCCTATTTGCTTTAAAAATGTCGGCAAAGTAAAAATTTAATAAAGGACATCATGTGTCAAAAGTTTTTTCAATATATTTCAATTATTATATTAAACCGTCGATTCGTAACAGGTCTCGACAAGTTAACCACTAAATAAGGCGTGAACTCCAGATGTGTTAATTGGTCTAAAACTTCTCCCCCGTTAAAAAAAAGGTCTTCTACATCGTGTAATATAAATGTACAAAATTAACTATTTCTTTCATCCTATTTGCTTTAAAAATGTCGGCAAAGTAAAAATTTAATAAAAGACATCATGTGTCAAAAGTTTTTTCAATATATTTCAATTATTATATTAAACCGTCGATTCGTAACATGTCTCGACAAGTTAACCACTAAATAAGGCGTGAACTCCAGATGTGTTAATTCGTCTAAAACTTCTCCCCCGTTAAAAAAAAAGGTCTGCTACATCGTGTAATATAAATGTACAAAAATAACTATTTCTTTCATCCTATTTGCTTCAAAATTGTCGGCAAAGTAAAAATTTAATGAAAGACATCATGTGTCAAAAGTTTTTTCAATATATTTCAATTATTATATTAAACCGTCGATTCGTAACATGTCTCGACAAGTTAACCACTAAATAAGGCCTGAACTCCAGATGTGTTAATTCGTCTAAAGCTTTGCCCCCGCTAAAAAAGATCTCGAGTTGGTAGTGGCGAGAGTACAAGATTTATAGAAGCATTATATTGATGAATTGAACCGAGTCTATACAAACTTTCTTAAAGGATTTCTCGCTTAATATTTGAGCAATTTTGCTGAAATAAAAACTGTTTTCATTAAGAAAGATTAATTGAGGTACTTCAGTCTTATATTTTTCTATGGTTGGTAAAATCGCTCCGGCCGTTACGTCTGGACAGGTTAGGTATAAAAAGTAGCTCTATATTTCTCTTTTATGAACACGATTTCGTTTACTTTATTTGAGTTGGCAACATGTTGATAAAAAATTACTTTAAAATGCATGTTCCCTACATTTTTTCTTTTTTAGGGCAGGTGAAAACTGCGTTAAAACACTGAGAGAATTGTGAGATCTTTACCATATGATTCAATTGAAATAGCTATTCTCAAGTAGGCTTATCTAAAATTGGATATACAGTGTGTAAAAGCCAAATGGAATAAATTCATTATTTCGGTTACTGTACATTCTAATAAAAAATCCCGAAACTCGTCAAATTTAAATTATAAATTGACATTTTTCAGCGTGAAAATGCGATCCTTACCTTCATCTCCCTTCGGGTGACAGGTACAACCCTCTTTTTTTTTTGAAGGAGAAGTATAGGCTTCTGATATGTCGTTTGAAAGGTCTGTTCATTTTTTATTCAAAAATGTTATTGTTTTCAAGTTTATTGCAACAACTAAGATATAATAAAATAAAATCATGTGGTTACCGAAATTCGATATAAAATACTCAAAACTTATTACAATATTATAATTAGTATACTCAAAACTTATTTCCCGTTTAGGTCTTGAAGATAAGAAAGTAATCAAAACCATAGTAATGTGTTTTTTTCATTGTATCCATTAAAAATACATTTAAGAGTTTCCAAGGCAAAGTTAGTTTGTTTAAAACGCCTAAGCAAATGATTTGTAATTATAAGTTGTCATTTAAATTGTGAGTATTATAATTTTAGTTTGAATTTCGTTTAACTTCAATTCTGAAAAATGGTTAGATTAACGGAAATGCATAAAATAACAGTTATACAAATGATTGGTTACGGAGATAAAACCCGAACACAACATGAAGTAACTCGCCTATTTCATGATAAATTTCCTGATTTACCGCCTATATCCCAAGCTTCAAATAACACATAATTATATAAAATAGAGATTGTGTGCAACCAACTAACAATTTTGTTAATTGCCCTGACCCACTTCTTCTCAACAATATACTACCTGGTTTTGCACCGAGATGGCGACACGATCGTACATCTTACAGTGTTCAAGTATTTTAGTTTTTAGCATATTATAATGAGGCCCAATTAATTTAGTCAACAAATAATAAATTGATTAGATTTGATCCATAACTTGCTACGAGAAGCTAATAAAAATGAATCAATCTTCTAGAGAGAAAAAAATTAAAATGTTCTTTCTGTCGTTTTACACTCACTGGTTTAATTTTATGATGTCGCGACACTGATACTTTCTTTAAAAGCAGACAGATTTTTACATACAATGGTATTGTGTCGTGCTTCCTAATTGACATTATTAGATAATTAATCATTATGCCGGGTTACTGTTGCTGGATTTGAGTATTATTTTTAGATTGGTGAATTCTCCAGCTCCGCTTTCTCTTAGTTGATGTTCACGGGTTTTGTTTCACTGACACCGACTACAGGCTCTGTTGTCAGACCTTACCCTTTTTTGTATGTGATGCCCTTGGAACTTAATTCCATTAGCCACATAGCTTTTGTATCTAATTATTATCTTGAATTTTCTCACATTTACAGGCTTATTCACAGCTCCGCAAGGAAAAACATATTAGTAAGTAAATAACCTTATTTAAAATAACTTTGCCAATGTTAATAATTATACAAGTATATCCCCCAGTGCGTGACTTTTTTAAATTAAGTAAAGTAATTAAAAAAATGTTTTTTAGGTTAAAGATTGAGGGGAAATGAAGGTTTTAAAATTTTTAAAAAAGTATATTGAACTAAAACAAAAAAGTCTGTATGAAGCAAGTGCGTTGTGGTAGCAAATAAACAAATTAATAAATAACTAATTAAAAGAGGATGTCATATTAGTCCCGGGTAGCTTCCGCACGCTCTTAATGTAATAATACACAAATGGGCTATATTACTTATAAATAATGGTATTAATTTATTTCAAGAATTCGCAGTCCTATTGTTACGCCCAACACTGAAGGATTCAAGTCGCACAAAATACCCATCAAATCAATTATGAAACAATTTTTATCTCATTGTAATGAGACTGGAAAAACTTATTTGTTGATAGATGACTGTCAATTTGAAAATCTGTGCGTTTAGAAAAAAATTGAAACAAGAGTGTATATTGTCACATTTGTCTATGAGAATTAAGTTTAGGGACTTTGTTACTTCTATGGCAACAACGAACACTCTGGAACGATATTTCTAGAAGAGACCAAAATGACACGTGTAGAATAGTGTAGAAGGTCTAGAATCTCTATAGACAGTATAAATAGACGAGTGGTGCGCAGAGTAAGTTACTTCAGTATTAAGTCGGTGTGGTGTATTAGTGATCATAGAGTATTAAGCGAGTCAGCAATGTTGGTGTATAAGAAGGAATATAGTTCTATGGACATTTAATAATAGTGAGAAATATTTTAGTTGATACTGGTGTTGAAAAATAGTTGTCTATAATAAATTAGTAGTTTGAAAAGCTGTGTTTTGTTAGTCATCGAATCCAGAACCCGTTAGAACGTAACAACTGGTATCAGAATTGGGATATTAGAGCTGCTAGTGGAAATATTTTCCAGAATATTCGTTCAACAACGTGAAAACTTCTAGAATCTCTGGAAGATCAGTGTCAGCAGTGATTCATAACTGGGTGTGTTCTTGAAACAGAATAAACTGTGTATCAGCTTTAAGTACGTCTATGCCTAAGACACGTAGCGCAACAGCCAATATGGACGCCCAGCTATTGGAAATGATTTTAAAAAATGGACGAAGAAGCCAAAGAAGAAACGAGAAAAAGAGACGAAGAAGCGAAAGAAGAAATAAGAAAAAATATGAAGGTGCCAAAGAAGAAATTAGAAAAAGAGATGAAGAGGTCAGAAGAAGAGACGAAGAAGCCAAAGAAGAAATGAGAAAAAGAGATGAAGAGGCCAGAAATAGAGACGAGGAGATAAGAGAGAAACTGAGAAAAACAGACGAAGAAGTCAAAGAAGAAATGAGAAAAGGAGATGAAGAGGTCCGAAAAAGAGACGAAGAAGCCAGAAGAAAAGATGAAGAAACTAAGAAAATTCTGCAAGAACAAGCCAGCAGAATTGAGAATATTACTTCGTGTGTGGACGAACGTATGAAGCAGGTAAAAGACGACATCTTCCAACAAGTAGAAAGCGGAGTAATGGGTATCAGGGACGATGTACATGACAAGCCTACGAATTGACAAGAGGAAGTGCATCAGAAAACACAATCACTAAAAAATAAGTGCGAAACCCTAGCCAAAAGAAACATCAGGCTCGAAGATAGGCCGGTCGCAAGAATTAAGATTTCTACATTTGATGGATCATTCCCGTGGGTTATTTATCTACGCCAATTTGAAGCCGCTGCTACAGGAAATGGTTAGGGAGAGAGAGAGAGAAAGCGACCTCGTTAATAGTAGCTCTCAGAGGAGATGCCCTCGAGGTGCTTCAAGGAATTTCCAGGGAAGAACAAGACAGTTTCGACAACATTCGGTATTACCTAGAAATGAGATTTGGAGACCAGAATTTAATTTACAACAGCTATACCAAACTCAATTGAAAAGTCGCTGTCAGAAATCGGGCGAAACCCTGCAACAATTTGAAGCTGATTTTGCCAGACTAACGCGATCAGCCTACCCCACAGCTCCGGTGGACTTTTTGAACCAGCTGTCGCTGCAAACATTCATTGACGGTATCAGGGATACCGACACTCAACAGGCACTGAGGATGACGAAACATAAAAACTTAAACGACGTTTTGGCACATTCATTAGAATTTGAAGCTGCCAAGCAAGCGTCCAAAGGCATTGTGAGGGTTTGCAGTCTTCAAGTCCAAGAAGAAAATAAAACAGATCCATCCAAGATCATGCAGCTACTGGAGAAAATAGCAGAACAAATAAGGCCGACGTCTCATGGACACCCAATAAGAGCTCACCGTGCAAATGCCTTGCGCTGCTGGAACTGAGGCAATGTGGGACATATAAGGGGCGAATGTTGGGCTCTAAGATCATGCGCAAGGGAGAAAGTGAAGCTAAGGCCGGTAACCATTTCTCAGGTTAACGATTCTGGCAGCGCTCTCATCGTAGAGAGATACGTAAGCGGTAATAAGACCCAGATGGTCGTCGACACAGGCGCACCTAGGACGATTATTCGCCGCGACATGGTTCCAAGATGGCGAGTAAGACAGCCAGATAGAGTGTACAGAGTAAATGCAGCTCAACTGACGTCGAGCTGCAAATTGGGACATATCAGAGCCTATTATAATTGGCTTGGACATACTTCAGGGTCAGTGCGGTAAACTTGATCTTGGCACTAACATCCTGACCATCGGCGGTGAAGAAATGATAATGTCGATTGGCAGTAACCTTGTAGTGCGGAAAATCACCATAGAGGAAAATAGCAACGCCTGCCGTGAAAATGCCATTCAAGTGAAGAGAGCTGTGAGAGGAAGAGACGATCCAGTTACTCAGCCAGAAGCAAGTGGAGAAGAAAGTATGAGAAAAATACAAGACGAAGAGTGCAAAGACCACGTAAGTGTGAATCCAACCCAAAAAAGGCCAGTAAAAACATTGGTTGAAACAGAGCCGATTTCGAAAGGATCAATAGGGCCCGCCGAGATATTTGTGAAAGTAGAAAAATCAGAAGAACAGCAACTACACGGGAGAACCCGTACCACCCAAGAACTTCGCTTGAAGGCAGCCCCGACATATTGACGAAAAGGAAAACCATCCACTCTGCTGTCGGAATGCATATAATAGAAAGTGGCCGCATGAAGACCTGTTATGACGTGCCACCTAATTCAGCTGGTTTTAAAGAAGAATATCGGGTGTTGTTCTACAAGCCAGTACGACGCAAGCGACGGTCACCTAAACTACAGAAATTATGGGAAGGTCCGAATAAGGTGGTCAAAAGGATCAATAGCGTTGTCCATTGCATTCAGAGGAGCCCGAAGAGCAAGATGAAGGTGGTCCATATGCACAGACTTACACCATACCAAGAAATGTCAGAATTCGACCGGGACGATCGAATATAAGAGGGGGGCAGTGTCACATTTGTCTCTGAGAATTAAGTTTAGGAACTTTGTTACTTCTATGGTAGTGTGTTGGTAACAGCGAACACCCTGGAACGATACTTCTAGAAGAGACCAGAAGTGACAGGTGTAGAATAGTGTAGAAGGTCTAGAATCTCCATAGACAGTATTAATAGACGAGTGGTGCGCAGAGTAAGTTAGTTGAGTATTAAGTCGGTGTGGTGTATAAGTGATCATAGAGTATTAAGCGAGTCAGCAGTGTTGGTGTATAAGAAGTGATCATAGAAGGCGAATAGTGGAATATAGTTCTATGGACATTTAATAATAGAGAGAAATATTTTAGTTGATACTGGTGTTGGAAACTAGTTGCTTATAATAAATTAGTAGTTTAAAAAGCTGTGTTTTGTTAGTCAACGAATCCAGAACCCCGTAGAACGTAACAATATTTATAATAGTGTATAAATATTTGCCAAATTAATATCGAATATATTTTTGTGTCCAAAATTAAAAAAAACAGCTAAAAAGACAGTTAGAGTCTGGCTCCACGGTTATAGTTATTGATTGCATACGCCAGAAAAAAACATTTATTGTTTAGGATATCTATTGTGTTTACGTAATTGTGCTACAATATATATTAATCGCGCTTTTAGCTATGCTATGCTATTGTGTAGTCTAACACATTCTGGATAAAATTTCAGTGCAAGAGTTCTATTCAAATTAACACAAGGATCCTGGCTACAATATATCTTATGACTTTATCAAATATAAAATAAAAGGCATATTCTAGCAAACACTAAAAAACCACCTTGTTTAAAACTAATGTCCACATAGGGGGGGGGGTGATTTTTTTATTTACAAGAAAACACAAATTGTTAATAACTATCAAAAAATTCAAGGAACATAAATTATAGTTAAAGAGATAAGATTTTAAATTTTTTAAGTAAATTAAGGACTTTTATAAATTGAATCAGATTTAATAAATTAGTAGCTAAAATAGGCTCGAGGTTCTCATGTCCTCCTGATATGTTATTTAGGATTCTTTTGAACGGGTTGTAAGGAAGGGAGTAGCGACCCTCTGGCAGCTGCGTCGAGTGATAGGGAGGACCTGGGGAGTTAATCCTTGGATCCTTGACTGGATCTAAACTGCGATTGTCAGGCTGAGAATCCTCTATGGGGCGTTGGTCTGGTGGTGCGGTGTGAACCAAACTACGAGCAGGAAGCTGGCCAAACTCCAAAGGCTGGCAATCCTGGGCATCACAGGTGCTATGAGGACGACACCCTCAACCTGGCTAGAGGTCCTGTTGATGTTGCCACCGCTTCCCATCTGTGTCAGGAGGGAGGCCATGGCGTCGCATCTCAGAATGCGAGACGCAGCAAACTGGTGTGGAGAGGGAGCAGTAATAGGGCATGCAAGAGTCACTAAGGAGGTGCAAAAGGAAATTCCGATTTCCTCCATAAAGGAGCGGGATGCCGAGGATGATATTAGGTTGACTAGGCCATACACCCTTAGAATCCCCAGTAGGGATCAGTGGACGGAAAATGAGGTTGAATTCCAGCTCGCAAGCCTGGTCTGTTTCACCGACGGATCGCGGCAGGAGGATCAACAATCCTCCGGGGCAGGAATATACAACGAAGGCCTGGGGGTGCGCGAGAGCTATGCTCTTGGCGCATATACCACGGCATTCAAAACAGAGATGTACGCTATCCTGTCTGTGGCCAATAGGCATGGTGTGAAGAGGAGTCCCGAGAAATGTGTGTACATCTGCTCGGGTAACCGGGCAGTCTTCCGGGCAGTCTGCGCGGAGAGAATCAGGTCTAGACTGGTTCAGGAATGCGGTGACGCCCTCAGAGGACTAGCCAGGACAAAGAAGGTACAACTAGTGTGGGTTTCGGGACACTGTGGCGAGGCGGGGAATGAGGTGGCGAATAATCTCGCAAGGCTTGGTTCCCGGCGGCCGTTCTGTGGCCCGAAGCCGGCGATAGGTATAAGTAGGAAGACGGTCTCTGTTGCCTTAAACAGATGGACCGAGGAAGCAATGAAGAGGCACTGGTGGTCGGTTGGTAGCTGAAGGCAGGCGAGGGACTTCGTGGAGGGGCCGGACAGAGATAAAGCTGTATGACTACTCGGAAGGAGTCGACCTACGCTTCGTCGCATCCTTGGGGTGCTCACAGGCCACTGCGCCCTTAGAAGACACCTCACATTGATAGGCGTAGAGGGGGATCCCATTTGCCAGGAATGCGGCGAGGGTGAAGAAACGTCCTACCACTACATGTACGAATGCGAGGCTTTTGGGAGTTTTCGATTCGAGGACTCTGCAGAGGAATTAGATAAGTACTGTCCAATTAAAGTCCGCAACGGCCATCAACGAGGAGGAGTAGAGCATGGTTGCTAGGTTGCTGGGGTTGGCAAAAAGGGCTCATGGTGGCCTACTTGTTTGGCATTGGCCTCCCCACCACTGCTACTACTACTACTAGGATCCTTTCGTAGGTGTAAAGAAGGCATTCAGCGACTATACGTTTTACAGTGTGTGATATTTTACAGAAGGAGCAAACAGGGGGCAGATATTTGGTTATTAGATGTTGAACTTCGCACCACATTTGTCCTCATACTATCAGGTTTGAATGAAGGTGTCGTTGAATTTATCGTTCGCGCTGTATAATTAAGCTAACTTTATGCAGTAATAATGTTATACGAATATTTGTAAACCGGGAATGAGTTGCTGAGTAACGGCTGGCGGAGCTAAGTAACAAATTCGTCACCTATCAGCCTACGATGCAAACAATGTAAACTGTTATCTCATGGGTTAAACCTTTGTTACTAGGCGTTTAGAATTATTGCGGAAGAAAACGTCATCTTTAATGGTCGTGTACTCTATACAATGCTAATAAAAAAATGTTATGATACAGTACCCCCCCCCCCCCCACACACACACACACCTAAATTTTAACAACTACTACCTCCAAATCCCGCTTTTTAACGTTGCTACCATTACATTACTACAGTTATTTTTAAAATTCTAAATACCATTTAGAAAACCGTTGGTTTTAGCGCCATTCCAACGAGTACATTTTTGGCTATAAAGAGGAACTCCATTTCTAGTCGAATGTTTCTTAGGAATAGCGAGGACAAAAAAAGTGTGAGTATTTTAAAAACTTGAAGGAGCAAACAGGGGGCAGATTTTTGGTTATTAGATGTTGAACTTCGCACCACATTTGTCCTCATACTATCAGGTTTGAATGAAGGTGTCGTTGAATTTATCGTTCGCGCGGTATAATTAAGCTACGTTTATGCAGTGATAATGTTATACGAATCTTTGTAAACCGGGAATGAGTTGCTGAGTAACGGCTGGCGGAGCTAAGTAACAAATTCGTCACCTATCAGCCTACGATGCAAACAATGTAAACTGTTATCTCATGGGTTAAACCTTTGTTACTAGGCGTTTAGAATTATTGTGGAAGAAAACGTCATTAATGGTCGTGTACTCTATACAATGCTAATAAAAAAATGTTATGATACAGTACCCCCCCTCCCTCCCCTCCCCCCCACACACACACCTAAATTTTAACAACTACTACCTCCAAATCCCGCTTTTTAACGTTGCTATCATTACATTACTACAGTTATTTTTAAAATTCTAAATACCATTTAGAAAACCGTTGGTTTTAGCGCCATTCCAACGAGTACATTTTTGGCTATAAAGGGGAACTCCATTTCTAGTCGAATGTTTCTTAGGAATAGCGAGGACAAAAAAAGTGTGAGTATTTTAAAAACTTGAAGGAGACCGCACCTAACGTCCTTTACCCGCTAGAATCCTTTTGGGAATGAATCATTTTTATTATCATCATAAAACTTATCTATACAAATTTTAAAAGCGATAATGTCCAATACTTTTTTTTAATCAGAGTTCCACTTCTATATGCAACATCTTGTATTTACTCTATGTTAACTTTTGGACAAAAGTGATTCGGCTAAACCCTAATATTTTGATGCCAAGCATAAACTGCTGCTCCGTGGGCCATTACTTTCGGACCACATTGTAAATTTGAAAGGGTGGAAGGAGGGTGTGACTGGGTGTAGAAACTTTTACTTTTAATACAGGTTTTGTCACAATTATATATATATATATATATATATATATATATATATATATATATATATATATATATATATATATATATATATATATATATATATATGAATCAGACCATCTCTACACTTTTACGTACTTGTGGTAGAATCATTCAGATCGATCTAATCACCGCTGAAGAACCGACAAATCCAGGCAGAATGTAGACATGATTTTAACTCAGACATTTTTAACTCTTTTCGAAGTCAGTTGAAAATGAAATAGGAAGCTGTAGGGCTGTAAAAATAAAAACCGTCTCGAAATTAAATATGGTTCTGTCTAAAAACTTGTTTCGTACATAAAGTGGTCCACAAAAGGGTCAGCAAAAGCAATTTTAAGGACAATTCAATTAGCTGTTACTTTTTTTAAAAGTTCACATTTTTTCATATGGCTTGCACTGTGCAAAATCTCACTTAATCTAAATTATGTAGAAGAACACTATCTTTGAAAAAAAGAGAAAATTTCATATTACACTTAGTGTAAAATAAAGCCGTGCACACGTTACAAAAGGTTCAGTGTCCGCCATTTAAAAAAACAATTATCGTCTTCCATTATAGATAGTAACTGAGCTAATATCAATATCTTCCGCGTTTTTCACAGTTTTTTGACTTTTTGGCATTTTATACAGGCCGAATGAAAGAAATTGTGAACTTCTCGATTGAGATATTTCAAAAGTCATATAATTTGGAAACGCGTTGACAGATTTTAATCGGTTTTGCGCTGTTTCAAAGCCTATTTACCCCAGTTTATTTCTGATCAGACGACGTCTCGTCCGAATGGGGTTTTTCCATTATACAGGCTAGCTAAAAATTCAATACTTTTATTTTGTTTATGCTGTTTTCTATAAAATCAGCAATATCTGCTAAAGTAAACCATCTAGATGCAAAACATATTTGAATAACTTTGTTGTGGATACTTATCAAGAGAAATTGTCTTATATTTATTTACAAACAAGTCAAGTTATCTGCAAGCCAATTGACAATTGAATTATTAAGTTTGACTTCGAGGAAACGTTGACATGGCAACTACACCTGTTAATTAATTCTGCGAACTAATTGCTCTTGAAGCTGCTTTTTAAAATCAAACTGGCCAGATGAAATAAAAATGATTTGAGAAATGTAGTAAGATAAGTTACAACATTTATAAAATTTATTGACAACAAAAGCGTAACGAAACGCAATTTAAAAAACAGTTTGCGTCAACAAGGCTGAACTTTAGAGAATATTGCTGATATAATAGTATCAACAATATCAACAACAGAAAAAAGTATTAGAAATAAATAGAGATTATGGCGATCTACAATACAGATGTCAGGTCCGCTCCGGTCGTGTCAGAAAAATTACCAATAAGCATAAGATCGTTCTACAAAGATAAACTTACATTTACTTGTAAGCAACAACATGAATAAGGATTACGACGCAGACAATTTGAAGAAGACTACACGAGCGTAAACTTCGTGCTCCCAGACACACTGCTTGCGCTCTTTAAATACTGCTCACCAAGCTGTAAGGAAAAGGTAGGCTCAAGTCCAGGATAACTGCAAAATAGCAGATTCGAGTAGATGCATGCTCACGGATGAATGTAAGTTGTATTTTTTTAATTTTATTTCAACAACACACCACGAGGGCTTACAGCCTAAATACTATCGTACCGTGGGTGTCGACCAGGAGGAAAGAGGCAACCTGTTAATTCTGGACTTGAAGGTTTGGAGGTTCGGGGGAGAAGGAAAAATATGTGCCAGCAAGGAATTCCACAACTTGGAAGCCCTTGCGACAAAAGAGCAGGCATAACAACATGTTCTATGTCTGGTGACCTGGACAGCAAAAGGGTGCATTCACTATGTTCCCTGGTAGATCTGTTGGGGGTAGCAGGTGGAGGAACTATGGAAGAAAGCTCCTCTGAGCAGTGCCCATGAAGATATCTATAAAAGAGAGAGAGGTCACCAACGGCACGTCGGTTTGCAAGAGATGGCAGCCTTTGGGTGGGGGTAGGGTCACCGATGAGACGTATAGCTCTTTTCTGAATGGAGTCCAGGATAGCGAGTGTATAAGCGGCAGCAGCACCCCAGATGTGGGAGCGGTATTTGAGGTTTGGTCTTATTTGTGAAGTATATAAGGTATAGAGATTAGCTGGTGAAAAGTATTTGCGAGCCCGAAAGAGGAAACCTAATTACTTAGTAGCCGCTTCTGCAATTGATGTGACATGTTGGTGCCAATTGAGATTTTGATCCACAGAAATTCCAACAAGTGAAAACGACTCATTACTTTGAATAACTTGGTTGTTTATTGTGATGGGTCTAGGGCTCGTGTATCTCTTATGAGAAAGAAAGCTAGACTGTGATTTGGTGGGGTTGAATTGTACAATATTTCTACTTCCCCAGTCTAATATTTTTTGGAGATCCACGGAGACAGAACCCTCCATGAGTCTGCGATCCTCATCTAATTGGGCTAAAGAGACAGGCTTAGAATATTGTATATTTGAGTGGAGGGTGCAGTCGTCCGCGTAACTGTGAACTGGGTTGGATGTGCTAGAGAGGAGGTCATTGATGTGGAGAAGAAACAAAGTAGGGGCTAAAGCTGAACCTTGAGGAACTCCTGCATTAACTGGATACAGCTTAAAGGAATGGCCATCCACGACAACAGAAATGCTCCGGTTGGAGAGGAAATTTGCTGTCCACGTACAGAGTTTTGGTGGTAGGCAATAGACCGGAAGTTTATTAAGCAGCGCTGCGTGCCAGACCTGGTCGAATGCTATGAATATGTCTTGAGCGACAATCTGGGATTCACCGTGTAGTTCCATAGACTTGCTCTAAGAATAGGTAACAAAGTAGTTTATTAAGCAGCGCTGCGTGCCAGACCTGGTCGAATGCTTTGGATATGTCTAAAGCGGCAATCTAGGATTCAACGTGTAGTTCCATAGACTTGTTCCAAGAATGGGTGACAAAGGAAAGGGTCGGCAGTTGATCTGCGCTGAGGGAATCCATACTGACTGTCGTGGATTAGACTGTGTTTTTCAAGAAATTTTAGTAATTCGGTGTTTGTATACTTTTCCATCACTTTAGAGACGACTGAAAGGAGAGAAATAGGCCTGTAGTTGCTAGGAAGCGCTTTGGATCCTTTCTTGGGGACGGCTTGTACTCGAGCAGTTTTCCAGTTACAAGGAAATATGCCTCTATTGTAAGATGTCGAAAACAGACGAGTCAGGACAGGAGCAAGTTCTGGAGGGCATTTTTTGAGAACAATTGCTGGGATCTCGTCAAAGCCAGAGGCTTTCCTGGTATTTGAGAAGAGAGCATATTTCGTACCTTCTTAGTTTTGAATGTGGTATCCGTCATTTTATACGCGACATTAGGGACTGTTGGTGGTTGAACATTTGGAGGTGGGTTGAGTGTAGAAATGCCGGAAAACAACGAGGCAAAAAGTTCAGCCTTGCTCAGGGCGGTAGAAACAATTTAATCCCCTGGACAAAAGGTGGGAACGTGCTCTTGCAGAAATTATTCCCAATAGATTTAGCAGGAGTCCAGAAGGGTTTGCTGCCGCTGGAGCTTAAGAGTGCTTTGTTTTTGATGTGGTTATTAAACGAGTTTTTTGCCTCAGAAAGAATGCGGACATAGCGGTTTCTTGCGTCGTTAAATGCTTGACGGTTTTCTTGACTGGGATTGTGTAGAAGCTTTTTGTGAGCTTTGACCTTTTCAAGTCTCGCCTTGTCACAAGATTTAGAGAACCAGGGCTTTTCAGTGGCTGAAGAGGATTTCTGTGTACATGGAATAAATGATTCCATACCAGCTTGTATGATTTCGGTAATGTTTTGTGAGATATCAGAAGGGTCAGGATGAGAGAAGCAGAGAGACGCCCATGGAAATGAGGAAAAGTAATCTCGCATTTCGCCTCAGTTCGCAGAGTTGTAGTGCCAAACGACACGTGGGTGTGATGACTGCGGGACCTCAAGTTGCATTGCACAGAAAGCAGTGACCATGCCGTGGTCTGAGCGACCCAGGGAGGCAGTGACTGATATCTTATAGCAGTCAGGATTTGTAGTAAAAAGGAGATCCAAGGGATTCGAGCTGTGTGTTAGGATGTGAGGAACGTAAGTAGGTTGCTGAACCATATTGGCTAAAGAATAGCTGACTGCAAAAGCCTCCGCTGCTCTTTCTTGTGGATCGGTTTTTGACGGTCCTAGTCATTCCTTATTATGCACATTGAAGTCACCAAGAATAGTGACCTCGGAGGAAGGATATTCAGAAATCAGATGGTCGGTTTTTTCAGAAAGGTAGTCAAAGAGCTGGACAAAGTTGTTGTCAGAAGATGACCGGTAAATGCAACAGATGAATTTAGTTGCAGCCGTGAGAGAGTTTTATCCATAGTATGTCTCTTCTTCCAGCTTCTAAATTGGGGAGTCTGGTGCAGGGTAGATTGCTACGGATGTACGCGCACACGCCTCCATGCAATCTAAAGGAAGTAAGGAGCTCATGACCTGGGAAATTAAGGTGAATAGTGGCTGTTTTTGGCACTGATTTGAGTTTCGGTGAAGAAGAGGATTTGGGGCCCATTAGCCTGGAGGAAATGGTGGACGGAGTTCAGGTTAGAATTTAGGCAACATATATTTGAGAAGGATATGTTAAATTTCGATGCTGGCGCCCCCTGTACACCCCTCTCCCGGAGATCCGAATGGAGGGGTATTTTGCCTCCGGAATCTTTTGTACAAGGAGGAGCCATAATTATTTTTGCTTATAAGGGAAACCGACTCATACACCAGAACCGGAAACGTCCGTTGGGACTTCACCGGCCCCTTGATGTAAGGGGTGGTACTTCCTCGGGCGTGAAAAAATCCTTTACTATCACGTAAAGAAAAATTCCACTACCACCTACCCGATGGGTAAATTTTACTATGGAGAGGAAGAATGATACCGTTTATTCATCCTCGAGGAACACATGGATGCTAGAGTACAATTTGGAGGTGTGCTTGGCTGAGGCTGTGTTATGTTAAATAGAAAAGTGGATTTGGTTATTCTAGTGGGAGAAACAATGAAGCGAAGCTGATAGGTGTGTCAAGGAGATTATTATTCTCTTTACTCACAACTTTGGGGACGGTTTTAACTTAGAGGACGATAATTCTGGTCCACACAGAGCTATAATTGTCCAAGAAGTTTTAAAAGAGACTAATATGGAATGAACAATTGCCTGCAACATTAGCAGACATAAAACGAAGATTGAATTAGGGAAAGTATAAATAGTCTGGATCAATTAGCGAATGCAGTTCGGGCAATGAGAGGATATTTCCCAAGATTTCGTTGCAAACTTGGTAAGCATAGTATGTCAATAAGGTTAGAGGAAGTGCAGCATGTTAATGGTGGCCTCACTCGGTATTATGTTTATTTTTGATAATTAAGCACTAAAATGTTATCATTAAATGTTGCTATTATTATTTATTCTACAACAAACCGTACATAATGTCCATCTACACGGCCTTCTTTAGCAGATATAGTTGAAATGATAGCCGACAGCATAAACAATAAAAGTATTGAACATTTAGCCGGCCTGTAAAATGTAAAAACTTAGTTTGGAAAAAACATCAATCAGTCAAAAAAAAAACTAAAATGAAAAAGGTTTCAAACCATGTAAGACCCATAAAAATCAGTCAATCCGTTTCCAAATTACAGTGCTTTTAAAATATGGCTACCATAATTTTTACTATTTCTTAGTTTTGCCCTGTATAAAATTCCAAAAAAACTAATAAAAAATTCTGGAAATAATAATATTAGCTCACCTATTATCCGTAATGGGAGACGATACATTTTTTGTAACAAAATGGTCGAGAACAAAACTCTTGCAACTTTTACCCAACTTTATTTTACACCAAGGATAATATTGAATTTTTAATTTTTAGAATAATTGCGTTCTTTGGAATAATCTAGACTAAGTGTGCTTTTGCGTAGAGCAAAGGTAACTTTTAAAAAGTAACAGCTAATTGAAAATTGTGCTAAAAATTGCTTTTGCCGATCTTTTTGTTGACCACTTTAGTAAAATTGCACAGATAAATCATAAGCATCTGGGGTTGACATGCTAGATTTTGCACGATTCCTCTATGTTCGCGGTTCGTATATTTTTGTTGTTGGTAAAGTAAATTGTAAATCAGCAAATTCTTCAGTAGAACTATTTGCTAAAACCTTTAAAGGAAACAGTAAACTAGCTAACTGTGAGACACAGAAACCTAATTTTCATAGGGGGCTGGGTACAAAATCATAACAAATGGTTGTTCTTGTTGCTATTCAGAAGATAATGTGATTTATTTGCCTAGCGCTTTGAGGCAGTTTCACTAACATTAGTTAACTGTTTAGATACCATCTGCGCGAAAACTAAAATCAATGTTTATTGTCAAATACTTCGTCACATTGATTCTGTGGGAGTTTTCTGAGCTCTGCTGCGATCTACATAGAGACGTGAACAGAATAGCAGAATTCACAAAACAATCAGAAAAGCTGAGGACGAATGAGGGATGTATGTTCTCGTATCTCCTGTTTCGCAACGAAAATAGTCCTGCTCCTTTCAAGAAGATGTGATTTTGAATTGTAAATTTTATCGCTGTAGTTGATATGTTAGCCATAACGAGATGGTGGAAGCTGTCAGTGAGTATTTATTTTCAGATATAGAAATACATCTGAAATTGGAATCAAAACAAAAGCAGATCACCAGAAAACGACAGAAACAATGATAAAGAAATATGCGACAGACATATTTCAACAACGAAGTTGGCTTCGTGAGCAATCAGAGGTGCAATACCAGCTGATGCAATACCAGACGATGTAATACCGGATGATTTAGTGCCAGATAATTCAATACCGGAAAGAAATATATATATATATATATATATATATATATATATATATATATATATATATATATATATACATACATACATATATATATATATATATATATATATATATATATATATATATATATATATATATATATATATTATATATATATATATATATGGATTTTAAATTTAATTTAATATATAGAATTGATATATATATATATATATATATATATATATATATATATATATATATATATATATATATATATATATATATATATATATATATATATATATATATATAAATATATATTTAGTTTTTTTTTTTATATTTTAGGTATCTTAGCTTTTAACTTTTATTTTCCTGTAAAGTTTAGTGAAATGTGTTGTAAATGTTGTTATTATGAAATATATGTATTTGTGTATGTAACTTACACCTGGATGTACTCAATGTATTTTTTTTTTACCTGTTTAACACACAGAAAACAACCAATAATATATATTAACTGCCTCTCACCTCAGGGAGCTTAGTAAGCAAGTGGGTTCAAGTCCCCTTTGGTTTTTTTTTTTTTTAATTTTTCGAAATATTCTGCCCTATCTAATTTCAGTTCTTTCCTCCCAAATACTCATATATGTATAAAAGAAAACAAAATAAGGCAAAGGTTTCAAATGATCACCAAACTTGAATATTTATTACAATTAAAGAACAAATGACAAAATTCTAATGCTACTTACTATTTTTAATGTAATTTTTTTTTTGTTTAATTTAGAGCTCTTTCTTATGATACTCCCCCCCTAAAAGTTATAGGCCTGTATTTCTTGCTTAAACTTTTTAAAATTACCTATACATATATAAATACAAATCTTTTCAAACTATGTACTACACGAGAGCGACATCTACTGGCATCTGCTTGGCCTAGCGATTCAATGTATAGTTTATACACGTAGACAGTAGATGATTTTCGGTTTCGGCGATGATGTGATAATGGACGTTACGGCTGAGAGATGTCTCTACAGATATCTCAATATTATTGATGGTAGAAAGTGAAACAAAGATGATGGCTTGAATGTTTGCCACACTCTGTTGAAGTTGCAGATATATCACATAAATAAGGTGTCTTATTACTCACTTAGTTTTCCATCCCCTGCAAAGTTGCCCTGCTCTGAAGTTCCACGTTGTCTGTGACCAGTGACGCCTGTTTTTCCTCAACCTGTTTTCAAACTTTTTTCCAAAGATTTTTTATTTATTTTTCTAATACCAAAAATTTAATCAATCTAAACTTTTAAGCAAAATTTCCCCGTCTTATATTTTAATCCAAATTGTCCCATATAATAATTTAATGACAATTTCAATCTTTTTTTTATCTCAAAAATTTTCAATCTGATATTTTTATCAAATTTTTCCCCTCTGTTTATTATTTTTCATACGTAACCAGCGTAACTAATCAAAAAACTGTTATCTGCCTGCTTGCAAATCAAGATTATAACAAATTTTTATACAACAATCATCTTATTATCATTATCTCTAGGGATACCTAAGTTGAATTGTTGTTAGTCAATGAGAGAATAATTAACCTAACTATAATTTTAGTGTCAGTTTGACGTCTGTCCTAAATAAAAAAAACAGCTGACTTAAACATAGGTTATGACATGACATTTCTTACAATTTAACACTCAAATTTTGACATCTTACTATTCTTAAAGCTAACAATATCCTTAATTCTAACAATAACATCTTAAATTACTTATACAGCTATCAAACAATAATACCTTAAACTATCTAATTAAACTTGTCATACATTTACACCTGCCTTGCCTCCTTTTAACACATATATATCTGTAAAATTTAGTTTCTCCCTGCCTTACAGTGCAAAAACATTGCATACACCAAAGGTAAGTTGTTGTTTGTGTTTAGTATAATTTGTGGTACAATGTGTTTATGTATGTGTATATATGTATATGTGGCCCCCTTTAGTGACCATATCAAATCCCCAATAATAAGTTTTTACTGCTTTAGAGGCTTGCCTTCTGAAGCTAGGAAAATTTTTATTCACGCTTTTAGTTTATAGCAATATAATCTTTTCCTCTCTTAATACATTTTTTTGCATTTCAGATTACGGAAATGAGTTATGCTGTGAAATCAGAACTATCATCTGAGACTCAAGTGATCTAGCTGCGAACATGAGAAGTTATTATATTTACGTGTCAGATGCACTTATGCATGAAAGACATTATTGTGCTTATAAGCATGTTTAAAAAAAAATACTAGCGTGCCTACAATTTAGAGGAACACTAGCGTGCCTTTAATTGTTTTATAAGAACACCGCTGTGCCAATATTTTGTCAATTATGTTTTTGAAGACCCCTGCTGTGCCCACAATTATTTTAAGAAAAATACTACTGTGCCTGCAAATTTCTGCTACTGATCCTGTTGTCATTATTGCTGCATGTTTGTTACAGCTTCATAAGTGTTCAGTTCTTCGAAGTGTTTATGGCCTTGATTTAAAATAGTGCTTCGTTAGTTTAAGTGCTTTAAAAAAATATGTGTCATGTCAGTGCTTTGTTCGTCTGGGATTTCTTCAACTTATATTCCTTTTTTTAATGTCACGTTTGCCCAAGCAACGTTTGACTTAGCTATTAAGTTTGCATGTTGCATGCTATAAGAAATGCCATCAACATTAAATGAAAAAATGTTGTTAATTGACTATGTCAAGGCTAAATTTAGTTTTAAGTTTCCCCCCAAGTAAAGTAAGCAATTATCTCTTGCTTTTCAAATTCCTTGTTGTTTAACTTATCTCTTTATCATCATTATTTTTATTTTTTATTACCGAGTTTCCCTTTTCTCATTGCGTGTGTTCATATGTGTGATAATGAACCGATTTCTATAACGACATGTTCGTATATACCCCTATATTTGGACTATTTTTTCTATTGCTGCTGCCATTGTAAGTTTCTATATGTTTCTTTCTTGATATTAGGTCCTTTCCTTTTTCAATTCGTTTTATTCTTCTGATACCCAACTTTTTTTCTTTTTATTAGTCTGAAACTACTATTTATCAGTCGATATATGCTCCATTTACTTGACTTTTTCATCTCATTCCCCTATATCTTGCAACTACTGTGCACATAATCATCTATATCTATTTTCATTATCTCAATATGCCCTCTATGGGTTTACATATTCACTGGTTAGCTTCTCCATCTATTAAATTCATTTCACTGTTCGTACATATATATTTTTGACTTTTCCCATTACTCCTTGATTCCGACGTCCTTATTTAGTTGTCTATCCTACTAAATGTTCCATAGTTTTAACGAATTTTACATAATTGGCCTTGATATCTGTTTTCTTCATATATTTTTCTTTCTTTTTCCTCATTTGTTGGCAGCTCTGGTCCTCTTATCTTGGGTTTAAACTTGTCCCCACTACTTCGTTTGTTTCCGATCATATATGTCTTGTTTGACGTGCATTTCTACTGCTTGTTTGTCGTGAGATTCTTCCCCACGCTTAGCTGGTTACTAACGTTATCTACCTCGGTTTTGAATTTGCCTATACTCTTCTTTCATGCTTGACATTTGCTTTAAATTTTGAATTTTGGCGTGTTATTTGGTCGAACTAGTTTTGGTTCAATTTATAGACTTAATCCAGGTCTGCAATTTTGAATTTTGATTATGTTATTTCAAAAAAATGTTGGTGAGTTTAAAGACTTCCCAGGTCATTAATTTTGAATTTTGAATTGTTATTTTATTTCAAAAAATGTTGGTGAGTTTAAAGACTTCCCAGGTCATTAATTTTGAATTTTGAATTGTTATTTTATTCAAAAAAATGTTGGTGAGTTTAAAGACTTCCCAGGTCATTAATTTCATTCTAGTTTATTAATTCTTCGTAGTCGTTCCATATTTTGTTGCTGCGTCGTCTCCATATCCATTATGTGGTCTTCTCCACTGCTTATGATTTTCATTAGACTCTTCTGCCTGTCTTTCATCGTATTCCATACCAAAATCATCTCTGGAGGTATCCTCATTCCTCTGGCATTTATACTTATTCGTGCCATCGTTTCCCTCCTTGTTTTTACGTCTATACCTATCATTTCCTTTTCGTTTCCGTTTAAATTTATCACCCTTATTCCTGATTTCTTCTAGGCATTCTTGTTTCTTTTTGTTTCTTCTATTCCCCATTGCTCTTGTCCATTTTGGCCCAAAACATTCTTCTACTTCTTCTCTCAGACTTTTATTTCCCAACGTCAGCTTTACATCTGGCTCTTCTCTTAGATTTTCCAAATTTCCATTCATTTCTCTCAATCTCTCTTCCATTTTGGTTTCATATCTGTTTCTTTTGTGTTTGCGCATCTTTCTAGGCCCTCCCATTCGCTGATTTCTTTCATTCACTCTCTCTATGATTTTATCCATCGGTTCATCATCATTTGCTTTGATTTTCTCTATTATTATCTTGCGTACTACATCCATCTTTGTCTCTACTTTACTTTCAAACTATCGTACTGCCTCGCTTATCTCTTCCATCTCCATTTCTACATCTTTTTTCACTTCTTGTACACTTTTTTCAACTTTCTCTGTGATATTTCTATCTATATTAACCAATCTCTCAATCATCTGCCTCATATTCTGCTCTTGTTCAACAAATTTCTGTCATACTTTCTTTTATCTTGTTTATATTCTCCTCTTGTCTTTCGAACCTGTCATTCATATTTTCATTTATATCTTGCCTCATTTCATTCATATCTAGTTTCATGCTATACATGTCCCCTTTCATTTCTTTCTTACTTTCATTTATGTCTTGTTTTAGGCCATTTATGCTTTCATTCATTTTCTCATTCATAATTTTATTGCTTTCATTTATATTATTTACATTCCGCTCTTGTTTGTCCATTTTCTCATTTATATCTGTATTCATACTATTTATGCTCTGCATTAATTTCATCAACATTTCATTGTTATTGTCAGGTTTTTCTTTTGTCGTATTTGTGTCGTCTACCTTACCTAGATCGGGTGTCTGTTCTTCTATTGACGTTTCTCCTCCTGTTTGTACCATTCCTTCTGCTTGTTCTTCCACATTTTCACCAACTTCTTGATCATATCTTCTCTCCTGATCTATTTCCATACTTTCCTGCTGTTCATGTTCTTTTTCGTCTCCCCTGTCCTGTCTGTCCTTTGACGTGGTCATTTTTCTTCCCCTAGGCATTTTCTCGACTTCCTTATTATGTTTTGTTTATTTATTTATTTTTTTAATTTATTTTACTCGTGGACCTCGAAAGCTCCCACGTTTAGGCGACAATTGATATAGTAAAAGTTATGCACAGACTTTCGAAGCCCTCACGTTTGGTGCCAATTGTTATATTTTTGTAATAAGCTATGGATTTTAAATTTAATTTAATATATAGAATTGATATATATATATATATATATATATATATATATATATATATATATATATATATATATATATATATATATATATATATATATATATATATATATATATATATATATATATATTTAGTTTTTTTTTGTTGTTATATTTTAGGTATCTTAGCTTTTAACTTTTATTTTCCTGTAAAGTTTAGTGAAATGTGTTGTAAATGTTGTTATTATGAAATATATGTATTTGTGTATGTAACTTACACCTGGATGTACTCAATGTATTTTTTTTTACCTGTTTAACACACAGAAAACAACCAATAATATATATGAACTGCCTCTCACCTCAGGGAGCTTAGTAAGCAAGTGGGTTCAAGTCCCCTTTGGTTTTTTTTTTTTTGTAATTTTTCGAAATATTCTGCCCTATCTAATTTCAGTTCTTTCCTCCCAAATACTCATATATGTATAAAAGAAAACAAAATAAGGCAAAGGTTTCAAATGATCACCAAACTTGAATATTTATTACAATTAAAGAACAAATGACAAAATTCTAATGCTACTTACTATTTTCAATGTATTTTTTTTTGTTTAATTTAGAGCTCTTTCTTATGATACTCTCCCCCTAAAAGTTATAGGCCTGTATTTCTTGCTTAAACTTTTTAAAATTACCTATACATATATAAATACAGATCTTTTCAAACTATGTACTACACGAGAGCGACATCTACTGGCATCTGCTTGGCCTAGCGATTCAATGTATAGTTTATACACGTAGTCAGTAGATGATTTTCGGGTTCGGCGATGATGTGATAATGGACGTTACGGCTGAGAGATGTCTCTACAGATATCTCAATATTATTGATGGTAGAAAGTGAAACAAAGATGATGGCTTGAATGTTTGCCACACTCTGTTGAAGTTGCAGATATATCACATAAATAAGGTGTCTTATTACTCACTTAGTTTTCCATCCCCTGCAAAGTTGCCCTGCTCTGAAGTTCCACGTTGTCTGTGACCAGTGACGCCTGTTTTTCCTCAACCTGTTTTCAAACTTTTTTCCAACGATTTTTTATTTATTTTTCTAATACCAAAAATTTAATCAATCTAAACTTTTAAGCAAAATTTCCCCGTCTTATATTTTAATCCAAATTGTCCCATATAATAATTTAATGACAATTTCAATCTTTTTTTATCTCAAAAATTTTCAATCTGATATTTTTATCAAATTTTTCCCCTCTGTTTATTATTTTTCATACGTAACCAGCGTAACTAATCAAAAAACTGTTATCTGCCTGCTTGCAAATCAAGATTATAACAAATTTTTATACAACAATCATCTTATTATCATTATCTCTAGGGATACCTAAGTTGAATTGTTGTTAGTCAATGAGAGAATAATTAACCTATCTATAATTTTAGTGTCAGTTTGACGTCTGTCCTAAATAAAAAAAACAGCTGACTTAAACATAGGTTATGACATGACATTTCTTACAATTTAACACTCAAATTTTGACATCTTACTATTCTTAAAGCTAACAATATCCTTAATTCTAACAATAACATCTTAAATTACTTAACAGCTATCAAACAATAATACCTTAAACTATATAATTAAACTTGTCATACATTTACACCTGCCTTGCCTCCTTTTAACACATATATATCTGTAAAATTTAGTTTCTCCCTGCCTTACAGTGCAAAAACATTGCATACACCAAAGGTAAGTTGTTGTTTGTGTTTAGTATAATTTGTGGTACAATGTGTTTATGTATGTGTATATATGTATATGTGGCCCCCTTTAGTGACCATATCAATATATATATATATATATATATATATATATATATATATATATATATATATATATATATATTTATATATATATTTATATATACATATATATATATATATATATATATATATATATATATATATATATATATATATATATATATATATATATATATATATATATACAGCGTGTTTAAAAAATAATGGTCTATGTTACAGGTGCACATTCAACAACAAATTAATATGACTATTTTTTCAAAATGGGTCCGCAAATGCTTAGTTTTTTAAATACAGCGTGTTAACGTTATTTGTTTTTGTCAGTTTTCCACGAATAAGTCTGACTCAAATTAAAATTTTGGCGTGAAAGTTGGTATGCGGGGGTTTGTGAGGGCAAGAAATTTAAATATGTTATTGCTAATAACACTGCTGGTAGAGGGCGCCACCTGTAAGACTATGTTTTCATTCAATTGGCTATAATTTTTTGACACCCAGTAATATCGACCTACGGTATAGCTACATTGCAGCCCTTATCAATTGTAAGCAAAAAATGTATATTTGATCCAAATCTCTCAGACACACCATTTTCGAGATATTTCAATTTTTGTATGTCGATGTCGCTCAAGAATTATTTTTTCTCAAGTAATTAATTGTATCCTCTGCAAATTTTATCAACAAATAAAACAACAATTAAAAATTTTATAACATTTTAATAAATGTTCAAAATGGCCACCCTCCACTTCAATACACTTTCGTATTCTGCGGAGCATACAACGTCGTACTCTGTGAAATATTTCTGGTGTATTTCTAATTTGTTCGCATCCAAGTACAATTCCTTGCTAAATATGATCAAAATTTTCAACATTTGCTTCATAAACAATACTTTTGAGATGCCCCCATAAATAAAAGTCCATAGGATTTAAATTAGAGGATCAAGCCGGCCATGGCTGAGGTCAACCGCGTCCGATCCATCTGCGTCCAAAATTATTGCTTAGGTAATTTCTGACATTTAGGGCGAAATGTGGGGGAAGGGGGGCTCCGCCATGCATAAACCACATGTTATGTCTTATGTTAAGACGTACATTTTCTAATAACCCATTGATTGGTTTTGCAGGAATTCAAGATAACTTGTAACATTAAGTGTGTGAGATAAAGAAATTGGTCCTATCAAATTATACCCTACAATTCCGGCCCATACATTTAAGGAAAATTGATGTTGATGATACCTGCGTGGGGATTTTCCTCAGCCCAAATATGGCTGTTACGAAAATTAGCGATTCCGTCACGCCTAAATCCAGACTCATCAGTGAACAATACAAAATTCAACAAGTTCTCTACATTATTATGGTGAAGAAACCGTTGGCAAAATTGTAGGCGGGGTATAAAATCTCTCTCAGGCGATAGTGCCTGAACATGTTGGATGTGTTATGGACGCAATTGTTTCTCGTGAAGAACTCGCCATATCGTTGCATTGGATGCTCCCAGATGATTGGCAATTTCTCTAGTACTTCTTCTGGATTTAGTTTAATTTCATCCAGAACAGCCTCTTCGAAATCAGGATTTCGCGCACTTTGTGGTCTGCCTCGATCAGCAGTAACAGTAAACACGTCACGTGAACGTAGATCGATGCGAAAAAGTTAATCGATGCGGAAATGGAGATCCATTAGAAAAGGTAGGTTCATGCGCAAAGGTAGATCCCTTCGCAAAAGTGGATCCATGCGGAAACGTAGATTCATGCGCAATGGTGAATCCTTTCGCAAAGATGGATCCATGAGTAAAGGCAGATCCATGCGCAAAGGTAAATCCATGAAAAAAAAGGTAGATCCGTGCGCAAAGGTAGATCCATGCGCAAAGGGAAATTCATGCGCCCACTAGTTATAACTATGCCAATGAATTTGAAAGGGGACCATTGCTGGTAGGCGAGAGCCCAGTTTTTCAATCAGACAAATATTCGACCGCATAAGATGCAGTGTGTCAACAGTGTTATGGTGTTGGTCCAGGTGTTCTTAGGAACTAACCCAGAACCGTCGCCTGGATAGGCGACCTCGAGTATTTTCAGGACGGAAAGATCGTCATTTGAAGATTATGGCTTTACTAGACAGAGTTTCCACAACACGGTCGATTGAAAATGCTTGGAAGGGCGTTTTACAACAAAAAGTTCCTATGGCAATGATATATCGCAGAATACACGCTTTTGTACTTTGTTCCTCCAGATCATTATTGTCTCTCCCACTGACACCTCGACATCATGCTGTTCGGCCTGAGTGGTGTAACGGCAGATCAAATAGGGTTGGTGAATTGAATCGTGTTGTGTTTTCTAACGAGTCCCGATTGTATCTTTGGGCCCACAATGGTCTCAGAAGAGTAACTTGATTACGTGGCGAACGCATAAATTTAGAATTTACTGTGGAACGACATACGGCCCTTACACGGAGGTGATGGTATGGGGTGGGACGAAAGTGATTACATACGAAACGTACTACATCCTTTCGCGGTCGTATAACTCAAAGGTTAATTCAACGCATTTTCCTCTTTGTTATTTTCTCATATATTAATTCGAAAATATAATCATTCATTATCTTACTGGATGTTTGGATGCTTTTAGAGTCACTAAAGTTTGTTCTTACCATGCTATAAATCTTCTTAAAGTAATGTTTTCTAGATAACAATATAAAATGTTGATCAGTATCCTGCAATTATATTTTAAGGTTTTTTTTATTTTCAAAATTGAGTTTTTGTCATTGTGTGTTATTTAAGGGAAAATTTTCTTAATCATTTTGTTAATTTTTTGTGCTTCTAATTGCTAATATTGACGTACATGCACACGTTCGTCTTATTTGGATGACCTTGGCATATATATATATATATATATATATATATATATATATATATATATATATATATATATATATATACAGATACAGAGTGGTCCAACAGTGTGCTCGAGTCCAATATCTTATTTATTATTCAATAATAAAAAAACTGGAAGAAAAGTTTTAGGTACTAACGTTAGCTACAAACTAAAATTCTTTTTGCATATACATAGAATGTTTCAAATCACGGAAAATTGTGACAACAATGTTATAACAACTACACATAAACAGTGAAAACTAGTTAATTTAGTTTTCGAAATTACCACCATTTTGCTCAGCACATAAATTTAAGCGAGTTTTAAAATAATAGTTTGCGTCTCGTAATACACATAAATTAAATTATTATTATGAAATGCACCTCGGTTTCTGGCCTCCATATGTTCTTTTGTTGACGGTTGTGTCTAACAAACTAAATTTGTTACATAAACCCATTAAAAGAAGTCCATTTTTATTAGATAAGGTGACCTAGGCGGCCATGCATTCGGCCCTCCTCTCCCAACTCAGCGTTCTGGAAATTGTTGGTTAAGAAAACCATGAATGCTAGCTGTATGATGAACTGGGACACCGTTATGCATAAACCACATATTATCACGTATGCTAACAGGCAGTCGGTATAATAATGGTACAAGGTCTTCTCTTAGAAACTGAAGATATCGCTGCGCAGTGAGCCGTTCTTCAATGATATGCGGATCGATGACAAACTTTCCAATAGTTCCACCCCAGACGTTAAGAGACCACCTATTTTGACTAGTCGTGTGAGTAAAGTGCGGGTTGTCAGTAGAATAGGGGTGATAGTTATGTCTGTTGACAGTCCGTTCTTATGAAATGTTGCTTCATCAGTGAAAACCACAAAGTTGACGAATCTTGTGTTTCGATTTGTTGCTATGCCCAGTGACAAAATGATAGTCGCCTTTTTATTAAATGCCGACTGTCTGAATACGGGACTTGAACCCGCGACCTCCTACTCCGATTCTAGAAATTACTCACGTCGGGAACTTAGCTATTCGGCCTGCTAAAAACATTTGACGGACTTTGATGATCATAATTGTACAGTTCTTGAATGAGTTGAATATGGTGTGGGTGAATTTTGTTTTTACGTCAAATTTGTAGAATAGAAGTCTTACTGATATCAATTTCGATTCCTATTTTTCTTAAGCTGATATGAGGGTCTTCTATCACATTCAAATTTACTGTAAACTCTATCTCTTCGTTCAAAACAGACTTGGTTCTCTCAATCTTCTTGTATCTTGTGTTCCCCGTTTTGTCAAAACCTCCTATTAGTCTTTCAATTGCGCCTCTGTGTGATTGTCTTCTATTGGGATATTTCTCATGATAGATGCTTGTAGTGAATAAACAGTTTTTGTTATTTGCTACTAACATATATAAACACACCATATCAAACATTTCTTGTCGCAAGAAATTCATTTTAGCGTCTTCTTATAATTAAAATACGAGAACATAACACTCGATAGTTTAGGGTAATGTTCGACATGTCAATAGGTACATTTTAGTGAATTTTTATTTTAAAAAATTAACTAATAGAGAGGTATCTATGGTGAGACTTTACAAATTTTTTTTCAAATGAGCCCGAACTAGAACCCCTAGATCCCATATCCGGGGTCAGATTCAATATTTATATGTTTATATATATATATATATATATATATATATATATATATATATATATATATATATATATATATATATATATATATATATATATATATATATTATATATATATATATATATATATATATATATATATATATATATATATATATATATATATATATATCCGTCTGATAACTCAAAAAATAATTAATCAATTTCAATAAAACTCGGCAAGTGCCTTATATATATATATATATATATATATATTATATATATATATATATATATATATATATATATATATATATATATATATATATATATATATATATATATATATATATATATATATATATATATCCGTCTGATAACTCAAAAAATAATTAATCAATTTCAATAAAACTCGGCAAGTGCCTTTCTTTTATCAATGGCTTGAATGCGTTCGTTAGCTACGAAAATCGAACGGGGTTTTCCTGGAAAATTTTGAGTTTAATTTCAAAAAAAAAAGTTCTCCAAAAATAACAAAGCTGTTTCAATTAAATTTATTTTATATGTTGCCTTAGGAGAGACCTTACCAAGTACCATAATTCAAATTACTAAGTTAATAGAAAATTGAGTTATTGAAATTTTAATTTGTTTTTCAAAAAAAATTTGTTCTCCAAAAATTACAAACTTATTTTAATGAAATTCAGTGGATATCTTGCACTAGGAAAGGCCTTACGACATACTAAAATTAAACTTTCTAAGTTTATAGAAAACTGAGTTATTCAAATTTGAAGCATTTAATAAAGATTCACTACCATAACGCACTTGCTGCGTCCAGAAATTTTTATTTTGCATAGGTACGATACTGGTGGGCGCATGAATCTCCCTTTGCGCATGGATTTACCTTTTTGCATGGATCTACTTTGCGCCTGGATCCACCTTTACGCATGGATCCACCTTTCCGAAAGGATCCACCTTTTCGCTTGAATCTACGTTTCCGCAATGATCCACTTTTGCGAAAAGATCTACCTTTGTGCATGAATGTACTTTTGCGCATGGAACTACCTTTGCGCATGGATTTACCTTTGCGCATGAATCTACCTATTCGCATGGATCTTCATTTCCGCATTGATCAACCTTTTCGCATGGATCTACCTTCACGTGACGCATTTGCTGCGTCAGTATTTCTTTCATAATATGTATTAAATATGTTATTGTTCATTACCGTGACCTACTCTAATAGTCAGTCGAGGTTAATCGGGTACTATATAAATTGCGGTCGTAACGTGCACATCGTGATTAGCGTCCAGTGTCGCAAATTTTGACGTTTGAACAAATAATTTCTATACTCTCTCTGTCAAAATTCCACTGACGTAATTTGTTGTGGGTGAAGTAATTTCAAGCAAACCAGCCGCTCTTCATAAAGTTCTTCAACTTTGATGTTTAATAAAAAAAAATCCCGTGACTCTAAAAGAATAAAAATCGGCCTACTCGATGTAGAATTTTCTGTAGATTTCGTTTTTTGCAATGGCGTGTTTCGCAGGGTCGTATTCTCAGAGATGTTGGAGCTCCAATCGAAGCACCTTTTAGGCCTAAAATCCGGTTTATTGTCCTTGTTTCGCCAATTTTTTTTACCCTAACGTCGTCAAAAAAATTTGTCACGATGAAATTCGCCTCTTTACGTTTGGGTCATTTTCTCCTGCAGCTTTCCGTTGGCTCCCGGCAACGTCCTAAAAACAAAGCTTCCTCGCTCCTACCCGCTCGATCGCCTCTGTTCAACCCTCAATGCGTGCGTCCGTCACGTCCATCACGTCCGCCTCGCCCACTTTTTAGATCATCAAAATCCAACAATTTTCCACGATATTATTCACATTTATCCGTTTCCTGTGAATATCTGGTGCTTTTGTCCTAGAGGCTTGAGTTGTATAGATAATACACTAATTCATTAATGTTTCTAAATGTACCCCTTTTCTTAAAAAACACGCAATATCTCAGTAAACACTGGTTTTAAGTATAGGGAATACTTCATGAAACTGAAAGAACATTATATATATATATATATATATATATATATATATATATATATATATATATATATATATATATGTATATATATATATATATATATATATATATATATATATATATATATATATATATATATATATATATATATATATATATATATATATATGTATGTATCCGTCTGATAACTCAAAAAATAATTAACCAAGTTCAATGAAACTCGGCAAGTTCCTTTCTTTTATCAATGGCTTGGATGAGTTCGTTAGCCAGGAAAATCGAACGGGGTTTTCCGGGAAAATTTTGAGTTTTCTTTCAAAAAAAAATTTTTTTCTCCGAAAATAACATAATCTGTTTCAATGAAATTTATTGTGTATGTTGTTTTAGGAGAAGCCTTACTAAGTACCAAAATACAACTTTCTAAGTTTATAGGAAATTGAGTTATTCAAACTTTAATTTTTATTTCGAAAAAATTTTTTCTCCAAAAATTACAAAGTTATTTTTATGAAATTCGGTGGATATCTTGCCCTAGGAAAGACTACTACATACCAAAATTAAAGTTTGTACGTTTATAGAAAATTGAATTATACAAATTTGAAGCATTTAATATAGATTCACTACCATAACGCACTTGCTGCATCCAGAGTTTTTTTATTTTGCATAGGTACGATACTATTGGGTGCATGAATCTCCCTTTGCGCATGGATTTACCTTTTTGCATGGATCTACTTTGCGCATGGATCCACCTTTACGCATGGATCCACCTTTCCGAAAGGATCCACCTTTTCGCTTAAATCTACGTTTCCGCAATGATCCACTTTTGCGAAAAGATCTACCTTTGTGCATGAATGTACTTTTGCGCATGAAACTACCATTGCGCATGGATTTACCTTTGCGCATAAATCTACCTTTTCGCATGGATCTTCATTTCCGCATGGATCAACCTTTTCGCATGGATCTACCTTCACGTGACGCATTTGCTGCGTCAGTATTTCTTTCATAATATGTATTAAATATATTATTGTTCATTACCGTGACCCACTTGAGGCGTCAATATTTCTTCCATAGTACGTATTAACTTTATTATTGTTCATTACCGTGACAATATTTATTGTAAATAACATTGTCGACCTAAAGAATGGGTGAAAATGATCAATTTAAAAACAGTTGTTTATTAACAAATTCAATCAATTGTCCCAATCAGTCGATAAAGACGTAATCTCTAATAGTCAGTCGAGGTTAATCGGGTACTATATAAATTCCGGACGTAACGTGCACTTCGTGATTAGCGTGCAGTGTCACAAATTTTGCCGTTTGAACAAATAATTTCTATACCCTCTCTGTCAAAAATTCCACTGACGTAATTTGTTGTGGGTAGACTAATTTCACGCAAACCAGCCGCTGTTCATAAAGTTATTCTACTTTGATGTCTAATAAAAAAAATTCCCGTGACTCTAGAAGAATAAAGATCGACCCACTCAATGTAGAATTTTCTGGAAATTTCGTTTTTTGCAATGGCGTGTTTCACAGTGCCGTATCTTCAGAGGAGTTCGACCTCCCATCGAAGCACCTTTTAGCCAAAAATTCCGGTTTTGCCCTTGTTTCGCCAATTTTCTTTACCCTAACGTCGTCAAAAAAAATTGTCTTGATAAAATTCGCATCTTTACGTTCTGATTGGGCCGTTTTCTGCAGCTTTCCGTTTGCACCCGGCAACGTTCTAAAAAAACAGCTTCTTCGCTCCTCCCCGCTCGATCGCCACCGTTCAACCCTCAATGCCCGGGTCCGTCACGTGCGCCTCACCCACTTTTTAGATCATCAAAATCCAACAATTCTCCACGACATTATTCACATTTAACCGTTTCCTGTTAAATGTTAAAAATGATGCTTTTTTCCTTTGAGGCTTTAGTTGTATAGATAATACACTAATTCGCTCATGTGTTTAAATGTACCTTTTTTCTTAAAAAATACCCAATATCTCAGTAAACACTGGTTTTAGGTTTAGGGAATACTTCATAAAACTGAAAGAACATTTGTTGGTGTACCAAAATTAATTATAATATACAGGTGTTCTATTTGAATTTGTCGAGAAAACTTGACTTCAGTGTTTTTACTGACCCTGTAGACAGATTTGTGGCATGATAGAGTGTTCCATGCTGACATATTAATAAATATACAGACGCTCGAGTGTGCCTCTGATGTTTTAGAAAAGTGGCCATAACTTTTGAACGACTCTGTACAGACCCCAGGAACTATACACCGGATGAATCAGTAAAGCAATAAGAATAGAAAAATGAAACAATCTACAGCGTGTACTATTTCAAGAAAGTGAAGTTTGGGTTGTACATAACTTTTGCAACACCCTGTATGTGCAAAAATAATTTTGGTTTGTATCTAACGGTATTTTCTGCAACTTTTGTTACAATTTCTTTTGTATTATTGGATAATAAAGGAGATATTGAACTCGAAGACACTGTTGGACCATTGTATATATATATATATATATATATATATATATATATATATATATATATATATATATATATATATATATATATATATATATATATATATATATATATATATATATAATCATGATAAATCAAAGAATAATGGGCCGATTTTCATAAATATTGGCTTGTGCTTCTCTCTAATAAATGGTTTGGATTAGTTCATTAACCAGGAAGATCTGACCGAGTTTCGCGAAAAACTTTGTATTTTGGGAAGCAATATGATATGATAACCTCACTTAGTACAAAGATTTTATTTATGTAACGCACATTGCATGCCAAAACTTATATATCAAAGCTTAAAAAAAGAAAAGGTATAAATATTTAGATAAATTGGTGGCATTGAAATTCAAGGAAGGGTACAAAATCAAGAGGCTACGTGTGGTTAACAACACCTAGTAAATGTTATAACCCATGACTAAGTTTAAAGAAAATTCCGCTAAATTAAATCACATTTATAATTTTGACGTATGTAACAGCGTTTTAATATTATAGTTGGTGAAACCAAGGCAACCCAGCTAACATTAAGCCTTTTCCAATTCTTACTTTGATGGTGGTAAAATATTTTTCAGTAAAATCGTATGATGTTAGCAAGAAAGGATCATCATAAATTACAATCAAATAAATAATAAGTAGTTTCAGTTCTCAAAGGTCTAATTCAAATATGTAACGTATACCACTGCAACGAATGTTTGCTGCAATAGCTATTTTGTAAAAGTAACTGTCGTAACTCAGTGTCTGTAGTTTATTTTAATGCAAAAGATCACGATCCGTCGCTGTCTGACACAAAAAGGTAACAAGATAGCCTTCTCCACTAATTTCCCTAGAAAACTAAACGCTTATTGCATCAGAAACTCGCAACTCTGCCTTTAGGATACAATTTACTTGTTCTACAATAGGACAGGTTGTATTTGAGTAAACAAACAACTGCCATGTAATCTGATCTTTCTGACTCTTTGTGCTTGTAGAAACAGCTTTGTGTCTTGTACACTAAATTTTATGAAGGCAGTAGATGTCACAGCGCATTGTTTGTTTTACACATGGACAGCTAAGTCAACATTTCAAATTATGGACTATAGTATTCAAAACAAAGATTATAACATGTATCAGCAAATGTATACGCATAAACAGGTTCTAATATGACCTTGATACAGCGGCAGACGATTGGTATACAACCGAAGATAAATTATATGTAGAGGGCGCCACCTCACGTAGAATATTGAAGAGGTCACTATCATAGGAGTGTGAACTACAGGAATTACAAATTAATATAACCTCTTACACACTCAAATTATAAGTTCGCTTAATAAGTGATATTTTGATGATTAAAGCAGAATTAAATGAGACATCGTGTGTATGAAGTTATTACTTGAGAAGATGTTATACTACACGCTCATTTTCACAGAGGAGGTCGTCTTAAATGCGATGCAAACACGCACACACACACATACCTATATATATATATATATATATATATATATATATATATATATATATATATATATATATATATATATATATATATATATATATATATATATAAACATTTCAACTGACCCCATATATGGGTTCTGAGGGTCTATTTTTGCACCCATTTGACGAAGCTTTTTCAAAATTCAAAATTCAAAAGTCGAGATCTCCTCATTAGTGATTTGTTCAACGAAAATTCACTCAAAAGCAAAATATATACCAAGTGGCTTAAAAGAAGCAAAAGTTATAGGCATTTAAAAAAAGTTTGGGTGTCACTGGTAATCAGAAAAACGCGCATCTAAATATTTTGTACGAATAACAAAACCTATTGTATACTACAGAAAAAAATTTTATCTGTTGGTGTAAAAGGGTCAAAAAATACTGGAATAGGTGATTACTTTGAAAATATTTTAGTTTTTGTTCAACGCGAAAATCACGATCTGAAACGTTAAAATTGGAAATTTTAGGCAGAGAACCTGAAACAAATACAGGTTATGTGGAGAAAATCTGGGGAGAAGTGTGTTTTATAAAGCCTTCAGTTTCAGCTTCAACCGTTGTTGTCCTTCATTTCACTAAAACATAAAAAAAAAATTTAGTTTAATAGTCTATAATTTTTGGTCAATTTTCGTAGAAAAATTTATTTCTTGAAGAGACGCCACTTGAATTTTAAAAATATTTTTTTCAAAAATGAACGCAAACTACGAGCCTTAGAACCCATATTTGTGGCCAGTTTCAGTTTATTTATGTTTGCATTTTTACACGATGGCGCATTTTTATGGTGAAGATATGAAAAAATATATAGGGTGTCTTGAGCCGCATCCTATAAAATTATTTCGAAAATCATACGCTAGCCCATAAATCGTTGGTGATACAGGTTTTTTTTTATAATAGAATACCCCGTATTTTATTGTATTTTTCCATGTTCTGTGGAATTATAATGCACGCTTGTACGAAAAAAATTTGATATCATTCATCGTTTTCCACTTATTTCAGTTGTTTTGCCACTTTACATGTTTTTGATTTATATCCAGAGCTTGCGTCTTTTACCAATATAGATTAAGATTCCATGAAAATGATGCATCCAGAAAGGTTTTCGTTTATTTTATTCGTCGAAAAAGTCTATATTCCATATACAGGCGCTCTCAAATATGGTATTAATTTGAAAAAGTTCAAACTGCCGCAACTCAATTTTTTTCAAATGGAACAGCGTGTATTTGCTGTGTTAGAAGTGAACAGCATGCCCTCTGCTTTAATTTTTGTATAAAACTTTATATATCTAAAGAGTCTAGTATTAAGAATATTTTCATTTGAAATAGCCTACTATAATTCATTTAGTGATTAGTTTAATTTGTTCACAGTTTTTAGTGAATTTTCTTTTAAAAAATTCACTAATGAAGAGATCCCGACTTTTGAATTTTGAAAAAATTTCTTCGAATGAGCGCTATTTAGGACCCCTGGAACCCAAATCCGAGGTCAGTTTCAGACTTTATTTGTTTATATATATATATATATATATATATATATATATATATATATATATATATATATATATATATATATATATATATATATATATATATATATATATGTGTGTGTGTGTGTGTGCGTGTGTGTCACACCTATAACTAAAAAAATAATCGACCGATTTTGATGAAACTTGGTGAATACCTTTCTTTCGCAAATGGCTTGGATAAGTTAGTTAGCCAGGTAAATCCGCTGAGGTTTTCCCGGAAAATGTTGTGTTTTCTTTCGAAAAAAAATATATATCTCCGGAATTAACAAAGTAAGGGCAACCAAATTTGGTACGCGGCATTATATCATTATATCTAAGTCACCTACTAAAATTTAGCTCTGTAAGTTGACGGACAAAAACGTTACAGGCATTTAAAGAAAAATATATTTGGCTTTTCCTCAAAACGTTTTTTTTTAGCAAATGTTTGCATAAAAAGCTTTTTTTTTTAAATTCCCGTAAAATATTTTTATATAATTTTCGTGTAGGATGTAGCCAACTTTTGTAAAAAATAGGCAAATTTTGGAGAAACAAATTGTTTGCAAATTTCCATGTATAAATTTTGTTAATTCGGTCAAAAAGCTTTTTGTTAATAAATATATCTTGACAAGTGTAGTTTTTTTGTAAATTGCTTGGAGAAGGTCGCTGACTAGAAATGTACGAGCAGTTTTTTTGGGAAAATTTGAGGTTTAAATTGCTTTCTCAAACAATAAAGTTATTTTGATGACACATGGTATCTGGTTTATACTATAAAGGTTATACTTTCTGCCATAGTTGCTGCCCCTCGCTAAAAAAACATATTTAACATTAAAAACCTTTCTATGAAAATTCGCTACGATAACACACTTGCTCCATCCATACTTTTTTAACTCCATAAATGTTCACTTATCTACTTAGTCTACTGTGATTGTTGTAACTTACTACTTTCTTTATTCAAATTCTTTATTTGGGTATTTTCCCGTTGAGTGTCATATATAACGAAGCTCAACAGTGAAGCCAGCGAAGTAGTCTCCTAGTCCGTATGTAGTATGGGTCAGTTTCACGAAGTAACAGGCAACAACAATCAACAAATAAATAAACAAATTAAAGCTGAACGTTTACAAGAGAGATAAATCCAGCGAGTTAGTTTGCTTATTTGAAACCAGGTACTTGTTTTGGTAAACTGTTTTAAGAATACAGCTTTTTGAAAGATCTAAACTGAAATCAGCCGATCGAAAAGATGTGTTGCATTTATTCGTATTCGCGGGAAATACAAATTATTTACTTTTTCAAGCTACTCAATAATGCAATGGTGCTTCTAACACACATTAAGTTCAACAGTACATTAATATTCATGCACGAGAAGCAGTGGCAATCCATTGGGCTTTTAGTACTTAACATAATAAATGCATAAGGAAAGAATGGTTTTAGCTTGCTTGTATATCCTAGTTTACAAGGTTTTACAATTATGCCATCTTGAGAGACGGGCTTTTGTCCTGTTTTCTTTTCAATATAGAACTTGCATTTGATCTTTGTGTCTTCTATGCTTTCTTAGTTTACTTGGAATCTAGCCATTTTCTGTAAAACATAGATGCAAAGTATGAACGATTATTCATACAATGGAAGCAGAAAATCACCTTCATCAGTGGCAGCTGCTGCATAATTCTTGCTGATATAGATTGATAATGCTGTTGAAAGCTATGAAAGTTAAACTAATGAAAAATCGGAAGTGTGTGTTCATTATAGTTGATTTGTGTGAATCATCTACTACATTTTGCTTTGTAACATCTTTATGCGACTTAAGATGTCTAACTTCATTTAATTAATATTAAATGTAAAATTGTCTTCGCAGAACTCATGCGCAACCGTTTTTTCAGTTTCTCTGGTTATAGGTAACTAAGTGAAGATTTGAATCTGTCCTAAGTCTGATAAGTACCCTTAAAGAATCCAAATGACCAAAACACATTTTAAAAACCTGACGAATTTTTCATCCTCTGATGACGCTTACTTGATTAGTGCAGCAAACCTCAGGTCTTTTGAAATGTGCTGTGGTGATTTCGGTTCTTCAAGTATACTTATTATAGGTAACTAACAACATATATAAATCTGTAAGTGAAAGAACAGTAAATCTTTAAAAGGATAGTGTTTATAAAAAATTTAATTGTTTGCCTACAAAACTGCTCCTGTTTAGTGAATTTTCATTAAAAATGGAGAGGTAGCCATGGTGAGACTCTCAGATTTTTTTTTCAAATGAGCGCCAATTGGGGCCCATAGCACCTGTATCCAAGGTCCGTTTGAATTATTATATGTTTATATGTTGTGCTGGGAAATTGCACATTATAAAATGTTAGTACATCAGAGTGTACATAATGAATTCCCAATAAAGTTTTCTATAAAACAAAAATGAAAGCCCTTACGGAAGCTAGTTTGATGACGTTAAGCTCCGATTATTGGTTCAATTATGTAAATCGTCAGACCTACAAAATTGGGGGGTCAGCTTAGCAATGGGGGGTTATAGTAGGACCACTGGTCAGTAGTAAGTACAATACTTACGGTTTACACGTGATGTATATGGGTTCTCTGTAGATTGTGTACATATCCATATCGTTCGTCATATTTTTCTTTACACTAAAACATAAAAACAAAATAATAACATTAATATACAAGCATATTCTCTATTATTGTTAGTCAGTGTTATTTGGATAAGCAATGACAGGTATAAAGCCATAGTTTGTTAAAATAATCATTAATTAAACTTTTGAAATTTATAACTAGCAAATTTGGAAAGTATCTCAGTTTAAATGGATTTAAAAGAGCCAAAAATGTATATGCAAATAGCTTAAACTCTTAATCATGACATACCAATCAAAGAATTATGATCTAAAACAATTACTTAAATGTAATAAAATAAACAAACACTTTGTATAATGTACCTATATATAAGTTTGTTTTTATGCAAACAATGAACTGGTGTTTGTCAACGACAGTGTTTTTAGTGAATTTTTATTAAAAAAATTCACTAATAGAGAGGTATCGATGGTGAGACTTTGCAAAAATTCTTTTAAATGAGCGCGAATTAGGACCCCTAGAACCCATATCCGGGGTCAGTTTGAATTTTTATATGCTTATATATATATATATATATATATATATATATATATATATATATATATATATATATATTTATATATATATATATATATATATATATATATATATATATATATATATATATATATATATATATATATATATATATATATATATATATATATATATATATATATATATATATATATATATGTATCCGTCTGATAACTCAAAAAATAATTAACCGATTTAGATGAAACTCGGCAAGTGCCTTTCTTTTATTAATGGCTTGGATGAGTTCGTTGGCCAGGAAAATCGGACGGGGTTTTCCGGGAAAATTTTGAGTTTTCTTTCAAAAAAATTTTTTTTTTCCGAAAATTTCGATAAAATTTGGTCTACATATTGCTTTGGGAAATACCTAACTATGTGCCAAAATTCAGCTTTCTAGGGTTACAGAAAATTGAGCTATTCAAATTTGAAACATGTTTAAATCATAAGTATCTGGTTGCTGTTGGTTAGTCAATGCTTTTCTTATTGACTCATGAGATTCATTTGTAAGTTTCCGAGAAATGTCAATAATACTGAATTCACTGATTGTTAATCATTGGAAGCATTTACGATTATATATAACCCTATTGTAATGTATTATCATTTATAACCTTTGTAGTATAATTATTTTTGCCTTACAACTCGCAGCGTTTTTAGTCAATTGTTGTTATTAATAGTGAATAGTTTCCCGAATACACAAACCTTCCATTGACTTCTGCTTCTGCCGCTGTTACAGTCCTTTTATTTAGAGCTAGAGTTGTAACCATTGACTATCTATATACGAATAGACTGGGCACACAGCCGAATTGTTTGAAGCCAACATTCAAGGGACTCTATGTTTACATCGGTCCTCTGCTCTGATTGGGTGGTGGCTAACGCGTTGCCGCTATGTAATAATTCATCCTTAAATCGCCGAATATGATGACAAGGAAGTCATTAAGGATGACAAATTTATTACTTTTCTGTCACTTAAGACATTACACTTTCATTAGGGCTTATTTATGAATGTAAAGATGTACTAACATATATTTTCCTTGGTTTCTCCCTTCTTTATGTAAATATAACCAGAAAACTCAGCCCATTATTTTAAATCGTTTTCCTGCTGCATGTGAAGTATCTAGATTTTTATTAATCCTCAGTTGTGGCTTGTATTTGTCTGTGAATAGTATGCAAGTATACTGAGAGTTTATTTTTATGTGTTACCTTGATTGGCAATAAAGATTTTGAGTTTTGTTTTGGCAAAATGGTGAAAAGGTGTATTGTTTGTAGAAGATTACCTGGGGATGTGGCAACGGTGTCTCTGCATACGTAAGTACCTTGCTATTTGCTATTTTCAGCGGCGGCACGTCAGTTTGGCACTATTTTTAGGTTTCCATCTATTAAAGAAATGAGAGAAAAATGGTGCGCAGCCTTAAGTATAAAAACGGATACGCTGCCGAAATATTCTTATTTATGTTCTCAGCACTTTAATGAAGACTCTTTTAGTGAATTTTTATTAAAAAAATTCACTAATAGAGAGGTATCGATGGTGAGACTTTGCAAAAATTCTTTTAAATGAGCGCGAATTAGGACCCCTAGAACCCATATCCGGGTCAGTTTGAATTTTTATATGCTTATATATATATATATATATATATATATATATATATATATATATATATATATATATATATATATATATATATATATATATATATATATATATATATATGTATCCCTCTGATAACTCAAAAAATAATTAACCGATTTAGATGAAACTCGGCAAGTGCCTTTCTTTTATTAATGGCTTGGATGAGTTCGTTGGCCAGGAAAATCGGACGGGGTTTTCCGGGAAAATTTTGAGTTTTCTTTCAAAAAAAATTTTTTTTTCCGAAAATTTCGATAAAATTTGGTCTACATATTGCTTTGGGAAATACCTAACTATGTGCCAAAATTCAGCTTTCTAGGGTTACAGAAAATTGAGCTATTCAAATTTGAAACATGTTTAAATCATAAGTATGTGGTTGCTGTTGGTTCATTCATCAACCTTCCATTGACTTCTGCTTCTGCCGCTGTTACAGTCCTTTTATTTAGATCTAGAGTTGTAACCATCATACAAACAGTGTTTTTTAACCACGTGGCTGGGCGACTGACCGAATTCATTCCCAGTTGCTGTTGATTTACTCATATTCTCTTCATATGTTTGAAGATGTGGTGTCTACTTCATTCCAAGTCACTATTAACCGACTATTTATGAAATCAAATAAGTAAATTAAATCGATTGTCATAAAATATGTAGTGTATTAAGACAAGGGAAAAAGAAATAAAACATATATAACTGTGCACATTTTGATTATATTTTAGGGTGCTTGAGAGAGGTATTGTCACAGCATAATATCTTATTAAAGTTCATTTGTAAATAGGTTTAATTTTTATATGTTTATATATATATATATATATATATATATATATATATATATATATATATATATATATATATATATATATATATATATATATATATATATATATGATAACTCAAAAAATAATTAACCGATTTCGATGAAACTTGGAAAGTGCCTGTCTTTTATTAATGGCTTGGATGAGTTCGTTATCTAGAAAAATCAGATGGGGTTTTCCGGAAAAATTTTGAGTTTTCTTTCGAAAAAAATTTTTTTCTCCGAAAGTAACAAAGCTGTTTCAATGAAATTTACTATATATGTTGCCTCAACCTTACTACGTACCAAAATTCAACTTTCTAAGTTTAGAGAAAATTGAGTTACTCAAATTTTAAATTTTCTTTCGAAAAAAATTTTTTTCTCCGAAAATTACAAAGTTATTTTAATGAAATTTTGTGGATATCTTGCCTTAGGAAAAACCTTACTACGTATTAAAATTAAAGTCTCTAAGTTTATAGAAAATTGAGTTATTTAAATTTGAAGCATTTAATAAAAATTCACTACCATAACGCACTTGCTGCGTCCCGAGTTTTTTTAGTGTTGTGAGACTTTTCAAATCAAGATTACAGCATATAAACTTATTTAGTTTTTAAATTTATTATTGGTTATGATTATGTCTAAGAAGTAAGGTTAGGCCAAATGTCATTTTAAGAATAACGATGTAGAATAATAATATTTGAACTTACCGGGTCTTTTCAAAGATAAATAACTGTCAAAAAGGTATTAATTAATTTCAAGAAAGAATGCTCTGAGACAAAACAGGATATGAGATTCCAGATGAAATTGGAGAGGATTTCCGCTTTTGTTCGTAAACTATTGTTGGTTGTTAAAGAAATTAAGACGCAAGAAGAGCGTCATATATTGCTTCCCAAAGAAATAAAATAATTTAAAGTATATTGTATGTATAGAAGATCCATTGTATCACTAAAACAAACAGAATGTGTTAGATGAAGTTTTAACGTAATAATTATACTAGAAAACAGTATATATATATATATATATATATATATATATATATATATATATATATATATATATATATATACAAAGAATAACCACATATAGAGATACCTACCACAACTAGCGAGGAATCAAGGTTTGAAACCCACTTTATTTTGTTTAAATCAGAACAAGGGGGCAAATTATTTCAAATAAAGACAGTCAATACTGTCAAACATCCTTTAATATAAAGCATTGGTGGGAAATAAGATTTTCTGTATAAATAAAAGGAATTGTATTTACATTTCACCAAAGTTCAAAGTTGCGAAATTAGAGGGCATGAGAATCGCAGCATAAAAGTTCGGAAAGCCATATTAAATATTGTTTATAAACATTTGCAAACCAATCAGAATTCTGTCAATAATTTTAACCATTTAATTTGTCAATAAGATTAAGATTTGTACTAACGGATCCGATTAGGTTTAAATTTAAAATTCTGTAAAATAAAACTTGTTATAAAAATGTTACTCAAGACATAATTCTTTGCGAAAAATAATAAGACCTAAAATAAGAATAAGTGCATATTAGCAGGCTATTTCTTTTCCCCTATTTAGCAGAATCCACGACTGAGAGAAATAAGAAAAAAACAAGGGCACAGCACTAACTAAATTAATAATTTGATTTCAATAAATTGTCATAATTATCTAAAATATATTGACTGACGAGTAAGAGGGGTAGGCAACCCATAGTACACTGAAGTTAATTTTAATATAACAAATATATAAAGATCTAAATTCAAACACCAGAATAATTAAAAATTTATTCAACAAATACATTAATAAAATTTATACAGGGTCATACATAAATATTGTGTATATTGTCAATATAAAAAAGTTTCTATTTACATTTAAAATTACAATCAATAAAAGTAATATCATCCTAAAATTGTACTAATTTAAACTACAAGAAACAAAAAGATTTACATTTATACAGGGTGATTATTTATATGAGATAACATAAAATTACAAATCAAAATCAAATATATATATATATATATATATATATATATATATATATATATATATATATATAGATATATATATATATATATATATATATATATATATATATATATATATATATATATATATATATATATATATATATATATATATATATATATATATATATAGGACGTTTTAACATGGAATTTTTGTATACTATACAAGGAGAAAGGTTAAGGGCAAGGCTGCAAGGAGACAACCGCATACACGTGTTTCAAGCTTATTAGCTATCATCAGTACGGTATAGCCAGGTGATGATGGGAACACTCTGGATGAAGAAGCAAAAATACACGGAGCCACAACAGGGAACCAGTGCGCATTTGCAGCATCATTAGGAAGACCCTCAATTCGAGGGCAACAACCAAAGTCGCTACAGAGGCAAAGAAATCACCTGCTGTGAGCATCCGGAGCCCAAAAGTCATACTATATATAACAGGATTTTTTAACACGGAATTTCTGTATACTATACAAGGAGAAAGGTTAAGGGCAATGCCGCAAGAAGACACCGCATACACGTGTTTCAAGCTTTATATATCCTTGCGGCTTTGCCCTTAACACTTTTTTCCTTGTATAGTACAGAAATGCCGTGTGATAAATCCTGTTATAGTATATATATATATATATATATATATATATATATATATATATATATATATATATATATATATATATATATATATATATATATATATATATATATATATATATATATATATTCAACCAAACCGTTGGTTAGAAACTTTTAAACTTGTAATAGAAATTTCGATCTACAATTTTCAAAATGGACCCAGTAAGTGTCTATCCTTCTAATGAAAATACTTTTAAGATGGCGGCACATACGGTTACACCGGAAACTGCAACCAACTCATTTATTTTAAATAGAACACCCTATAGATTATTATATATTTGGATTCATCGTTCAATTTCAATTCAACTTTTTCTACCCCGATGGCAATTTTTTCGATGATACGTAGAGGATGTTTATAAATTCACCTTGAATCACTTATTAGAAAATCTCGGAAATCTCACAATTTTCAAAAGGAACATCCTGTATTTTCTAACACTCTTTGATACTAAAATGACATATCTATTGAACTGTATTAGGTTTCCATATACTTATCTAGCACAGGTTTTGAATGAATCATGCTTTTATAAATTACACGGAAGTAGTTAAGTACTTCACTTAAGTTTTTCAAAGTTTTTCTATAAACAGTTTGCGTAAATTTCACCACTTATTAGTTTACGGGTTATCGGACGAGCATCCCTTAAATATGATATTCCATGCGTGAGAAGCGAAAAATGCCACAACAGGGTGAAAATAGTCAAATAGAAGATTGACTTCAGTGCTTTCATATTCTGTCATTGCCTGTGCCACATATCTACCGGTATTGTGATATAAACATAGAAACTTTGCTTGAATACTTTATGGCCGCTAAGTGTGGACATCTGTTGTTAAAAGTGCGGCAAGTTCTGCACATAATTTTACCACATTCACCATGAATATAAAAAAAAGATTTAAAATTGTCCATGGCATTGCTTTATCAATATGTAACAGCAAATGGAAGAATAAAATTGCGTAATAAATTTGATTATTACAAGTCAAACTGACACGAAAACGGCACGATTTAGAACAGTCATCCTTCAAATTTATTGCTTACCTTTATAACAGTCACAAGTGTGATATAAAAATAATCTTATCGCCCTATCCAACCTATATCTATATAGAAATAAAGATATATATTGAATTCGTTATTCCAAGCACCGAAAAAGGCAAACATTGATGAAAAAGTCGACAGACGGTCAGTCTCTAAGCTGTCGTGTTTCACCTCCTATTCTAGTGATATATTTCATTATATTATGATAGATGGAGAGCAGCGAATGGAAAACATACCCCAGTGGATAGAGAGATACGCTTTCAGCAGTAACATCACGTATGTAGAAGTATTTCCCTGGAAATGAAAATGCAACATTTCAAACCATGTGTCTTAGTAATTAACAAGGCAAATTGGTTTGAAAGTTCAGGCTGTTACTTGTGTCTTTTTTCATTTGTACGATGGTATATTGATCTACAGTTGATTGATATATAGTTGATATACAGTTAGCACGGAATATTTCCAACTTGGGGAAACTCGGCCAGATTTGTGTTCCTTTTGTAAGACAATGCAGTGCTCACAAATAATTTATTGCACTGCAGAGAATTGATAAAATAAATCTGAATTGGTTGACCAGCCGCCCTATTTTCGAAATGTATTACCATTAGATCACTATTTGTTCTAAAAGCTCAAAAATATTTTACAAGTAAACAAACAGCCAAGTCGTATGTGGAGATTAGATGTAGTTTAAAGACCAAGATAGAGATTGCATATATGATTGTAATTGCTTACATGGTCAAAATGTTTATATCCTTACATTACTTCTATCATTTCCAATCGTTGGTGGTTGTAAGTCGGCCTCTAAGCATGACAACTTCTAATAAAACCGCCTGACAGCAATGTTCCTATTTGTGCATATCGATGTCTGTGCTGTAACTTAGCTCACGGTCTCTAAAAAGATGGCAACCCTAGCATATGTATTTTGATTATTATTGGTGTAATAGCAACAATAGCATTGATTAGAATTTATTTCCGTATAGAGGAATGTCCATAAATTATAACAGTGTGCCCTTATTCCCCTCAATTAACCTCCAGCTCCTTAAACATGGTCATTCAACGAAGTAACCAGTGCCGTTGGTGTATGACAAACGGCACTGCCTACTTTGTACTCTGTATCAGTGAGCACTAATATTCCCCAATTTCAAATCAATTATCCTTCCTAAAAATCATTTAATCCGCCCAAGTCTCCAAATAACGTTTTTTACGTTTTAGGTTCAAGTAAACAGGGACACGAGCGTCCAAAACAGGATTTATACAGGGTCTATTCAAGTAAATAGGGACACAAATGTCCAAAACAAGCGTCAACACAGGTTCAATTCAAGTAAACAGGGACACAGGCGTCCAAAAAAGCGCCTATACAGGGTCAATACAAGTAAGCAGGGACACAAGCGTCCAAAAAGCACCTATACAGGGTCAATTCAAGTAAAGAGGGACACGAGCGTCCAAAAAGCACCTATACAGGGTGAATTCAAGTAAACAGCGACACCAGCGTCAAAAAAAGTGCCTATACAGGGTCAATTTAAGTAAAAAGGGACACAAGGGTCAAAAAAAGCACCTATATAGGGTCAATTCAAGTAAACAGGGACACAGAGCGTCCAAAAAACACCTATACAGGGTCAATTCATGTAAACATGGACACGAGAGTTCAAAAAGGCACCTATATAGGGTCAATTCAAGTAAACAGTGACATAGAGCGTCCAAAAAACACCTATACAGGGTCAATTCAAGTAAACATGGACACGAGCGTTCAAAAAGGCTCCTATACAGGGTCAATTCAAGTAAACAGGGATACAAGCATCCAAAACAGCACCTATACAAGGCCAATTCAAGTAAACAGGGACACAAGCGTCCAAATAAGCACCTATGCAGGGTCGATTCAAGTAAAGAGGGACACACGCGTCCAAAAAAGCACCTATACAGGGTCAATTCAAGTAAACATGGACAAACCTCCAAAAATCACCTATACATGGTCAATTCAGGTAAACAGGGACATAAGCGTCCAAAAAAGCACCTATACACGGTCAATTCAAGTAAACAGGGATACAAGCGTCCAAAAAAACCCTATATAGGGTCGATTCAAGTAAACAGGGACACAGGCGTCCCAAAAATCACCTATACAGGGTCGATTGACGTAAACATAGACAAAAAAGCGTCTATACAGAGTCAATTCAAGTAAACAAGCACACAAGCGTTCAATAAAGCACATATACAGGGTCAAGTCAAGTAAACAGAAACACAAGCGTCCAAAAAAGTACATATACAGGGTGAATTCAAGTAAACAGGGACACAAGCATCCATAAAAGCACCTATATGGGGTCAATTCAAGAAAATAGAGACACAAGCGCCCAAAAAAAGCACCTATACAGGGTCAGTTCAAGTAAACAGGAACACAATCGTCCAAAAATATAAACCACAAGCGACCAGAAGTCAAATCAAAGAACTAGAAGTCCGACAAGGTAACAGAAACCGCAAATATTCATTAAATCAAATATCAAATTAAAGAAGCTAAATGGAGGAAGGTAATATTTTGGCAGCAGCACAGGAGACTATATATAAATCAATGGCCACTTTGCTAACAAACATAAAAAAAAGAACCAACAAGTAGAAGAATGCTTGAAAGTTTCGAGAAAAAAGAAAATTTATTACAAAAAAATGGTCCAGCAACAGATCACAAATTATTGTAAAATTAACACAAGAATAACAAAAGGAAAAGGCATTGCAGCTTCCAGACAATGGTATAGACAAATCTCTTGGTATTTAGTGGGCACCAAGTGAAGATACATTCAAATTAAAACTAGATTTGAAATTTGTAAAGAAGGTAACAAAAATGGCAATATTATCTCCGAGTGCCAAGTTATTTGACCCATTGGGGTGGCTATCTCTAGTTGTAATCAGAGCCAACCTGATAATTCAAGAACTATGGGTAAATCAGTCAGGGTGGGACGAAATAGTGCCCACTAACTTTCAGAAGAGATTAATTCAGTTTATACATGAAATCAATGAAGTAAAAGGAATAGCAATACCAAGGTGGGCCAAAACTGCTGATCAGTTAATGGGTCAATTACCAGCAGCAAGAGTGATAGCCACCCATGCATTTATACACACTGGGGTGGATTATGCAGGTGCGATTCAGGAAAGAGCTACAAATAGCAGAGGTCACAAGCCTTACAAGGGCTATCTTATCAACAAAAGAACCTCACCAATATTTTTGAGACACTTGGTATTAAGAACATTTTCACCAACTGAATTATACGTGTAAATGAAAATTCAAGAAGATGGTACACGCAGGTCACATGGTATTAATAAAACAATGGCCGCTGCGTAGAATAGTAAAAACATCGTTGTATCACATTCAGTATTTCCAGGCAGAGTTTTACATTCAGCATAGTGCACATGCAAAAATTGAGAGAGGAACGTTTAGTATCGAAACGATATTAGAAGAAAAGAAACTCACGAACGGCGCAGAGTCGGCGAGGCTGACTGTTGTTGAGTTGGAAGCGTTTTGCAAGCAAAGCAAAGACATTTCCTCAGATACTATTGATTGTGCCTTATTAATGACACAAATCAGACTCAAACAGGTTGAACTATCATGAATAAAAGCGGGGTTAGATACTGCCCTTTCGAAAAGGGAGAAAAGAGGAATCCTTGGACAACTCCTAACATATGTATTTGAGGTAAATGACGACATATACAAGGACATGGATCAATTAGACAAAAATCAACAGGAACTAATTGCAGCACCTCATCATGAAACGGGGCTGATGCTTCAATCGTTATCAAGGTACAATAATACAGACAAAAAGAATCTACCACACACTAAAACAGTTCAAGTCCAAGCTGAACTAGGGCATAAAAGGCATCAACAACATGAAGCCTTGGTACAAATCAGTAGACAAGAATTCATTAAATATTGACATACTGAGTGTATATCAGATAGCTGACCGATATCTAGATGAACTCGCTCACTATTACAGAAGCTTGCTAAACATACATGTGAACCAAGCCAAGATTTACGGCTTTCTTTCACCAGCGCACATTAATAAAATAATAAGCGCCGCAGCGAGAAAACTGCCACAGCATCTGGAGATCATATTATATCCCATACTACCTTCAGAAATCAGTCACAGTGAACATTATATTCATCTGTACAGTTACTTCACAATGCCGAAGGCAACACAATTTGTGTTAATAAAGGTCACTCCGATTCTTTATAAGGTCGCGAATGAAATATATTGGTCAATGGAAGTACCTAACCAAATTCTAGGAGTGGATTATAACACGCAACGATACTTTCAGGTAACCGACAAAGAATTAACACACAACATCCCAATATCCAAGAACCTATGTGTGTGTGTTCACCAACCATGGTAAGAAGTATAAAAAGCAGCCACAACTGCATAATAGATGAGATATACCAGCGGGAAGACAAAACCCCATGTCCAGTCAATCACGAGGCAGTCAAGTCAACAATCTGGAAGAAAGCTACAAGAAACAGCTGATGACCAATTCGACTCGTAGCTATCCAGAGGGAAGTCATTCTTTTGACTCGGCAGTATGTTCAGGGAACAATAGCTTACCAAAAAGACATTCCCAAGGTCACATATATATTATAATATTATTTCAGGGTAAAAAGCAGCGAATTGGGAAATGGAGAAAGTAGATTAATTTTCATTTGATAAGTAGGTTAAATCTGTATGGTAATCATTTGACATAGATTTAGCATCATCACATTTTAAGTGCTTATATAAACAATACACAGTTTGTTAGTAATTGCAAATAGCAACAATAGCATTGGTTAACATTTATTCTGCAGTATAGAGGAGTGCTGATTAAGTATGTTTACTTTGTTTAGTAAGCTAGTTCCCATAAGTTTATATATAAAAGTGTTTGTAAATATTAAGAGATTTTTTTCCATATTTCCATTAAACTTGTTACATCGTTACATAATGTCTGTATAGTCCATAAATTATAACAGTGTCCTCCTATCCCCCCTCAATTAACCTCTTGCTCCTTAAACATTCTGAAAGAAAATTCAATAATAGAGAGGCAAGTATGGTGAGACTTGCAGAAATTTTCTTGAAACATGCGCGAATTAGAGATACACACTGTTGAAGATTCATTCTTAGTGAATGTTTTTAAATAACTCATATCCAAGGTTCATTTGAATCAAAAAATGCTGAACTGATTTGAACGAAATTTGTCACATATCTTCATTTAGCTAAGACCGCGGGCGAGTTCGTAAATCAGCTCTAACGATTATTTTCCCCCAAAAGTACCAATAATATTTTTGAATGCTCTGTATTTTCTAAAGTATTGAAGCAACTGGAATGAGACTTTTTTACGTAGATAGAAATGGTGCAAGCAAACCTCTGTTGTGAATTTGAAGTAATTTGGTTTACAACATTTGGAGTTTTTGCTAAATTAAAAATAAAATCTGTAAGACATAAAATGAAACGACTAAGTTATTAAAGTTTAATGCCCGACAAAGGCAGAGTAATTTACTACCATGCGTTTACATACTACAAGACAAACAATAATATAAATACCACGGGTAAAACATACTACTCCAACTAGCGATCGAGAAACCTCGGCAGCTATAAACCCAAAAACTGTTGTAAACGCGATGACATTACGCGAAAGTCTATCCAGCCCACTCTCGCATAACGTTAGAATGACAGATGAATGAAACTGATGTGAGTGTAAATTTTATTGTTTTTTTAAGTGGGAGATTCAGTACATTTTTAAAACACACTATATCTGCAGCTTAATGAACGGCTCTAGTTAAAGTTTCAGAGTGTAAATGTAGCATAATATGAAACGATCAAGGTTTAAGGAAGAAATTTTTACGAACTATCATCTTTATAAAGAAAATATCGTCGGCTAGATAAGCAAACTACGTAACCCCCAAGCAGAAATCTTTACATGAGAGCAACGAAACTATCTTACCATTTTTATTATTATTTTAGTTATGGCTTAGTCTTATATTTGACACATTTTTGATATGACACTTATGATACAAAAAACAAAAAAAAATCCTTTTTTTAATATTTTGAAGTGGAGACACTTGTTTTTCTACAATGTAATTCAATGTAAGCTATAGAGATACGTTCTTTTTCATTTCAGTTAATTTTCTGAGAAAAAATTCACTAATGAGGAGATCCCGACTTTTGAAAAAAATTCTTCAAATTAGCGCGACCACAACCACTGATTTAAATCTATACGAAAAAATATTTAAATTAAAAGCAGTTCAAAACAATCTCCAAATTATATTTGAAATAGAGATACCTCTAGTAGACGAATCAGAGTATGATTATTATCAATTATACACGTTACCTGTCCCTAGCAATCCACACACTTTCACCATGATAATTCCTGGAACCAAATACCCAATCCTAAGCAGTAAACAATATGCCTATCGTAATGAAGAGTGTCAAAACTTAAAGAACCAAATATATTTCTGCAAAGACGACAATACAACAACCATGAATGATCAGAACCCATGTGAAGTCAAATTAATCAAATTTCAAAAACCTATCAACAATTGTAACCAAGAAGTAGTCAAAATTAATAAAACCACAATTTCGAGATATGCAACCAGTCAATACATAGTTATAGCACCCGAAGAAACAAACGCCAGAATTACTTGCCAGGAACAGGAGTGGACCAATATAATAAAAGGTACCAAATTAGTCAACCTCCAACCAAATTTCTAATTGAAAATAGGCAACAAGATCTACAAGACCGCCCCAACAACAGCAAAAACACAACAACTATTTAATCTACCAAAATTAGAAACTCCAATTCCGGAAGATCACGTAAACCCAGAGAAGGTACCTGAATTAACATTGGAAAACGTACAGCTACATAACATCGATCAAATACAACATCAACTTCAGAATATCAAACAGAATATACCAGGACCAATAAAAATACCTATCCATCACCTGAGTATATGGACCATGCGTGGCTGTCATAATAGCAATCAGAGCAACAGTCATCTGAATGGGGTTGAAGAAAAGAAAAACAACCAAAGAAGACAAGGAAAATGGTCCAAGAAACACAGAAGCCGGGTTTCCCTTGAAAATCCAGAACAAACCGTAGCTTCGTTCTTCAAAAAGAGGAGGAGATAATAGGAGCCACAACAAGGGGCCTTTATACTAAAAAGTCGCCTTCCCACAATCAGGACAGCCGAGTCAGCAAGAATATTGGAGGCACCGGTAAGCATGCAGGCTCAGACCAACAAGATGGACGGAATATCACTCGTGAGAATCTACATCAGCAGATCAAAGTCACCTCTAGAGACAATAGTGCCACGCCTGGAGGTTAGTGTATAAATAGACTGCACACAAGGATACAACCGTTCATTCTTGTTCCGAGTTAGTAGACTCTGCACATCGCGTGCTAGACTTTATATCACTTGTATGTTGATAGTCATATTTATCCTTATTTTATATTATTCATTTCTGTATTAATTATTAATTGTTCAAAGAGTAAATAAATTGTTTATAAAAGTAAAACGTCTTAACCGTAAAGTTAAGTCGCGGGTGGCACAGGTTCTATTCCTGCGAGAGGCATATGTAACATTTTGTTTTGTTTCATTTACTTTCATTATTGGCAGAAACAACAGTGTCCCGATTTCGTACAGTTGGACCTAGATCTCATTTTTTCAAAGGCGCCTTTGAGTTTAAAATTATAATTTTCTACAGACATTTTCTTATTGTTGAGGAGAAAGTGAAAAATTTGGTCCTAAATAACTTTTTTGTTGTTGGAAAAACATATTCGATTCGGTTGACTAAAACTAAATCGTCCATGCTATTAATAAGGAAAAATTCGACCCACTTTATAATTTCGCAAATACTTTCTGATTCTTAGAATGAATTTTTCTTTTAGACAGCTTTTGTAACTTTGATGAAGCTCGTAATACAAGTTTTTTTCAAAGATACTTAGACTTGGACCTGGATGTATGACATTTTAATTTTCCTGCTTTATAGAAAATTCAGTTTTAGGGAATTTGCCTCAGAGGGAACTAGAACACAAGATTAAAATATCTTTTTGATAATAGACAGATATCGGTGGTGATACTTTAAAAAAAAATTAAATGAACGTGTATTAAAACCTTTAAAACTGACCTTCAAAGTTGGTTTAAATTTAAAGTACTAATTTTAGCATTCTGCCGTCTAATAGTGTACAATTCTTATGAACACGATAACGCACTTGCTGAGTGCAGAATTTTTTAAATTTACTATTTATTTTATAATTTAAACAGTTTTAGAGAAAATGACGTGGTAACTTGGAATGAGAAGTTTCTAGTAGTGGGAAATTCGGATCTCTACTAGATTTTCCGGTTGCTAATAGAGAGTGCCCGTTACGCACTTTCTAATTATACTTATTTAACATAACATTTCTTATGCAACCCCCTATCGCAATGCTGAATTTAAAAAAATCGGAAAAACCGAATTTATAATTATGGCTGTTTGATATGCATGAGCCACCCCAGTTTTGAGATATCTGCCTTTCAATCATTTCAATGCAAGTAAACTTTCCGACCAGTGCTGACATTTTTTGTTTATCACTAACCCAACTAGGCTTTGACTATTATTATTTAACAAATCTTTATTTTAATTAGAGATGCCGGATGCCTTATCAAACATTTATACAAAATTCATAATGTAAATGATTAGGAGGAAATTCGCCCATCTAGATCAATGTTAAGATTACTGTTATGCTTAGGCTAGTTAATTTTGTATAGAAGGCGACATAATGGTTGGAGACATAGTGAAACAATTTGTAAAAAATACGGAAGTGAATGTCATGACCTAACATACGATCGAAAAAATAACTTTGACAATGGACCAATATATAATTATTCGTAGCCAAAATAATTATGAACAAACACAACCGAATCAAACAAAGCGTCTTTGAAATAGCTTACGATTTGGCTGCCTGTGGGTCAGGTACAGTCAAAATACCCTCTGGTTGCCGAACGGCCATTGTACTTGACTTGACCATATACGCAAGTCGTGGTTCGCGTTATAAAATTTATAAATGCGTGCGGCATTTTTTGAAAGCCTCAAAACGTATGAACAATTAAATCATATCATCTTTAGACAACTTTTGAGATAAATTTTTTATCGGCGTTGGCTTCGTTTGGGGAAAGGAAAGTCCACCCCTAGGACGACTACCAAAGGTAGACCCTCCTATAGGAAGCTTGGTTATCGAGCTCCTAAAAAGGAGGAGGAACCTGCACCATAATTCCCTTTTCCTTTAAGCTCCTTAAACTACTCCTTTTTCCTCCATACATTCCTATATTCCTACCCCCATACCCACCAACTTAAGGTGCATTCAAGCTAATCTGCATCATGCTAAGGCTGCGACATACCTCCTTAGCATGAAATTAAAGGAAGAACAAATAGATATTGCTCTTCTCCAAGAGCCCTGGACCGCTAATTCGGAACGAACTAAAGGGCTGGGTAACACTTCTGGTAAGATAGTAGAGGTGGGCTCTGGTACTAACCCCAGAGCCTGTATCTGGATCAGAAACAACTTGCAGTATTTTACACTTTCAGAGTACTGCACCAAGGACATGGCATCCATCCATCTCGTGATCACATCCGGGGGGACCAGGCTGGAAGTAGTGGCCTGTTCGGCCTATTTCCCTGGAGACAGAGATGCAGAACAACCACCTCCAGCAGAGGTGCGGAAATTGATCGCCTACTGCAAGAGGAACAACTATCACCTCGTAATGGGGTGTGATGCGAACTCCCATCACTTGGCTTGGGGGAGCACGGACACTAACAGACGAGGTGAATCACTATTTAAATACATTTTAGGGGAGGAGCTGGTTGTCAACAACATAGGCTCGGAACCCACCTTTCTTACAGCTAACCGGAGAGAGGTTTTAGATCTTACGATCAGCTCAAGGCTTTTGAGCTCAAAAATCCTCAAATGGAGGGTGTCGTCTGAACCCTCTTGTTCAGACCATGCCCATATCCTATTTGAGATTGAAACAGGCCCTAGACCTGTGGTGGAGTATCGGGACCCGAGGAGGACGGATTGGGAGGGATACAAACAGTCCCTCGCCGGCAGACTTGGGTCCGCAATCCCCACAGTGAGGGATCGTGATGAGATCGAGATTGCGGCCGAACAGGTTAGGGATAGTCTCTGCCTATCACGAAAACTGTCCACTGAGGTCAAAGAGAGACAGTCGGGGGTCTACTTGGTTGAATAATAACCTCGATAAACTACGAAGAGAAGTTAGACGTCTCTTCAATCGTGCTAAGATTACAGGCAACTGGGAGCAATATAAAACTGCTCTAACACATTATAATAAAGAGATCAGGAACGCTAAGAGGGAGTCCTGGAGGAGGTTCTGCGGGGACATTAATAATTTGCCCAGCAGCGCCAGAATCCACAGGATTCTCTCACGCGACCGTGTACAGGAACTGGGATCTATAAAACGACCAGATGGTTCCTTTACTGAATCTCGGAAAGAAACGTTAGAGCTCTTAGCACACACACACTTCCCAGATTGTCTGATCCTGAGCAACGGTGAGGTCCTACCAGCTGAGGGACGATCTAAACGTCCCCAAATGGAGGACTGGCTAGTTGCTCGGAGAATAGTTACAGCCTCGGCAGTGGAGTGTGCTGTGAATCATTTCCAGCCATTCAAGTCGCCAGGGGAGGATGGGGTGGTACCGGTCCTACTACAAAAGGGACTGGAGATTCTCCTACCCTTCCTTATCAGGCTGTTCAGAGCCAGTCTGGCCTGGAACTATATTCCTTCCAGCTGGACGGTGGTTAGGGGGGTTTACATTTCCAAATTGGGACGTAATGACCTCCTACCTACTTCACTGAGACCTCTCAGTATTACATCATTCCTCCTGAAGGGATTGGAAAAAATACTGGACGGACACATTAGGGGGAACATCTTACCCAAGAACCCCCTAAATACCCACCAGTATGCCTATCAAACTGGCAAATCAACTGAGTTAGCGCTCAATAACCTCGTCGAGAAGATCACACACTCTCTGGAAAATGGAGAGGTTGCGGTGGCGGCATTTCTCGACATAGAAGGAGCATTTAATAATGCATTACCGATCTCCCTCTACGAGGCCACTATCGCTAGGGGGGTGGAACCTACCATCTATGGCTGGATCGGAAACATGCTGCACAATCGGACCATTATTACCTCATTACGGGGAGAGGTGGTCAGAGTTAGGGCTGCGAGGGGGTGTCCTCAGGGGGGCGTTCTATCCCCCCTGTTGTGGTCCCTCTTTGTGGACGACCTGCTGGCTATCCTCGGACTCTGGGAGGTTGAGGTCCAGGCGTATGCGGATGATCTTGTCATAATGGTTAGAGGCAAATCTGAGGAGGAACTGTCTAGTACTCTTCAAGAAGCACTAATTGTAGTCAATGATTGGTGCCGTAGGGAACAGATGTCTGTGAACCCTCGCAAAACGATCATTGTCCCGTTCACCAGAAGAAGAAGGTTGGACAAATTAAAACCACCTAATCTTATGGGGGAAAACATTCCATTTTCGGACCAAGCAAAATATCTGGGAGTTATCCTAGATAAGAAGCTCAACTGGGACAGACAGTTAGAAAATGTTATCCGCAGGGCTAAGATGTCCCTGTGGACCTGCCGGAGAATCTGTGGGAACAACTGGGGAACAAACCCCCAACAGATGTACTGGCTCTATGTAGTGGTTATCAGACCTATGATAACATATGGAGCCATAGTTTGGTGGCCTAAGGTGCTTCGTGGTACCGCGAGGGCCAAACTGGCTCATCTACAGAGACAAGCATGTCTGATGATAACGGGAGCGATAAGCACCGCACCATCAGTCGCTCTGGAGGTCCTCCTCAATATTCCCCCACTTCAAATATGGTTGGAGAGGGTGGCGAGGTGGACAACGTACAGACTAATACAAACGGCAGATAACATGCCGAGGGAAGTCAGTCTGAGGGGGTCCGGACTCCTTGATGACAGTGATTGTCACAGGATTCTGGGAATGGTCTCAGACTTGATGCCTACAAAAATCAGCAGAGATCTGTCTCTCAAGACCGTCCTCCCGGAAAGGGAGGACTGGGACCGGAACCAATCGACCCTGTTGAGAGCGGACCTCTGCTGGTACTCTGACGGCTCCAAAACCAATATGGGAGTAGGAGCCGGCGCATATGGGGGCAGCACCGATGCTAGACTATCAGCTAGCCTCGGCAAGTACGCAACCATACACCAGGTAGAAGTTTATGCCATCGAGATGTGTGCAAGGGAAAGCTTAAAAGACCTATGCACAAACAAATCGATAAAGATATATGCAGATAGCCAAGCTGCAATAAAGGCTCTTGGTTCCTACCGGTGCAATTCAAAGACGGTATGGAGTTGTAAATCTGCGCTTAACGAATTAGGCAGCTGTAATGAGGTGTCGCTGGTCTGGATACCGGGTCACTCGGACCATGATGGCAACGTTGCGGCAGACGCGCTTGCCAGGAGTGGTGCCCAGTGTGACTTTGTCGGACCAGAACCGGTGCTGGAAATAACATCTTGCACATCAAAACGCACCTTAAAGACCTGGACAGGTAGAAGGACAATTCAATATTGGCAAAATCTTCCAGGATTAGCTCACTCTAAGGCCTTCATAAATGGCCTGTCTGAGTCAAGGGCTAAGAAACTTCTAGAGCTGAACAGACAACAACTGAGTACTCTAGTCGGCCTGTATACAGGACACTGTCGCTTGCGGCATCACATGCACCGTATTGGGATCGGTCAGGAGACCGAGTGCCGGCTGTGTGTGGAGAATGACGAAACACAGAGCACGTGCTGTGTTCCTGTCCGGCAGCGGATAGGACTAGACACCTGCTCTTTGGCAAGGTAAAGCTTGCTCCAGAGGATCTGGATCAACTTTCGCCCGCAAAGGTTATCGACCTCTGTAGGAGGCTGGATTTGTTGGGCAAAATATAGACATTAGGCGTGAGCCACAATAGACCTTATGGTCGCGGTGGAGGGACCGATATGGACCACTTACAATCTAACCTAACCTGGCTTCGTTTTATTATGTCAAAACCTATGAAGGTTAGTAGTATAATGTTTTCAGTGTTCAAAGAATATTGATTTGCAAATATCTTGACACTGTGTCGGTCTACCGATATCCAATACCTGTTCCCTGTTAACAGACTTTTGTTAAAAATAGCTATAGAGGGTTGCATCAAAAACTTATGCTAAACAATCGTTTTCAAAAGTGGGTAACTAACGTCCCATGTGAGTAATTGGAAATTAAGTTCAGGTTTGAATTTCTTCCTCCCCGTTATCACAGATTTTGAGTTTTTACGTCATTTTCTGTTTAAATTAAAAAACTTCTGCACACAGCAAGTGCGTTATGGTAGTGAATTTTCATAAAAATGTTTTTAATAGCAAATGTGTGTTTTTTTTTTCAGAAAGCAGTCATCAAATTTGGTTACCAGTACAACCTATATAGTAAAAACAATGTGCCATGATTCATCAAAATAACTTTATTGTTTGAAAATATACAAAAATGTCCGAAAGTAAACTTAAATCGTTCCCGAAAAAATTCGTTTGGCTATCCAAATATGAAGCATTTGATCAAAAATAGCTACCATAACGCACTTGCTGCGTCCAGAATTTCTTTTCTTACAAACATGCATTATATTTCGATGGAAAATGCAAAAATGCAATAACATAAGGCGTGTTTGATTAAAAAAAAAAAAGAAAATTTTTATCATCAACGACTTATGGGCCAGCCTGTGATTGTAGAAATAATTTTTAAGATGTAGCTCAAGATATCCTATACTTACTATATATACCGCTTTTTTCATATCTTGTATAATAACGGATATATTGAGCTTTATTGATTTTTTACGAAAATTCGACAAAAATTATATACCATTAAACGATAAACTCTATAGCTAAGACTACTGCCAAGCATCAGAGAAAGGGTCTATTTGAAATGAATGTTCTGGAAATATTTGAGTAAAATGAAGGACAATGACGGTTGAAACTAAGACTTCAGGGTTTATAAAACATTCGTCTTGAGATATTTTATTTCCATAGCCCGTATTAGATTCAAGTTTTTGAGGAAAACCCCAGCTTATTTTTTTTAAATGCCTATAACTTCTTTGTCTTTTGACCTCCAGATCTAAATTTTGGAAGGTAACTTACCTATAAACCCGCGTACCAAATTTGGGTGCCCTTACTTTGTTAGTTCCGGAAATATATTTTTTTTCGAAAAAACACAAAATTTTCCGGGAAAACTTGGGCGAATTTTCCTGGATAACGAACTTATCCAAGCTATTTGCAAAGGGAAGGTATTCACCAAATTTAATCAAAATCGGCCCATTATTTTTTGAGTTATCGGTGTGATACATGCATATATATACATACATATATATATATATATATATATATATATATATATATATATATATATATATATATATATATATATATATATATATATATATATATATATATATATATATATATATATATATATATATATATATATATATATATATATATATACAAAACATAAAAATTTAAACTGACTCCGGATATGTGTTGTGAATGGCCTAATTAGCGCTTATTTGAAGAAATTTTTCAAAATTCAAAAGTCGGGATCTCCTCATTAGTGAATTTTTTTTAAGAAAATTCACTAAAATAAATAATAAATCAACAATCAATCCTTCACACTGTGTATATTTAAGACAAGCAATATTTTATTTAAACATATTTAGCTAATTCTTATTATTTTTATGTACAGACTCTCTAATGATTCTATGGCTTAATATAAATATGTATTATTTCAAACGGACTTCGCTTTCATTACATTTTTTTTAAGTATAACACTCTTGATCACAATTTTTTCTACAAAAATTCGCTGAACGATAAGCAAATAATAATTTGCGTTTTCTTAATGGGTTCTAATTTAGATCGCTCTCCCACAAAATTTAATGTTACTGAAATTAATTGGATACTTTTTTTTGAATTTACGTACGAGTGTGATAATTTATTTCTGTTATTTGTCTTATTTAAGCTACTTATCTAAAACACCACTGTCGAAAATTATTTATTAGTCAAAGAAAACTATCGACAGTTGTAACAACTCTGATGCAAATCCGTAAACAAAAATCGTATATTTCTAAGCAGACTTGGTCGGTAAACCACATATTCACTCTTGTTCTCGGCACATTCCTGCGAAAATGTTTTATGTTTGTTTTGCAAATTTGTAAAGTTTAGAACTGCCACAAAATGTGTAAAAGCTTTAAAATATAGACTAAAAATGTTTTATAACAATGATTCAATAAAAAAGCGTATTATCTTTACTCACAAATTAATATTATTTGTGGTTAAAAGAAGCACAGAGCTTTTAGCACACTACTACAGACGGATGCAGCTTTACCAATAAGTACAGAGTTAGATACTTTTTTTCTTACTAATAATAAATTTTTACTGGTCTGCAACCGGTTTCGTCATTATGACATCGTCAGTCAGAAAAAAGTTGTACTTATATACACTCACCCATTACAACTATAAATTTCATAATTTAAGATAACTTGTACTTTATTGAGTTAACTTCTACAATATGCTACAGACTAAGCTTAACACTTGCGTTGTATTTTTGCGTAATTTAGATTATGTTTGGTTCAGAATTATTTGACGTTTATATCCAAATCTGACATACTTCAAATTTTGCTCACCAAACATGAGTTATCTTTTCTTCTTTTATCATACCCATGCATCAACGACACCAACATGTACTGTAAAAATCATATCAAATAACAGGCTGCAGTATGCATTTTAATTTTTAAAATTAACATCACATGACTTTAGCTTCAGAATTATAACCATAAGAACAGTCATATTAACATTAGACTAAAAAGCGATAACAGCAATAGAAACTTGTCTCATAGAATGAAAATATTTACATACCACATTAGTCTATTGCAATTGGTGCAATTGTTTTGAATACAATTAGACGTAATCTGGCCTGGAGACCTGGTTTGTCACCTGAAGATCATCGAAATGATTGCATTGTAGTCACTCGCCCTATCAACATTCTATGATTTTCTGGCCATCAACCCACTACACTGTTTCTCAATGAAAAACTCCCACTTAGCCCAATTAAAAAAATCGATAAATACCTAGTCGCGTAATCTACTCGGTTATTAGATATAAATTAGTGAAACTGTACAGCGGTCGAAATTCGACCGTAATTCATTAAATTTTTAAGTTTGAACATTATTGATGTTCTTTTGTAATAGAGTATAACTCTATAATTTTAGTGCGACTATGTCAACGCAGACTTTTATGTGTTTAATATTGAGTAAGAATGTATGAACACATCCATATACATCTGTTCGACGATAGATTAATATATTAACTATCAGGTCAGACCTGGCACTCGGATTCCTATGGTCTAATTAAATCAAAGCATTGTTTAATCTATTTGTAACACATATTATATATACACTTTATCTTTCTGCTATCTTTCTTTATATGAACTTTAACTCTGGCAAATCTCACACAGTTCTAAGCGCGAAATGTGCTTAAAAGGGGTACAATTTTTTTTATTTATGTATTAATATATAAAATAAACCCTATAACTGACACTACTGCCAAAAATCAGGGAAAAGATCTATCTGAAATTCATTTTCTGCAATTATTGAAGTAAAATCAAGGACAATGATGGCTGAAGCTTAAACTTAGCACTCTATAGAACACACTTCTTACGACATTTTTCTTCGTAAACCGTATTAGTTTTAGGTTCGTCATCCAGAACATGTCAACTTTGACGTTTCGAATTCCGACTTCGACGTTTTGAGAAGAAAAACTATAATTTCTCTAAACAGTTATATATTTTTCCTTTCAACGAACTTATTGGGCTCTTGCTAAATCTATTGGAAATATTTGCTTTAAGCGCACGTTCCCACTTCTTGTTTCAGGGAACGAAATTGTTTCCACCGCCCTGGGCAACGCTGAATTTTTTGCCTCGAAGTTTGCCGGCAATTCTACTCTCAAGCCACCTACAAATGTTCAACCAACAGCAGTCTCCAATGTCGCGCATAAAATGACGAATATCATTTTCAAAACTCAAAAGGTACGAAAGATGCTCTCTTCTCTTAATACCAGGAAAGCCTCTGGCCTTGACGAGATCCCAGAAATTGTTCTCAAAAAATTCGCACCAGAACATGCTCCTGTCCTCACTCGTCTGTCTCAAACATCTTACAATAGGGGCATATTCCCTAGTAACTGGAAAATTGCTCGAGTACAACCCGTTCCCAAGAAAGGATCCAAGGCGCTTCCTAGCAACTACAGGCCTCTCTCTCCTTTCAGTCGTCTCTAAAGTGATGGAAAAGTATATAAACACCGATTTACTGAAATTTCTTGAAAAACACAGTCTAATCCACGATAGGCAGTATGGATTCCGTCAGCGCAGATTAACTGCCGACCTCCTTTCCTTTGTCACCCATTCTTAGAACAAGTCTATGGAACTACACGGTGAATCCCAGATTGTCGCTCTAGACATATCCAAAGCATTCGACCAAGTCTGACACGAAGCGCTGCTTAATAAACTTCCGGCCTATGGCCTACCACCAAAACTCTGTACCTGGACAGAAAATTTCCTCTCCAACTTGAGCATTTCTGTTGTCGTGGATGACCATTTCTCTAAACTGTATCCAATTAATGCAGAAGTTCCTCAAGGTTCAGCTTTAGCCCCTACTTTGTTTTTCCTCCACATCAATAACCTCCTCCCTAGCACATCCAACCTAGTTCACAGTTACGCGCATGACAGCACCCTCCACTCAAATATACCATATTCTAAGCCTGTTTCTTGAGCCCAATTAGATGAGGATCGCAGACTCATAGAGGGTTCTGCCTCTGTCGATCTCTAAAAAATATTAGACTGGGGAAGGAAGTAGAAATCTTGTACAATTCAACTACACCAAATCTCAGTCTTGCTTTCTATCTCATAAGAGATACAACAGCGCTAGACCCATCACAATGAACAACCAAGTTATTCAAAGTAATAAATCGTTTTCACCTGTTGGCATTTCTGGAACCAACATGTCACATCAATTGCAGAAGCGGCTGCTAAGAAATTAGGTTTCCCCTTCCGGGCTCGCAAATACTTTTCACCAGCTAATCTCTATACCTTATATACTTCACAAATAAGACCAAACCTCGAATACTGATCCCATATCTGGGGTGCCGCTGCCGCTTCTACACTCGCTATCCTCGACCCCATTTAGAAGAGATCTATGCGTCTCATCAGTGACCCTACCCTTATCCAAAGTCTGCTATCCCTTGCCAACCGACGTGCCGTTAGTGACCTCTCTCTCTTTTATAGACATCTGCACGGGCACTGTTTAGAGTGGCTTTCTTTCATAATTCCTCCACCAGCTGCCCCCAAAAGATCTACCAGGGGAACAGAGCGAATGAACCCTTTTACTGTCCAGGTCACCAGACATTAAACATCTTGTTATGCCCGCTATTTTGTCCCGAGGATTTCAAAGTTGTAGAATTTCTTGCCGGCACATGTTATTCCTTTTACTGCGAACCCCCAAACCTCCTCCTTGTCGACACCCACGGTACCATAGTATTTAGGCTGTGAGCCTTCGTGGTGTGTTTTTGAAATAAAATTAAAAAATTAAAAAAAGAAGATCCAAATTTTGGTACGTGGTTTGCTTTTTATGATACTAAACCGCGTACCAAATTTGGTTGTCGTAGCTTTGTTATTTCCGGAAATATAGAAACTTTCCGAAAAGAAACACAAAATTATCTGTAAAAAATGGTTCGATTTTCCTGGCTAACGAGCGTATTTAAACTACTTGCAAAAGGAGGGTACTCACCAAACACGTAATATATATATATATATATATATATATATTGTTGTTATATATATATTAGAAGGGAGGCGTAATAGTCGTTACACGTTAACGTGCTAAAATTTGTATACTTTTAAGGGCAGTTACGACCAAAAAATTGAGGGCTTTATTTTGAAGAAAATCACTCTATACTAAATACTAGATATATTTGGCTTAAGTTTCCAGGCATCCTCAGGAGTACTAAAATAATTAATAATTGTTAACATACTTAGATTGTGCAACAATGAACACTTACAGCACTGTAACTAATTGAAAAGTTTTGATGTTTCTGGCTTTGCTTTTCAATTAGTTACGGTGCTGTAAGTGTTCATTGTTGGATAATCTAGGTATGTTAGCATTTATTCGTTATTTCAGTGCTCCTGAGGATGTCTGGAAACTCGGGCGGAATATATAGATTATTTAGTAGAGATTGACTTTCTTCAAAATATAGCCGTCAATTTTTTGGTCGTAACTACCCGTAAAACTATACAGTATACAGTATATATATATATATATATATATATATATATATATATATATATATATATATACATATAAAGTCTGACTCAAACTGACCTCGTATTTAGAATCCAGGGGTTCTAGCTTGCCCTTATTTGAAGAAAAGTAGCGATCTCCTAATTAGTGATTTTTTCTTAAGAAAATGCACTAAAATCTTTGTATTAAAATGGGCTTCTATCATTTTTAATAAGTATGGTTTTCTTGAGCCTAAAAGCTTAAATAGTGCTACATCATCAAAGCATCTATTTCCGCTAGCCTGATTTTATTATTGCATTATTAGTTCATATGAAGCTTCTGTAAGGTTGTAAAGTTCCGATGGACCGATAACTCTTTGAACAACTAATCGCCACTTTAATTGTGCTGACATTTCCGGGTCGCATTTTATGTAGACAGATCCTGCAAATTACTGCGCATTTAGTTGGTAGTAAAGTGACCATTAATGTCAACGTCGTCTTATTCTGGAAACCATTAAGGATCCTCTCATCACATCCGATCTAATATAATCGACCTATATCAAAGCAGTGCGGTCAAATTTTAGCATACGATGTCTGCTATCCAGAAGAAAAACCAGAATAAAAAATAGGAAACTTGAATCCAGCTACATCTCTGCTGAATCACGAATTTAAAATTATTCATGAAATCACACGAACAAGCCAGCTGTATTATATAAAATATTTATGACTTTAGACTGTTTTATTCTAGAACTTATGAAGGTGAAAGTTTAGTTTTGGACTATTGGCAAATTTTCGTAGAAAAAAATCCCCATTGGAGAGGTGATCAAACAAAACAATTCGAGACGCAGCAAGTGCATTAGCCTACTGAATTTTCATAATAATTGTACACTTATAGTAAGACATATTACTAGAATTAACACTTTAAATTTACACGGACCTTGAACATTGGATTAGAAGCCCTAATACAGGCTCATTTGATTAATTATTTCGAAAGTGTTACAATCGATATTATTATAATGAAATAACATTTTAATTTTGTGCTCTAAATCCTTTTGGGACAGATATCCAAAATTTAATTTTCTATGAAGCTAGAAAATTAAAATTTGGTATACATATCCTAGTTACAGTAATAGTATCTTTAAAATAAATTCATATTACAAGTTTTATTAAAACTACAAAAGCTTTCGAAAATAAAAGTTAATCCATATTTATAATATACAATAGTAACAATCTACGGTATTTCATTTAAATAGCTTTATTGTTTCAAAGAGTACAAATATTTTCCGAAAATAAACCATAAAAGTTCCAGAAAAAAACTGGTCCGATTTTCCTGGCCAACGAACTTTTTTAAGCTGTTTACACATCTGCCAGAATATGATTATTTACAAACATATTTAGGACCACAATTGAAAAATTGCAGAAAATCACAATTTTTTTTATAGAAATTGCCTTCAGTAATGTTACACTAAATTACATTTTTCAGAAAAATTCGACAACTTTTCTTTTACATTAAGTTACAAAACATTTATTATTAATTACCAACATATCACAAAAATCTTACAAAAATAAATTCCACAGAAACACTAAAAACATTTCTGCGAAAACTTTTAAAATTCAGCCACTATTGGAGCGTGCCCATATACAGCAGCTCGATTTTTTCGACGAGTAGTACAAACAAAAATCTCTCTGAATACGTCATTTCCATGGGCCTCCGGTCTCTGTTGATAAAAACGCCGTTTCACAATTTGTGATATGTGTTTGAAATATCTGCAGAAAACCTGAAAGGTTGCAAACAATTGAAATAACTCAAAAACGATGAACTATATCATTTTTTTCTTACAAATATGCATTACAAATAGCTGAAAATACAAAAATGCAATATGATATTCTATTAAAAAAAGAAAATGTGTATCACCAGCGACTTATGGGCCAGCCTGTGATTGTCAAAGTAAGTTTATAAGGTGCAGCTCGAGATACCCTATAATTAACGTATATACTTTTTTGTCATATCTTGTGTAATAACGGATATATTAAGCGTTGCCGTAGAAAAGCGTCACCTTGTATATGTGTAAACAGACATAAACTGATACTGGCCCCGTATATGGGTTTTTGGGGTTCTAGTTCGCGCTCATTTGAAGAAATCTTTTTAAAATTCATAAGTCGCGGTCTTCTCAATAATAAATTTTTCGACGAAAATTTGCTAAAATATAGACTATTAAACCATAAACTCTATAGCTGAAACTACTGCCGCAGCATCAAAAAAAGGGTCTATTTGAAATTGATTTTCTGAAAATCTTTTAGTAAAATGAAAGACAATGATGGTTGAAGCTGAATCTTAAGGCTTTGTAAAACACACTTCTTACAACATATCGTCTACATAATCCGTATTTGTTCCAAATTCGTTGTCTGAAAATTGCAAATTTTGACGTTCAAATCGCCACGTTTGAAGAAGAAAAATTATCAGATTTTCAACATATTTTTTCTGCCATTTCTTTACGTTTTTGCGTCAATAAAACTTAACCGTTGGATGTAATAGTCAATTGATTTTGTTAATCACACAAAATATTTTGTTGTTGTGCTTTCCTCTGACCACCAATGGCACCAATTTTTTTTCTTGAAATGCCTATAAGTTTTTTTCCTTTCAACTTAGGGATTTGAGTTTTGGCATGTAGGGTAAAACGTATGTGCCAAATTTGGTTGTCATAGCCCTATTATTGTCGGAGATACTAAAATTTTCCGAAGGAAAACTCAATTTTTTCCCGGAAAAGCTGGTCGGATTTTCCTGGCTAAAAAACTTTTCCAGGCCACTTATAAAAGGAAGGTACGTACCAAATTTCATTAAAATCGGCCCATTATTTTTTTAATTGATCGGTGTGATACCTATGTATATATATATATATATATATATATATATATATATATATATATATATATATATATATATATATATATATATATATATATATATATATACAGTGTGGAACAGCCAAATGGAATAAATTCGATAACGGATAAATGAGGGCGTGTTGGGAAAAACGCTTGGACACGTCGATTTGTATTTTTAACTGCGCATCTTTTTCAAGAAAAAAAAATCATATAGGGTGCGTCATGTGACAGTGGCCAATACCAACTTTCTTATTTTAAATACAAGCCCCTGTATATTATTAATTTTTTGGATTCTTCAGAAAATTCTAGACATAATTCATGTACAATGTTCTATACCTATCTTCAACTGTTTCGGAAATATTAAGTATTTTCAGATTTATTACAAAAATTAACATTAAAAATAGAAAATTATTTTATTTCACAAATTCGCTACATTGCATTCAATACTTATTTCCCATTCAGCTCTTGATAATGAGAAAGTAAACAAAAACCATTCCTGCGTTTCTTTTTACTGATTTGAAATCAAACAAAAACAAAAACAGTTTTCTTTCTGTTCGTATAAAACTCGTAGCCTTAGCAACTTGTTGTCTGCCTGCATGACAGTAGTGATTAGTGTCAGTGCTATTGTCGTTTGAATTTCGTTAACTGTAGGTAATAATATCAGAAAAATGGTTCATTTAACAGAAATGCACAAAATAACCATTCTACAAATGATTGGTTATGGAGATAACACACGGACACAGATGGAAGTGTCTCGCTTATTTCACGAAAAATTTCCAAATTTGCCGCCTGTATCCCAAGGAACAATTAGCAAAATAGAAAAGCAGTTTCGCGAGCTTGGTCATGTGAGACAGATAAAAAAAGTAGCTGCCAATGCAGTAAGTGATGATACGAAATTGGATATTACGCTTGAGTTTCAAGAAAACCCACATACTTCTGGTCGACAAGCAGCCCAACTATTCAACGTTAGCCACACAGCAATTTTTCGAACATTAAAGGAAAGTAAAATGCATCCCTATAAAATGATACCAACTCAGGAGCTCATGGAGGACGATTTCGATAGGAGAACGTATTTTTGTGAACAAATGATGGCAATGTTAGATAACAATGTGATCCAATTAGAAGATGTTTTGTTTTCTGATGAGAGCACATTTACACTTCACGGTCATGTTAATCGTCAAAATTGCCGCTATTGGTCTAATGAGAATCCTCATTGGATGAGAGAGGAACATACGCAATATCCTGAAAAAGTTAATGTTTGGGCAGGAATTGTTGGAAATCATATCGTAGGTCCCTTTTTCATTGATGGCAACTTGAATGGGGATAAATATTTAGAACTGCTCCAAAATAATGTCGTGCCAACTTTGACAAACTTATATCCAGATCCAGCAAACCCACAAGTTCCTGCCAATAAAATATGGTTTCAGCAAGATGGAGCACCGCCCCATTACCAAATCAATGTCCGGCAGTACCTGAACCAAATTTTTCCAAATCGGTGGATAGGGAGGCGCGGATCGATAGAATGGCCAGCACGATCTCCTGATCTGTCGCTATTAGACTACTTTTTGTGGGGATATGTCAAAAGTATTGTATACAAAACTAAGCCCCTCAACTTAGATGACTTAGAAAGACGAATCACGCTTGCGATTAGATCAGTCACGCCTGAGATGTTGAGTAATGTTAGAAGACATTTCTATACCAGATTAGCATGTTGCCAAGATGTTCGTGGCGAGCATTTTGAACATTTACTACATTGACATTAATTTTTTTTTTGTTTTTTTAAATTATTAAGAAATAATCAGTATTTCTTATTAGAATTTGTGAAATAAAATAATTTTCTATTTTTAATGTTAATTTTTGTAATAAATCTGAAAATACTTAATATTTCCGAAACAGTTGAAGATAGGTATAGGACATTGTACATGAATTATGTCTAGAATTTTCTGAAGAATCCAAAAAATTAATAATATACAGGGGCTTGTATTTAAAATAAGAAAGTTGGTATTGGCCACTGTCACATGACGCACCCTATATAATTTTTTTTTCTTGAAAAAGATGCGCAGTTAAAAATACAAATCGACGTGTCCAAGCGTTTTTCCCAACACGCCCTCATTTATCCGTTATCGAATTTATTCCATTTGGCTGTTCCACACTGTATATCCGTAATTCATATACATTTGTTATAATTTGTGAAGGGTTGTAATTAATAATAAATAAATAAATACATCCTAAATCGAGTTGCTGTAACGATCCTAATTAACTCTACACAAAAAACGTATCATACACGAAATCTTTCCTTACGTAATTCACAAATTTAGATGATCAAAATATCTAACAAGGAAACACACCCACCAGTTGCAAGACGTCAATTGTTTTCGCTAATGTTATTTTACCTTACAACAAAAGGCTATTCTGTATTCATTTTGCGCTTTAAGTTTCCACCTACATTGCAACTTGTGGCAAAATTTAAATTGAGTAAGACGAGTCGCACAAAAGCTATAGAAAATACTAAGTTCTTTCGAGTTGTTCAGAAGTTTTTCGTTTTTTTACAGAAAGACTGAAAACACAATTTCAGTTGACATGCATAGATATTGCCGTCTTATTTCTCTTCCACATTTCGGTCGTTAAAATTTAGTGAACAATTGAAAAGATGTAAAATTCTGGACGTAGCAAGTGGGTTATGGTACTGAATGTTCATAAAAAATATGTTAAATGGTAAAAAGTATTTTTTGAATAAGAGGCATCAAATTTGAGATAACCTAAATAGTAAAACCAATGTACCATAGCTTATAAAAATAGTGCTGCAAATTTAATCATTACTTTCACATAGCTGTGATAATTTACTCTTGTGAGCAGGAGATTCCCATGAAATGAATTTATATAGTCATTTCCCCTGAAGGGTTGTTACCCAAAAACAACTCGAATCGCCCCCTTGTCATGTGTTATTGTATAGCAAATTTAAAGATGATATCTCAATTCGTTCGAAAGTTATTGCACCTACTAACCGACAGACGTACAGGCCGACAGACCAACCTACCGGTGGACCGACAGACAAATAAACATTCCTTCCAGAATTAAGTTTTCTATATATTTTGAGACTTTTTACGCCATTTTAACAACACAAATTCGAAATTTCTGTCACAGATATTCCACCCCCACAGAATCAATCCCTAATTAAACATGGACAGTATCAGATGTTTTCTGAAATGGAAAGTTTTCTAATAAACAAACCCTAAAACGTTATATAACTCGAGTCGAAAAATTGTCAATTCTCACCAAATCACCCCTCACCCATCCACTACCCCCTGAAGCGATTTTACGCAAAAACAATCCGATCGGTTTTTTTTTCTCCCTCGGAGCTCGTCAGCGTCTTTGCTGCCCCGATAGCACTGCAGCCTTTGGCTTATTGTGCATGCCCTTAGTCTTTCTACTCCACCCATTCCAAAATCACTGTGCCTTAAACTAGTCTATACAGCGATTGGCAGGGTGGAGCTTTATATTGCTCTATCTCCGGTCTACACTGAATATTAATTGGTCGGGTGCTGAATACAAAATTTGTGGACAATATCCCACTTCGTTCTAAAGTTATCGTGGCTACTAACAGACAGCCATACAGACCGACAGAGAAAAAAATTGTTCCTGAATCATCTTTTCTATATGTTTTGGCACTTTTTACCACGTTTAAGCGATTATTTTTGTTTGTCGCCGATGCCATACTTACACTGTTAGTAACGATGTGGAAGTAATAACTTTATTATTTTAAAAAGTTCAAAGTTTTTCGAAAGTACACTTAAAATGTTCTCGAAAAAACTGTTCCAATCTTCCTCGTCAACGAAGCTCTTCATTTACATATCTTCCAAGATATAATTATTTACAAAAAGCTTTTGGACAAAAATTACAAAGACAAATGTTCGCACGAAAATTTGCAAACATTGCTTTCACTAAACTTCCCTTTTTTTACCAAAACTGTCAATGTTACACGAAAGTTATATTTTTTACAAAAATTTGCTAAGCGATTTTAGAAATTCTTTTTTCAATGACTTATTAAACATTTATGAAATTCCAGGATGCACAGATTAGAGGCAGGATCGGTGTTCTGCTAAGGCCACGGACGACTGGCAGCTTTTGCCAGAGTTCCTGGGTGCAGTGATCCCTCTATGAAACCCTGCCTGGTACAGACCGTCCTGAGCAACTCGTTGGTTGTGGAGGAAGAAGTCGCTTAGTCTGGGGGCCTACCATAACTGGCCGGTCAAATGGAAGAGAACCACAATAAAATATCTTTCTAAATCAAGGTGAAACGATACAGACTGAGGGTTGCGTGACTAAGGGGTAGCTCAGCCGCTACTCTGTGAAGTTCGGAGGACCTGTCGTATTACTGCGTTCAATTGCCTTCTTGTGCTAATGTGGGTGGGATCTACATCTCTAGATTTTCGTGGAAAACAGTGGAGAACAAAAATCCTCACAAGAAAAGAGTGCTCAACTCTAAACGGACCCCCTGATGTAAAGAGGCCGCAGAAAGCCGCTGCAAATGGGGGCTCTGGTGACGAGATAAACTTGAAAACAAAGAAGGAATCTGAGGAGCCTGAAGAGCAGAAACCCAACCCAAAGAGCAGTACATGCTCAGGGGACTCAAGTAAAGCCTTTAAAAGATCTAGATACAGCACCGTATGACTATAGATTCGACGCAGAGGCTTATAAACAAAATTTCTAGACGCAGAAAGTGCGTTATAGTAGTGAATTTTTATAAGAATAACAGACTATTAGTACGGCATATTACTAAAAGTAACACTAAAATACCATATTCAAGGTGAAGAAATGATATTTGCCCAACATACCGGTACCGACAAAATAACGTCCCTACCGAAGAGCGGAATGTGCAGACATTCAATTTGCTCAAATACAATACCACAACCTAGTTTGTAGTTGATTTACAGTATGTACTAAAAAATAATTTGACGTTTCTACTGGGAACTAACTAGTTAAACACGCTCTTACACCTGGATGACCGAGGCTGTTAAAGATAGCATTAATTTGGTTATGTTTATTAAAATTTTTAGTTAATGTCAAACTAATCAAAGGTTAATTTCTCCTGATTGCGAAAATCTAATCGGCACACAATTTTGTTAGGCTACTGATTTGAAATTTTCAATCAATCGCACCTCTTCTTCCTATCCATAGATTTGGAAATGTCTGGTCTAAAAATTGACAAACTTTTAAACCAAAATGTTCTGTTTGGTTTGGGTACAGGGTTTCCAACTGTAACACAATTTGTTCACGTAACAACTGCAAATAAGGTTTGGACGTAAGGTTTTCGTTTATGAAAACTGGTCCAATGATATTATGGCCTATGATACCTACCCATACGTTGACTTTTTGTGATTCTTGCGTGTGTGCTTCAGCCAAGCACCGTAGATTGTCTGCTGAGCAATATCTATAATCTTGCTTGTTGACGGTGCGATTAAGCATAAATGTAACCTTATGGGAAAATAGAATATTAATTACAAAATTGGGATCAACATTGCACCTCTCCATCAAAATTTCACAAAACTCCGTTCTTCTATCAAATCCATCCTCTATAAGTTCCTGAACTAGATGTATCTTGAAGGGATGTATCTTTGCGATTTTGAATAGGTTTTAACTGACTTGTGAAACATATTGTGTTGTTGGCCCATCTGTCAAAGCGATAGATTGGGATTGTCCTGTAAATCACCTAAAACATTTATTGCCACATCAACGCTAGTAGTGCTTTTCGGTCTGCCAGTTTTTAGTCTGTAATGTAAACTTCCCAAACAATATTGGGTAATCGCAGGCCGATTAGGGTACTCTTGATTAAATAAATCGACAACTTCCGCATGTATTCTCTTGCGGTCGCCATATCCAACCATAATTAACACTTCAAATTATTTCTTTTTAGTTAGAGCTACCATGTTAATTTCTGTTAAATGAGGCGTCCGCTTATCTGAGTGCTTAAGAACATTTGACAAAAATTGTCAAATTTATCTTTACAGATAAGGCACCTAGCAACCTTACAAACGAGACGACCGATCTTCATAATTTCAGTGTTTGTGTGTGTTTTGTTTCTTTAACGTCGGCCTATTTCCGCGACTATGGCCAATCACCGACGCCAGGGAGCAGTTTCACCTCACTTTCCTGGAAATTTTGCCGAACCCCTGCTTTATGTAAGGAGGGTAGGGATATTTAACGTGCCCAACATCGTATGGACACGGAACCGACGGCTTTACGCCCCCTCCGAAGGACGGAACGTGCAGACATTCAACTTGCTCAAATACAAGGCCAGAACCTCGGTTGATGTTAATGTTACAGTTTGTACTGAAAAAGTGATAGGAGAACGCTAGGATCGAACCCTGTGCCCTTCGGTTCATAGGTACACGTTCTTACCCCTGAACCACCGTGGCTCTGTAATTTCAGTGTATTCATGTGACTGAATTCAGTTTAAGTACATCAATGATAAATAAACAACTTAAAACTTATGTCATTGAAGTTAATTCTTAAATGCCTATTAGATTTTGCAAAATATACAGGATGTTGCATTTAAAACAACAAGGTTGGTATTATTTCTCAGCTACCCTGTATAGCTATACATACTTTTTTACTTATCACAAGTGTACTGACCTTAAATACATCAATATAGCAAGTGTCAAAGAATATGTTCTGTAGTTTTAGAAATATTAACAATTTTTGACAATTGTTTTTAACAACCATGTTTTCGGTAGCGAATAAGTTGGGAAAAAAACTTCAAATACAATTATATCTTAAATTAGATGTAAATTCAGAAAACTCAAAAACATATACTGTGTTCCGTTTGAAATAAAAATGTTTGTATTATTTTCGAGCCACCTGTATAGTTGCACAAACTTTTTCACTTGTCAGCAGGGTATTAAATTTAAACACATCAACATACCGTTAGTGGTTTTAGAAATATTGGCAATATTCCACATTTTTTTACATCCTGTATATATCTATATATATATATATATATATATATATATATATATATATATATATATATATATATATATATATATATATATATATATATATATATATATATAGGTTGGAGCATTGAAAACGAAACAGACCGATTTGCACCCAGAGAAATTTTTTCTTTAATTTAAGAAACGCTAAAACACATCAATTTTAATATTGACGGGGACATGTTTTGACATAAAACTCAAGTTTGTCACATCAGCCCCTTAAGGGTGGTGATAACAACCCTTATATTTTAAGTAGGGAACATGGGTCGAGTGTTACATCATTTGAAAGCTATTTCTCTACTGAATTCAGCACACTAATTTTTTTGGAAGTTTTATCAACTCGTTTAAAAATTATTCACAGTTGAAGATGCAAAAACGCATTTTACTCATTCCGATAAGAAATGTGGTGATAGTCGATGCTTTGTTGGTTTGTAAACAAAAAATTGACTATCAGACCATTTCTTATCGGAATGAGAGAACTGCGGTTTATTATTTCAGTTTATCGGTAGGTTTGATACTTGATAGTACTACCGAAAATTAATTTCACAATAGTGTATTCTGTAGAATAAAGAGTTGAAATAATTACTCTTTTTTTCAAGAATAATGACATAAAATACATTTTGGAGTTAGTTGCAAAGTTTCGACAAAGTGGTTCAGTAGCCAACAAAAAACGGGATGCTGAACGTGAATTTCCGGGTAGAAATGAGACTACTGAGATCGAAGATTTAGGACAAATTGCTGCAGACTCAACTTTGAGCACGAGAAAATTGGCCACTGTTTCAAACATCAAAAGAAGAACTATTCAGCGAATATTGAAGCATCATAAATTTCACTCGTATAAAATTCATCTTGTACAACAACTGAATTAAGACGATTCTTATCGGCGGCTGGCGTTTTGTGAAGTTATGGCTGCACGAATAGCTGATAACTGGAACTTTGTGTTCAATATTTGTTTTTCGGACGGGTGTACGTTCTTATTAAACCCTACAGTCAATCGTCATAATTGTCGTTATTGGGCAGATAATAATACAAGAAATTTTCACGAAGTCCACACTTAAACTCCACAGAAATTGAACGTCTGGACTGACACTTTTGGGGACTGTTTAGTCGGACCAATTTTTCTTGATGGCAATTTGAGTGGCGAAACGTATTTGGAGTTATTAGAAGATATCGTTTAGTGTTTCAACAAGATGGAGCTCCTCCGCATTTTTTACAACGTGTTAGGGAGTTTTTGAACAAAGTGTTTTCAGGACAATGTATTGGGCGTAGAGGTGCTATTGAGTGGCCCCCTAGATCACCGGATGTAACTCTTTTAGACTGATTTCTATGGGGCCATTTAAAGATTAGAATTTACGCAACATAACCGAAGTCTCTGGAAGAATTACGACGACGCATTGTTGAAGATTACCGTCTAATAACTCAACAAATGCTCCAGAATATCAGAGCTCGTTTTGAACAAAATTTGTACTTATGTATGGAAGCTAGTGGTCAACAGTTTCAACACTTGCTTAACTGCATAAACATTTTTGAACGTTTGGTTTTGTTTTTCAGTTTTTTTTTTACGAAAAATTGACTATTAGTGTATTTCTTATCACAATTAATGAAATGCGTTCTTGCAGCACCAACTGTGAATAATTTTTAAACGAGTTGATAGAACTTCCAAAAAAATTTGTGTGCTGAATTCAAAAAAGAATAAGCTTTCAAATAATGTAACACTCGACCCATGTTCCCTATTTAAAATATAAGGGTTGTTATCACCACCCTTAAGGGATCGATGTGACAAAGTTAAGTTGTCAAAACATGTCCCCCTCAATATTAAAATTGGAGTATTTCAGCGCTTCTTAAAAAAATTCTCTGGACGCAAATCGGTCTGTTTCGTTTTCAATGCACCACCCTGTATACATATAAATATATAAATATATATATATATATATATATATATATATATATATATATATATATATATATATATATATATATATATACATATATATATATATATATATATATATATATATATATATATATATATATATATATATATATATATATATATATATATATATACATATATATATACGATTCATCGGATCAGTGACATACATTTTAACATTTCAATTAACATAAAAGCTTTACTTTTTCCATAGTTGGATCACGAACAAACACAATACAAATTTAGTAAATTTCATTAGTAACAAAATATATCTGTTCACTTTTCCTTCAGAAAATCTCGACATTCAGCTTGAGTTAGAGTATTTACATTTTTTAAACATAGGTAAATCAGCACAACCTGGTAACGATGCCAGAAAATAATTTAATTATTCAGGGTATTAATGTATTCTACACCTTAATGTTTAAAGAAATTTCCAATTTATAGGTTGCTCTTAAATAAACTATACATTAGTATGTTGTGAAACCCATAACACTATGCAAAAATATTAATGGATAAATTTAATAACTTAATTAGTACATGTTCTCTTTTCTATAATATTATATACTTTAACTTAGACTGTAAATAAAATGAAGAGTGCAAGACCAAGATTTTCCAGACATATTATATACTAAATCATTTCCGGGCTTTCTTGCGTGGTCGAATTCATTCAAATATAGTTAAGCATGGAAAACTAAAATTAAAGTTAGGCAGTAGACATGTTAAGTTATCTACTTAACATGAAACTAAAAATGCATCAAACCAATAAGTATTCAATTTCCTCATCTTTTTGGTAGTACCTACCTCTTCTTCATCTCTAATTACTTAATTTTATCAAATGATAAATCTAAGATGATTTACTTAAGAAAACAGATTAAGAAGACTTTAACACATTTTTTGGCCTGTATAACTGGTTTAGCTACAGTAGCGTCTTCAGATACTAGTCTGTATTTATGAAGCTACTGTATCTAATTGTGCATATATATATATATATATATATATATATATATATATATATATATATATATATATATATATATATATATATATATATATATATATATATATATATATATATATATATATATATATATATATATATATATATATATATGTAAATGTGTGTGTGTGTGTGTGTGTAGTTTCTATAGTCAGTGTTCAACAACATCCAGAATTTTTTAAAACTAGACGTTTAGGCTCCTGTCTTAGAGCCGTTTCCTTTCTCTTGTGCCACTTACAAAGAATGTGTTTTGAAAAATGCCCATACTTTTGTACCGATTATCATTTGATTGATCATCCGATTATTCAACTTATCAAGGGAGGACTTTCCAAGTAGACTTTTTAAAAATTAATCAAATTATACCCATCTTTAGAAATAATCAGCTTACCTATATATTCCATTCTAAAAAATATTTTTCCGTAATTAGCGTTCATTCGAAGAAAATATCGGGAAATCTTTCCATCTTTGCCCCACTATTAGTGAATTTTCTTAATAAAAATTAACTAAAAAGGCACAAAACGGAGACTAATCGAAGAAGTATGCAAAAGGGAAGCTGTAAACCCCACGAGGTAACAAAATCTGGAAAGTGCATCCAAATAAACCTCCTATCGTATATTTCAAAGCGGCACCAAGTGAGCTTAGAACATCATCTATTAAACAAACCTAAGCATATATCTGCTACAAGGATGGATCTATAGGGCACAAATTCAAGAACTCAATATAGAATTAGGTAAGTAAATTTACTGTGAGACACATTACAGACCAAGAGCAGCTTTGCTGCCTAATAACAATATACATATAATCCTAATAAGATAGTTCTCGTTCCATTCACGTAAAAAGAGGAAAACAAAATTTAAAAGCCTTCACTCACAATGAAAAACGGCTACAAATTTCTAATGAATTTGAATATTTTAGGATCTTCTTAGACCAAAAACTGAACTGAAACACAACAGAATGGCAATCTGTACTTGCCGTAGACTCGTAGAAAATACATGGGAGCTGAATCCCAGGATGATTTATTGGATATGCCAAACTGTGGTTGAACTCATTGTCACATATGCATCCATATTATGGTGTCCAAAAACCAAAGAAGCCTCAACACAAAATAAATTGCAAAAACTGCAGAGGCTGGTCTGTCTTGGAATAACATAAGCTATGCATCATGCCCTACAGCTGCAATAGAGGCAATGCTAAATGTTACTCCACTGTAGATATGGCTGCGTGAGTGTGTAGGCGTGTGTGTGTGAGGGTGTGTGCGCGCGCGTGTGCGTGTGTGTGTGACAAGTGCAGATATGTGTGAAGAGGAAAGTAGCACAGAGTTCTTTGAGATTACTTCAAATAGATAAATTTAAACCAGGCAACTTGGTTGAATATCCTGGAAATTATTCCATTGGACTCAGTCGCCAAACGAACAGATCAAACTTTCATAGTCCCATTTAAAGTGGTGATAAATGGCAGCCAAGTGTGGAACAGAGACAGTGCAAGGCTGACAAATGACTCATCCGTACGGTATAGAGATGGATCTGAACAAATAGAGGGAGCAGGACTAGGAGTGAGAGGACCTAAGTTCAGGCTCGCTAAGTTATTGAAAAAAACCTTTACCATCTTCCAGGCAGAAGTTCATACAAAGAAGATTCAAAAATAGATAGATTGACATCGTCTCCGATAGTCGCGCAGCACTAAAGTTAAATTGAAATCTTTCAAAATCGAGGCTAAACTGACCTGGAACAGCAAAAAACCTTAAAGCCCTATAACTGAACCTACTGCCCAAAACTCAGAGAACAGATCTATCTGAAATTCATTTTCTGCAATTATTGAAGTAAAATAAAGGACAATGATGGCTGAAGCTTAAACTTGGCGCTGTATAGAACACACTTCTTACGACATTTTTCTACGTAAACCGTATTAGTTTCAGGTTCGTTATCCAGAACATGTCAACTTTGACGTTTAGAATTGCGACTTTGACGTTTTGAAAAGAAAAACTAAAATTTCTTTAAATAGTTATATTTTTTCCTTTCAATAAACTTATTGGACTCTTGCTAAATCTATTGGGAATAATTTCTTCAAGAGCACGTTCCCACCTCTTGTTTCAGTGGACGAAATTGTTTCTACCGCCCTGGGCAAGGCTGAACATTTAGACTCGTTGTTCGCCGGCAATTCTACTCTCAACCCACCTCAAAATATTCAACCACCAACAGTCCCCAATGTCGCGCATAAAATGACGGATATCATTTTCAAAACTAGAAAGGTACGAAATATGCTCTCTTCTCTTAATACCAGGAAAGCCCCTGGCCTTGACGAGATCCCAGCAATTGTTCTCAAAAAATGCGCACCAGAACTTGCTCCTGTCCTGACTCGTCTGTTTCGGACATCTTACAATAGAGGTATATTCCCTAGTAATTGGAAAACTGCTCGAGTACAACCCGTCCCCAAGAAAGGATCGAAAGCGCTTCCTAGCAACTACAGGCCTATTTCTCTCCTTTCAGTCATCTCTAAAGTGATGGAAAAATTTATAAACACCGAATTACTAAAATTTCTTGAAATAACAGTCTAATCCACGACAGGCAGTATGGATTCCGTCAGAGCAGATCAACTGCCGACCTCCTTAACTTTGTCACCCATTCTTGGCACAAGTCTATGGAACTACACAGTGAATCCCAGATTGTCGCTCTAGACATATCCAAAGCATTCGACCAGGTCTGGCACGCAGCGCTGCTTAATAAACTACCGGCCTATGGCCTACCACTAAAACTCTGTACGTGGACAGCAAATTTCCTCTCTAACCGGAGCATTTGTGTTGTCGTGGATGGCCATTCCTCTAAACTGTATCCAATTAATGCAGGAGTTCCTCAAGGTTCAGCTTTAACCCCTACTTTGTTTCTTCTCCACATCAATGACCTCCTCTCTAGCACATCCAACCCAGTTCCCAGTTACGCGGACGACAGCACACTCCACTCCAATATACAATATTCTAAGCCTGTCTCTTTAGCCCAACTAGATGAGGATCGCAGACTCATGGAGGGTTCTATCTCCGTGGATCTCCAAAAAATATTAGACTGGGGAAGTAAATCTTGTACAATTCAACCCCACCAAATCACAGACTTGCTTGCTTTCTTTCTCATAAGAGATATACTAGCCCTAGACCCATCACAATAAACAACCAAAATATTCAAAGTAATCAGTCATTTTCACTTGTTGGCATCTCTGTGGATCGAAATCTCAATTGGCACCAACATGTCACATCAATTGCAGAAGCGGCTGCTAAGAAATTGAGTTTCCTCTTCCAGGCTCGCAAATACTTTTCACCAGCTAATCTCTATACTTTATATATTTCACAAATAAGACCAAACCTCGAATACTGCTCTCACATCTGGGGTGCTGCTGCCGCTTCTACACTCGCTATCCTGGACTTCATTCAGAAGAGAGCTATACGTCTCATCTGTGACCCTTCCCTCACCCAAAGTCTGCCATCCCTTGCACACCGACGTGCCGTTGGTGACCTCTCTCTCTCTCTTTTATAGATATCTGCACGGGCACTGCTCAGAGGAGCTTTCTTCCATAGTTCCTCCACCTGCTGCCCCCAACAGATCTACCAGGGTAACAGAGCGAATGCACCCTTTTACTGTCCAGGTCACCAGACATAGAACATCTTGTTATGCCTGCTCTTTTGTCCCGAGGACTTCCAAGTTGTGGAACTCCTTGTCGGCACATGTTTTTCCTTCTCCCCCGAACCTCCAAACCTTCAAGTCCAGAATTAACAAGTTGCCTCTTTCCTCCTTGTCGACACCCACGATACGATATTATTTAGGCTGTAAGCCCTCGTGGTGTTAGTGAAAAAAAAAACGCCAGGCTTAAGGCAGCGAAAACGGTTATGCAAATTCGTTACACAACGCACTCGCTGCATCCCGGAATTTTATATTTTACACTTATTTTACATTAACTTTTGTTAGATTTGTACATCGTTTTTAATACATTTTTCTTTCATTCCTATCTTCTACTCTATTTGTAAAATTACTTTGAGTTGCTAAATCAGTATATTTGTCTACTGCTCCTAAAAGTCTCGATTTACCATACGTTTTCTTTGTACCTTGAGTTTTTCTATTTTGTTTGTAGACATTTGTGCTTATTTTCTTTTTTGTATTTGTAGTAACTGGTTCTACACCGAAGCCGGTAATTGTAATTATAATCACTTGAGTCAATAGAGCATTAACATTTTATTTTTACTATTACTATTTTTGAAGAACAATGATCTAAAGAATCAAATGGTTTTTATGTCTTAAGATATTTTGTCATATTGGAGTTTGTCAATTCAGCGTCATTTTTATTAAACAAGCCTAAGTGAGCTAAGCATAATTAATTACAAACGCCAGATAAAATTTGTTCTCTGACCCCCTTGATAAACTAAAGTATCCAATTACTTATTCTCTGACAAGCAAAGCTGCACCTTAAAGTAAATGTATCTGGCAGTTATAAATAATAAGAGTAAAATTATAACTTTCCTACTAACAAAAGGCGTCGTGGAGTTTTCCTTTTATTCTAAGCCGTGAATCCCAAGTAATTTACATGCAAAATTTTGCACCATAAGCATCATTAATTAGTTTTAATTAAAGCGTCGCATTTCTTTAAATATTAAAAAGCACACACTTTTTATATATAACGTTTTTAAAGCTCTGCTTCGCATATTTAAAAATGAATGTGATTATCGTTGGCCCACTCACTAAATTTACATTATCAATGCAGAGATCGGCGTTGGACGCACCACACATCGGACGTGTGCCGTATTTGCCGATAACAAGTGCGATATTTTATAATCGCTATAAATTGCCTCGATTTCTTAGAAATAAACAGGAAACTGCAAGCTGGGATAGCTCACACATACCTGTATTGAAAATTCATTGAAACTGAAGATAAAATGTATTGGTACGAATACGAAACAAAAACTCGGGACGCAGCAAGTGCGTTATGGTAGTGAATTTTCATAAGATTAAGATGTTTGATTTATAAAAAGAAAGGTACTACCAAAGGGACAAATAAAATACAAGATCTCTAGATAAATCTTTATAGTGGGTTAATTTAATAAAATAAACAAAATAAGTGACAATCGGGAATTTAATTTGTCTAAACAGCACAAAATGAAATATATATATATATATATATATATATATATATATATATATATATATATATATATATATATATATATATATATATATATATAAAATAAATTTGGTAAATTAGCAGTTCACCTCATGGAGGGTTTTGAGAATTTTTTTCCGAAACATGCTTAGGATTCTCCTAGGTGCATAACCCACAACAAACATTTCTTATAAACAACCTCTAAAAAAGTTACAGGACCAGGAGTTGATAAGGGTGTAGGGCGAGGAAAAGGAACTGTAAATATGAGTGGAAAAGCGAAAAAAATAATAATTAAACCTAGTACCCTTTGGTTCTGAGGCACACGTTCTTACCCCTGGATCAACGAGGCTCTATAAAATTCTTATCTCTTAAACATTTTTACTTTCGAAAAATATGTTAATATTTATAAAATGAAATAGGGACTATTGGAAAACTTTATGCTAATCTTTATTCTAAATATGTAGTTTATGGATATTAACTTTTTTTTCTTCAGTTTACATTTTTTCCTGTACAAAAATTTTAAGTTTAATATTTGCAATACTGTTTTCTTAGTCAATGATGTAGAGTACACTCAAAATGGACATGCAAATGATATTACCCTTTATAGCAGCTAAACAGTTTATTTGTGACACTAAACAAGCAACCAAAGTATTTTAAAATGCTTGAAATTATTTACTTGTATCTTTTTTTAACAACATGGATTTTTATTTTTTATTATAGAAGAATATATAAACATATAAAATATTACACGAACAATTTTTAGTGAATTTTTATAGATTACATATGCATTATATGGATTGTGTTACTTTGCCTACTACGTCTAAAAAATTTTTTATGGCCTCAGCAGTCAATTATGCACAATATTCATCAGCAATTATACCACATGTTGTAATGAAATAAACAAAATATTGACATCCATAGAAAACAAATATAATGTATAAATTAAATATTTTTGAATTAAGAAAACAGATAGATCATTGCTACTAAATATTAAAAATGTTACCACATGATTTTCAGTTTTCTGTGGCATTATGTTTTTCAGAATAGGAAATATTTTTGATTTAAGAAAACAGATCATTGTTACTAACTATATAAAAGTGTTACCACATGATTTTCAGTTTTCTGTGGCAATATGGTTTTCAAATTAGGAAAATATATGTTAAGATATAATTTATATTAAAGTCTGAATTTTGTATTTTCAAACCCTTGTCAAATGCACTACGTTGTATATGTATTTTTTTCTCCCTTAGGGGTCGTCTGCGTCATAGCACCGCAGCCTTTGGTTTATTGTGCATGCCCATTGTCTTTTCTACTTTACACATTCCAAAAATCACTTCGCCTTGAACTAGTCTGCACAGTAATTGGCAAGCTGAATTTTTATATTGCCCTGTCTCCGGTCTAGACTTATCGTAGAGCAGTCTTTTGCGGTCCTGAGCTTTACACTCGCATAAGATGTGCTGGGCTGGTTCCTTCCCCTAGCGGGAGTGTCTGCACGCCAGGTCCCCCTGGAAGCGCCCCATTTTATGCAAGTGTTTCTTGACGGCCATGTGTACCGTCAAGAGTCTTGTGGTGTTTCTGAGCTGTCCTCTGCTAAGATTTAGCAGCTCCACAGCTCTCTTTAAATTGGATTTCTCAATTACTGACTTCCCGTGTGTGAGCCCTGGTCTGCCCAGTACACCTGATGTTCGTTTCTGATCCAGGACTTAATGGACCCCTTGGCAAAGCTGTTTGTCACGCCTAGAAACTGTTCTGGTACCATATGTGTATGTATGAGGAAATATTTTTCTGTGATCACTGTCGTATAATTTATCATATTAGCTATAACAGAAGCATTTGTAAGTTAGAAAATATTTTGAAACAGGTAGAAAAGTAAAACATTGGTACTAATTATGAAGAAACACTATAATCGGACTTCTAGTATTTTGTCATTTAATGCCTTTCAAAATTGAAACAGTTTTATTAAGCTTTGGGTTATATTCAGAGATATGATATATAGTGGTAAATCATTGCTAGCCATTGTATACTTTGCAAAGTAGATTTAATTTCTATGTAATCATGGTTATCTGTGTAATCAGATATGTTAGAAGAGAAGCATTTATAAATTACTGCAAATACAATTGGTTTTATAACATATGCTATAAAGGAATGCAAAAGTAAGTTCGGAAAAGGAAATTGGATTTCATCAGTAAATGTAAACATATTTTACAAGACAGAGGTAAACAAACTAGAGAAATGTTTCACTTCGAACTCCACAGAAACGATTTGTTTGAGATGGAATAGAAGATATCAATGAAGAAACTAGTTTGAACTAGGTAGAAAAACAAAATATTTGAGGTAATTATGGAACAAAAATATAACCTGATTTCTAGTGTTTTATCGATTAGCACTTTTCAAAGTGTGAACATCTTATTAACTTTGAGTTACATTCAGAGACATTCCTCATAGCGCAAAATAATTTCCAGCCATTGCATACTTTGTGACCGCCCAAATTGTTTATATAATCCCTCTCGGCTATAACCTACCTATTAAACTTCAAACACAACCAACGTTATAATCTATTGGAAATATAGAGTAAAGTTACCGGTATTCTAGGTGGCCGGCAGCCTTTAGACAGTGGAGTAGGCCGTGGGTTCCTTAAACACGATGTTAAGATAAAGGGGGCGCCACTTGATTGTTTTACACCGAGTACCGGATATTAAAGTAAGATGTTATCACACAATACCTCTCCTTAATCACCTGCAATCCAACTATAATCAAGAACTCGCTGAACTGCACTGGTAGCTGTACCTAAAACCAACCTGGGAGATACGTCGGACGTCAAACCCATGACAAAAACTCTGCAGGACTGGATATTAAAATGTTGTAACTTACATTAACCTAAAAGAGGAAAGTACCCGTGGGTGCATGTAAGTGGCATAAATATGCAACCATTAGATCCTCCTAAATAATATATGACACATACACATAAACTTATGCTCGCTTGTCCGATATCCCAGGGCTAATATAGCAGCAAATACACACTAGTTAAAACAGTATCACTGATTCGGGGATGAGAGAGTAAATGCAGACTAAATATAACACAAAGTACAAAAAAGAAATATAATAACATTCTGGTGTATTAAAAACACAATCAGATACTATAATAGGTCACACAATGAGTCAACGATGAATATATACACCTTCAAATATTAGGGCAAGCAAATTGAGAGTCATCTAAGCTACCGTAACCAATCTGGTTAACAAAATATCCTACGCTGTAACTAATTGTATGGTTTCCAGTTATAAAAACTACTATCAATTATATGGATATCAATGACAAGACAAGCTGTATAATTAGTTAGCAAAAAGTATCACTACATTAAAATCACGAAGCTACCACAAAACGTGTATATGTGTAGTTCACATACGCTTTAAAAATATCAGTATTAAGATCCTATATCTAGCTCAAATAATATTATCACTCTGTATAGTATATGAAGCAAGCTGTACACCTTGGTAAAAATATCCTAATAATTACTGAGTCACCTACGCAAAATTCTGACCAATTATATCAATGTAAGCTTCAGACAGCTCAAATAATAAACATGAAGCATTGCAAACTCTCAAGATACTGTCTGTTAATAGCAACGTAATCTACTAATCACCCTAATGACCAGTCAAAAGGAAGCTATTATATTCATAAATGCCGTTAAAAGGGTCAAAAGTAATATGTCTTTTATAAGCATACAGGCTACAACTTATCTGAACCATAAACTCTATATCCTGCCTTGGATCTCTCGGTTGACATTCGACTGTCTGGAAGTACAACTATGACAATCGATTACCACTACGACCTGCAAATGAATCCAAAGATGGTCTCCTTACCATACCATGCTTGTGACTCTGTACCATACGTAATTGGACCATTAATTTAAAACCAGAAACAATGAAATACACACCATAAAACATCCAGAGGCTACCCAACAATAGAAATTGCCTCTATTTACACAAGACTAGATATTGCCAAACACCACGCCGCTTTAGGTGAAAGCAAGGACTTCAATTGCCTAACACTACATCCCTGTAAAATGCGAAACATCGGATATAGAGATATAAAAAAATAAATTCGCAAGTCTACATTACCTCTTGTTGAGGGTTATCGTGCCTCGATTTAATTAGACACTACTGATGTCGAGTGAGTCCTGTATAGGTTACCTGTTAACTCAACCTATTGTAGTCCAGCAAAGCGGCTATTCCATGCAATCTATGTAGGATATCTCTCAATTTCTTACAGTTATCTCAATTATGCGAATAAAAGCAATGAAATGAATTTTCTTGTACGGCAACAGGTTGAATTTTAAACATCGCAAGTGACAAGTGACAGCATGATCGTACCTTGTTGCCAGACATCAATTGAACGTGATTCTTACGATTCTATCTACGGACCTCGAGCCTATGCAACCAACCACATATCAACGAATACCATGCCGTTCGAAACTCTCCCAGCATGCGTATACTATTCCAGCCCAGGCCACTAACAGAGAAAATTATTGCCCAGTTTCACAAAGCTCGATTAAATATTAAACGGTCCGTTAAGGCTTAATCGACTGATTAAAATGTATTTTCTATTTCACAAAGCCCGATTAGTGATAACAAAAGTTAACTAACCAGTCGATTAACTAATCGGTCGTTAAATATGCAAAATCCCCCGTTAAGTGTTTCACAAAGGTCGATTAAGGCTTAATCGACCGTTAAACTTGCTTAACGGTCGATTAACTTTAATCGATGGTTAAGTATCGATTAGCAGTTGTTCTATGGCAATGTCATTTGCTATTTGACATTTGAGGTTTGCTGTTTTCAACATAAATGTCAATTTTATTGCAATTTTAACAGATTTTTAAGAAATAAGGTAAGTAATTGCTTAAATTATATCACATTATGTTCATAATGAATAATTATACCAAGATAATTGCAAAAGTAAACACTTTTGACTCAATTTTGACAGATTCTTTTTACAAAATTTCATGTCTGTTTCTAAGCAAAATTCGATAAATATATACATAAAAATGAAACAAAACATGATTAGAAATATATATTTAACTAAAATATATGCATTTTCTTACAATTATTTATATATTTTTATATTTTAGAATGCCTGATACATCTTTGTCATCACTTTCTGATGGAGAATCGCCAAGAAGGGAAAGAACTAATCCCTTTGAAATATATAATGATATTGAGTTTAAGCAACGTTTTTGCTTTTCTAAAGAAGCCACTATGGAGCTGCTTCACATTTTTGGACCTGACCTAGAACCAGCAACTAACAGGAATAAGGCATTGACAGCAATGAATCAAATGCTGATTACATTGCGGTTTTATGCTACAGGGAGCTTCCAGCAGGTGATTGGTGACATTTTTAATGTGTCGAAGGCCACAGTATGCAGAATAGTTAATAAAGTTACTATTAAAATTTCTTCTATGAGTGAAAGATTTATAAAGATGCCACAAGGAGAAGAAATTCAAAAAACAGTGCTGGATTTCTTTACAATAGCGGGATTTCCCTGTGTAATAGGTGCAGTTGACTGTACTCACATTAAGATACAATCACCTGGGGGAGACATTTCAGAAATGTTCAGAAACCGAAAAGGCTTTTTTTCTATAAATACACAAATAATAATAAATAAAAATTTACAGATAATGCATGTCATTGCTAGGTGGCCTGGATCAGTGCATGACAGCACTATATTTAACGATTCTCCACTGCCATCTGATTTTGAGAGGGGTTTATATGGGAGCAACTTCCTGCTCGGAGATAGTGGATACCCATGTAGGAGATATTTATTAACACCCATAATGCGACCACAGACCCATGCCGAGATAGCATATAATGCAGCTCACATCAAAACAAGGAATACCATCGAACGGTGTTTTGGAGTACTGAAACGTCGCTTTCCTTGCCTTCAGCATGGTATGGCTTTACAGACAGAAAAGGTGTTACGAGTTATAGTGGCCTGCTGTATTTTCCATAACTTGGCAATTGATTTTGATGACGAAGAACTGCCTGAGGATGTCTTTGGTGAAGCTGTGTCTGCTCAAGATGTCTTCAATCAAGGCATGGAGAGTACAACAACAACACACCAAAATGATTCTGTAAGAAGAACACTTGTAAACACCGTGTTTCAAAATAATTAGTTATATGGTATATAATATTATATAATAGCAAGGTACTTACAGGGTTAGGTATGACAAGTAAAAATAATGGAAACACGATGAAATTTCATAGGATATACTGAACTTTTAAGCTCAGTCTCAGTATTTCAAGTCTCCTAGCTATTTTTTGGTTATTTTAAAGATGAACAAATGTATCTGTATTTAAGTTGGAGATTTCAGTGCATAATAATTCAGTATGCACTTCATTTCAGTGAATTTTTGTATAAAAAATCTACAAATGGGAAGATCACGACCTTTGAGTTTTGATACATGTATATATATATATATATATATATATATATATATATATATATATATATATATATATATATATATATATATATCTCGCCAATAACTCAAAAAAATATGGGCCTATTTTGAAAGAATTTGGCAGGTACCTTCCTTTCTTCCTTTTGTAAATGGCGTGGATAAGTTTGTTAGCCAGAAAAATTGGACCAGGTTTTCTGAGAAAATTTTGGGTTTTCTTTCAGAAAAAATTCGTATCTCCGAAAGAAAAAAGCTATGTCAACCAATTTTGGTACTAAGGTTTACGATATAAAAAGTTAACTATACACCAACATTTAGATCTTTATGTTACAAGAACAAAAGTTATAAGCTTTAAATAAAAAAAAATGTTTACTGTCAGATCATGTTGCTGTGTCTAGACTTTTTAATATATAGGTATCTTACGTTCAAACTGTGAGACCGAAACACTGTGTTTCAACCTAACAAAGTATACTTGCGTGAAGTTATACCAAGCGTTTTGGTTATTTTTATTAAACGTTTGTCATCTCCCAAGGGAAAGATCGCTTTTCTTTATTACGTAAGGTAAATTAGTCGATTGGGCAAATTAGGCTAATAAATTGAGTTCATAAAATAATATACTCCAACATGATGTGCTAGTTTTTCAATTTCTTCAAATCAAGTGAAACAATCAATTTCTAGGGTCCTCTGCCTAATACATACTGGAAATATAAGATTTATTTTCTAGATAAAACAATGTGTTGCTATTCTATAGGTTTTGCTTTCAGTGCTTAATTTTTACTGCTTTTGTGAGACCATGCTCTTTTTTCTTTAATATGTTGTAATTTAATCTAATTTAGTTGCAATTTAATCTAATATAGTTGTAGTTACTTTATATATAATTTTTTATCTTCAGAAGTGTTCTCTGATTAAAACATATAATGTAATATGATAATACCATACATAACTAAGGTGGCATACAGGAGTTGTTGGATTTATGTGTCATCATATCAATGTTAAATTAAATTGTTATACACATTATTGTAAGTTAAATGTATAAATGGAAATTAAAAATAAATATCAACAATCTTTCAAGAAAACAAATATTTAAAACTAAGCAGACTTTATTGCTTTAATTTTTGTAACTGTAGCCTATAAATGTTCATTTGTATTTTATGCTGCTGCAGCATTTGCTTTCTTTGCAAGTCAGCATTTTGAATTTTTTTACGAAAATAAATTTTTTTTAGCTCTTCAGCCGTGTGTTTTCTTTTTAGTATCTTTTTTGGAGCCTTTTTTCTGGGTACAGAAGTTTCAGGAGTACTTATATCAGGAATAGTATAAGGTTCGGGAGTGGGTTCAATAAATAGTGGAAGATCAATATCTGAAAAAAAAAGGTGTATTTAAAACAAATGTGTAAACTTAAAGAAAATGTGCTTTCTGAAAGCCTGCTTTGTCAAAATATTATAGACATATCATGTAATGATATCTACAGCAGCTGGGCAAGTGTAGTGTCCAGTTTATTATGTACTGTAGCAATGGTGAGGTTGATAATGTAGAGTAAAATTTGAATAACTCACTTTTCTATAAACTTACACAGTTGAATTTTGGTATGTAGTAAGGCATTTTCCAAGGCAAGATATTAACGAAATTTCATTAAAAGAGCTTTGTAATTATCGAAGAAAAAAATTTGTTTCGAAAGAAAACTCAAAATTTTCCCGGAAAACTTTGACCGATTTTCCTAGCTAACGAACTCATCCAAGCCATAAATAAAAGAAAGGCACCTGTCGAGTTTCTTCGAAATAGGCTAATTATTTTTTGAGTTATCAGTTGGATATATATAAACATATAAAAATGGAAACTGACCCCAGATATGGGTTCTAATTCGCGCCCATTAGAAAATTTTTTGCAAAATCTCACCATCGATACCCCTCTATTGAGGAATTTTTTAAAATAAAAATTTACTAAAAAGCCGACCTTAAAAGTGGTTTTGATATTTTAAAACAAAGGTACCTTCCATTTTACATATTAGCAAAAATACATTGGCTTTTAGCTATTGTTGATTCATTGTAAAAAAAACATATTCTTGCCCATAATATGCTGTTTTTTTAAGTTTTGTATTATGATGATAAATTACAATTTTGTTAGAAACTAAAATCAACAACTATTGACGAAACTAGGTAAGGACCTGTCTTGCTAGTAAAATAATTAGAACAGTAGAAAAACTGTATGTAATCATTAAAGTATGGAAATCTCACAGTACATTTCTAAGGTATATTAGGTATATATGATTATTATTTTAGAAAAAACAATAAAACTTCAAGCTTTTATCCCACATCGGTTTTTATCAAAATATAATTTACTTACTAACAACTTATATTACATTTGAATACAAATGATCTTACCAAAATATATTGCAGCACTATCAGCAGGATTTGTTAAAGGCTTTACTTGGTCCCCAAGCAAACCCAATACTTGACTGCCAACATCCGGTAGAGTGGTAGAACAGGTACCACCACCAGTTTCTTGCCGTTCTTTCTACAAGTAAATTATAAATTAGTTATGGCTTATCTATAACCATAAGCACACGTGTGTTATGTAAGTGGGTATATGTCACCTATGTGTTTATCTAAGAAATATAGGCATGATTATAAAAAATAATGAAATATGGTTGAACATAAAATTATATTCGAACAATGATCGAATGCCACAGTATAAGCAAAAATAACTCTAACTACTACATAGTTACTATACTTTTTTATTCAAAAAGGTTATATAATTACCTTCTCCAATGCAGCTTGCTTTTTGATAATTTCCCACTTCTTCTCTTGACACACCTAGGTCCTCATAGCGCTGTCTCTGTTAGTAAAAAAATTGTAATTAATAAATATGTTGATAACTGTACCGAAAATAGACTTACATTTTCTGTAGCCATTTGCTTTCGAGCATTCCTTTTCAAGTTGTCATATAAGTTCCTTAGCTGCTGTTGAGAACGGCTATCGCTTCTCACCTGGGCATTAAACTGGACAGTGATGTGCTGCCAGGCATCACTTTTTTCTTTGCAGGTTCCAAGGTCTGTCCTCTTATTACTAATTAATTAAACACACAAATATCACACAATTCACAAAACACCGTTACCGCAAACGATAACAAATAATGCTGTCATGCTGTCTTTCAACTGTCAAACACCGAAGCAGTGACGTATTTGCATTGTTGCCAAGTTGGATCAACTGCTAATCGCCGGGAGTTAAAAATGCTTTGTGAAACGCTCGCCAATATTTAATCATTGATTAACGTTAACGGAGGATTAACTAACCGGCACTTTAACCAGCGTTTGTGAAACCGGGCATATATCTTACATCCCCGTCTTCAATAATACTTAAGAAAATAAAAAAAAGTTGTAAATTACAAATACGTTTTAATTTAAAATATGATACGGATTTGGTAACAAATACGTTTTAATTTAAAATATGATACGGATTTGGTAATTCAAAATGTTTGGTTATTGTACCGCGATTATTGTTTGAATTATGTCATTAATAATTTTAAAAAAAATATGTTAGGTCCATATGTTTTCATACTAACATAATTTTTATTATATCTGACAACCCTGCTTATTTATATTTAACTACCGTTGTCTGGCTTCCACGATTTACATTTTTCGGGTCTAAAGTAATAAAAAACACATTAATACTCTAACTATCCTTGTCAACGTTGCATGTGCGAAATGCCTATGCAATTCAAACTGATGTAGATTATTTATTCCTTACACATTATTTATTTCTTACACATTTTTTTATTTTCGAACAACTTCTTTCCTCGTGGACCATTTAAGTTGAAATTTGGTTACCAACTTTATTTTGACATCTCCCTTATATGTGCAAATTTTCATTTGAATCACTGCAGTACTTCAAACAAACAAAAATATTGCGTTTTAAAAATTTCCTTTACATTTTTTATACAAAAAATTAAACCTACGATGCTCATCTTCGAACTCATCCAAGCCATTAACAAAATCAAGGTAATCCCCAAATTTAGTGAAGATCGGTCAAGTATTTTTTGAGTTATCAGTTGGATACATATATATATATATATATATATATATATATATATATATATATATATATATATATATATATATATATATATATATATATATATATATATATATATATATATATATATATATATATATATATATATATATATATATATAAGCATATAAAAATCAAAACCGACCTTGGATATGGGTTCTAGAGGACCAAATTCGCGCTCATTTGAAGAAATTTTTCAAAAGTCTCACCATCGATACCTCTCTATTAGTGAATTTTCTTAATGAAAATTCACTAAAAGGTAATGAGAAAATTAGATTGGAATAAACTATTTGAAAGTATCTTTGAAAATTTTGAAGAAAATGCTGTACACCGATTAAGAAGGTAAAGCTTACATCTAAATAAAAGCAATAAACAAACAATCACAATACTCCCGATTCAATTGTTAGATTTTGAAATAAAGGAACACTGATGCAATATGGTGGTGTAGAGAGTATGAAAAACAATTTATGGACTAATCTATCTTACAAATGCTAACGCAAGATTAAGTTAGATAAAACGGCGATGAAAAAGCGGACCCCCTCATATATATTAATAGGGTCACGTCAGTATTGGATAACATATGTAGGCCACCAAAGAACATGTAGAAGTAGAAAGTGCAACTCTCTTGAACATGATACAGGTAGTTGTACTTAAAAAAATCTCTGGACGCAGCAAGTGCGTTATGGTAGCGAATATTCTTTAAAATATTTTTAATAGCAAATGTCTTTCTTTGATGAAAATAAGTAACAATAACAGGGATAAAGCACTATACAACGAACATATCGACATACATCCACCCATTACCCTATTACGCATTTTTTTCTTGTAACATACAAATCTAAATTTTGACGTATGGTTTATTTTTTATATCGTAAACCTACCTACCAAATTTGGTTGTCACAGCTTTTTTTATTTTTTGAGTTATCGGTGTGATATATATATATATATATATATATATATATATATATATATATATATATATATATATATATATATATATATATATATATATATATATAACATATAAAAATTGAAGCTGATCCCAGATATGGGTTCTAGGGGTCCTAGTTCACCTTCATTTACAAAGTTTTTTCAAAATTCTAAAGTTGGGATCTCCCCGCCAGTGAATTTTTTCTACGAATATATATATATATATATATATATATATATATATATATATATATATATATATATATATATATATACATAAACATATAAAAATTGAAGCTGATCCCAGATATGGGTTCTAGGGGTCCTAGTTCACCTTCATTTACAAAATTTGATATGGGTTCTAGGGGTCCTAGTTCACCTTCATTTACAAAATTTTTTCAAAACTCTAAAGTCGGGATCTCCCCGCCAGTGAATTTTTTCTACGAAAAATCACTAAAAACTAAGTATTTTCCAAAAATTGACTTGTGTCAAGCATATGCTCAATTTGAACTTCATGAAGAATCTAAAAATATTGTTACTATAAATACTTCTAGGGGTTTATTTAAATGTAATGGGTTGCCGTACGGAATTGCACCCGGTTCGGGACTTTCCAATGATTATTAAAAAAATTATTAGGTAACATCTCTGATCTGTCACTGTTCTTAGATGACATACTTATACCTTCAACAGGGAAATAGGAACATGTTAACAAATTGGAGCGAGTTATTTAAATTTTAAATAAATATGGGCTGAAAATTCAATAAAAGAAATGCACGTTTTGTCGGGATCATGTTGCTTATTTGGGTTTTAGGATTGTCGCTTTTGGACTCCACACAACCTTGAAAAAAGTCGAAGCAATTTCTAAACAAAAAACTCTGACTAATTTAACTAATTTAAATGCATTTCTAGGTCTTGTCAACTATTATATGGATTTTTGCCTGACTTAGCAACTAAATTCAATACATTGTCTAAACTTTTAAGAAATAATGAAAATTTTAAATGGGAGAAAAAAACAACAAAAGTCATTTGATTTTATCAAACCAGAATTAATGTCTTTAAATTCTAACGCAATATAATTCTGACTTACCTTTAATTTTAGCCTGCGATGCAAGTTCGAATTACATCTCGGCAGTGATATCACACCAGATGAAAATAATGAAACTGGACCTATAGCTTACGCCTCCCGCACATTGTCTGTGTCAGAAAAGGCATATTATCTAGTAGATAAGGAAGCATTAACTATAGTTTTTGGCTTAAAATGATTTCGCTTATATTTGTGCGGTATAAATTTTACTCTTTTAACTAACGCAGAGCCATTAATAGGTATTTTTGGAAACAAAAAGGGCATTTAAATATATGCAGCTAACTGTCTGCAGAGATGAAGTAGTATAGCATACAGTTTTTGTTGTAATTATATTTCGCAATATATACGCTTTCGAACCCGTTTAGCTGTCCTGGTTTTCTAACATTTTTTATTAATTTCAGATGATCTTTATCAACGTGATGAGTATTATCCCAAATGTATCGGGCGACGGAAGACTTATCTACAGTACCGTAACGTAATTGGGATAAGTGTTCTTTGAATCTAATTGCAATCGATTTGTTTGTTTGTCCGACGTATTTGAGATTACAATCTTTACAACCTATTTCATAAATTCCCAACATTTTGTCCGCGCTATCCTTGTCTTTCGGGTTACCTAGCGAGTTTTTTAAGGTATTTGTGGTTAAAAATGTTAGCTGTAAGTTGACTTTTTTAAAAATGCTGTCTAGACCCCTCGTGATTCTAGGTTCAAATGGTAAGCAAACAAAGTTTTTGTCCGATTTTGCTCTTCTGAACGTCGTTGATTCCGTCAACATTTTCTTTGTTTTCTGTTTGTTGATTAATTTTTCCACTAGGCAAGCAGTGTATCCGTTATATTCGGCCACGTTCTTAATATAATTTAATTCTTTGGTATATCTACTTTTCGTTAAAGGAAAATTAATTAACCGATTTACTAAAAAATTCAGACTTGACATTTTTGTGCGAACGTATGATGTGAATCGTTTGGGATGTAGCTTAGAGTAGTGGTTTCCTTTCTATAGACATCGAATTCTAAAGTGTCTTTATTCTTGATAACTAGTACATCTAGAAAGGGTAATTTATTATTAATTTCTAAATCGTGGGTAAATTTTATAGAGTCAAATTTATTGTTTAATTTGGCAATAAAATCTTCTATTCGGCAAATGTTTGTGTTAAACACCGCGAAAATATCATCCACGTAACGACACCACACTCTAGGAAAATAACCACTTTCACTTTGAAGATCTGTTTCAAATCCGCTCACAAAAAGGTCTGCTATAAATGGCGATAGCGGATTGACCATTGCCGTGCCTTGGATTTGTTGAAAAAATTCATTGTTAAATTGATAAATATTTTGTTTGATGCAAAGGTTTGTTAGATTTAAATATTCCTTGGAGACATTTTCATTTATGTTATTCATTTTTAGCAACTGCTCTAAATACGTTAAAGTTTGCTCCGTGGGAACGCTAGGAAACAATGAGGTTACATCGAATGAAATTAAAACCTCGCCTTCAGTCAATTTAACCTAACCTCTTTGATCTTAATAATAAATTCAAGTGAATTTGTTACTGAAAAACTTTTCTGTTTGACAGGCAAGCCTTTAAACTCATCTGTCAACCACTTAGCTAAATTATTAGTCGGGGAATCTATAGCCGAAATAATAGGTCTAATTGAATTTCCCGGATTATGAATTTTTGGGAGACCGTACTTCTTGGGAACTTTCGGATCATAAACTTGTAACTTTCTTCCTAATTCTTTTGATATGAGATTGTGGCAAATGTTTAGACTATTTTTAACGTCCGAAATCATTTTTGGTACTGGGTTTTTATTTAGTTTTTTATACGGTCCTGTCGCTATGACATTAAAATGTGATTTGGGTTCTCCAAGTGTACTTATCAGTGCTCATCACAGGTTCAAATCTTCACTTAGTGAACATACTTCTTGGTTCCGCAACTAGATGGCGGCACGTTCACCACTCGCTTAGTGTTGGAAGGCTGGCTACCATAGCCGTATTACTTTGTAGGTGTATTTTCGCAGCAATTAGTATGCCGTACTGACGAGCTCTAATTAGAGCGAAACCGGTCTACGGTTCTAATTGTTGTGAGAATGCATCTAGGGTAGTTCAGATTTAATTATGCCTAAAAGGGAAAATATTAGATAAGCAAGAAAAAAAAACATGTTAAAGGCAAAGGTAAACGTCTGAATGTGGGGGACGAGGTATTATTTAAAGAATACTCTGAACCGAGTAATCCTATCTGTAAATCTGGTGAAATTATCCAACAACATGGTTCAGTTGTTTTTGATGTAAGAGATGAATCACGTAGGAATATGAGGCGACACTGAAATTAATTAATGACTTGCAAATATGCTAAAAATCGCATTACTTTGTCTGGTTCAATCTCAGATATACAGAGTAATAAAAATGTCAATGAGCAGCAGTCATCTATCTCCAGAAATAAGCTTGGCAATCAAAATTTTAATGAAAAGAAAAAAGCCTGGACTCAGCAAGTGCGTTATGGTAGTGAATTTTCATAGAAATGATCTGGCACCAAATATTTTATTATAACTTTTTTTTCTTCTTCATAGACATCAAAATTTTGGTGCATAGTTGACGTTTTATATTGTAAACCTACCTGCCAACTTTGGTTATCATATCTTTTTATTTTTAAAGATAATTTTTTTTTAGAATGAAAACTCAAAATTTTCCCGGAAAACCTCATCCGATTTTCCTGACTAACGAACGTATCCATGCCACTTACAAAAGGAACGTACATGCCAAATTTTATCAAAATCCGCCGTTTATTTTTTGAGTTATCGGTGTGATACCTATATATATATATATATATATATATATATATATATATATATATATATATATATATATATATATATATATATATATATATTATATATATCCCTATTAGTGAATTTTTTCTACGAAAATTCAACAGGAAATTTTTAAGATAAGTAAGGAAATATAAAACATCTCATTTGCTCCTGACGTTGTTAGCAATAATGAAAATATAACATTTACAAGTTCGTATATATATATATATATATATATATATATATATATATATATATATATATATATATATATATATATATATATATATATATATATATAATATATATTGTGTTGATAAACCCTATAATTTGCGCCCTAGAAATAAATGATAAATAATATTAAGCGAAATATATTGTACATAATTTTAATTCATTTTAATGGAAATATATTGTAATTATTTATGTATATAAATCATTTGTAAATAATGTAAAATGAAAATTATAGATAGTCTTGCTATATTTATTTCTAAATCAAAATTTTATAGCATAGTAGTACTAAATGTTTACAATGAGGGTGTGATATATTGTATTAGAATATATTTATTTATTTATGTTATTGTTCTTGTTATATTTTTTATAACTATTGTGACAAGCTTATCCATGTATTATGGCAAGAAGGCGAAAATAAATTATCTATCTATCTATCTATCTATCGATCTATCTATCTATCTATCTATCTATCTATCGATCTATCTATCTATCTATCTATCTATCTATCTATTATTTTCGCCTTATGTAAGATAAGGATTCCTGAAATGTTAATACAAAATAAAGCAGTGAAGTTTCAGCCTTCGTTTAATTTTCACTATATATTTCTGCGATTCAGTTTGTTAATGCAACTAAATATCAAAATATCCAAAGACAATAAGCATATAAAAATGGAAGCTTCGCTTGCGCTATTTGAAGAAGCCTTTCGAATGTCAAAGTCGTGATCTTGTTATAATAGGTTATTTTTTACGAAAGTTTGCTAGTTCAGAATCTGTTTAAGTGCATTTGCTTGTGAATATAATAAATGTAAAAAGGACGAAGCTAAATATAAACTTACAGACAGGAAAAAAAATTAATGCGCTACTCGAAACAAGCATGTTCCCTTTGACGGTAAATTGAGACATCACTTTGCCTGTACTACAATTTCTGTCCTTGAGCTGATTTAATTTTTAAAGGAGCGCAAGGCGCAACAGTCAACTTAGCACATCACACGCTTTAATTAAAAGCTGAGTGAACCAACTAACCATATAAAACTTTTGAACCTAAATTGAGTTCTTGTTTTATAAATATCCCTTGCCAATAAAAAGTCGCAACAAATAACAGTTTACTGGTTAAAAACATTTTCATGCTGAACTTTGTCAGCATAAGAAAGACTTCCTTAAACGTAAGCAGACTGCCGACATGTCTGTAATATTGAAGTAGTCAACTTGGAAATCTAAGAAAATTATTATTCTGGGTCCAAATTAAATTAAATTACAAAGTTAAAATTTTCAAAGAATTTTTAAATCCATTAGTACATATTGTGTTACTTTTTACTGATTTGTGAAACAATAAGACGCATTAATATTTGAACAATCTTATTAAATAGATCGTCATTCTAGCTAATTTTTGTTTAATATTCCTTTATTAGTGAATTTTCGTAGAAAAAATTCACTAATGGGGAGATCTGGACTTCTGAATTTTGAAAATTTTTTTGCAAATGAGCGCGAACAAGGACCCCTAGAACCCATATCTGGGGTCAGTTTCAATTTTTATATGTTTATATATATATATATATATATATATATATATATATATATATATATATATATATATATATATATATATATATATATATATATATATATATATATATATATATATATATATGTATATATATACATATATATATATATATATATATATATATATATATATATATATATATATATATATATATATTGCGACGGCCACTTGGGGTGGCCGGGGGTTAATACTAGTTTTCCCTAACCTGGGTAATTTCGGGATGACTTTCGGGACACGGCTTTCATACGGGATCATGCTCGGACGCCAGCGTTTATAGAGATTGTCAGGGAGTAAACGCGCTCCCGCTGGATACCTCCCTTCTCCCAAGTCACTGTCAACCGATACACTAGCCCAGGGTAGTTTCTAGTGGAGGCAGGGTCCTCCTAAGCCAAAACCAAGTCCCCCGGGAATTCTGGTTATGGTCTTTATTAAAGAACTGGAGTCAAATTGTATTTGGGTGGATATTCGGGGAGAATAAATGAAATATCGAGTAAATTAAAATAAAATTCTATTCACTAATTATATACACAAGGAAATAACGGGGTCCTGTTACCAGGAAGCCTAGCAATTATGGGCGGCCAGAGGCAGAGGTGGTTACTTGACTTTAAATTATTGTTACGCGCGGATTGCACGGGGACGGTGAAGCGACAACGTTTAAGCGGTGCAGGGTAGTGGCAGGATAGCGATTAATATCAGGTTCACGCCCCTCCTGAACGGGGCCGCGGACGGCCCGGGACGTCAGGCGCCGCCTAGCTGTTTCAATCTTGACCGGCGCAGTCGCCGCTCTGTCCGATTCTACCCCAGCCAATGCAGCTCCTAACCCCCAGAGCAGCCCGCCAGCGGAGACAGGGAAGAAACGGTCCCCTTTGAAGGTTCCCAGTGTTATTGTGGGGCGTTCCACATTTCGACCACAAGTAATAGAATCAGGTTTTCACCTACCTGGGGTATTCTCCGGTGACGAGGTTCACTAAGCAATCGCTGCGGTCTCGCTCGGTTTACTGGTCTTCTCGTAAACCTCACGGGCTTTATAATTTCACTTCTTTGCGACGGACGCACTAGCTTGTTCGCGGTCACTACCCAACTGCCTACTCTCCGTCGGCGTCCCGTCCGGTCCCACTTCTTTTCCGAAATCGCCCCCGCCTAATTGTCCCCTCTACTAATTATTCCGTTCGACATACCGGATCTCGTATATTCCTCCACGGAAAATGTTGGGAATATTCCAACCTTCGCAAATCTTTCGTACATTACTCCACGGAAAATGTTGGAAAAAATTCCAACCTTTATGGTGTAACATAATGCAGTGGTTACGACGGTAAATTAAGCCGGGTAATCTATCCCGGATTAGTCACCCCGTGACAATATATATATATATATATATATATATATATATATATATATATATATATATATATATATATATATATATATATATATATATATATATATATATATATATATATATATATATATATATATATATATATATATATATATATATATATATGTGTATGTATCACACCGATAACTAAAAAAATAATGGGCTGATTTTGATAAAATTTGGCATGTACCTTCCTTTTATAAATGGCTTGGATAAGTTAGTTAGTCAGGAAAACCGGACGAGGTGTTTCCGGGAAAATTTGGAGTTTTCATTCGAAAAAAAATTTTCTCAAAAAATAAAAAAGCTATGATGCCCAAATTTGGTAGGTAGGTTTACAATATAAAAAGTAAACTATACACCAAAATTTAGATTTCTATGTTACAAGAAAAAAAGTCATAATAAAATATTTTGTACCAGATAATTTCTATAAAAATTCACTACCATAATGCACTTGCTGCGTCCGGGGTTTTTCTTTATGCATTGTGTATAATAAGATTAACTATGCTTTACGATTCAGACTAATTTAGTTTTATATATGTTATATATATTTTTGCTCATACAGTACATTTATTTTGTCTTGTGAATTGCTTGTTGCGCAGTAGTTTGTTAGAAACCTATTTTTAACCCCCGACGGAAGACGGGGTGTTACTTGTTTGACGGGTAACATAATATATGTCTTTGTTGGTACTCGCGAAGCTGATAATAGATATGTCTGATTTAAATCGGACTGTGATCGTTCGAAAGCTCATAACTGCGAGGAGGCTATTTTAGGCCTTTTGAGTCAAATCGGTTTACTATACACTTACGCCCAGTTTTACCGGGCTCGAACCAATATTTAACGGCCCGTTAGTTAATCAAGACTTAATACAACCAATCACAGCTTTAAGATTTTAGGTTGTAATGGGAAAACCCAGAATCACAGACTGTGATTGGTCGTCTGAAGTCTTCATTACGCAACCGTCCGTTAAATAGGTAATCGAGCTTTGTGAAACTGCGTAAATGGATTTTAAGTTTTTCCTTTTTGTCGTGAGGTTTTAATTGGGATGGAGGAATTATTCAGACATGCTTAAATATCGATTAACGAAAAATCTGTAAAATTTGGTTGTGATAAACGCCGTCTTTACGCACAATATTCTTCGATAGCTGGTATTAGTTAACTTTCATTAAGAAACTTTACTTATAAACAGGTAACGATGGTGAGACTTTAGGACTTTTTTTTAAATGAGCGGGAATTAGGGCCCATAAAACCCATATCAAAGGTCAGTTTGAATTTTAATGTTTATATATATATATATATATATATATATATATATATATATATATATATATATATATATATATATATATATATATATATATATATATATATATATATATATATATATATATATACATACATATATATATATATATATATATATATATATATATATATATATATATATATATATATATATATATATATATATATATATATATATATATACGTATAAAAAAAACGACATAAATACCTGAAAATTTGTGATCCGTGTTATTGTCACAGCTACATTCAGAGTCAGGGGGTAAATTACAGACAGTTATCCAACAGAACCTGATATTTCAAATAATTAACTATATGCATTTGCCAGTGAAGGGATGATGACATTATTCAAAGTTACCTGATAAGCCATAGAAATTTTGTATTGCACCTATAACGGACAATTAAAGTGAATAATGAACTGCATCAATACAGCGTTAAAAAGTAAAATGAATCCCAAGACAAAACGTTATAAGAAATTATAAAACAAGTCAGTAAAAGAATAAGTTTGATAAACTGTTTTCGACAAAGTGCAAACTTATGAACTTCAAGGTGATTTGTTTAGTTGTAAGTTTGATAAAAATTTGTTAATATGTATAGCGAGATGAGGAAATTAATGTATAAACCAGTAAATTTGTAAATAAGGAGAGAATGTTAGTAATAAGGATAAGTAAAGTTTGACATTTAATAAAAATGTATAGGTTAGAAATTTGAAAGTACAAACATATTTTGACTAACCTGACTTTAAATTCAGTTATTTAATTAATGTGATTAAAAGCAAGTAGCTTTCTTTTGACTGATTTTGTAAAAATCTGTCATGTGCTTGGACTCATCTGAAAATGGAAACATTAATTGGTTGAAAAGCAATTTGTAAAACTAATTAGCAGATTTGATTTGAAATAATAAACAAAAGTAATGTATGCTAATATGCCGCAGGATTAAGAACGGACTGTTAAGAAGAACCGAAACCAAGTAAGAAGTTAGCAGCGTGCAGATTAATAAAAAAAAATTAAAAAGTTAGAAAAATGCCAGAACAAAAGTAAAAGTGTAATGAAAGCGTGATATTTACACATATATAAATGTTGAAGAACTTCAAGCAAGGATATTAAAACGTATAGCGAGAAAACAGCCAATATTGGAAAATCCCAACAGACGCCGCAGTTGAAAATCCAGGTATTTCATCAAATAATAACCAAATAGCAGCATAATACTAGTCCATGAGTGCAAGTAACCATTATTATTATATCAATCTGTCAAATTGGAATGGTAATGACATTTATCAAACTATAGTAGTAAAATTAGAGTTCACATGAGAAGAACAAAAAGATACCAAAAGAGGGCGCTACGCGGAAGTTTCAAGTAAGCTTATACAATTAATAACAACCATTTTAAAATCTCATATCCTTGGTTACCAAACCTAGAAAAGCGAGGTTTCCATGGTAACAGATATCACATGTTAAAAATAACTGAAAAGTCAAACAAACCAGAATCAATTTTAAACATTGCATTTAAATAATAATGAGTAGATTTGTAATCGTCATAAAAACTGTCAGATTTAAATAAGACATATAACGGATCCAAATAAGGCCAATACTTATAAAAGAAATACATTTTGTAGATAAGTTCATTAATAATCAATAATTTAAAATAAATGTTTTGAAGTTTTTACAGAAAATTTTTCTCTAATAATCACTGTCATCTTCCATTGACCAATAAAGCATAAGTAAAATAAAATAGGTTCAACAACAGCACCATAGATGCTGCCAGTGTAAGAATTTTCAGCTATAGGTATCCAAGAGTAAAATATTCCCTGTAGAAAAGGAGAGACTCAAAAAGGTAGCCGTGGTAAGCAAATCAAAGGGAACAGGGAAATATTTATTTTGTCAGAATATATCTGGACTATATGCATATATTTCAAGTTTATATAGCAAATATTATCACAAAAAGAAATTCCATAGACTAAGAGCTATAACAAGAATAATAATTTGACATTTAAAAAGAAATATTAGTTTTGCTGTAAAGATATATGTAACGAGTGTCCTAAAATAAATAGGCACTGTTGGTAAATTAATATTACATTCATTTTGAGTCAAACAGAAGGCGCCCAACTTAATTAAATACAAAAACAGTCACGTATTTGCAAATTAAATACTAAAATAAAGAAACATTTATTAACACTTAAAATAAATCAGATTTACATAATAAGCACATTTAAATACTTAATTACATATCTAATTTAAATTATACAATATAAAACACCTAAATTTACAATAAAAAGCTATAAACAACCTATATACAATATTATACTAACTACACGTTTACAATAATTTTCGCACAAACGTGAGGGCTCCGAAAATTCTAACACGAATTTCGATATAAACGTAAAACAACAACTATAAAAATGCCTGGAGGAACAAAAATAACCGCTAAATGACAAACAAGAGCAAAATGTAGATAATATGAATGAATGTTAATGAAATTAATGCAGAGCATAAATAGTATGAATGGAACGTTGAATTTCTATTGGTCGGTTTACAGTTGTTTGATTGGCTGTGTTTTCGGTCTCTGTCGATTGTATCGGTTCCCTGTTTTCATTATTGTGGTGCGATAATTTGTCTATTTGTATGGATTTTATGAAGTTTTGTTTAAAAGTTTGTACGTGGATTTGTTCTGGGATTAATTGATTCTTACTGTTTGTTTGTTGAATAGTATTGTTCCCAGATTTCAATTTTTTGTGGTCTTTGATATGTTTTATTAGCTTTAATTGGTTGATATCTATTTTTTGTCGTTTTTTGTTGTAAATGTGTGTAGCTACGTTTGATTTGTAGCTAGGTATGTGGATTTTATCGAATGCTGTTATATGTTCCTTGAATCTTGTTTTTATTTATTTTTGTAATTTCTATGTATTTTTACTGCATGTGTTACATTCTATTTGAAATATTTCGCTTGGGTTGTGTTCTTGTTTTTTATTTATTTTGTTTATTATTTTGTTAGTGATTTTGTAGCTCATTTATAAGTCATATTGTTTGAGTGTTTGTGTTAATTTTTTGATGCGGTGATTATAGGTAATTTTGTGTTGTTTGTTTCTGGTGTTTTATTGGTTTGTTTGTTTTTATATCTTTTACTAGTTTTTCTATTGTTTTCTTGTTGTATCCATTTCTTTGTGCTATTTGCATTATGATGTATTCATTTTCTCGTTCGTCATTATGATGTGGCACATTTAGCATTCTGCTTATTAAGTTTTCTGTTCTGATTAGTGTCAAGCCTAAAAGTTTGTTGGATTCTTTTTCTATTGTGAATTTTATGTTGTTGATTTTGTTTATTTGTTCAAGAATATTGTCTATGTTGGTTTTTTGATTGTCAGATGTGACTAATATATCATCGGCGTATCTTATTCAGTTGATGTTTGGGTCTGTTCCTTTAATCATGGTGCTGATTTTATCTTCTAACTTTTGTATGTATATTTCTGTCATAATGCTTGTTAGTGCAGATCCCATTGGTCGTCCGTCTTCTTGGATGTCGTATTCTCCGTTGAATTCAAAGTAATTTGGTTTAAATATCATGTTTAATATTTCGTTGATTTGTTTTTTTTTGTCGTTATTTTGCATTTTATTTCCGATTATATTTGTGGTTTCGTTAATCGGTTAATTTGTGTACATATTTGCTATGTCGAATAAGGCGAGTTTTGTGTTTTTGTTTATGCTTATGTTTTCTAATTTGTGCACTAATTCTATGGAGTTTTTATGCAAACTTTTTTTTCTAGTTTTATTTCTTTTGCTATTTTGTATGAAGCCGCATCTTTGAAGCTAAAGAGTGGTCTTATTGAGTGGCCCGTGTTGTGTATTTTTATTATTCCTCTCATTGGTGGTGCTTTTGGGTTGTTTCCATAATAAAGTGTTGTTTTTTGGTTGAATATTGTCATGTCTTTTTTTGTGATGTCTATTATATGATTTTGGAATTTTTCGTTGGGTTTTCGTTTAGTTTCTTGCATTTGTTTGTTTAGATGAATGTGTTTGTTTTTTCTATATAGTCTTGTGTTTTAATAGCTATTAGTGCGTCGCTTTTATCTGTTTTTGATATTATGTTGTTATATGTGACTTTATTGCTTATTTGTTTAATCATTTTTTCATGTGTATGGTTTTTTGATGTAGTGTTGTCAATAATTCTGTGTATACAGGGTAATTTTTTACTAGTTGCTATTGGACGTTTTGGAGAAACTAGACTGATTTGGATTCTGAAAATTTGTAGTATGATGTTTTCCAATAAGCCCAATGCATCTAGAATATTTAGAACATTCTGCGACTTCCGGTTATACCGTAAGTGGACACTAACTCGCTTTACCCTATATATTATTACAGGTTCGGATACAGCTGATCTTGACGATTCTCCCAATATACAGTGTTACTACTTTATAATAATGAGTGCTTCACGAGATATGGCCATTTTTATTACAGAAATATGTCCCTTTCAACGCCTTGTATCTTATTAATTGATGCAATGTGGGAGTTCTTTGTTACGTATATATATATATATATATATATATATATATATATATATATATATATATATATATATATATATATATATATATATATATATATATATATATATATATATATATATATATATTTGTTATTGTTTATTTTAACTTAGCATACACAATCTTCTGATAAATTGATTGGTGTTTACAAGATGATTAAAAACGCATATATGCGGATATATCATTTTTTCAAATGGATCACCCTGTATATTATAATGCTATTGGCAAGATCTTTTACTACTCTTCGAATTTCGTTTATCATTCTCTATACCCAAACCGTGCGGTTTTTGAGCTATTCAGCTTTAAAATATGCGATATGGGTATGTATTTTAATTGCTGTAGAGTGGCATGGAAAATATCAAACTTGAACAGTAACCAACTTCTCAGTTTGACAATTATGTTTTGAGTGAAGTAATTGAACTTAGTGAACTTCTCTGCACAAAAATTTAGTTTGATCTCAAAAAGAAATGTCAAGATCTGGATACTCAAATCAGGATTTTAATAATATGCTACTAATTCATAGAGAATGCCGACGGATGTCAGCAAGAACATGTGGTGTATTTGCAGAACAATAACCAGATTTACCCCTACCTTCCCACAAAACTATTGATGCCGTTATGAAAAACTTACAACATGGATCATTTACAGAAAAAAAAAGTCAAAACAAAACGTGAAGTTGATAATGAAGAGAATGAGGTGAAAGTTTTAGCGTTTCTGACTGTATATCATAATTCCTCTATAAGAGAATGAATGCATCACTTGCGACTGTCATTTTCAACGATTCAAAGAATTTGAAAAAACATAAAGGGTGACCTTACTGCTGTAGCACAGTACATGCCCTGGTAATCACTGATTTGGAAAAAAGAGTCAACTATTGTGAATGGCTTATAATGCAGAAAGATGAGGATGGAAATTTTTTGAATAATGTCATTTGGGTTGATGAGGCGAAATTCACGAATAACGGAATGTTCAAAAGACACAATTGTCACTACTGGGATTCTCAAAATCCTCACGTAATTTGACGAGGAGGAATTCTAAATCGGTGGTCCTTCAATGTATTCTGTGCAATAAAAGGTAAGTAGACATAAATGTTTTATTTCAAATTTTTCCTAACAGACAAAGTAAGACTCAATAAGAAGGACTGCTTACTTTCTCTGAATTAGTAGCAGATTAATAAAATCCTAATTTGTGTATATCAGATTTTCTTTAGATCAAACTGAATTTTTGTGCAGAGAAGTAAAGTTCACTTAGTTGTATAACTCAACTCAAAACATAAAAATACATACCCATATTGCATATTTCGAAGCTGAATATCTCAAAAACCGTACGGTTTAGGTATAGGGAATGATTAACAAAATTCGAAGAGTGGTAAAAGGTCTCGCCAGTGGCATTATAATATCCAGGGGGATCGATTAAAAAAATATATCCGCGCATATGCGTTTTTGTTTAAAAATATACAATAATCTTCCGAAAATAAACTTAAAATGTGCTCAAATAACTGGTTTACTGGCCAACGAACCTTAGGTTAATAATAAATTAAGCTATCAAAAGAAACATTTTATGAAAAATCACTACCATAACGCACTTGCTGAGTCCAGAATTTATTTTTTACAAATATGCATTATATTTCGATTGAAAATGCAAAAATTGCAATAATATAAGGCGTGTTTGATTAGGAAAGAAAATTACATGGCCAGTCACCTGTGATGTAAAAATAACTTTATAAGATGCAGCTCCAGTCGTCGTATAATTAACATATACATTTTTTTCTTCTATATTGTATAATACTGGATATATTGAGCTTTACCCTAGAAATGCGTCACCCTGTATATATGCAAACAGATAAAAACTGAAACTAACCCGGATATGGGTTCTATGGGGCCTAGTTCGCGCTCATTTGAAGAAATCTTTTCAAAATTCAAAAGTGACTAAAATTGTATCAAACTTTTTGAGTAAAATTGTGATGGCCAAAAATAAATATGAATGTAAGAAGAAGAGCATGTCCACATTTGTATTACAAATGTCAGAAAACAAAATACTTATTTACATGTTACTTTGAAAGAACATCTGACATTTATCAAAATAATTTGTCAGCTGAATATGACATGTACTGTTGCCGTGGACTATTATGCACTATTGTATTATGCCTCATAAGAATCTTGTTTTTTTTTTGGAGTGCAAAAGTTTATTTTACTGTTTAAACGTTTTTCGATCACTTAACCTGAAATGGTTTTCGTCTCATTTAACGTTGTTTTATTATAGCGTCGCAGTATGTTTTAGAATCTAGAAATTATTCTATTTTGTGTGAATTTTTCGTTGCATATCTAGAACAAGTTTTATTTTCCTTCAATTATAAATGACAATCTTAAGTTAATTCCTATATTTTCTGTGCAGAATGTGTTGAACGGATGCAAAACGGGAGAAGGAAATTTCATTTAAAGTTAAAATGACGAAGAGAACGTTATTTGGGGCACGAGCGTTGTTTCTATTTTTTAAATATTACTAACATTTATAGGTAAACTAGCAGATTAGCGTATTTATCGTTTTTTGAAAAAAAAAATCCCGAAACATGCTTGGAGGAACTCATGAATGCATTAACCATCGGACCAATACTGTAATCTCAACTCCACAATACAGTCAAGAGACTTAAACTCACCTTACAGACGTCCATAGAAAGGAGAAGCTACTTACTAACACCGTTTCTCCATAAACACTTTTACTTTCCCCAATTGAAAAAAAAACGCTAAATAATGACGTTATCTGATTCGTTATAAGAGTTAAATACATCACTGAAACTGCTACCAAAGCATCACATAAAGGGTCTGTTTTAAATTAATTTTCTGCAAAGAATTTACTAAAATAAAGAACAATGAAGATTGTAGCTGAAACTTAAGGCTTTTTAACTTCTTACGGCATTCATGCTGGATAGCCATTCATGTAGATTCTCTATGTAGAACATGTCAATTTTGTCGCGACTTTTTTGACGTTTTAAGAAGAAAAACTTAAAAGCTTATAACTTTTTTTATTTTAACGCAGAGATTTATAATTTGGTGCATGGTTTTCTTTTTATGATATAAACCCTCGTACCCAATATGGTTCCCCTAACTTTGTTATTTCCGGAGATATAAACATTTTCCCAAAGAAAACTCAACAGTTTCCGGGAAACACTAGTCCGATTTTCATGGCTAACGAACTTATTCAAGCCATTTGCGAAAGGAAGGTACCCACCAAGTTTTATCTAAATCGGTCCATTATTTTTTAAAGTTATCTGTGTGACTCATAAATATATAAACATTATATATATATATATATATATATATATATATATATATATATATATATATATATATATATATATATATATATATATATATATATATATATATATATCTGAAACTGACCTCGGATTTAGGTTCCAGGGGTCTTAAATAGCGCTCATTTTAAGAATTCTTTTGAAAGAAAATTCACTAATAGAGTCATCGACGATCAACGTCAACGATTCAGTTGTGCACATAACTTTAGCGAGGAACTGCGTACCTATTTAAATAATATAAAAGTCTGAGTTTCCTGTTAATATCATAAACTTCGGTGCCAAATTTGTTTACCATAGCTTGTTTATTTGTCGAGTTAATTTTTTTCTGAAAGACTACACAAAATTTTTCCGGAAAACCTGGTTCGGTCTTCCTGGCTAAGGAACTTATCGAAGCCACTTACAAAAGGACAGTACACGCCAAATTTGATCAAAATTAGCCTACTATATATATATATATATATATATATATATATATATATATATATATATATATATATATATATATATATATATATATATCATATCCATAACTCAAAAAATAATAAACCGATTTTAATGAAATTCGGTGAATACCTTCGGAAATTTTTCTTATCTCCGAAAATAACAAAATAAGGGTAGGCGTGTTTGTATTATAAAAAGTAAACCATGTGTCAAAATTTAGGTCTGTAAGTTGAAAGGCGAAAAATTGTAGGCAGTAAAAAAAATTGGGGTTTCCTCAAAACCTCAAAGTCGCGATTTGAAACGTCAAGATTTGCAACATTTGGGCAAAGAACCTAAAACGATTACGGTTTATCTAAAGAAAATGTCGCAAAAATAGTATTCTTCAAACTCTTAACAGGTTTTTCTAATAAGGTATCGCGCACATATATACCAACAGTAAAAAAATAATCTAGAGATTGTTTAGGTGTCAACTGTCATGCGATCAAATGACGGCTTCTGATTGGACAAACAAAGAGGCTAGCGGGGTGGAGTGGGTATACTAAAAAGTTGAGGGAGTTGGCTCAAAAGTCGCCCTGGCTACTCACGCTGAATACAGATAGCATGTGTGGCAACTTTTTAGACTTGCCTCGCCAAAACAAATGTGATTATACAATGTGTCCCAAACTGGATGGGAATGTATTTCTATCTCCGTTATTATTAGAGATAGGAAGACAGTTAGATTAACAATGTTTTGTAGAATTTCATGCTTGTTCCAAATATGACTTGTATTTTGCCCTGCCTTTTTTCGTTTTCGAGTTATTTTGAAAAAGCCAAAATTTGTCGATTACTTTTTTCTTCAATATCTAAGTAAGCGTTGATATGACATGTCTAAGACTTACACATTATCACGCCACTTTTTATAGAGTAATCTTTTTGTGCTATTCTCAACGTTGGGTTGCCATTTGTGCTTGAGCCACAGATATCAACGTTTGTTTTTATTATGGCAGCCATATTGGATTTTTTGCTCATGTGATAGCCTGTGGAAAGAGCTTTGACACATCTTGTAATTGCACTGAAAATTTTGAGAAAACAGTTTTGAAGAGAGTAGGCTATGGAATCTAATACCAGAAAACAAATTACAAAAAAAGTGTTCATAAAGCAGTACGCCATAGAGTCTAACAATAAACCTCTACTTTTAACATAATTTTCGGTAATGATTCACGATAAAAAATTAGGAACTTTGAGCACACCAATGAATCGGCCCATTGTTACAATTAATATTTTACATTACAATATTATCCTAAAAAAATTGTTATAATTTAATTAAATAGGTAAACCTAGTAAATAACTAAATTTACTAACAGAACTGAATAAAAAGCAGACTAATGATTTACGAGGACGCCTTTGAAAATTGTTTGATTTTTAAACGTACGTCAACTGAAAAACAACATAAGAAAGGTTGCTATGGATATAACACTATCGCGACAATTAAGAATACTGTCATTCTTAATTATCTAAACAACTTGAGGTCTATTTAACACGTTGCTTAAAATGTTGTACTAAATAGTTTGTTCCCTGTTTATTTTAAATATTATTCAACAATATGTTCAGTAATGAAGAATATTTTGACATGTTGGAATGTTATGTTTGTTCTAACCGCTGCAAATTCATATGAAAACAACTACCCAGAAAGACGACAATCAAACACCAAAATATTTCGCAGGATAATGACCAATCTATTGAATGACGGTAGCTTCCACGCAAACAAACTACCAATGCCTAGAAATGAAGAAAGAGATAATGCTATCTTACAGGTTTGAAACGAGAACCCTCCGCAATCTGTTAGGTTTTATGGTGAACAAACTGACGTTCAAAAAAGTACGGTACACTGTGTAATCATACAAACCTACAATCGTACAAGGCTTAAATGCTGACGATTACCCTAAGCGACTTCAATTCTGTAGATGGTATCAAGGACAATGTGAGCAAGATGAAAATTTTCATTTGAAAATAATATGGACTGAAGAATCCAGATATATAAATTGTGGTGTGTATAATCGCCATAATAAGCATTATTGGGCAAATGAAAATCCCCATCTAAAGGAAGAAAGACGATTGCAAGACAGATTTGTTATTAGTGTTTGGTGAGGCTTATTAGGTAAAACACTGTTGATTTATTAGTAGATTAGACAGTTAATTTTTAAAAATTTCTGCTAACTTCATTGTTGGTCCGTTCTTTTTTGAAAACAATTTAACTGGGCAAAGGTATCTTAATCTATTGAAAAATGGTATCTTATCAACAATTAGAAGAGTACATGATAATTTAGACGAGATTTGGTGCCAACAAGACGGTTGTCCAGCTCACAAATCTATCGTCAAATAATTTTTGTACCAATATTTTAATAATCGTTTCATTTGTAACAATGGGCCGGTTCATTGGTGTGCTCGAAGTGCTGATATAACACCCATGGATTTTTATTTTTGGGGTAGTCTGAAGAATGATGTGTATAAATTCGATCCACCACAAAATATCAACTAATTACGAAACAGAATCACGGAAGGTATAAATCATATTAACCAAAACACCCTCACCAGAATTTGCAGGCATGTTTCAAGAAGTTGTATAAAGTGCATCGTACAAAACGGTGGCCATATTGAACAATTTTCTATTTAGTGTATTTTTAAGTTTCTATTTTATTCTTTTTTGAGTTCCGTTTCTAATTGTGTGGTTTTGTGGAGTTTAACCGTCTATTTGTTATTGCCGGGTTTCATTATTAAACTGTTTCACATAATATAACCTAGCATTATTACCTAATTAAGTATTGTAAATTATACCACAGTACTTTTTTATCATGAATCATTACGGAAACTTATGTTAAAAGTAGAAGTCTATTGTTAGACTCCATGGCCTACTGCTTTTTGAACACTTTTTTTTGTCATTTGTTTTCTGGTATTGGATTTCATAGCCTACTACCCCCAAAACGGTTTTTCTCAAAATTGTCAGTGCAGTTACAAGATTTCTCAAGCATGTTGTACATCATTGGAAAGCTCTTTTCACAGGCTATCGCGTGAGCAAAAAATCCAATATGGCTGCCCTAATAAAAACAAACGTTGATACCTGTAGCTCAAAAACAAATGACAATCTAAAGTTAAGAATAGCACAAAAATATTACTCTGTAAAAAGTGTCCTGATAATATGCAAGTCTTAGACATGTCAGATCAACGCCTACTTATATATTGAAGAAAAAATAAATCGACAATTTTTTTTCCAAAATAACTCGAAAACAAAAAGAGGCTGGGCAAAATACAAGTCATAATTGGAAGGAGCCTGATATTCTACAAAACATTGCTAATTTAATCGCCTCCCTATCTCTAATATTAACGAAGTTAGCAATAAATTCCCATCTAGTTTGGGACACACTCTATAGTAACTTATATAATGTTACATAACTTGTCTCCACTACCGTACCCCAGGTGTGCCAGATGCACCTTGAATCTGGTTTCAATGGTTCTTTTAGTTTGCCCAACGTATTTCAGATTACAATATTTACAACTTATCTCATAGATACATGTCAGTGGCTTTATCCGTATCTTACGTATTACCTAAGACATTAAAAAAATTTATTTTTTTCGAAAAAGTTAGCTGCAAATCAGTTTTCTTAAAAATGCTCTCGAGACGCCTTGTGATACGTGGTCCAAATAGTAGACAAACAAGCTTTTTTATATTTTATTTTTTCTGACTGTGGATTCCGCTAACATTTTCTTTGCTTTGTGTCTATTAATTAATTTTTCCTCTAAGCAATTCGAATATGTCTTATATTTAGCCACGTTTTTAATGTACTCCAATTTTCTACTATATCCACTTTTATTTCAGGGAAATGTTATTAATCTATTTACAAAGGAATTTAAACTCGCCGTTTTTTGTGTAAACGTATGCTGCAAGTTGTTTGGAACGTAACCTAAAGTTGTAGTCTCCTTCCTGTGGACATAGAATTCAAGAGAGTGAGTATTTTTAATAACTAGTACATCTTAAAAAGGAAATTTACCTTTAACTTCCAATTTGTGGGTGACTTTAATTGAATTAAATTGACAGTTGAGTCTATTAATAAAGTTCCCTACTTTGCATATATTTGTGTTAAACAAAAACTTGATTTGCAAATATATTCGGTGTTTCGCCGTTGCCTTCTAAAGGCATTCAACAGCACGTTTTGTTTTTAATCATTATATGAGCAATAAAACCGACGCACAACGAATCACCCTGTAAAAGGAGCTGTCTGCCTCTTGGGGCCGCCCTAATTTACGCACAATTAATACTGATATGTAGTTTATCCGAAGGACGTCTTCCCAATAAAGCCTGCGCTAATGACTTTAGAAAGTTGATGAGGAGTCGATCGAGCTTCATGAAAATTCACATGGCAGCTGGTGTTCTTCTTATATTCGCCAAATAATGAATTAATTAAGTAGAGCTTAGAAGCTTTCGATTCATAATTAAATGGAACTCTTCCATCTAGCAGTGCGGCACTCTTTAAGTTTAAATTAAAATACAAGTACAGCGCAACCCTATAATTCAGACACTTAAATAAGCTAAGTGACGGTTAAATACGGCAAGTAAAATAAGCGAGATGAATAACGATGTCTTTAATGCAGCGACTTTTACTCGTATTCTGATAATTCCGGGGACGATAATTACACTTTTGGATATAAGAGCGTATCGCGTTTTATTATATAATTACTTGGATGGTAATAGTCGTTTATTTACATTATACCTATAATAGTACAATTTCTACCAAGTATAGTGTTGTGTTGTACTTGTGTTTGTAAACCATGCAATTTATTAGTATTCTAGTATTCATCCAACTATTAATAAATAAATAAACAAATAAAAAAATCCTAACGCGCTGGAAGAGAATGTACCGCTCATCTTTATTAATTGACATAATAGAGTAAGATTGCTTGATGACGTTACAATGGGGCAGCATTAAATTAAAGCGAATGGCTTAAAAATCTCACATCAACTTCTTTTTAATTCAGAGAATAAACGTTATTATTACTGAATTCTCATTAAGAAAATTCACTAATAGAGAAGTATCGATGGTAAGATTTTCGGGTCATGTCTCCAAGTTAGCGCGAATTAGGGCCCCTAGAAGCCATATATATATATATATATATATATATATATATATATATATATATATATATATATATATATATATATATATATATATATATATATATATATATATATATATATGTATATGTATATATAATTATAGTTGTTTTTATCCCTACGTTTTTTTTTTGATGTCATTCGATTAAACTTTTCTCTTTGTGTGGGAATTTTAATGATAGCAATGTTAGAATTTTTATGATATGTACGATAATTATATATATATTTATTATATTTACCTGTTATATTCAGTTGCCCTTGGAATGCTTATTTTCTTTTAGTTAATTTTGCATGAGACTCTTTATAAAAATGTACAAATATATTGTTTTTTTGTTTTAATCTTTTTATATTAACAAATTATTAATAAATCTCAGAGCTTGGGTTCATGAGTCGAAAAATGCACCACTTTGTTAATAAAATTTGTGTGAGCTTCATTACGAGATTCAGTTTTTTTTTTTAATAATTAAATGGATTTCAAATTCAAATGAATAATTTATTAACAAACAATTTAAATAACAAACAAAATAGAACAGTTTTTTTTTTAACTAGGAAAAGAAATATTGCTTAACTATAAAAACTCTTATTAATATTACAAATTCTTAATAATTAAACTTCCCTTGAAAGGGTACTCACGATTTTTATGCAGGTACAGCCTTTTTTATTTATTTATTAAATTATTATTATTATTTTTGTTAATAGCTATGGAGCTACACAACATAAGTTCCATTCACCAACCTTTAAATGTCACTTGAAGTATTTGCCTCCATGTGGTTTAATGGTTATTCTGTCCACTATACATTTGGGTTATGTGTATAGTTTCTGGGTCTAGTTTCGTTTTTTTAAAGATTCTTCTTTCAATCGGATGAAGATAAAAAAAGAATCCCCTTGCCTAGTCTAATGACACTTGACAGTTTGGTTTTTTATTTAATGTTTACTTATAAAATTCCAACAAAAATTCTTTTTATTTACCATATATTCTCCAGTTTCCATTACTTGATTGAATAATATTTGTTCCAATATAATTATTTATAATAATAAGATCGCAGAAATAAACAGGTAAGTTGAAACTTGTCAACCTTATTTAATTATTTTCCTTTAAAAAATATAACCTAAAATTGTTGAGAATAAATGCTGGAAATCAATTAAAATTCTGATGTGCTCTCTTTGGCTACTTAAATTCAACTGCCTCGATTAAATAATTCGACATTTCTTTTATATAAAAACAGAAAAAAATTGAATTAGCGTCCTGACGCCATGTTACTTTTTAGACCTACTTATTTAGGATTTTTTTAAATATTACAGCTAGCCAAACATGCTTTACTTTAAAAGAAAGCTTGTTTAAAATTGCGTATTTTGATACCCCATACATGTGGTTTCATTATACCGTATGTTCTAAATTTGTATGGCAAACTTGACATTTCTCAAATTTGACAATTGTCATAAATATGAAAATTACTGACCGCTAAACTTTATAATACACAAATTATATAATGAAAAATTTATTCTAGACAATTTCCTGATTACACACAGCTATTTTACATGTGATTTGGTTCAGTGATAATCTTATAATCTATACATGAAATTTGGTTGACATTTCAATTTCCAATCTAAAATTGTTTATAATAATCTACTTACCTACAATTATAAATATATACAGTAATCAAAAATACAGTTTAATACACTATTAAACAATAAACAACAACAAACAATATCTAATATTATACATAAGCTGTCCTCTTGTAACATGATGTTCGACAATTGTTAAAAGTTGCAATTTTCTTTCATTTTCCCTTATATTTGTTGCTACTATGTTACTCTCGAGATTCATAATGATATAATCAACCAAATGCTTTCAAATTATTAAATCTGTTTTGATTTTACAGGTTTTATCAAAATTTTGTGGAAATTCCGAAATGCCATATTATGTAAATTTTGAAATGACATGCACTATCAATTTGCAAATTATATGGACGTGACACTGATATGGTCCACAATATATATAGTTACTATTTATGGTCTCTGTCAATTTTGATCATGAAAATTGCTGTGGAAAGGAGTTTTCCTTATTACCTTATAATTGTACTGGATCGCACCTCAAAATAACAGGTAATCTATAATATGTCAATAATTTCTGATTGCTATACCTTCATATCATTCTAATCATGTTGTGTTCGTATTTTTCCACACATTTTATCCTATTTGCTTCCTAAATTAATTGACTTTTATTGTTATAGTACCAAAGTTTATCACTCTGATGGTTTGTTTGCTGCGTTTAACGCACCTATCAAGATGGAGGCGTGATTCGGCCACGGAATGCTGATCTTTTATTTTAATTAGCTTCAGTGATCTCGTCTACTGCTTTATTAAATATAATATTTTAATTTTGAATGTATAGTCTTTGAAAAATAAACGTTTTTTATGTAAGTTGTACGCTTTGATTTCAAATACAAATTTTATATGATATTTTTGATATTATCATGCATTAAGGTGTTTATTTTTATTTATTTTGATTTGAATACTTAGCCTCTTGTATGCTTATCGACTTTTCTTTTTAAATTCCCCTTTTTTAACCCGTCTCTGGCAAGACATATTGTAATAAGAATAACGTAAATTTCCCAAGATTTTCTCTTTCCATTTTTCTAAATTTAGATGCATTTCTGGTACATTAAAATTACCATAGCAATATATATATATATATATATATATATATATATATATATATATATATATATATATATATATATATATATATATATATATATATATATATATATATATATATATATATATATATATATTTCATATATAGGTGTGTGTGTGTGATTATGTGTATCCAACCGATAACTCAAAAAAAAATTCAAACGGGTTTTAGTGAATTTTCTTAAAAAAATTCACTAATGAGGAGATCTCGACTTTTGAATTTAAAAAAAATTTCTTCAAATGAGCGCTAATTAGGCCCTCCAGAACACATATCCGGGGTCAGTTTGAATTTTTATATGTTTATATATATATATATATATATATATATATATATATATATATATATATATATATATATATATATATATATATATATATATATATATATATATATATATATATATATATATATATATTTATATATATATATATGTATCACACCGATAACTCAAAAAATAACGGGCCGATTTTGATTAAATTTGGTGAATAAATTCCTTTTGGAAATGGCTTGGATAAGTTCGTTAGCCAGGAAAATCTGCCCAGGTTTTCCCGGAAAATTTTGTGTTTTCTTTAGAAAAAAATTTATATCTCCCGAATTAACAAAGTAAGGGCAACCAAATTTGGTACGCGGGTTTATGTCCTTATATGTAAGTTACCTACCAAAATTTAGCTCTGTATGTCAAAAGACAAAAAAGTTATAGGGATTTAAAGAAAAATAAATTGGGGTTTTCGTCAAAACGTCAAAGTTGCGACTTAAAACGTCAAAATCGGCAACATTTTGGCAAATAACTTGAAACTAATAGGGGCTATGGAAATCAAATGTCTCAAGAAGGATGTTTTACAAACACTGAAGTCTTAGTTTCAACCGTCATTGTCCTTCATTTTACTAAAATGTTTCCAGAAAATTCATTTGAAATAGACGCTTTCCCTGATGCTTGGCAGTAGCCTTAGCTATAGAGTTTATCGTTTAATGGTATATAATTTTTGTCGAATTTTCGTAAAAAATCAATAAAGCTCAATATATCCGTTATTATACAAGATTTGAAAAAAAATTGTATATATTAATTATAGGGTGTCTTGAGCTACATCTTAAAAAAATATTTCTACAATCACAGGATGGCCCATAAGTCATTGGTGATACAAATTTTCTTTTTTTTTTTAATCAAACACGCCTTATGTTATTGCATTTTCCATCGAAATATAATGCATGTTTGTAAGAAAAGAAATTCTGGATGCAGCAAGTGCGTTATGGTAGCGAACTTTGATCAAATGCTTCATATTTGAATAGCCCAATTTGCTATTAACCTATAAGGTTGACCAAGAAACGAGTTTTTCGGGAACACTTTAAGTCTACTTTTGGAAATCTTGGTACATTTTCACACAATAAAGTTATTTTTATGAAACATGGCACATTGCTTTTACTATATAGGTTATACTGGTAACCAAAATTGATGCCTGCTTTCTTAAAAAGAAAACACACATATTTGCAATAAAAACATTTTTATGAAAATTCACTACCATAACGCACTTGCTGCGTCCAGAGTTTTTTCAATATTAACAATAACAAAATGTCTGCTGAAAATTATAATTTCAGACTCAAAGGTGACAAAATTATTCAGGCGTTCTAAACAAAAATGAGATCTTGTTGAAAACGTATGAAATCTGTGCACTATTGTTTCTCCAAGTGTCAAAATAAAAAAAAAAGGAATCTGAATAATGAAGAGCAAAAACTATTCTCTCATTAACCTAAAATAAAAATAAATTGATATGATTTATGACGCTACATAAACCGCGCTATTTTGCTATAAGGATGAAAATAACATAATAAACCAATAGCAATTTAATTTCTGACCACGTGACCAAGAACTGTATCGTTGGTCATTGCAGAATGCCAAATATATAGATAAATCTCCCTAGACTAAATTCACAGAAAATATTATAATTGTAAAAGTTTTTTTCGACTTATATGGTTTTTATTTAGTTATTGTTTAGATCACAACTTAAAATCAGGCTTAAACTCTATAGCTGCCGCTTTTACCATATAGCTTTTTAAATAACAAATCAATTCTAGAAATAAATATTACCGTTCATTTTCCTGACGAGGAAAAGTTCCCAAGTTTGGGCAATAAAATGTTGAAACTGACAACTCTGGCTGTTTTTATTTATTATGCAGATTTTCTAGCTAGACAACATTTAAAGAAAACAACTACGACATCCGTTATGTCAACCTCTCCCAAGCACATTACACAACGCCCTAATAAACTTTTAGGAGCGCGTCGTAGCTTTTGAATTTCTTTAACTAAGGATAGCTTAAATTTTGAAGTACCTCGGTGGTTCAGGGGTAAGAACGTGTGCCTCTGAACCGAAGGGTACTGGGTTAGATTCCAGGTTACTCCTTTCACGTTTTCAGTAAAAACTGTAACGTTCACATCAACCGAGGTTCTGGGATTGTATTTGAGCAAGTTGAATGTCTACACGTTCCTCCCTTCGAAGGAGGCGTAAAGCCGTCGGTCCCGTGTCCATGTCATGTTGGGTACGTTAAAGATCTCTACCCCCTTACAGAAATACAGGGGTTCTGCAAAGATTCCAGGATAGTGAGGTGAAACTGCTCCCTGGCGTCGGTGATTAACCGTAGTCGCGGAAATAGGCCGACGTTAAAGAAACAAACAAAAAACACACACACACACTTAAATTTTGTTGAGAGAGACGCCTCAAAATTATTATATGAGAAGATCTTTGAATGCTTTATATAAGTGACTTCTACTCACTTTAATCATTTAAAAAATATAGCCTTTTCAAAAAAAAATTCCCGATTTTCCACCGGAAAAACTTGACCGTAAAGGCTCATTAACGAACTCGACTTCTGTTTTCGCCCAAGCAAGATTCTACCAAGTTTGATTGTTTGATTGCTTTTGACAAAATTCTTTAGATGAGCATGAATTTGGGTCCCAAGAACCCAAAACCATGGTCCGTTAAGATTTTTATCTGTTTATATATATATATATATATATATATATATATATATATATATATGTATATATATATATATATATATATATAACAATTTCATTTAGTTCCTGTTTAAAATTTAAAAATGTTGTATTTAATAAGGAATGGTTAGAACAGATTTTTATCCGAAGAGGATATTGATATGGTTGGGAGCTGTTATGAATGTAGGCAATGATTGAAACATTAGATGGGAGAAAAGGGTAATTAAATTTTCGTACGTCAAAATCTGAAGTTAATAACTTTTGGAAAGCATACGTCAAACACATTTGGGCCAAAACGATTTAAATTATGTCAAATAATATATGTACAAGTCTCTGACTTATTTATATGGACATGATGTATTATTATATACCAATAAAGCATTAATAATTAAAGCATTAATATATATATATATATATATATATATATATATATATATATATATATATATATATATATATATATATATATATATATATATATATATATATATATATATATATATATATATATATATATATATATAAGAAGATATATACAAGAACCCAAATTCACGCTCATCTAAAGAAATTTTGTCAAAGGGTTTTCATCGGTCCTCTCTATTAGCGAATTTTTCAATTCGCTTAAAACAAAAATAATTTTTAGACGTAAAATCTTTTAAAGCGTGTAAGCGATTAAAACGAAAATTAAAAACTTAAAAGTACATAAATAAGCGTGTTTGTCTTCAGGTCCTTTAATCAAAGAAAAGGTTATTCGAAATTAAAAATAAATAGTCTTCGACATCACTTCGAATGTCGTAATAAAATATCTACAATGTTGGACAGGCATATGACATTACCTGTGTGCGTGTATGCTGGTCTGCTGTTCAAATAAATTGTCAATAAAAGCTAACAATGTCCGTTATACCTAATTATTATTGGAAGGTGAAGCTGTTTCTAACCGGGATTGTCAGATCTTCAGAAATTTCATTTAGTTAAACCTTGCATGTATATAAACAGTTCAAATGTTCATAACTTTTGATAATGAATATTTTTTTAATAAAAGTTAATTTTATCAGTAATTCGTAACTCTATTTAATACATGCATATTTCGAATTACCAATTTCTCATGACTTTTTGTAAATCACTAGAATTGTAACTCATTCTATCTGACAACGCGGTAGACCATGATCGTGGGAGTTGCAGCACTGCTCGCTGCTCTGATCAGAATTTGACGCGGCTAAGAGTTGTAATTCATAGCAACTTTATAAAGTGAAATTTATTTAATTTATGTTACAATAGCACAGTTATTAATATAATATAAATTAAATGTAAATTGTAAAATATTAATGTGAGTAATCTAAACTGTTAAAGCTGGATAGAAATAACTACCTAATTAAAAAGATAATTGTTACCTATATTCTTAAACTTAACTATACTGATTTCATCAGTGTCCTTGATTTGGAAATGTTTCAGACGCCGAGTGGAGAAAACATGCACACAGGTGCATAAATCCAAGCTTCGCACAATTGCTGGTCGGTGCCTTGTCATATGTGGTATACCGGGTGGTGTGACAATAACTCCTCTGAGGCCAGATAGAAAATTTAGGGGAGTCTAAACTTTCAAGGTGATTCTCCAAGGGGATTCCTTCCAAGGAACTTCTTTTCTGCTGTTTTGATACTAGTGAATAATTCTCGGCTTCAGTGGTTTCGTATTTTCCATTTCCTGATATTGCTACCAGGACCATATTGTATATAAGAGGATTGTCCAGTTGCTAATAGACATAATTATGCTGAGAGGCTGAACTTCTTTCAGTAATGAACTTGGATGCTGTAGTTTCAATCGAAAGGTCCATTATCCATTTGATCCACTTATATTCTGGTCTTCATTTGTCGAATATTGAGAAGGTGGTGTTTTAAACTTCATATTTACATGTAAGTTTGACCAACTGAACTGCACTGGGTGCTGATCTGATTCTTCGTTTTGCTTTCGCAGAGGTAATCTTGCGAACAACTACTTTGCATCTTATTTGTTGTAAGTTGTAGCTTTTCATTGTTAATGGTTGGGTGCGAGAATTTGGCGTGAGGGATAATATTTAATAATTTTGACTAGGACCTTGTTTTACGGGAAATGCACAGTGCACAAGGGTGATAATAAATGTAAGGATAGATTCGACTAATGAAATTTCGAAGACAATTACTAATGTATAATTTTTATAATAACATTTTGTTATGGATACCTCCTCGTATAAAGCTACACTATTTGTATCAAGTTTGTAAGGAAGATTAGTCACAAAGTTCCCTATTCTTAATTCTACTAATAAGTCTAATACGGATGAATGCATGGTTTTTAATTTGACAAAGTTATTTCATTAACTTACGTCCTGAAAAGACTCATTTTTTCTATGGTTGGCTGTATTAATATGATTTGACTATCAACTAGTGTTTGGGTATGGAGGGTGTATCTGGAAACATTAGGCCGTTTTAAATTTCGTAAATGGCGTTTAGACAATTTTTTATTTTTCCTCAGTGTCATTACGTTTTTGTCAAATATGTTAACTACTTCGTAGGGCCTTGAAATTTAGGGTTGTTTTTATTACGCTTATCTACTTTAGTGTACATTTAAGTTTGATCTTAAAATAATTTGCTTTGCTATTGACGTTAGAAATTGATCTAACCTTATTTTTCTGTATTAACTCTTTAACCTTTTCATATAGTATTTGTAATTTATTTAGTGTACATTTAAATTGTCTTGTAAAGCTTTTGGAGATCATTGATGTCAAAAATATCCTTATTAGATGTGTGACCAAATGTAATTTCTAGAGGGGTGTGGTTAGTGGATGAATGTACACTAGAATTATATGCGAAAAGTGCGTAATTCATTAGATATTTTATGAGTTCCTTAGAGTAAGATTGCCGTAATATGCTAACGTGTTCAATTAATGTTGATTCTAGTCTTCCAATAAGAATTTGGGTTTTTAGGTATGGTAAAATGAATTTTAATTTTGTGAAGATATAGTAGGTTTTGTATGATTTCCGCTCGGACCTCGGTTCCGCTATCCATAGCGATGTGCTCAGGAGTGCCATAGTAAGTAAAATACTGTATAAATGCATTGACAGTCTCTACTGGGTTTTTACTTCTAATAGGTATCGCTTGTCCTAATTTTGAAAAAGTGTCAATGATTGTTAAAAATGTTTGATTTTCTGATATAAAAGTATCAGGATGTATTATTTGGAAGGGTTTTCTAGGATTGTCAGTTAGCATCAATAGTATAACAGATGGATTCCTATCGAATTTAGCTGGCTTGCTAATTTCACATTCCTTAATATAGGCTGTTATTTTTTCTCGCATTTTTTTAAGTAACACTTGTTATAAATTTGTTTTATAGTTTCTATTATACCTCTATGGTTAGTTTTGCCTTCGTGATCATTTTTAATTACTTCATTAGTATCGTCAACGTTTGCTAAAAGCAGTCCCTGTTTTGGACGGCTCATAATAATTGATGCATTATTGTTAAATATCTCAACATATACAGAACAAAAATCTTGGTATATTTTTTTGTTTCGAAATTAAAATAGTATCGTTTGCCTGTAGTAGTGTATTCTTTTAGAACATTTTTTATTTCTTGTCGATTGTCATTTCTTGGAATCTGTACTAAATATTTATTTTCATTGTTGACTTTTACATGTTTAACTGGTCTTGGATTATTATGTACATCAGATATATAGTACAGATTTAGTTGCTTTGCTACCGGATCATCTGATATTTGAATACCGAATCTTGACTCTACATTAATCTATGAATGGTCGCTTGGCAATTATTGGTTTTTGCAAGACATTAAAAATGCATCAGTATGTTTAAAAAAGTGACTTGAATAAGTCAATGTAAAAGAATTTACATCACCAGGGGAAACCCTGGTGATAAAATTTTAGTAAGAACAGAAACTGACATTGAAGCAGTAAATTTTGTATAAAAAGTTACTTAATTAATGAACATAAGAACTAAAAATTGCAATTTTTCTTTAGTATCTGTTAAAATTTTTTTATGACTTATTCAATAAAGCACTTCCCAAGCAACATTTAAAGTCAAATTGACGTAAAATCGCCCTACCAATAGGTCGGCGACCAAATCACCACAGGTCATTTTCAAGTAAAATTTAAGTGTATATTACCAAGGTGGGGAATAAAGTCAAAGTAATATGGAAGTCGATAATAGGTCCAGCAAGGCGTTTCGACCAAGGCGTTTTAGTTATATTTGGGGCATTTTCATTCAACATTGGGCCAATGGACGTAATATATTGGTAAATCTGTGCTACGCTTTACTTGAATCTGACATCTAGGCGCCGAGTGCCGTGACGTTCTTAACAACGAACTACGCATGTGCCATTATTAGGTTCTGCAGGATCTGTGGTTATGTATGTATAAACAAACAGTATAGTAGTAGAGATATTGTTCATCTTTGTCAAAAAATGACATCTTGAATGATCAAAGAACTTACCTCAAATATTTGCAACAATGATAAAGGTGGTTCGCACTGTATAAAGACAAAACCCATTGCGGTTATGTTTTTTTCTGTTAACATGATGATAATTCTATAAAATTCGAGCGCCCGTATAAAAGATAAAATTAGTGAAAATAAAAAATTATTCAAAATTCTTGAAATTCTGATTTTGGAGGATTGGTGATGTAAACAACACAAAACTATCTTGTCGTCATGGTATACAATCATTATTTAATGTTTTTATCGAACTAAAATTTGATTACACTATATTTAACAAAAAAATATTTTTCATTTTCCAATACAATTAAGATGGATACCGCAAAATTAATTTAATATGGCTGCCCTTCTAAGATTATTGACCTGAAAGTTAATTTTGCCCTATTTTTTTACCTATAAGTCACAATTCCCAATGACAGGGCAAACTAACCAAACTTAGAAGGCATTTTGTCCTATTATGGGAATTTCAACTATATGGTAAACGAATTTTGTTTGAATTTATTAGAAATAAAACATTTTCGTGTATAGAAATATATATTACTTATATCCGTGCACAGCCGAGAGACATATAGGAATGATTATACAGTGCTTTTGGTCTTTGATTCCATAATATATAGACATTAATAGAAAATAGAAACAAAATAAAATAAGTAAATAAACATAAACATGACAGCTGACCGTGTTGCCACTGCTTCACTCCATTTGGCATGAAAATTGATGTATTATATTGAAGAGGGAAACGTGCTGATTTGATGTAAGCCACTTTGAATGATCAGCATCTATCACTATTTTTCTGTGAGCATTCTTTACTACTCTATAATAGTTTGTAGTATGTCTGTAAACTTTTATTGGTTTCAAACACTATATTTGTTACTGGTGCACGCACATTAACAACAAGAATAAACTTTTATTGATGAAGTTTATCAACTGACACACCTTTAAGATTCACAAATGTATTTCACTGCTGTACACTTTGAACTTAGAGGACAATTTTTATTTCAAGTCAGATTTTATGGGTATTTTCAACTTGAAGGTAGGCAATTTGACTTGGAAGACTATTTCTGCAGTAATTATGACTTTATAGCCGATCAGAAAGCCATTTTAGGTTAGTTCAGTGCCTAAAATATTTCCTGTGCTGTATTGCAATGAAATTGGTAATATATATGTAAGCTGGACTTCATAAGAAGACCCCCAATTTACTATACCACAGAGACATATTGCAGGTTAATATTAGGTAATAAATTACCTTAAAGTAGGTATTTTATGTATTTGGGCTTAGTAGTCGATTTTCAGTCCAATTTAGGGCACACTTCGACCTAAAAATTACCAACTCTGGAATTGAAACACAAAAGTATATTCAAGTATATTTTATGAGTAAAATTAAACCAATTTTTTCCCAATTTAGTTACTTGTAAGTTACTGACTTTGGAGTAATTTTAAGTCAAAAATAAGCTAGTTCGGAGCCGCATTTCCAAATTTGTAGTCATTATGACAATTAAGGCAACATTTTGGTTAATTATTACTAAATTACGACTTGGTTAGGTTATTTGAACTCGAGTGCTGGTTAACATGCCTTCATTTGTTGCTTGGGTTGTTCGCTATTATATTGGGTTTAAGAATTATTTTGTCGCTTGTGCGTACTGATAGAAAATCTAAAGACTTGCAAAAGGCAGTTTCTCCACTATTGACATTCAAATTGCATTTTGTCATAACTATTTTTTTGTGTTAGTAATTCAGGGTAAACTTTCTTGTGTTAGTTTTTAGAGCAAATATCTTTGATATATTTTCTATTTTTAGAAAGAAATCCGATTTAAAAAGCATCTATTATTATGCTACCACAGTTTTTCTGTTTCGTGTAAATTTACAATATTGGACAAAATGCGTTTTGCATGTCTGATCCTCATATATGGCCAAGTTTATTGCGAACACTATAATATATTTACCTCAAAGAGCAATCCTAATGTGTATATTCAAACCGTGTCAGAGTACACCTAACTAAATTATACAGCAGGGGCAATTATCCTGGCGTTCTCCACAATTAATATTGGTATTAGATGCTATTAGAATTAACATTCTTAGTGCCCGCTTGCAGGCTAACATTAATATGTACCATAATACGTCGTTTGTCTCTCCAATATTTTAACACGCTACCTTAGATATAACTATTGTTATATTTGGAACCAATAATTAGACTGATATACATACACGCTGCTGAATTGTCTCCTAAGAGACCTGCATTTCAGTGATGTAATTAAAACACAATTGCATATTTTAGTCTAAAGGAGAAAATGTTATATTAATATTCGGAGAAGGTTTATTTTGCAAAGCGTCCTAGGTTACAGACTGTCAATAAAAGCAGTCACCAAAACTAATATGTACCTTAGTGCACTGAATATTGTTGGGTCCAATCAAAATTATCATTTGTTGTAAAATATAAACCAGTTTATAAAAATCTGGATAAAGTAAAAGTCTGGATGCAGCAAGTGCGTTATGGTAGCGAATTTTCATAAAAATGATTTAAATTTAAAAAATGTGTTTTTAAGGCATCAAATTTGATTACCAATATAACCTATATAGTAGAAACAATGTACTATATTTCATCAAGATAACTTTATTATGTACAAAAATCATTCTAAAAAAATTGCCTGGCCAACGAACCTTATAGGTTTATAGTAAATTAAGCTATTTAAATTTGAAGCAAATAGCATTTAGCATTTCAAGCCCCAACGGACGTTTCCGGTTCTAGTGTATGAGTCGGTTTCCCTTATAAACAAAAATAATGATGGCTCCTCCTTGTACAAAAGATTCCGGAGATAAAATACCCCTCCATTCGAATCTCCGGGAGAGGGGTGTGCAGGCGGCGCCGGAATCAAGATTTAACATATCCTTCTCGAATATCTGTGGCCTAAATTCTAACCTAAACTCCGTCCACCATTTCCTTCAGGTTAATATGCCTCAACTGCTTTTCCTCACCGAAACCCAAATCAGTGCCAAAACAGACATTAATCACCCTAATTTCCCGGGGTATGAACTCCTTACTTCCTTTAGATTGCATGGAGGTGTGTGTCTGTGTGTGTGTGTGTGTGTGTGTGTGTGTGTGTGTGTGTGTGTGTGCATACGTCCGTAGCCATCTATCCTCTACCAGACTCCCCTATTTGAAAGCTGTAAGAAAATACATACTTTGGATGAAACCCTATCTCTCTGGGCTGCAAGTAAATTCATCTGTTGCATTTACGAGTCACCTTCTGACAACAACTTTGTCCAGCTCTTCGACTAACTTTCTGAAAAAACCGACCATCTGATTTCTGAATATCATTCTTCTCAGGTCGCTATTCTTCAATGTCCATAATAAGGAATGGCTAGGATCTTCAAAAACCGATGCACAAGGGAGAGCAGCGGAGGCCTTCGCAGTCAGCAATTCTTTAGCCAATATGGTTCAGCAACCTACTTACTCTCCTCGCATCCCAACATATAGCTCAAATCCCTTGGATCTCCTTCTTATTACAAAACCGGAATGCTATAGACCACGGCATGGTCACTGCTTCCTGCGTAATGCAACCCGAGGTCACACAGTCATCACACCCACCTATCTTTTGGCACTACAACTCCGCAAACTTGGACGAAATTGTTTTTACGGACCTGGGCAAGGCTGAACTTTTTTCCTCGTTGCTCGGCGGCAATTCTACTCTCAACCCACCTCCAAATGTTCAACCACCAACAGTCTCCAATGTCTGGCACAAAATGGCGGATATCATTTTCAAAACTAAAAAGGTACGAAAGATGTTCTCTTCTCTTAATACCAGGGAAGCCTCTGGCTTTGACGAGATCCCAGCAATTGTTCTCAAAAAATGCGCACCAGAGCTTGCTCCTGTCCTGACTCATCTGTTTTAGACATCTTACAATAGAGGCATATTCCCTAGTAACTGGAAAATTTCTCGAGTACAACCTGTCCCCCAAGAAAGGATACAAAGCCCTTCCTAGCAACTACAGGCCTATTTCTCTCCTTCCAGTCGCCTTAGAAGTGATGGAATAGTATATAAACACCGAATTACTGAAATTTCTTGAAAAGCACAGTCTAATTTACGACAGGCAGTATGGATTCCGTCAGCGCAGATCAACTGCCAACCTTCTTTCCTTTGTCACCCATTCTTGGAGCAAGTCTATGGAACTACACGGCGAATCCCAGATTGTCGCTCTAGACATATCCAAAGCATTCGACCAGGTCTGGCACGCAGCGCTACTTGATAAACTTCCGGCCTATGGCCTACCACCAGAACTCTATATCTGGACAGCAAATTTCCTCTCCAACCGAAGTAGTTCTGTTGTCGTGGATGGCCATTCCTCTAAACTGTATCCAATTAATGCAACAGCCCCTCAAGGTTCAGCTTTAGTCCCTACATTGTTTCTTGTCCACATCAATGACCTCTCTAGCACATCCAACTCAGTTCAAAGTTATGAGGATGACAGCACCATCCAGTCAAACATACAATATTCTAAGCCTGTCTCTTTAGCCCAATTATATGAGGATCGCAGACTCATGGAGGGTTCTGTCTCTGTGGACCTCCAAAAAATATTAGACTGGGGAAGTAGAAATCTTGTACAATTCAACTCCAAATCCCACTCTTGCTTTCTACCCCATAATAAATATACCAGCCCTAGACCCATCACGATGCACAACCAAGTTATTCAAAGTAATGAGTCCTTTTTACTTGTTGGCATTTCTGTGGATCGAGATTTCAATTGGCACCAACATGTCACATCAATTGCAGAAGCGGCTGCTAAGAAATTAGTTTTCCTCTTTCGGGCGTGCAAATATTTTTCACCAGCTAATCTTTATACCCTATATACTTCGCAAATAAGGCCAAACCTCGATTACTGCTCCCATATCTGGGATGCCGCTGCCGCTCCTACACTCGCTATCCTGGACTCCATTCAGAAGAGGGCCTCACACAAAGGCTGCCATCCCTTGCCCACCGACGTACCGTTGGTGACCTCTCTCTCTCTTTTATAGATATCTGCACGGGCACTGCTCAGAGGAGCTTTCCTCCATAGTTCATCCACCTGCTGCTCCCAACAGATCTACCAGGGGAACAGAGCGAATGCACCCTTTTACTGTCCAGGTCACCAGACATAGAATATCTTGTTATGCCCGCTCTTTTGTCACGAGGACTTCCAAGTTGTCGAACTCCTTGCCGGCACATGCTTTTCCTTCTCCTCCGAACCTCCAAACCTTCAAGTCCTTGTCGTCACACACGGTACGATAGTATTTAGGCTGTGAGTCGACGTGGTGTATATGTATATATATATATATATATATATATATATATATATATATATATATATATATATATATATATATATATATATATATATATATATATATATATATATATATATATATATAAAGTCAGGGGTTCTAAATGGAGCTGATTTTCTTAAGAAAATTCACTAAAATGCATGCCTACTAAAATAGATGTGTAATAATTGAGAGACTCATCAAACCTTGGGACAAATCTATTATGACATACGATATAATGCCGCTTAGTTTTTGGGAAGCAACATTTCATTTTAAACCGGTCCGAAAACCTATATACATCTCTAAGCATATTAAGCTTCCGAGGCCATCTAATTCCTTTTAACTAATCTCTAAGTACAGGACAGCAGGTCTCTTTGGATTTAGCTTTAGCTTTTCACAATGCTAACCTCAGTGTTTTGAGGATCTAGGAGTGAGGAAAATAACAAACCAAATACGTCTGGCTATATTTAAAAAGTTGTAATAAGGTAATGGCTGGATGTATGTCGATATTTTCGTTTTATAGTGCTTTATTCCTGTTATTGTTACTTATTTTATAGTTGTAGTAGTTATTATTCTTACAGGGTGATTTTGTTTTCATGTTGAATATTGACAAAAATCACATAGACAATTTGGAGACGTCATTTTTGCCAATTTTGTTTTATTTTTATTTTGAAACAATATTTCACCAAAGCATAAGGTAGCAACGGCTTTTATTTGTAGTTATCATGAATGCTTATAAAGGAATTCCTTTTTTTTCCTGTCTGTTAATGCTACTAAACAGCAAAACTGGTTACAGACAACAAAATGAACTTTTGTGAAGCCAGAGAAATTTGTCTCGACGTCCGTATATAGTGTGGAACGGTTTGACCAAGTGAGGGCAACGACAATTAATAAACTAGCGAATATTGTGTCAAAGTGGGAAATACCCTAAGGGACTATACTAGGAACAAAGTTATTATATAGTTACCTCAACAGCTTATTCTTAAATAAATCCTCAAAAATAATTGTTAGTTGTTAAAAAACAAATGTTCTATATGAGTGAAGATTGGTACAATATAACGGCAAAAGCGAAGAGGTTCCTGATATGTTAATGAATTATCTAAACGTTAAGTTGTAGACAATCAATTATGAGAGAACTGTGGCCATGCTATTTTCCATAAATAAAATTTTTCGTTCACAATTTAACGACAAAAGAATATACGTCAAACAAGCCAAACTAATTAAATAGGTGCAAGAAACCAAATCCTTGGAAATCATTATCAGTAACCACTTGAAGTTAAAAAAACATGATGTGTGGACACCAAAATAATTAAAATCGATGGCTCATATAATAATAATTATAGGCTTTTCAGTACGGCACGTTGTAAAAGTATTTTCAAATAGGTACGAGGTGCAATATATTTTAAGAATTTAGGAATATATTAGATCAAGTAGCGTTAATGGTGCTATACCATTAGTAGATTTAGAAGATTCCTTCTGGGACCACCACTACCAACGCCACATAGCCACCGATGCGCTTCAATAGGTGATCTGGTCCGCCAAGAAGGTAAGATGCCAATTGCTTCTAAGAGCAATGTAGGTATGAGAGGAGGAGGAAAGAGACAAGTTAGCTGCATATATTTAAATGCCCTTTTTGTTTCCAAAATACCTATTAATGGCTCTGCGTTAGTTAAAAGAGTAAAATTTATACCGCACAAATATAAGCGAAATCATTTTAAGCCAAAAACTATAGTTAATGCTTCCTTATCTACTAGAGAATGTGCCTTTTCTGACACAGACAATGTGCGGGAGGCGTAAGCTATAGGTCCAGTTTTATTATTTTCATCTGGTGTGATATCACTGCCGAAATGTAATTCGAACTTGTATCGCAGGCTAAAATTAAAGGTAAGTCAGAATTATATTGCGTTAGAATTTGAAGAGACATTAATTCTGGTTTAATAAAATCAAATGACTTTTGTTGTTTTTTTCTCCCATTTAAAATTTCCATTATTTCTTAAAAGTTTAGACAATGGATTGAATTTAGTTGCTAAGTCAGGCAAAAATCCATATAATAGTTGACAAGACCTAGAAATGCCTTTAAATTAGTTAAATTAGTCAGAGTTTTTTGTTTAGAAATTGCTTCGACTTTTTTCAAGGTTGTGTGGAGTCCAAAAGCGACAACCCTAAAACCCAAATAATTAACATGATCCCGACAAAACGTGCATTTCTTTTATTGAATTTTCAGCCCATATTTATTTAAAATTTCAATAACTCGCTCCAATTTGTTAACATGTTCCTCTTTCCCTGTTGAAGCTATAAGTATGTCATCTAAGAACAGTGACAGATCAGAGATGTTACCTAATAATTTTTTAATAATCACTGGAAAGTCCCGAACCGGGCGCAATTCCGTACGGCAACCTATTACATTTAAATAAACCCCTAGAAGTATTTATAGTAACAATATTTTTAGATTCTTCATAAAGTTCAAATTGAGCATATGCTTGACACAAGTCAATTTTTGGAAAATAGTTTTTAGTGATTTTTCGTAGAAAAAATTCACTGGCGGGGAAAAAAACTTTGTAAATGAGCGTGAACTAGGACTCCTAGAACCCATATCTGGGATCAGTTTCAATTTTTATATGTTTATGTATATATATATATATATATATATATATATATATATATATATATATATATATATATATATATATATATATATATATATATATACATATACATATATATATATATATATATATATATATATATATATATATATATATATATATATATATATATATATATCACACCGATAACTCACAAAATAAAAAAAAGCTGTGACAACCAAATTTGGTAGGTAGGTTTACGATATAAAAAATAAACCATACGCCAAAATTTAGATTTGTATGTTACAAGAAAAAAAATATAATAAAATATTTGGTGCCAGATCACTTCTATGAAAATTCACTACCATAACGAGAGCCTCGGTAGTTCAGGGGTAAGAACGTGTGCCTCTGAACCGAAGGGTACATTTTAAGATTATTTTTGAAATATTTTTGTACACTTTCAAACAAGAAGTAATTTTGATAAAATACAATACATTTGTTTTTACTATACCGGTAACCAGATTGATGCCTGCATGCATTAGATAGCCATAATATTTGCTATTAAAAAACATTTTTATAAAAATTTACTTCCATCGCACTTGCTGCGTCCAGACTTTTTTAAATTGGCACTTTTGGCATACTTATTTTTGTATGATTCGTTGATTGTTGTTGTCGTTACTTGGTGAAACTGTTCCATACTACATACAGACTTAGAGACTACTTTTATGGCATATTTTTCTTTGCATCAGACAGGGCGGCCAAAAAGAAATAAGAAGAACCTCACGGCTTTCGTGGACCGATTTTAATTTTCTGCCACTTTCACACATTTCGTTGCTTTTTTCGCGCTCCCCCTATTAAGATTTTAACATGTTTTTTTGCTCCCCTGGAAACACTAACTATTTTCCGTCCTCTCAACTACTTACGGTGCTTTATCTTGTTGCGATAGTATAATAGGGACTACGTATTTCAATAGGGGCAGACTTCATTGTGAATGAACATTTACAAGTGTCAGATTCGCACAATCACCAGGTAGCTGCAGTGGCAGTATGACGTATTTTCAACAAACACAATGTTAAATAGACATGCATCATGCATTCAAATTACGTTTCTTGTCTCGTTAGTGGATGTTTGAATCTTAAATGAGAATGAAAATTTTGTTACAAGTAACTCGATTCATGTTCAGTTTAAGCTTGAATAAAAGTTAAGTTTTACAAAGTAACTGACAGCTGCACATTCCCAAAAGTTTGATGCTTCGTTAAGTTTTAATTTGTCATTTTATACTTTCCAACTTTTGGCAGCCAGCCCTTTCTAGTTCTCAAGAACTTTCCCATATATGCATGAGTTTCACATTAGTTTTAGTAGTTCAGGGTTACAAAACACACAGCAATTCTGCTCGCATTTATCAAGATGCACACAAGAAATGGGAAACAATCTAGTGATCTTGAGGGGCCTTGTTAAGTTTATGCGAGAAGAAAGTTTTCGTAACCAAATGAGCAGAGTCTAGTGGTTTGTCCTGTCAACCCTACAGTAACTCTAATATATCGTAGCAAATTTAAGTTTTAGTTACAGAACTCGAGGATAGCTAGAAAAAAATTGTTCGCATTCAGTAGGACAAAAAATTATATTTGATCTTACAGCAGTACCTAACCTTGTCCCAGTTTTAGTGTAACTCATAAGAAGCCCAAACTTATTAAACGTTTTCATTTTATTTAAAAAAAAACAGGTGTCGGGGAATATTTAAAAAAATTGTGTCTGATAACATTGAAATAAAATCAGGTTTTAAGATATTTTAACTTAGAAAGGTGCTAATGACGAGACGACGACTGTAAGACTTTTCAATTATTTTAATTTAACGCAATACAGTAACAGAGTGATCAGTAAAGAATGGGCCAAATTTCAGTTTTAGTTACCTTGGACAAAAATAAGGTATTTTGAGTCAACTTACAATTTTTCTTCCTAATCAGTTATATGCCTACGAAAAAAACATTTTATTTTATTTTTTCATGATAAATCATTTATTTATTGTGTAATTGACTTCACATTTTAGTTAAAATAGTTTTATTTGATAGTGTAACGAAAAATATACTAACTGTAATAAATGCCCCACTGTTTGAGTGGCATTATAACGAAAATAATTATATATAATAAACATAATGTAATATGACACAAATTATCTCAGGGCTTGGGTTTAGGCACTTGCAGTTGGTAGGTTTCAAGATGTACAAATGAAGGTCAGGTGTTATGGGTAAAATCTGTTTATTTAAAAAGTTATTGAATTTATACAATGGAGCAAATTGAATCATGCAAATTGAATAAAGGAAAAAGATGAATTGATTACTTTGACATGGCATATAGCACTGCAAAAATGAGTTGTGGAGCATACACTACTTTAAAAAGAAAACCACAGATAATAAATGTACTTAACTTCCAGCTTTAGATTGCTGCCTCCGGAGTGGTGATTATACGGCTGCTTGAGGGCTGCATCTATACAGGTGTTGTTGAAGATCTTATTGAAGGGGCTCCTCCCTAGCGGTTTTGAAGAGGGGGCTTCTCCCTAGCGCTTTCATTAATGGGTGGTGATCACAGGGCTGCTCCCAAGCGGTGTTGTTGAAGGGGCTCCTCCCTAGCGGTTTTGTTGTGGGGGCTTCTCCCTAGCGCTTTCATTTATGGGTGGTGATCACAGGGCTGCTCCCAAGCGGTGTTGCTGAAGGGGCTCCTCCCTAGCGGTTTCATTTATTTAGAGAGGTTTTGTCGCAGGCCGCTTCCTAACGGTGTTGTTGAGGGGGCTCCTTCCTAGCGGTTTCATTTATTTAGAGAATTGTTGTTGTAGGCCGCTTCCTAACGGGGTGCTATAAAATTCCATGTGTATGAGTAATGGTTCAGGGCTTAATGATTTACATAAGGCGGCTGGTAGCAGGTTGCGCTTACTTACAAAATTTATCCGGGTTACATAATATTTGGAAATAAATTAATCTATATGAAAAAAATCTTAAATGACTTCTTTTAAAAAGCACTTAAAACAGCATAATAGCCGTTAATTACCGAACTAGCGCTACCACAAGCCACCGTTTAACACTATAAAGTTGCATGAAGAAGAAAGCAATCATTTAAAGTGGATCCCGTATACATATACTAATAAGCAGCCTGCTATTGTTATCAAGCAAAGAAATGTACGAGCAATTGGAAATAAGTCGGTATTTAAATATAAGACTTACCCATTTAGGCATGCTGTTTTCCGACTAAAATTTAGCTGTAAGATTTCATCTCTTGGTCGATTTTAAACAGAAGAGAGCCGGGCACGTGCTGTCAGCGTTTATAAAGATTCTCTTATCTTAGACGTCACAGAGATAGCTCGGCTGCAGGCGTGTTCCACTGAGTTGGGGTGCGGTAGAGTAACCGACCGCCGAGTTTGACGTCACTGAAGCGACTTGGACTCTGACGTCACAAAAGGGGTTGATTCAGAAGCTTAAAAGTAAACGGCGTTAACGAGTGTGACATGTCACGCTTATTAAATACACGCGACATGTTACAATAGTACACACGTTATCTGTTTATTTTTTGTGAATAATGTACTGTTCTAAGCTTTTGCACCACTATATTATTTTCTTCAGTTTTTTTTTTAAGAATAGAGATTTTTTGAAAACTTTCAATTTATTTGACACAACATTCAGTTTGCTTTTGAAATGGTTTACTTGTTGCAAAGCGCTAAAATGCACCCAAATAAAAAAATCTCGGGACGCAGCAAGTGCGTTATGGTAGTGAATTTTCATAAAACTATTTTTTAATAGCAATAATGTGTGTTTTTTTAAGAAAGCAGGCATCAAATTTGGTTACCAGTATAATCTATATAGTAAAAACAATGTGCCATGTTTCATCAAAATAACTTTATTGTTTGAAAATGTAGAAAAATTTCCAAAAGTAAACTTAAAGTGTTCCCGAAAAAACTCGTTTTTTGGTCAACCTTATTGGTTAATAGCAAATTGAGCTATTCAAATATTAAGCATTTGATCAAAATTCGCTACCATAACGCACTTACTGCGTCCAGAATTTTTGTTCTTACAAACATGCATTATATTTCGATGGAAAATGCAAAAATGCAATAACATAAGGCGTGTTTGATTAAAAAAAAAGAAAATTTGTATCACCAACGACTTATGGGCCAGCCTGTAATTGTAGAAATAATTTTTTAAGATGTAGCTTAAGACACCCTATAATTAATATATACAATTTTTTTTCATATCTGGTATAATAACAGATATATTGAGCTTTATTGATTTTTTTTACGAAAATTCTACAAAAATTATATACTATTAACGATAAACTCTATAGCTAAGACTACTGCCAAGCGTCAGAGAAAGGGTCTATTTGAAATAAATTTTCTGGAAACATTTTATTAAAATGAAGGACAATGACGGTTGAAACTAAGACTTCAGGGTTTGTAAAACATTCTTCTTGAGACATTTTATTTCCATAGCCCGTATTAGATTCAAGTTCTTTTCCTAAATGTTGCCAATTTTGACGGTAAAATCGCAACTTTGACGTCTTGTGAAAAACCCCAATTTATTTTTGTTTAAAAGCCTATAACTTTTTTGTCTTTTGACCTACAGAGCTAAATTTTCGTAGGTAACTTGCTTATAATGATATAAACCCGCGTATAGAATGTGATTGCCCTTACTTTGTTAATTTTGGAGATATAAACTTTTTTCGAAAGAAAACACAAAATTTTACGGGAAAACCTCGTCGGATTTTCCTGGATAACGAACATAACCAAGCCACTTGCAAAAGGAAGGTACTCACCAATTTTGACGTTTAAAATCGCGATTTTGACGTTTTGAGGAGAACCCAAATTTATTTTTCTTTGAATGCCTGTAACTTTTTTGTCATTCAATCTACGGAGCTAAATTTTGGTAGGTGACTTGCCTCTAATGATATAAACCCTCGTATGAAATTGTCCTTACTTTGTTAATTTTGGAGATATAAATTTATTTCGATTTTTTTCGAAAGAAAACACAAAATTTTCCGGGAAAACCTCGGCGGATTTTCCTGGCTAACGAACTTGTCTAAGCGACTTGCGAAAGGAAGGTATGTGCCAAATTTTATCAAAATCGGTCCATTATTTTTTAAGTTATAGGTGTGACACATAAATATATATATATATATATATATATATATATATATATATATATATATATATATATATATATATATATATATATATATATATATATATATATATAAACATATAAAGTCTGAAACTGACCTCGGATTTGGGTTCCGGGGGTCCTAAATAGCGCTCATTTGAAGAAGTTTTTTCAAAATTCGAAAGTCGAGATCTCCTCATTAGTGAATTTTTTTTTAAGAAAATTTACTAAAACTGGATTTAAAATATTACTTAAATTTGAAAAATCTTACATGAATTATAACATATTAGTAAAAAAAATGTGATGCCGTTACAACTGTCCTTATAACAACGGAAAACGAAAGTGACATGTACATAAACATTGTAAACGTTCTGGACGCAGCAAGTCCGTTATGGTAGCGAATTTTCATTAAATGGTTCAAGTTTGAATAACTCATTTTCTATATGCCCAGAGAGTTTAATTTTGGTATGTCATAAGGTTTTTACTAGCGCAACATATCTGCCAAATTTGATTAAAATAGCTTTGAAACAAAAAGCATGCTCACCCTAAAATTCACAAAAATAATAACAAAATTATGCGCTAGATACGTATTTCGACAACGAAGTTGTCTTCATCATTAACTCTCCCTAAACTCTTCAACTTCGTTGTCAAAATCCGTTGTCGAAATACGTATCTATAGCATAACTCTGTTATTATTTTTGTGGTTTTTGGAGTGAGTCGGCTTTTTGTTTCAGTTTCCAGCCACAGTGTCCAAACTCAGTCTTTTACAATCGCTTTATTATTTTTTTGAGATTTCCAAAAAAAAAATTTTTTGTAGAAAAACTGTTCTGATCGGGCTGGCTAACGAACTTATCGAAGCTACAAGATACAAGTTAATTACTTTTTGAGTTCTCTGCTGGACATACACACACACACACAAATATATATATATATATATATATATATATATATATATATATATATATATATATATATATATATATATATATATATATATATATATATATATATATATATAGAGAGAGAGAGAGAGAGAGAGAGAAAGAGAGTTTTGAGTAACAGCATTCCCAATGAAATCTTGAAAAAACTGTTAAGAGAAATCGTGTGACCATAGACTGGACAACTGTGGTCTATGTTGGCATGAATGTCTCAGTCGAACGCTTACTCTTTGGTCATGTACGAGACAAGAAATAAGTGAACAGAATGGCGTCTAAGATGTAGAAGTAGTAACGTGTATAAGTTAAGTTCAGAAGTATTAATAAAGTTTATGTTATCTTATTGTCGTCGTACCGAGAATACCCAATCCAGCTCATATTTTTACAAATATCAACACCAGAATTTCAATAGGTTATAGTACCAGACGTCGTTTTCGGTATAATTCAGTTGATTTTGTAAATATTAAAGGAAATGAGCACCTCATCTACAGTAGTGAATTTTCCACAATTGTTGGCAGAAAACTTCAACAAACAGAAATTTCGTGTACAATTCATACTGGAAGAAAAGCAGATAGATGAAACTATTGAAAAAGAAATTAGTGAAATTCTGGACGAAAGGAAAGGAAGACTTTAAACATAAAGATGCCAAAGCAAGGTCAATAATCCTTCAATGTTCAAAATGTGTTTTTTAACTGCCCATAACTTCTTTGTCTTTAAAGATAGACACCTAAATTTTGGTACGGAGTTACACTCTTTATATTACAAAGACGCGTACCAAAATTTGGTTGCCCTTACTTTGTTATTTCCGGAGATATGAATTTTTTTTAGAAAGAAAACACAACATTTTTCGGGAAAAACTGGTCGGATTTTCATGGGTAACGAACTTCTCCAAGTCACTTGCAAAGCGTAGGTACCCACCAAATTTGATCAAGATTAGTCCATTATTTTTTGAGTTATCGGTCTGATATATATATATATATATATATATATATATATATATATATATATATATATATATATATATATATATATATATATATATATATATATATATATATATATATATATATATATATATATATATATATATATATATATATATATACAACCAGAGATCTCCTCATTAACGATTTTTTTTAATTCGCTAATAGAGTTGCGGATATAAGATATTTAGAGTTATTCGTTCTCTGATGACGTTATTTTGGTTAGTGAAACAATCGTCAGGTTTTTTAAAATGTGTTGTGGTATTTTTCTCCAAGTGTGCTTATCAGTGCTCATCACAGGTTCGACTCTTCACCTTATATATATATATATATATATATATATATATATATATATATATATATATATATATATATATATATATATATATATTGTTGTTGTTGTGTTCGACGAAGGGATGGCCTCGGAAATCAAGTTCAGCCGGCCACAGTACATTCCAAAGATATAATTCAATTCTCTACATATTATAGAAATGTATAGTGTAGACTCATATACACATCTTTTTCTTTCTTTTGTTTCTGGTTTTTTTTTTTTGTTTTTTTTTTGGGGAAAATAAAACTAGGACACTATGCGTCTCGGGGCCTATCGAGAATATATATATATATATATATATATATATATATATATATATATATATATATATATATATATATATATATATATTCTCGATAGGCCCCGAGACGCATAGTGTCCTAGTTTTATTTTCTATTTTTTAGCTAATACTAGTATATACAGGCTGTGGCATGAATGAGATATCAGATCAACGTCACCTTTTAAATGGAACACTCTGCATATTATTGCATATTTGGATTCCATGCAAATTCCTAGACACGTTCATTTTATGATCTCATATACCACGCCCATCTTCAAGTGTTTACGAATTATTGACAGTTGAAACTTGGACATTATGACCCATATGATATTAGCACCGGTTGCGGTGAACCGAAAATTAGCAAATATGCTGTTACTAACGTCCAAATAGAGTTTGTGGATAGAATGGGTCATTGTAAAGCACGAAGAATTTGATTTTGTTTTTATTTTCATTGAAAATGTATGATTGTAAATTGTCAATTATTCGTAAACAATTGAAGATATGTATAAGACATTATACTTGAAACATATTTAGAATTTTCCAAGGAATCCGAAAATTAGACAACATATAGGGTGTTTTATTTAAAAAATGTGACGTTGACGTGATTTTTCATTTATGCAACACCCTGTATATATTAGTATTAGCTAAAAAAATTTAGAATTAAAAATTCATATTGACGTGTGCGGGCGTGTTTCTTTTAAGCTGACTTGTATACAGATATTCCCATTATGCCAAACTCTATGACGATCCTAAATATGCCAAAAACTGTAACGGTATAGAAACGTTAGTATATCTACTGTAGATTTCGTTGATTTAAAATAGCCCTCTCGCACTAAACGATTTTATATGGCATTACTTACGGTTATTCTATTTGGTTTTTGATTTAATTTGTTATTTTTTTATTTATTACCTTTTTGCTTGCTCTGGGACACACTCTATATTATAGCTAATTGCCTTATGGAAGTCTCTAAAGTAGTGTTCAGGCGGTATATACTGGGGAAAAGTTATATGTGTCATCATATTAAGTGGCAAACAATTATCTGTACACGAGTTTGTTTAAAGCATTAGTAATATCAGCACCTGAACAGAACGATTAAAGGTTAGTGGTTGAGATGTAAATATTCTTTCGTATGTGTCAAGGGAATGCTGGCCGAAGACGTATGCCGTATACAGTGTATTTTGTGTGGCCTACCGTCGTCTAGAATCATCATATTAGTCGTGGTTGATGACAATTGGCGTAATAAAATGGAACTTGGCAGAGTGCTGGGCGGTGTTGTTTTTAGTGAATTTTCTTAATATATATATATATATATATATATATATATATATATATATATATATATATATATATATATATATATATATATATATATATATATATATAGGTGTCACACCGCTAACTCAAAAAATAATGGGCAGATTTTGATAAAATTTGGTCAGTACCTTCCCTTCACAAGTGGCTTGGATAAGTTCGTTAGCCAGGGAGATCGGACTAGTTTTTCCCGGAAAATTTTGCGTTTCCTTTTGGACAATTTTCATATCTCCGGAAATAACAAAGTTAGGGCAACTATATTGGGTGCGAGGCTTTATATCATAAAAAGAAAACCATGCACCAAAATTTGAATCTCTACGTTAGAATAAAAAAAAGTTATAAGCTTTTTAGTTTTTATTCTTAAAACGTCAAAAAAGTCGCGATTAAAAACATCAAAATTGACATGTTCTAGATAGAGAATCTACATGAACGGCTATGCTGCATAAATGTCGTAAGAGGTTAAAAAGCCTTAAGTTTCAGCTACAATCTTCATTGTTCTTTAGTTTGTTAAGTTATTTGCAGAAAATTAATTTAAAATAGACCGTTTATGTGATGCTTTGGAAGCAGTTGCAGTTATTTATTTAATTTTAAGGAATCAGATTACGCTTATTATTTAACGTTTTTTTCTTCAATTGGGCAAAGTAGAAGTTTGTTATGGGAAAACGGTGTTGGTAAGTAGTTTGTCTTTTCTATAGACTTCTGTGAGGTGAGTTTTTTACAGTTTGCATTTCTAGCTCCCTTGTAGTAGCATCTTTTCTTTGTACAGAACCCCAAATTTAATTTAGGTCTCTTAACTGTATTGTGGAGTTGAGATCACAGCATTTGTCCGATGGTTAATGCATAAAGGGGTTCCTCTAAGCATGTTTCTGAAATTTGTTTTCAAAAAACGCACAATACGCTAATCTGCTAATTTACCTATATATGTGATTTATATTAAAAAAAAATAAACAACGCTCGAGCCCTGAATAAATTTCTCTTCGTCAATTTCACTTTAAATGAAATTTCCTTCTCCCGTTTTGCATCCGTTCAACACATCGGGCACAGAAAATATAGGAATTTACTTAAAATTGTCATTTATAATTGAAGGAAAATAAAACTTGTTTAGGTATGCCACGAGAAATTCACACGAAATAGAATAATTTCTAGATTTTAAAACCTACTGTTACTCTATAATGAAACAACGTTAAATGAGAGAAAAACCATTTCAGGTTAAGTCGAAAAATGTTTAAACGGAAAAATAAGCTTTCGTACTCCAAAAAAAGAAACAAGATTCTTATAGGGCGTAATACAATAGTGCAAGGCAACAGTACATATATCCAACTTACAAATGATTTTAATAAATATCAGATCTACTTTCAAAGTGACATGTAAATAAGTATTTTGTTGTCTGACATTTGTAATATAAATGTAGGCATGCTCTTCTTCTTATATTCATATTTATTTTTGGCCAGCACAATTTTACTTATATAGTTGGATACAATTTTAGTGACTTTTGAATTTTGTAAAGATTTCTTCAAATGAGCGCGGATTAGGCCTCATAGAACCCATATCCGGGTTAGTTTCAGTTTTTATCTGTTTTCATATATACACGGTGACGCGTTTCTAGGGTAAAGCTCAATATATCCATTATTATACAAGATATGAGAACATTTTTTATATGTTAATTATACGATGTCTGGAGCTGGATCTTATAAAATTATGTTTACAATCACAGGTGGTCCATAAGTCGCTGGTGATGCAATTTTTTTCCTAATCGAACACGCCTTAGATTATTGCAATTTTTGCATTTTCCATCGAAAGATAATGCATGTTTGTAAGAAAATAAGTTCTGGACTCAGCAAGGCGTTATGGTAGAGATTTTTCATAAAATGTTTTTTTCGATAGCTTAATTTACTATTAACCTAAGGTTCGTTGGCCAGAAAACCACATTTTGAAATTATTTTCGGAAGATTTTTGTATATTGTCAAACAATAAAGTTATTTTGATAAAATATGGTACATTGTTTCTCCTATATAGGTTATACTGGTACCCAAATTTTATGCAAGTTTTCTTAAAAAAAAATATATTTCCTAGTAAAAATATTTTGATTAAAATTCAGTACCACAACGCACTTGCTGCGTCCCGAACTTTTTTACATGGGATTGTCAATATGTGGGACAGAGGGAGATACGTCTCTTTCGCAAATTCGAATTCCGCGTCGATGTTGAAATATTTAACGGATGGTAGAGGGGCGAGAGTTAACAGCGATCTTGAAGAAGAGTTGATTTTGGGACAGGTTTTGGAAAACAGGTGGTAATTAGCTGAATATCAGACGTAGTTTAAGTGGTAGAACATTGATTGAAAGATTCATACACGCTTAAACTAAAGTTGCGTTAGTTCCTGTAGGAGTGTTTGAGGAACAGCAATACCCGCAGTAAGGGGGATTTAGTACGCCATTTTCACAGATGCTACGCCACGTGTGACAGGAAAGATTAGTGGAATTCCGAAGCCCGGGGGAAATATATTTCCACCCCGACCTAATTTACTTACCCTTAAATGGGAGGTTCCTTGTGCCAGAGGGTTTCCTTGTGCAGGAGTGCCCTTGTGTTAGGCAGTAATTATTCCAGTGCCAGTTTTTTTTTTTTACTAGTATATGTACTTTCTTGTTACTGGGTCAATTACCATTGATATTAATCATTAGTTTGGTCCTATACCCGGTTATAGTCACCTTTAAGATTTTAAGTCCTATGGGTTTGAGATTAGAGTCCTAGTAGAAGGATTTGAGAAGCTGATTTGGTCATACCCGTGGTAGCAGCCAATTCGTAGTAGCAATCCATCCGTAGTAGTAATCCAGGCGTAGTAGAAGGTACCCATACTATATAAGTATACCAAAAGGCCGACATGTTTCTGAAGAGAATATTAGTAGTGATAAATTAACGAGCAGGTCCAGGAAGACCGGACATAGAGTCATTTTGGTTCAGATAAGTGATAAGTAGAAAAGAGTGATATAAAGACCTTTTGATAATTTAAATTTTTAACAACTCTAATTGATATAGCAATTTTTTAGCTACTATCATTAATGTGAATTGTTAACCTCTAGTGATAACAATTAGAAACCTCGTTGGTTCAGGGGTAAGAACGTGTGCCTCCGAAACGAAGGGTACTGGGTTCGATCCCAAGGTTCTCCTTTCACTTTTTCAGTACCAACTGTAAAATTAGCATCAACTGAGGTTCTGGCATTGTATTTGCGCAAGTTGAATGTCTGCACGTTCCGCTCTTCGGAGGGGGCGTAAAGTCGTCGGTCCCGTGTCCATGCGATGTTGGGCACGTTAAAGATCGCTACCCTCCTTACATAAAGTCAGGGGTTCGGCCAAATTTCCAGGATAGTGAGGTGAAACTGCTCCCTGGCGTCGGTGATTGGCCATAGTCGCGGAAATAAGCCGGCGTTAAAGAAACAAAACACACACACAGTGATAATAAATAGATAAAGCTTTCTGGTATTTTGATAAATACTTCACATTTATATAATTGCTTTGCATTTGCGTAAGCTGTGGTATTATTTCAAGTTTTATTACTATTTACCTGAAAAAAAGAGCTATTTCATTGACTTAGACCACATCACTAAAAATATTTTAAGCTATCGTTTACATACTTTGAGTATATTTTGATTATACATGTGAACTAGGCGTACGCACGTCTGGTAGAGCTTAACGTTTAATTTAGTTAGTGAAATAGAAAATCTAGTTATAGGTTGCCGCACTAGGTGTGGTTATGATTCGAAGCGAAATTTTAGGATAAAAGTCTGTGGTTGATGAATAAAACATTCAAAACCATCCCATGATGCAACACACACACACACAGTTAGTGAAATATTATGCTACCGAACTAATATAAGATTGATTCTAACTGCTATACATTTTAGAGAGCCAGATTTATTACATGAGCTTAGATGTTTATAATTTTTAGGCCAGTACAGTTGCTGGATGTACCATGTAAATTGTTGTGTTTGTTTTGGTGTTATGTTCATTCATATGTTCATTAATAAACCAATATATTATCTTGTGAAATGCAAACATTTTTGACGTTTGATCCATCAGGCATGTTTTTGTTGCTTGTATGAGGATAGCCTCACTCCTGAAAATTCCACAGTAATTCTATTAGCGAATTTGCTCATTTTTATACAGGGTGGCGCATTGAAAACGAATCAGACCGATTTGCGTCCAGAGTTTTAAGAAACGCTGAAACACGTCAACTTTATATTGAGGGGGACATGTTTTGACATAAAACTCAACTCACATCAACCTCTTAAGGGTGGTGATAACAACCCTTATATTTTGAACAGGGAACATGGGTCCAGTGTTACATCATTTGAAAGCTCTTTCTTTTTTTAATTCAGCAAACTACTTTTTTTTGGAAGTTTTATCAACTCGTTTAAAAATTATACACAGTAGGAGTTGGAAGAACGTATTTCATTCATCGTGATAAATGCACTAGTTAGTCAATTTTTTGTTAAGAAAAAAACAAAACCAAACGTTCAAAAATGTTTATTCAGTTAAGTGGGTGTTCAAATGGTTGACCACCAACTTCCATACAAAAATACAAATTTTGTTCAAAACGAGCTCTGACATTCTGGAGCATTTGTGGAGTTATTAGACTGCATTCTTCAACAATGCGTCGTCGTAATTCTTCCAGAGACTCCAGTTCTGTTGCGTAAATTCTACTCTTTAAATGGCCGCATAGAAAGAAGTTTAAAGGAGTTAAATCCGGTGATCTAGAGGGCCGCTCAATAGCACCTCTACGCCCAATCCATTGCTCTGGAAACTCTCTGTTCGAAAACTCCATAACACGTTGTGTAAAATGCGGAGGGGCTCCATTTTGTTGAAACAGTAATTGTTTTGCTTGATAGCGATCATCATTTTCAACAATGTTAATTAGTAGCGGGTAAACGATATTTTCTAATAACTCCAAATACGCTTCGCCACTCAAATTGCTATCAAGAAAAATGGGTCCGATTAAACGGTCTCCAAAAATGCCGGTGCGGACATTCTATTTCTGTAGAGTTTGAGTGTGGACTTCGTGAAAATTATTTGGATTACTATCTGCCCAATAACGACAATTATGACGATTGACTGTAGAGTTTGATAAAAACGTACACTCGTCTGAAAAACAGATATTGAACAAAAAGTTCCAGTTATCACCTATTGGTGCAGTCATAACTTCACAAAACTCCAACCGCTGATCAAAATCATCTTCATTCAGTTGTTGTACAATATGAATTTTATACGGGTGAAATTTATGATGCTTCAATATTCGCTGAATAGTTCTTCTTTTGATGTTTGAAACAGTGGCCAATTTTCTCGTGTTCAAACTTGGGTCTGCAGCAATTTGTCCTAAAACTCCAATCTCAGTAGTCTCATTTCTAACCGGAAATTCACGTTCAGGATCCCGTTTTTTGTTGGCTACTGAACCATATTGTCGAAACTTTGCAACTAACTCCAAAATATATTTTCTGTTAACATGTGTGTTCGGATGTCGTTCATTAAACAAATTTCCGGTACGGTTGGCACAGTCATCGTTTTTGAAAAAGAAGAGTAATTATTTCAACTGTTTCTTCTACAGAATACACCATTGTGAAATTAATTTCCGGTAGTACTATCAAGTATCAAATCGACCGATAAACTGAAATAATAAACCGCATTTCTATCATTCCGATAAGAAATGTTCTGATAGTCAATTTTTTGTTTACAAACCAACAAAACATTGACTATCAGCAAATTTCTTATCGGAATGAGTGAAATGCGTTTTTGCATCTTCATCTGTGAATAATTTTTAAACGAGTTGGTAGAACCTCCAAAAAAAAAGTGTGTGCTGTATTCAAAAAAGAAAGACCTTTCAAATGATGTAACACTCGAATCATGTTCCCTATTTAAAATATAAGGGTTGTTATCACCACCCTTAAGGGGTAGATGTGACAAAGTTGAGTTTTATGTCAAAACATGTCCCCCTCAATATTAAAATTGACGTGTTTCAGCGTTTCTTAAAAAAAATTCTCTGGGCGCAAATCAGTCTGTTTCGTTTTCAATGCGCCAGCCTATATATAGCTTACGCGTGTGACCATTAATGCATACGGATGCATCTATGTATTTGTCTCTCTTGCAGTGATTATTAGGTATAGCTACCAGTGTCGTGCAGAGTGTTCTCGTTTGGAGTTGGATCACTCATGATTGATTGAGGTAATACCTATTAGTATACTACCAGCTTACATGAATATAAGGGGGTAGGTGTAACAATCTAGTGGCATCTTATTTAGGAACTCCACCCATCTACACTGGTTGAAAACTGGCGGTCGCCTAACCTACCGGTAACGTTGCTTATACCAAAGACTGTTTGAGTTTGCGTTTAGCTCAAAAGTTGTTGTAATTGGCGTAAAGGAAGTGCGTCATAGGACACCACCTCTGGGAAGGCATGGTCGCGGAAATTTCATGCAAAATCCAGGTACCGGTATACTTTGCTTTCATATCAGCTGTTGGTGGATAATAAAAACAGATCCATGTGGATTATTTAATTCTCCATCTTCTAGGCCCAAAATATTATAACAACATTTTCAAATAAAATTGTAATTCTAGTATCACTGTACGTGACAAATGCATTAAAATTCTGTCTTATGTCCACATTCAAGTCAATATAATGGCTTGTTAAAAATATATATAATCAAGAACAAAATACAGAAGTTTGTCAAGAAGCTAGAAAGGATCGACCAGTACAGCTTTGATAAGGAACCGCTATATATAAATACAACAATTTGAGACGGTTCTGAACCTGACTTTGCTTTTTTTTTAATTTGAAAAGTCAAAACATATAAGGCTAGATGCATTATACCCACAATTAGAACCGTGGATCGGTTTCGCTCTAATTAGAGCTGGTCAGTACGGCATACAAATTGCAGCGAAAATACACCTATAAAGTAATACGGCTATGGTAGCCAGCCGTCCAACACTAAGTGAGATATAAGACCCGAAGCACATGCCGTCACCTCGTTGCGGAACCAAGTAGTATGTTGTCACGGCAGCTTCAAATAACACAAAGTGTTAAATTATAAAGACTGTATACAACCAACTAACAATATAGTAAATTGTCAGCCCAGGCCCATTTCTACCCTAATATATGGACAAAGTATATAAGGCTAGATGTAGCATTCTCATAACAATTAGAACCGTAGACCGGTTTCGCTCGACTTAGAGCTCGTCAGTATAGTATACTAGTTGCACCGCAAATACACCTATAAAGTAAAATGGCTATGGTAGCCAGCCTTCCAACACTAAGTGAGATGTAAGACCCGAAGCACATGCCGTCACCTCGTTGCGGAACCAAGTAGTATGTTGTCACGGCAGATCTAAATAACACAAAGTGTTAAATATTAGAGACTGTATACAACCAACTAACAATTTAGTAAATTGTCAGCCCTGGCCCGTTTCTTGGTTCCGCAACGAGGAGACGGCACGTTCATCGTGACTTATATCTCACTTAGTATTGGCCGTCTGACTACTATAGCCATATTACTACTTTATTGGTGTATTTTCGCTGCAATTAGTATGCCATACTGACGAGCTCTAATTAGAGCAAAACCGGTCTACGGTTCTAATTGTGGTGAGAATGCATCTAGCCTTACATACTTTGTCCCTATATTAGGGTAAAAATAGGTCAGGGCTGACAATTTACTAAATTGTTAATTGGTTGTTTACTGTCTCTAATATTTAATACTTTCTGTTATTTGGAGCTGCCGTGACAACATACTAGGTTCCGCAACGAGGTGGCGGCACGTGCTTCGGGTCTTATATCTCACTTAGTGTCAAAAACATAGTTAATATATGGGCATAATACATAATACTCACTTGGGAACACTGTCACTATTATTGTACATAAATTAAATAAACAGATTGTTTATTATGAACACCTGTAAAACCTAATTACCTTGAATTATACTTTCACAATTCTTGTATAGTAATGTTTACTAAAAATCAACAACAACTTATATAAATCCATTGGTAAAACTTACCCTACTTCCAATTTAGTAAACAATTCAATTTGAGGATTTGTTTATATAACTATTGTTTTCTCTTCTCTCAGATAAGGAGCTTACAATTTTGTTTGAAATATTTCCAATTGCCTGTTGTTATCAGCCTTATCTTTATCAGCATAGTTCTTATATGCTTACTTACAAATTTGTTATATTGAAAAAAAAGGAAGTTTTAAAAATAAATTTCCGTAATTACCCGCAGCAATTTGTGCTGGATATTCTCAAGCCCCTCGTAAATATTTGTAACGCAAGGGAGTACAATATACCACATCAGTGGGAATAAGTTCATCACGGCACCATCTTTCATATAATTAAAACCCTTGGATATATATATATATATATATATATATATATATATATATATATATATATATATATATATATATATATACATAAGGTAAGTGTAGTTTCCATAATTCTGAATTAACTACGTTTATTCATCCGTTTCCAAATATTAGTTTTTAAATCTTCTTTTAGGGTTTCTCTGGCTTGGTAATTTATGTGGTTAATCATATTTTTCATCTTCAAACAGACGATGATTTGTAATTAAGTCGGATTGATCTGTAATTTCCTGGACCTTTCTACAAGGAGATATAGTGAAATACTTTAATGTTCCTGTTACGCCTATAAACAACTATAATAGGCGTAGCAAGACACATCTTTATTATTGTATGGTGGACCTAACGGTAATAATCTTAAAGCAACCATTCTGTAAGTCAAACACCTTAGATTAAAATATTTACTTCACCTTGTATGATATTCTTCCTTTTTTTACATAATAATTTAAAATAACTACTTACATCATATACGCTTTTATTCAGCGCTGTAACGAGGAAATTTTCGCTTGTAACAACATATAAATATTGTTTTAAATTTAATACCTTGCTTAAAGTCCCCCTGTACTGAATATTTTTTTAAAAAACTCACTTTTTTATTTATTTCAGTTAAGTTTCCTGTGGGTGTCTCTCCAAACGAAAGTAGGTTAATTGATATTTGATATTCCACATCTTACGCCTGACACTTGGCGTGGAGATTGGTCACTAGTGCTAGTAGGCGATTTGTACCGTTAGGGTGATACCAACCTCGAGCACGTAAAACCCTAGAAATCTTTTATAAATTCATTCTTTTAAGCTTTTGGTTTTTTTTTTTTCATTTAAATAAATTGTGACGAGCAAGGTTTTCGTGTCCAGGTTTCGAACCCTAGGAAAACTGTTACAAATTCTTTAAATTAAGACAAACGTGCTAGAATTTCACATTTTAAAAAATGGGATCTTATAAAATTATATAAGCAAAAGGTGTTGAAAGTCAGAGAAAAGCCACACAGTCACTCCCAGTTTTATCGACTTTGCTATTACCAAGAACTTTCCCCACCAAACAGACATTACCCTGAACGACCTCCGCTTAGACCACGACCCAGTTCCTTTCTACTGGGAGGCGTCCATCACAACACCGACAGCACTGTCGACAAAATCATCTGTAACAAACTGGCTGAAGTACTGGCGGATGTGAGCTTCAAAATACTTGTAATAACAAAACTCTGGACGCAGCAAGTGCGTTATGGTAGTGAATTTTCATAGAAATGATCTGGCACAAAATATTTTATTATAACTTTTTTTTCTTGTAACATAAAAATCTAAATTTTTGTGTATAGTTTACTTTTTATATCGTAAACCTACCTACCAAATTTGGTTATCATAGATTTTTTAAGATAAAATTTTTTTTCAAATGAAAACGCAAAATTTTTCCGGAAAACCTCGTCCGATTTTTCTGATTAACGAACTTATCAAAGCTATTTACAAAAGGAAGGTATATGCCAAATTGTATCAAAATGGGTCCATTTTCTTTGAGATAAAAATTTTTTTCGAATGGAAACTCAAAATTTTCCCGGAAAACCTCGTCCGATTTACTTGACTAACAAACTTGTCAAAGCCATTTACAAAGGGAAGGTACATGCCAAATTTTATTAAAATCGGCTTATTACTTTTTGAGATAATAATTTTTTTCGAATGAAAACTCAAAATTTTCCCGAAAAACCTCGTCCGATTTTTCTGAATAACAAACTTTTCAAAGCCATTGACAAAAGGAAGGTACATGCCAAATTTTATTAAAATCGGCTTATTACTTTTTGAGATAAGAATTTTTTTCGAATGAAAACTCAAAATTTTCCCGGAAAACCACGTCCGATTTTTCTGACTAACAATCTTGTCAAAGCCATTTATAAAAGGAAGGTACATGCCAAATTTTATTAAAATCGGCTTATTACTTTTTGAGATAAGAATTTTTTTCGAATGAAAACTCAAAATTTTCCCGGAAAACCTTGTCCGATTTTCCTGATTAACGAACTTATCCAAGCCATTCACAAAAAAAATGTACATACCAAATTTTATCAAAATCAGCCCATTATTTTTTGAGTTATCGGTGTGATACATATATATATATATATATATATATATATATATATATATATATATATATATATATATATATATATATATATATATATATATATATATATATATATATATATATATATATATATATATATATATATAAATATATATATATAAACATATAAAAATTGAAACTGACCCCGGATATGGGTTCTAGGGGTCCTAGTTCGCGCTCATTTGCAAAATTATTTTCAAAATTTAAAAGTCGGGATCTCCCCATTAGTGAATTTTTTCTACGAAAATTCACTAAAACCACAAGAACTTGACCTAGAAACCAAACACTTCCAAAAAATATTAACAAAAGCCATATACAAAATGACATAGAAACAAAACATTAAGAAAACAAACAACGTAACCACAATATCAAAGAATTCGTTGGGACAGAAAATAAAGCCAAACGATAATACCAACGGACGTTTTCACCAGACGACAAAAAACACTAAGCCGCCTACAATTATAAGTAAGAAACGCTCTATTGGACCAACATAACGTCGCGTGTTACAAAACACTCACACTACTTAACCCAAAAGACGGCTCAGTCTGAAAAACACCAAAGAGGCTTACGAAACAACATAAACATAGACACACGACACATCTATGTCCACCTAACGGCGGAATAGCGTGCACATCCACGGAAAAGATAGAAGCATTCGCCGATTAATGCAAGAACAATGCACCAAGAACCTTAACAACAACTATGACTTTACCAAACTCATTGACAACCATACTAGACAAACACTCAAAATACAACCCAACGAAAGAGACATAAAACCAGTCACAACCGACGAACTAAACGCCACAATAAAAGACCTTAAAGATAACAAAGCACGTGGATCAGACAAAATAAGTAACAAAATGATCTAATCACTCCCCGCACAGACTTCGAATGTACTGAGGCCACTTTACAAACACCTGGAAACATGTGCCCAAATCCTGGAAATACGTATACAAACTAGACTAAACGAACACCTCCACGTAAATAAGACAACACCTGACCATCAATTCGGTTTTAGACCCCAACATTCAACCACCTTACAACTACTCCTCGTGACTAAATACATACAAGTTTTGAGTGGAAACAGTACCCTGGTACTATTTTATTAGACATCGATAAGGACCGGGCATGGAACAACGGACTACTTTACAAAATGGCAATACGAAACATCCTAACGAGACTAACAATTCTCATAAAATCCTGGATCACGAACAGAACTTTCCAAATTAAAGTCGAAGACACCGTTTTAATTTCAGCATGAAAAACAGACTACTGATTTACAAAACAGTCATTGACCCACACTGACATATGGAGCACCAGTCCAGGCTCATACAGCCAAAACCAACCAAGTAAAAATACAAAGACTACAAAACAGATACTTACGACACGCACTTGACATACCCTGGTACGTCGGAAACAACCAAATCTTCGTAGGCACCAAAATGACAAAAATAGACGAGAAAATAAATTAACTGACAAGCAGCCCACTTTTGAATGCATCCACACGCACGAGCAAAACCTAAACTGAATTATGACTTTGAGAATCCAACAAATTTCCAATCAATAACAAAGACTACATGACCGATAAACAATAACCTAACGGACAGAAGTCTATTCTACCGGCTCAGGATAGCGGTCCATCATTAAGACAAGACCATAGACCATCGTCAGAGAAAGTAGCCGAATATTACGAAAGCAGAATGCACGCTCAAAAAGTTATCCGTATTTGACAGATAATATAAAAATGTCATTGTGACATATATGTTATATAAAAGCTTAAAAACAATACTTACCAAAGTAAAATTGTGATTGTTTGAAGGATGGTATAAAGTTAGAGACACCAGTATACAGAGTGTTGCGTTTGATCCAGTTTAATAGTAATCTTCATAAAATTCAAGAAGAAAATTAGATAAATTTCAAGGATTAAAATAGTTGTTATTTCGTGTTTATATATCATGGTTATTGATATTCGATAGTTATATATTTTGAAGTGAACTGAATCTAGTGAAGAAAACAACACCGATTAAATTAAATAAAAGTTAATAAATTTCCAGTAAATGCTCTCAATGGAAAATGTCATCGAGTTGGGCCTACGCAGAAGTATTGCAACATTATACTTTGATAAAAGTAATTACTATGTAAGAAAAAAAGTAATATAATTGGCACTTTATAAAAGTTTTGTTTTGGTAAAGTTTATCTTTATAATACTTGTTTTTATATTAAAAAATAATATTTGAAATCTGCATTAAATCTGCATTAAAAACGTCTTATGAAGATTCGCTACCACAACGCAGTTACTAGGTAGAACAATAAATTTGTTTCTATAAAATTTACCCACGAATTAAAAATTAATAATAAATTACCCTTTCTAGATGTACTAGTAATCAAGAATAAAGATACTTTAGAATTCGATGTCTATAGAAAGGAAACAACTATAAGTTGCATTCCGAACGACTCATATCATACGTACGCACAAAAAATGGCCAGTCTGAATTTTTTAGTAAATCGGTTAATTAATTTTCCTTTAAACAAAAGTATATATACCAAACAATTAAATTATATTAAGAACGTGGCCAAATATAACGGATACACTGCTTGCCTGGTGGAAAAATTAATCAACAAACAGAAAACAAAGAAAATGTTGACAGAATCAACAACGTTTAAAAGAGAGAAATCCTAAATAAACTTTGTTTGCTTACTATTTGAACCTCGAATCACGAAGGGTCTAGATAGCATTTTTTAAAAAGTCAACTTGCAGCTAACATTTTCGACAAAAAATACCTTAAAAACTTGCTAGATAACCCAAAAGACAAGGATAACACGGACAAAATGTCAGGAATTTATGAAATAAGTTGTAATGATTGTAATATTAAGTACGTCGGACAAACAAAAAAATCGATTGGAGTTAGATTTAAAGAACACTTAGCCCAATTACGTTACGGTACTATAGATAAATCTACTGTCGCCCGACATATTTGAGATAATAATCATCACGTTAATGAAAATAATCTGAAATTAATGAAAAATGTTAGACAACCAGGACAGCTCAACTCCTTCGAAAGTATATATATTGCGAAATATAGTTACAACAAAAATTGTATGAACGTGGCACCACCGCCGATTACGAGTCATCTGATCGATTGCTTCGTTAAATAAAAATTCCCACGATTGTAACACGTCCTAGAGATAACATAATAATACAGATAGTTCCGACAAAGCAAACTATGTTAATTTAGGTGTCGTTGAACTTTCACAAAATTACTAGAGATGGACACCGTTTAGATAAGTTAGTAGGGACAGTGCAGACCTCGTCCCGCGATAAAAATACAATACACTGCATAATTTGCCTGCGTTTATTTTACAATCTTAGTTCGGTCCCTTTACCTAAGATCCGGTGTATAAGGTGAACTTAGTTTTTAAAATAGTTAGAATTTTTCATCGTCTGATGACGCTAACTTGGTTAGTGAAACGATCGTCAGGTCTTTTTAAAATGTGTTGTGGTGATTTGGGTTTCTCCAAGTGTACTTGTCAGTGCTCATCACAGGTTCCAATATTCACTTAGTAGGTAGAACTTTTAAATGTGACACGACAGTAAACAACTGTTTTGATAGTTGAAAAAATAAATATTATAATATTGTTTTTAACTATCTCGATTCATAAATAGCCTACGGGAGCCAAAAGCGTATTAATCGTGAAAGCACTGTTTGGAGTTATAGCGAATATGCCATAGATACCCAAGTCGTTCGTCAAGATCAGCTACTTCAGCATACTATGATACTTGACTCCAGCGACAAGGATACGTCATGACATGTAATAACCTATTCTGAGGAGTTGTTCACTTCTGGCAAAATGTTATATATAGACGCTACTATTGTGTAAACTTCATCGCCCTAATTCAGTATGCTTTCTAGGCTTTTCGGGGTCAAGTTGGCCATGTCTGTGATTTTTTCTAAATACTAGAACTCCAGTTTAACGTTTTAAGAAGAAAAATAATTATAAAAATTTCAAGTAATTTTTCTCGTATTTGTCGACCTTTTTGCGTCAAGAACATTTATTCTCTGTCTGTAATATCCAATAAATTTTGTTAAGGACATAAATACTTTGTTTTTGTTTTTGTTTCTCTAATCACCAATGGCACTCGAAATTTTTTTTGGTACATTGTTTAGCTTTTACCATGTAAACCTGCGTACTAAATTGGTTGCCGTAACTTTGTTATTTGAAGAGATAAAAACTTTTCCGAAAGGGCACACAACATTTTCCTGTAAAAAACTGGTTCCATTTTCCTGGCTAACCAATTCATCCAAGCCACCTATAAAAGGCAGGTACTTGCCAAATTTAATAAAAAACGGCCTATTGGTTTTTGAGTTATCGATGTGAGACCTACATACAGCTGTCCCATTTATGTTTCAAAACAATCTGTTTACGGGTACCTCGCGCTAAAATAAGGTGAGTTTGTGCCCTTTTCTTAGGCGCTTATTGACTGAAATCCAGGGTGTTGAAGAAACACAAAATTACGACTTGTATATTATTTCCAATTTAATTTGATATCAAGCTTGGAATCAAAAACACATTATTATTTTGGAATATTATTGGATTATTAGCAAAAAAGCCTTAGATAAATTATAATAAGTGAAAATTAAAACGTCAAAATAAAACTAAGTGAAGATTGGAACCTGTGATGAGGAATGATAAGTGGACTTGAAAAAACAAAATCACCACAACATATTTTAAAAACCTGAATATCGTTTCACTAGCCAAGTTGGCGTCATCAAGGGATGAATAATTATAAATATTTTACGTCCGCAACTGTGTTTATATTGTGTAAAGGTAGTGGGTATAGACGATTGAGGGTGGCTCAAACAACATAATAGAGTAACAAAAATCGCAGTGCTAATAAAGAATGAAAATCCTAATTAAAAAATATGCTCAAGTTTTTGACCGTTTACTTCTACATATAGGCTGACGCGACGAAGAGACTGCCCTGCCCAAACAGAACTGATACATCTTGGCGAAGAGGATCCGAAGCATGCAAAATGCATTCCCATAGTTAAGGACGAGTTTATACAGGTGCCTTTTATTAATCGCAGAAGAAATGTCGATGATATTAAGATCTGGTGATCTTAGTGGCCATTTTACTGCTGTCTCCTAACCACGTCTAAGCCAGTGTCTTGAAAACTGAGCAGCTATTCGTCTAACACTAGTATGTTGGTATTCTGCTACAGAATTCTAAACATGTTAAACATGTTCCTTGAAATTTAGTGGTCGGACAGACCGTGGACGAGAATGTTCAATGGTATGATGTAAAAAGTTCCCTTTCCTCCAAATCTTCTATCAACAGTCGCAAAGTTACTTGAATAAGGAATCCGCCCATTGGGAAACTTATCAGCCTACCACCTTGCCGACGCCAAATAATTATAATTACTATTTCCGTATATCAAATGCATATAGACTAATTTATTCAATGTGTATTGAATGTATATTTTGCAAATAGTTTGTTAACAGATTACAAAATGATTATTAATTTAATTATCTGATGTTTGTTGCCGAGGAACTAGATTGACAGCAGAAGCCTCCTTTATTGTTGTGGTAGTGACATCTGTCTTAGACGATAGAAAGTTGTGTTCCCGGGCCACCTTTTTTTATTTTGACGTTTCATTTTGCACTTACTGTCATATATCTTAAGCTTGTATTTGTTAATAATTCCAGAATAATAATATGTTGATTCCAAGCATGACATCAAATCAAGTTAGGAACAATGTACAAGTAACAATGTTTTTCTTGAGCTCAAATAAAAACGTATTGTTAGTTATGCAGTCATTCTCTGACATTATATGTAATCCATAATTTCAGTCGTAATTATTTTGAAAACGGTAAACTACAAAAATTGAACAATAATATTATTTTTAAGTGAATAGATTTTTAAATTGGATGGTATTTTAAAGAGAATCAGTGGTGTTAGATTTTTTTCCAAACAAAATGTTTGGTTTCATTTATATTTTTTGTAGAACTTCAACACTGTATTTCAGTCAGCAAGCGTCTAAGAGAAAAATGGTATACGGCAAACTCACATTTTTTAGCCCATGGTACCCGCACACGGATTGTTTTAAAACATAAATGGGACACCTATGTATATATATATATATATATATATATATATATATATATATATATATATATATCAAACATATAATATATTCTCTCGAAATGAATTATACAATAAAGCTCTGACATAAAAGGAGACAAAAAAGCTCTGTTCTTGTGCTTTCCGGCTACAACTTGTTTAAGAGATACTACGTATAATAATCACTTATTTAAAATATAAATATTAACACTGACATCTGCCATTTTTATCCAACCGTGTCAAACTCTTGCAAATTAAGCTTCTTCTTTCGTACATGTATTGACCCTAAAATATCTATATATTTTAGAATACCTATGTATTATTTATATAGGGTGTGCCAATTTAAACTTCCCACCTGGAAAATCTCGGAATTAAAAAAGAAAGACAAAAACCCGAGACACGTCCACTTTATTTTCAAGTGAGACACATGATGGTGTAAGTTTTGGTGTCTTGGAACCTACTCCTTAGGCGGGGGCGTAAAGCATGCTTATATTTTAAATTGCACCCTATGTAGTGTGACGCCTTATTTTAAAGCTTTATCATTTTTGCTCACAACAACATACGACTTTTTAAATTTTGGTTTGGATATGAATCCATAAACCTTGTTGGATATGGCAGTAACATCATTAATTATTAAAGAATAATACAAAATATTTTTAAATGAAATTTATTTAATTAAATGTTCAAACTGTTTTCCCTCCACTTCCATACAATTATAAAATTTTGCTCCACTTCCGAACGAACATTACAAACCATTTAGGACGTTGTCTGACTGCAGTCTTCAACAATTTGCCAACGAAGCTCTTGGTCGTGTTGAATTCAAGTCGACCTCAAGTGTCCCCATAAAAAAGTCTGAGTTTGGTAAATCCGGCGATCTGGAAGGCCACTCAATTGAAGCTCTGCTTCCTATCCAGTGATTTGAAAGGTTCTGATTAAGAAAATCACGCACAGCTGTTGCACAATGTAATGAAGCACTATCCTACTGAAACCACACATTCTTTTCTGCCAAAAGCGCTGTGATTTTACAATACTTCCACGATCGTCGGATACATATGCACTTCCACTAGATACATGTTTCGATCCAGATTTTTCGGTAGGAAGAAAGGCCCTATAAGGGGGTCTCCCAGTATGCCCGCCCAAAACATTTTATTTCCCTGGATGCTGCGTATAAGTTTTACAAAAACCACGTGGATCTGCATCACTAAAATAGCGGCACTTACAGCGCTTCACTTGGCCATCCAGTTGAAACGTGCATTCATTAGAAAAACAGATTGCCTACAAAAAGGTGGAATCCATTCTGCCACAATCACTCATTTCTTCACAGAACTGCCCGCGGCCATCAAGATCGTCTTCATTAAGTTCCTCTACCAAATTAATTGTGTATGACTTTTTAAGATCTGGCGGCAAGTAGCTACAAAATTTTCTGAAGTACTTGCAGGTTTCCTGAGATTCAAATTTGGTTTCATTGCGATGTGACCCAGGTTAGCTACCTGATTACACTCATTACGTACGACCTTCTCACATTAATGCTCTCTGTTTGCAACCGATCCAGTTTCCCAAAATGTATGCAGCAAATCCAGAACGCACCAAAGCGAAGTATTTTCCCCAAGATGACGATTTAAAAATCTATGCATCCCGTTGTGCACAGTTGTCATTCTTGTAGAAGAAACTAATTATTTCCACTGTTTCACCAATTGTAGAAACCATTTTCAAGAGTTGGATATTAATCGAATTTGTGATGATTTTGCAGTATATTTACTGGTAAGAAAGTTTATTAAGACGTAACCAAAAAACCATAAAACAAAATATTTTTTCGAGAAGTTGTTACAAATGTCGTCAGATAACGAAATTCTTCGAAATGTTCGTTCCAAAGTCGAGCAAATATTTTCTAATTGTATGGTAGTGGAGGGGAAACAATTTTAAGATTTTATTTAATAACATTCTTTCATTCATTGATATTTTGTATGAGCCTTAGTAAATGATTTTTGCCATATCCAAACCAAAACTTAAAAAGTCGTATATGGTCGTCACTCATCATATTTTTCCCTCAGGGCTCGTCCGCGGCTTAGCCGCCCCCATAGCACTGCAGCACTCAGCATGTGGTTCAGCTTAAAATTTAAGGGTAGTTTACGGCTCTACCTAAGGAGTAGGTTCCAACACACTAAACTTACGCCCACTGAAAAGAAAGTCAACGTGTTTTTCTTTTCTTTTTTTTTTTTTAATTCCGATATTTTTCGGGTGGGAAGTTTTAATTGGCACACCTGTATATATGAGCAAAAATAAAAATGAATCTCACCCCAGATGTGGGTGCTTGGAGTCCTAGTTCGCGCTTATTTGTAAACAAATAATTTTAAATGCAAAAGTATCGATCTCATTAGCGATTTTTTTTCTACGGAAATTCACTAAAATATAGTACGAAACACTTTATATAGAAAACAGATTGCCTACAATACACCATCTAGAATCATCAACAAATAATTTGATAATAATTTCTCTGTACCTTAATAATAACAAACCGATTTAACTCCAGCACTGATCGCCTTAACGGTTTAAAATTTTTACAAATCTTGGCAACCTGCGAGTACGTATTCCATGGCAAATTGGTTTAGTTGCCTTAATTTAATCGGCAGCAAAATAGATGTTTTTTAATTATTAACATTTTGTGTTTTGAAAACAGAAGGATCTGGGAGATCTATTGATGAGAAATTGTTTGATTCTACTTATTATAAGACCCTTTTATCTCTAGAAATGTATAAATTTCCAACTTATTATCAACAGTATAGAAAATTATAACATCCCCTCGAGGTTAAATTTTCAATCCACTCTATGGTAGCGAGAATATCCCTTGTAGCACATTGCTTATTACAATTTTCGGTACAAATTGGAAATTAAATTTAGCCCCAACGTTACAGTTATTGTACAGCGATATATAGCAATAATTCATACAATTCATTAAGCAGTGTACATAAATGCACCTGCAATTTACCAGACAAACAAATTCCATTTAGATAAACAAATTCCATTTATGAAAATAGTTGCTTTAGTTATATTTTCATTACGCTCTTCAATAACTCTACCATTAGATCTTACCGCAATTTTGATTTAAACTGTAGTGTACTCGGTAAATTTTGAAATGCTTTTGTGGAGCTTTGATGTACATTTTAGAGAATGCCAGTTACCAGCAGCTTCAATGTTAATCCTTGCTTTAATAATATTTGAGTCAAATACTGTCAATGTGCATGCAAAGAGCTACTTGAAATGTTTACAATAAACATTCCTATCGACTTTCCACAAAAATTTAATGATCATCATATAAGACCATGGCTTGAAAACTGAAACAAAAAGCAGAACTACACCCAATAGATCACTATATAGTAACAAAGTTATGTAGTAGATACGTATTTCGACAACAAAGTTGTCTTCATCATTAGCTGTCGCTAAACCAACTACATATTCCAAGGGTATGATTGAGAGTTAATTTAATTAAGTTCACTTACGAAATGTAGATATCTGCCAAGCGAACATATCAAAACTTTTTGTGAAGATAAAATACAGTTATATTATTTGGGAACTAAATTAAAAATAGGAAAAGTATTGTGCAAAATAAGAATTGAATAATGAAGATCTAACACTAGTATTATCAAAGAGACAAGTAGTGTATTTCAGGAAAATTTTAAGGATTTTGAACATTTTGGTATCTTTATCTTCACATTTCTATTAAAAATTGTATTATTTACAAGCACAAGTCTTGCTTTTATGTATAATACGTTGTATAATTTTTTTTCAAATAAAATATTTCGATTACTATAACTATAACTATAACTATAACTATAACTATAACTATAACTATAACTATAACTATAACTATAACTATAACTATAACTATAACTATAACTATAACTATAACTATAACTATAACTATAACTATAACTATAACTATAACTATAACTATAACTATAACTATAACTATAACTATAACTATAACTATAACTATAACTATAACTATAACTATAACTATAACTATAACTATAACTATAACTATAACTATAACTATAACTATAACTATAACTATAACTATAACTATAACTATAACTATAACTATAACTATAACTATAACTATAACTATAACTATAACTATAACTATAACTATAACTATAACTATAACTATAACTATAACTATAACTATAACTATAACTATAACTATAACTATAACTATAACTATAACTATAACTATAACTATAACTATAACTATAACTATAACTATAACTATAACTATAACTATAACTATAACTATAACTATAACTATAACTATAACTATAACTATAACTATAACTATAACTATAACTATAACTATAACTATAACTATAACTATAACTATAACTATAACTATAACTATAACTATAACTATAACTATAACTATAACTATAACTATAACTATAACTATAACTATAACTATAACTATAACTATAACTATAACTATAACTATAACTATAACTATAACTATAACTATAACTATAACTATAACTATAACTATAACTACAACTACAACTACAACTACAACTACAACTACAACTACAACTACAACTACAACTACAACTACAACTACAACTACAACTACAACTACAACTACAACTATAACTATATAACTATAACTATAACTATAACTATAACTGTAACTGTAACTATAACTGTAACTATAACTATAACTATAACTATAACTGTAACTGTAACTGTAACTGTAACTGTAACTGTAACTGTAACTGTAACTGTAACTGTAACTGTAACTGTAACTGTAACTGTAACTGTAACTGTAACTGTAACTGTAACTGTAACTGTAACTGTAACTGTAACTGTAACTGTAACTGTAACTGTAACTGTAACTGTAACTGTAACTGTAACTGTAGCTGTAACTGTAACTGGAACTGTAACTGTAACTGTAGCTGTAACTGTAACTGTAACTGTAACTGTAACTGTAACTGTAGCTGTAACTGTAACTGTAACTGTAACTGTAACTGTAACTGTTACTGTTACTGTTACTGTTACTGTTACTATTACTATTACTATTACTATTACTATTACTATTACTATTACTATTACTATTACTATTACTATTACTACACCGTAAAGTACTTAGGAATATATGTAGACCAGGGAAGAACATTCAAACAGCATGTAGTGGAAACTGTAAAAAAAAGTCGAAACCAGAGTCTCCGTCTTGACAAGATTGTTTCCAAACGTAGGGGGCCCTAGCAGCTCGAAGAGGGCAGTTTTGGGCACCGTAGTGCACAATTTCGTGCTTTATGGCGCACCAATATGGCATAGTGTCCTCAAATATAAAAGATATAGGGAAATGCTGGAGCGAATACAACGGAAGACCTTGTTGCGTATTGCATCGGCGTATAGAACGATGTCGACAAAGGCTTTAAATGTTATCACAGGAATTATCCCCATAAAACTACAAGTAGAAGAAAGGGTACAAATCCACCAAGCTGGTCAAGATGAAAAGATCAATATAAGGGAACGTATTATGAAAAAGTGGCAGGAAGAGTGGAACAGCAACACTGAGAAAGGACAGTGGACAAAGTCTCTTATAGGTGACCTGACGGCATGGGTGAAGTGCGAGCATCGGAAGTTGGATTTTTGGCTGACGCAGATCCTTACGGGCCATGGATCTTTTGGCGCATACACTAAAATAATGGGACTGGAGACATCCGATCTCTGTGTGTATTGTGTGAATAGTGTAGACTCGGTCGAACATGTGATCTTTGAGTGTCCGAAATGGAACGATGCAAGAGAAGAAGTAGAAGCGAAATTAAAATCTAAGCTGACTATAGCAAATATACTCCCTGAAATGATCGAATCTAGGGAAAGCTGGGATACACTTCACAACATGATGGTGAATATTATGAAGCAGAAGAAGCGGGAAGAAAATGAGAGACACCAAAGGAATATCAACATATAAGGCAAGAAAGAACGACGAATCAACCTGCGGCAGCCTGTGAATATCAGAAATGGTGAAACGGGCTAGCCTGAAGGCAGAACCAGAGGGGTTTTAGTCGGAGTTGCGCCCGACACTGTTGGATGCATCAGAAGCCATGAGCCAGCATCTTTCGCCAAGCGGTTTCCCCTCCAAAAAAAAAAAAAAAAAACTATCACTATCACTATCACTATCACTATTACTATTACTATTACAATAACTATTACTATTACTATTACTATTACTATTACTATTACTATTACTATTACTATTACTATTACTATTACTATTACTATTACTATTACTATTACTATTACTATTACTATTACTATTACTATTACTATTACTATTACTATTACTATTACTATTACTATTACTATTACTATTACTATTACTATTACTATTACTATTACTATTACTATTACTATTACTATTACTATTACTATTACTATTACTATTACATCATTTCGGTCATAAAATTTGTTTCAGCTTTCTTGTTTTGAGGTTACTCAGCATTCCTTTGAGCAGTAAGCGATACAATTCAGAGATGAATAAAATTACTGATATTGCGATTTGTAATGGTTTCTCTTCAGATATTGTGTATAGATTAGTTACTAACCATAGGTGAAAAATGTCGACAAAAAGTAACAATATCGAAGCCTAAATCCGATGAGCCACTCAAAATGTTCGCTGTACTTCCTTTCTGTCATTTTCTTACAAAAGGGTTACAGAAAAGGTTCAAAGACAATGACGGCAAAAATCGGGCATTTATAAAATAAATAAATATCTTGTATTAATTGCGAGAAAGTGTATATTTTCGGCAAACGCAAAGAGCAATAACAACAAGATTCAAAAAGCACATAGCTCATTTCAGATTCAATAGAGCAGAAGAATCTAGCGTTACCCAACACATGATTGACCCGGGGCATAAGGTAGTTCATAGTAATCTTATTTTATTGAAAGTAACCACGGTTTAGCGCAAGTTAGATGTTTTGGAAAGATTAGAAATCCCCAAAGTGAATCAACAAAATTCAGTGAATTCAAACATGGGTCCCACCAATTCGACACAAATAATCCAGCGTTGCCTTTAACATCGACACAACAACCCGTTGGGCACATCCACTGACACAACAATAGTCATTGAATTGCGTCACCCGGTGTTACGTAATCCGGTATAGCAACTCTCGGTATTGTTGTATACGGTATTGCATCTTTTTGTATTTCATCACCGGTATTGCTTCGTTTCGTATTCCATGACCGGTATGGCATCATTTTTAATGTAGATAGTTTAGTTATATAAGTAGGATAATTTTGCCCATACAGTTAGTTTAGCGACAGCTACTGCTGAAGACAACTTCGTTGTCGAAATGTATATTTAACGCATAACTCTCTATTATTATTTTGTGATTTATTGCCATGATTCTCGTCTTTGCTTCTGAAGATCATTATCACAATCTAACGTGATGTTACCTTGTTATCACTTACATAGTTCACCATCTTCATCAGTTATTTAAATTCTGTTCTTTGACGATTAGGAGCACCTGAAGTATTTGATTACGCTGATCAAAACTTAACACAGCAACTACTGCAACCTGGACAACGCTTCTCAAACTGCCTCACCCAAAACAGTGTCTCCTTTATATCGACCTGCACAAACTACTGCATCTGTCAAATTTTTGCAAAAATTGATAAAACCCATTCTAAACATCATTTTTATTAGAAATTACAAAGAAACACATATGTGTGTGTGTGTGTGTGTGTAACTAATTTTTGATTATACAGAGCTGGCCTAGGAAGCACATCCCTCTCGAACTTTTTCTCAATCTGCCACACCGAAAGTGGGCATGTTTCGCGCTCCAAAAGCTCGGGTACACTATTTGTATATATCTAGGGTCGGATGTAGTAGTAAAGTATTCACGTTCCAGGATGTGATTTTTTTAATCTAAAATTGACGTGTTTCAGGATTTTTTTAAATAAATATGCGAAATTATTATTGAGATACCGAACTTATTCCATTTGGCAGCTCCACGATATAAATACACACACACATATATATATATATATATATATATATATATATATATATATATATATATATATATATATATATATATATATATATATAGTATTAAGTTTTCGTGACGGTAATAGTGTTAGTTACTTAAAAAAAATTGTAAGAAAGCCGTCAGTTGCAAAATAAAACTCTTTATTAAAAGCCAAGCTTTCGAAAAAGTTTATTCCATTCTCAAGGCTACAACATGGAAAGGAAAAAGTTTACAATTTACTTAGGAAAAATATAAAAGTTTAAAATACTTAAGTATTTTAAACTTTTATATTTTTAGTTTTTACGTTGCACGATGTCATTTGGTAACCCAAAATTAAGGTGTTTCGGGATTTTTTATAAATATCCAGAATGATTGAGATACTGAATTTATTATGTTTGGCTGTTCCACACTGTGTATTAAAATTTATTTGGAGCTTGGTTTTGGCCCCAATTCGCTCTTATTTGAAGAACTATGTTTAAAGTGTCTTTCTATAATGCATACATGGGAGGGGTGAATCAGTTAGGCAACCACATATCAATCTATAGAGTTGGTATCAGACGTAAAAACCAGTATGTTCCACGTATATACTAAATAATTTATTTACACGGTATGAACGATTGGATCCCTACCAGAAATTATGGGGTTACCAAAGACAATTTAGATATTTCTTCCTACAATATGGCATTGCAGGAAAAAAACGAGCAGCTATAATGTGTTCATTGCTATTAGCAGGCCAACATCTCATTATTACTCAGAAAAATATTAAGGTGTTACTGCTGTAAAAACAAAAGCACCAAGCCTTGCAGAGACTGTTATGTAGCACATCATGATAACTGCTTCATTGAATTTTTGAGATATCTGTCAAGTAATAATTGAATGGATTTTCTGCATTATTTATATACACGGTGCCCCATAATTAATTGGACCTTAGCTAGAGGGTGATAGCTGGCACAGAAACAAAACGATTTTGCTTAAAATGACTTTCGTTTTACAGGGTGTTTAAAAATCATTTTTCTTAAAAGTATTTTTTCAAATATCTTGAAAGCGGTTAAACATATTATTATGGGATGTAGCATGGCATTATTACGCATTATGCGTATTACGATGGCGATATCAATTTCACCACTGCCGCTAGGTGGCGCTACCGACCGCAACCCTGGCTGATTGACATGGTCATAAGTTTTTGTCCAGCCTGTATGCACATTCTCAAACAAACATAAAGAAAGCTCATTTAGTTTCACGCAAAAAAGGTATACTTCTTTGAAGTCAAAAAGGGTAACCGTTTTCAAAATAAAAGTACTTTTTCAATGAAAACCAAAAATCTCTATTTACTTTGTTGCCGAGTGTATTATGGTAGTAATTAGGAACTTGTTTACTATAACTATATTTCCGATATCCATTTTGTTAATTATTTCCTTTCAATTAATAGTTATATAGATGTCATTTTCTTTAATGGCTTTGTTGTTGTCTTATTAAAAATGCTTCTTTCGATAACGTATATTTTATAGTGCTAAAAATTATCTACAACAGATACACATAATTTGCACTAAGATCGAAGCCTTCGTAAATACATAATGTTTCCGCATAATCGTTAAATTAATTTAATTGAAAAAAGACGTTTATTTTGCAAACGGTCGATTTTTTTTACTTTAAAGAGGTATACCTTTTTTGTGTGAACTAAATGTGCTTTATTTATTTTTGTTAGAAAATGTGCATACAGGGTGGACAAAAAATTATGACCATGTTAATGAAGCAGTGTTGCTGTCGGAGGCGCCACCTAGCGGCAGTGGTGAAACCGATACCGTCATCGTATTACGCATAATACCAACCTCGGGAACCATAGCCTTTTATTAAGACATAGTGATAGAGTGTAAGATAATAGGCAGTAAAACCGCAAGGTAGCATTCTCATGGAGATACGACGGAGCTGATCCGACCAAGACATCAATAAATAATGGAATAACTGATGCACAGATAGACGCTCCATCCATAATTATATAAAAGTGCATAGCACGAAGACTCGTAGTTCACTTCTCATCGCAGTTTTGTCTGACGCATTCCGTGCTACGTAATTTTATATCACATTTATGTCGGTATCTTTATTTTAGTATTTATATATGTATAATTTAGGGTATTTTTATAATAGCAAAATAAATTTGTTTTAAAAAGGCAATCGTGTTAACCCAAAAGTTCACTGGTGCAGTCGTTAGTATCGGTTAAAGAATCAGGTGAATACTGATTCCTAGCGTATCGATAGCATGATAACCGAGTAAAAGAACCAAATAGAGCCAAGCAGAACAAAATAGAGCCAAGCAGAGACAGATAGAGCCAATCAGAGACAAATAGAGTCAAACTGAGTCAAATTCAGCCGAGAACAATAATAATATTGTAAGTTGTTTGCTATTTTCCCTTATTTCACATTTTTCCATATTTCAAGTTAGAATCCTATTTTTTGTTGTGTTATGGTATATGGTATATGTCTGATTCCGACGACGAATTTCAATTGATCACATTTAGAACACCGTTTAAGACAAATTAGCATTAGAGATTTTATCACCTCTGAAAAACATATTGAATAGGGTAATTTAAATTATATTCATACAATGGCCGACCGATTTCAAGAATTTTACTTAAAGGCAGTGCCTGAATTTGATGGGCAACCCGCCAATATGGAAAACTTTCTAAAATAATGCTACCTGGTAATGAACCAGTTTTACAACGCAAATGAAAACCTGTATTGAAATAATTTTTTTCTCACCTTTATCCAAACTAAATGAACAAATTCCGTAGTCTTATTAGTGTCATGGAATTGTAAAAGGGATGCACATCATCTTACGGATGCCGGAAAGCCGGACTAAAATGCGCAGCGATTTGTGGACATGACCAAGGTATCGCGTGTTTGAACTCGAACAGAAATCTCGACATTGAGGACGAGAGTTCTATTGAGAGAGAGTTTTATAAAGAACCTTACAACGCGCCTCACAGGTAACTGGAGTACAACTGGGCTTTAGACAATGCTACCCCTAGTAAAAGTGGAATGCAACGATTTTAATTGGTAAAAATAGACGAACTTTCACATATATAAGAAATACTAGCACCATTTTAATGTATTTATTGTTTTACATTTTTAACTCAATTAATATTAACTAATTGATTTTAATTTAATGAAGGAATAAAATTTATATAAAAGACAAAATTTAACTTGGCTGCTCGGTCAAAGGCATAAGCTTTAATACCAATTAAAAACAGCGAGTGTTTTTTTGCACTTACATTTGGTAGGGTGTACAATGTACAAATAAAAATCAAAAATGCAGTAGAAATCGGTTTATTCAAAATTATTGAGTTTATATAATGCTGATTGTAGTGAATTTACCAAATTTAATTAAAAAAATATAAAATAATTAATTATAGGATTTCTGATGAATTGTGGTTAAATCATTGATGTCTTGAAAAGCAATTGATACAGCTAAATAAAGTACTTAGCTGATAGTTTCATCCATCGGTCGACGTCATTCAGACTTCTGCCATCGAAGTGGCAAGTCAAGGCTGCCTAGGTCAGTTTGCTGCGGGGGCCTTACTGTTCAGTATAATATATGCGTCTTGCTACAGGAGCAGCTTCATGATGACATAACACAGTGAATGTTTCTTATAAAAGATGGATGTGGCGTCTTCCTACCGAAGCAGCTTCATAATGACACAAAACAGTGGCTGTTTCATATAAAAGATGGATGTGGCGTCTTCCTACCGAAGCAGCTTCATAATGACACAAAACAGTGGGTGTTTCTTATAAAAAATGGGTGTGGCGTCTTCCTACCGGAGCAGCTTCATAATGACACAAAACAGTGGGTGTTTCTTATAAGGAGATGGGTGTTGCGTTCAAAATGACGTATTCATCTTCCCAAAAATGACGGGGTGGCTATAAGAATTCAGGTGTATATGTGTCGGTTTAGTTCTTTATCATTTACATAAGGTAGCCGCGTCGATGACTATGACGTCACTAGTGAGACGTATTCAGAAAGCTTATAGTTTTGGAAGAGAGTGGTAACACGTGTAACATGTTACACATTAATTCACATACCTTACAGGTCATGAAGTTAAAGAAAAAACATTTGCACAACAGTTTCAAGAGCTCAGAAGACTTTCCTCTCCATTCGATGTCAGATTACAGGTGCAGTATTGAGGACACAAAAAATGCTAATACGCTTTTTATAGGCATTATTATAAGCTATTTTTTAATCTAAACTATAGCCAAACTAAAGGTAAAGAACTGAAAAAGTGTACCCTTTTTTAAAAATGACGACTCGAGCGCAACATATCTTGACAGGGACTTTTAGTATGTTCAGTAAGAAGCCGTAATAAGCATGTATACCAAAATTCAGATCTTAACGGATTAATGTTTTTATTTTCAGTGAATTTTCATTAAAAAAATTCACTAATGGAGAGGTACCGATGATAATATTTTTGGAAAATTTCTTCAAATGAGCGCGAAGCCCTTAGAACCCAAATCCAAGGTCAGTTGAAAAGTATATATATATATATATATATATATATATATATATATATATATATATATATATATATGAATGAATTTATTTTTATATTTATTCACCAAATTTAATCAAAATCCGCCCACTATTTTTTGAGTTATCGGTGTGATACATACATATATATATATACATATATATATATATATATATATATATATATATATATATATATATATATATATATATATATATATATATATATATATATATATATATATATATATATATATATATATATATATATATATATATATATATGTGTGTGTGTGTGTGTGTGTGTATGTGTGTCCGTCCAACCGATAACTCAAAAAATACTTCACCAATCAAACCCAATTTCGGAATTCCCTTCATTTTGTTAATAGCTTGGACGAGTTCGCTAAAGGGTTTTGACACTTAAATAATGTTGGAAAAAATGCCAAAAACTGTTTGAAAACGCAATATCTTTTAAATTACCAGCAGTATGAACCTAAAACACGCACGTAATCATCGTATAAGTGGTTCTCTCTACTAAATGTTAACTTAATCGGTTCAGTAAATTTTAAGTTATAACTAAATCAAAAGAAACAATTTACGATATGACCTGAAATTACCTCCGAATGGGTGCCTCTAATGTTATACAAGGTCAGACGGACATATCAGGGTTAGGCTGCTATTGCAAACAAATACTCTAAATCAAAGTTGAAACGAACAGGCTACAAAATATGTCACAATAAACAATCAGCGGGGTTGCCATTTGCCGAAAGTATCATATGAATCTAAAGATATCAGAAAAATATATAGTAACAGATAAAATTTTTAATGAAAGTGATTCAATTTGTTTAAAGGCAATCTAGAACGACGTTTTATTATGTATAAATATTAAGCTTCCCATTCTTCACGGTATTTAATAGCCATCTCCCTATCCTAGTTTAATCTGACAACTGTGGCAACAGACGTAATAAACAAAGAATGAGAAGATAACCTCTAAATAGACTCCGCTAATCTCTTAGAATCTTAGAATTAGGTACTTATTGTTTACTTTTAGTTTTTATTTACTCTTCATGTAGTGTATTCAGAATTTGAGCTAAATGAAACTACATAATACCATACAGGAGTTTCAATTATACCTATTTTATTTTAAATTATACAGATGTTGAGGGTAAATTATTAAAATTTTAATTCCAAATTTTTTATTGCTCATATTTATTTATTTTATTTTCAAAAAGTATGGATACATCAATAAGTGTTGAAAAGAGTTTAGGTGCAGCAAGTGCGTTATGATAGCGAATTTCCGTAAAAATATTTCAAATGGTGATAATTCAATTTCCCATTAAACTGAAATCTACAGCTTTAATACATACTAAAAATCTGTATAAAAGCAGCGTGGGTACTAAGTATTAAAAATAACACAATGAGCTTCACAGGCAACGAAAAATTTGTTTTAGTAAACCATTTTTGTTATTCTGTTTGCGAAATCTGGTTCGATTGAGTTGACTAAAACGGATCATCCAAGCGACTAATATGGAAAAATACGTGCCACGTTTATAATTTGGCAGGTACATTCCTTTTGTAAACAAAAATTAAATTTTCGGTAAATTTTCAGATTAGCACACGGGGCTTTTTAGAAAAAAAAATCAGAAACATGCTTAGATCTGCTTTTTACTGTAAATATGTGTTTTCTTTTTAAGAAAGCAGGCATCCATTTTGGTTAATAGTATAACCTTTATAGTAAAAACAATGTGCTATGTTTCATAAAAATAACTTTATTGTGTGAAAATGTACAAAAATTTCCAAAAGTAAATTTCAAGTGTTCCCGGAAAAACTCGTTTCTTGGTCAACCTTATAGGTTAATAGCAAATTGGGCTATTCAAATTTAAAGCATTTGATCAAAATTCGCTACCATAACGCACTTGCTGCATCCAGAATTTCTTTTCTTACAAACATGCATTATATTTCGATGGAAAATGCAATAACATAAGGCGTGTTTGATTAAAAAAAAAAAGAAAATTTGTATCACCAACGACTTATGGGCCAGCCTGTGATTGTAGAAATATTTTTTTAAATGTAGCTCAAGACACCCTATAATTAATATACACAATTTTTTTCATATCTTGTATAATAACGGATATATTGAGCTTTATTGATTTTTTACGAAAATTCGACAAAAATTATGTACCATTAAATGATAAACTCTATAGCTAAGACTACTGCCAAGCAACAGAGAAAGGGTCTATTTGAAATGAATTTTCTGGAAACATTTTAGTAAAATGAAGGACAGTGGCTGTTGAAACTTAGACTTCAGGGTTTGTAAAACATTCTTCTTGAGACATTTTCTTTCCATAGTCCGTATTAGATTCAAGTTCTTTTCCTAAATGTTGCCAATTTTGACGTTTTGTGGAAACCCCAGTTTATTTTTCTTTAAATGCCTATAACTTTTTTGTATTCTGACCTACAGAGCTAAAGTAGCTTACCTATAAGGATGTAAAGCCGCGTACCAAACTTGGTTGCCCTTACTTTGTTAATTCCGAAGATAATTTTTTTTTTGAAAGAAAACACACAATTTTCCGGGAAAACTTCGTCCGATTTTTCTGGCTAACGAACTTATCCAAGCCATTTGCAAAGGGAAGGCACATTATTTTTTGAGTTATCGGTGTGATACACACACACACACACACACACACACACACACACACACACACAAATATATATATATATATATATATATATATATATATATATATATATATATATATATATATATATATATATATATACATACATAAACACATAAAAATTAAAACTGACTCAATATTGCAAGTATTATACAAGAGACGAGAAACAATTGTGTACGTTAAATATAGGGTATTTTGAAATGCATCTTATAACAGTTATTTTGACAATAACAGGTGGCCCCTAAGTCGTTGGCGATACAAGTTTTCTTTTTCAAATCGAACATCCCTTATACTATTGCATTTTTGTATTTTCCATCGAATTGCAGTGGGTGTTTGTTTTCGATTTATTTGAATTGTTTTTAAATTTTCACCTTTTTGGCACATATCAAACATTGTGATACGGGCTTTTACCCACAAAAATGTGAAGTCTAATGCAATTGAGGCATTCAGATAGGTTTTCGTTTATATTATTTCAAGAAAAAATCGAGATGCCGTATACAGGCCCTCTCAAATAGTGACTGAATTTTAAAAAACCAAACTGTCGTAACTCAATTGTTTTGAATAGAACAGTCTGTTCTTTGTGTTTCAGAAGTGAAGGGCATAATGATAAATGTTTAATAGTTATATATAAAAATGTTTTCGAATTTTCGTGAAAAAACTATTTGTAAATTTTCATGCAAAAAGTTTTTTGGGAGTTTTGTCGAACAGCATATTTGGTGAAATATGGTACATTGTTTCTACTATATAGGTTATACTGGAAACAAAATTTGATGCCTTGTTTCACTAAAAAAAGACAAATTTGCTATTAAAAACATTTATATGAAAATTCACTACTATAACGCACTTGCAGCGTCCAAACTTTTTTAAATTACGTCTCTAGTCCATTAAAATAAGAATAGTGTGGCTATAGCCTTTCTGGATATTCATTTAAATAATTTTCTCTAGTACATAACTAGGGTTTCTATTATTTTGGTAATACATTTTTATCATGTCTCTCTTTTTCTCATTTTAAAACTCATGATTGTCAATTAGATGCCACAGAGACAATGTACGCAAACACTATAAACTTCAAAGTTTTGCTGATATGTCAATATTTAGATTCTTAAACAAATTTATTGGCGCTCCTTCCAAAGCACTGTCACATATTTGTGATCAGAAAAAATAATACTTTTTAAAAACATAAAAATCGAATATGGCGCCCATAAGAAAAATCAAAGATGAGTATTGCAACTCCTACATCAAGAAGGCCTTGGAAAATATGATGACAGAGGTAGATCACCCATAAAAAAGTGTACTAACATTGAGATAGTTAAAAAGATCTACTTATTTCTGTATCTGCTTGAAAAAAATATATATATATATATATATATATATATATATATATATATATATATATATATATATATATATATATATATATATATATATATATATATATGTATATATAAAGGTCCCTGGATGTGAATATTATAGCAGTCCTAATTCGCGGTCATTTGGCCAAGTCTCGCCATCGATATGCTACAGATCCTGTTCGGGTTCAAAAAAAGTGTCCCCTTCCAGGGAAAATCGACGTGTCTATGGTTTTTCGAAATTTTAAGCAGCTCTCGGGAAAATCCTGGCTTAACCCTACACAGTGGAGAACTTCTAATCTTAGTATTAGCCTGCAAAATTTGATGTTTTATTTTTGACTTGTTTACGAGAAAAATGAGCATTTAACGCCATCTTAAGCAGCTGAAACTTTTTAGGAAAGGCTAATTCATCGAGTATATCTCTTTTCTAGTTTGGATTCCATGAAGCCTCTGATAGTGAGTACTTTTATGAAAAGTCGCTAAAAATAAATAACTTCCAGTGCAAATTTAAACTTAGTGTTAACCAAAGCAAAAACATGATTTGCTTTAGTTTCCTTTGATTAAGGTTTTCCTTTAAAATTAAAATCGTCAATTCGATCTAGCGACAATTCTTTTACCGTGGTCCCAATATTAATTGTTCCCTTCTCGTCTGTTGCTTTGTTTACCTAAATTCCTAAAATGCACTGCTTATTTAAAGGAATCTGAGAATATTTCTTTAGCACGAAATTACAGTTTACAACCACTTTCCTAAACTTTCGAAGCCGCAGAAGTATGCCATTACTCTAATAAATTTTATTTGTCTTTTAAAAGCAAATGAGAAATGGACGATAGCGGCAGCCCGGCTGTACCGGAAGCCCGTGGAATTTTCCAGACCGTGCTCAGAGAATTAATTTACTTTGTTATTCATTTTTGATTGAATTTTGTATGTTAACAAATGATATACGGGAATATTCTGTCCCAAGGCAAGTTTCGAGAAACCGGAGCTTTTAATATTAATTTACAAGTTTTTCGGGAAAGTGTTTCATGGATAACATCTCAAAGGCAGCTGAAATATTGGCTGGTTCTTATTTCACACTGGTTTTCGTTGCTTTGAAAGCACTAATGCAAGAGTATACAGCCTGTGGCATTCGGTAGGAAATGATAGATGCTTTTGATGTTTTTACACTGATTCATGCAAATGGAAATATTAAAATTCAATCTGCGTTTTAAATTGTCTCCATAATATCATACGTGATTTCGTTGAGTCAATTCAATGTATATAAGAAGTGTGTAGTATAATCCTTCAATTTTATTTATAAGTTTCAACCCGTTAAAGCTCAGGTTACCTTTTTTGCTTCAACATTAATGTATCCGTATCGTATATAGTCCAGCCAAATTAGATATAAAATGTTCGGGACGCAGCAAGTGTATTATAGTAGTGAAGTTTTATAAGAATTGTACACACTTAGTAAGATATATTATTATAACTAATCCTTTAAATTTAAATGAACCTAGGAGATCGGTTTTAGAGGTCCCCAGTTAGCGATTATTTAAAGAAATTTCTGTTTGCTGTGGAGCTAGAAAATTATAATTTGGCAGAGATATACGTAAGTACTGCAAGTTTCTTTAAAAAAATGTGTTACAAATTTCATTAAAGTCACAAAAGGTTTCCAGAACAAATTTTATTATTTACAAAGGGAATGTACCTGCCAAATTATAAATATGGCAGGTATTTTTCCTTTTAATTGCTTGGATGGTTTTGTTCTGGTCAACCGGATCGAACTAATTTTTGCAAACAAAATGACAAAAAAGGTTTTAGTGAATTTTCTTAAAAAAATGCACTAATGACTTCCCGACTTTTGAGTTTTGAAAAAATTTCTTCAAATGAGCGCTAATTAGGCCCCCCAGAACACATATCCGGGGTCAGTTTTAATTTTTATGTGTTTATGTATGTATATATATATATATATATATATATATATATATATATATATATATATATATACATACATAAACACATAAAAATTAAAACTGACCCCGGATATGTGTTCTGGGGGGCCTAATTAGCGCTCATTTGAAGAAATTTTTTCAAAACTCAAAAGTCGGGAAGTCATTAGTGCATTTTTTTAAGAAAATTCACTAAAACCTTTTTTGTCATTTTGTTTGCAAAAATTAGTTCGATCCGGTTGACCAGAACAAAACCATCCAAGAAATTAAAAGGAAAAATACCTGCCATATTTATAATTTGGCAGGTACATTCCCTTTGTAAATAATAAAATTTGTTCTGGAAACCTTTTGTGACTTTAATGAAATTTGTAACACATTTTTTTAAAGAAACTTGCAGTACTTACGTATATCTCTGCCAAATTATAATTTTCTAGCTCCACAGCAAACAGAAATTTCTTTAAATAATCGCTAACTGGGGACCTCTAAAACCGATCTCCTAGGTTCATTTAAATTTAAAGGATTAGTTATAATAATATATCTTACTAAGTGTGTACAATTCTTATAAAACTTCACTACTATAATACACTTGCTGCGTCCCGAACATTTTATATCTAATTTGGCTGGACTATATACGATACGGATACATTAATGTTGAAGCAAAAAAGGTAACCTGAGCTTTAACGGGTTGAAACTTATAAATAAAATTGAAGGATTATACTACACACTTCTTATATACATTGAATTGACTCAACGAAATCACGTATGATATTATGGAGACAATTTAAAACGCAGATTGAATTTTAATATTTCCATTTGCATGAATCAGTGTAAAAACATCAAAAGCATCTATCATTTCCTACCGAATGCCACAGGCTGTATACTCTTGCATTAGTGCTTTCAAAGCAACGAAAACCAGTGTGAAATAAGAACCAGCCAATATTTCAGCTGCCTTTGAGATGTTATCCATGAAACACTTTCCCGAAAAACTTGTAAATTAATATTAAAAGCTCCGGTTTCTCGAAACTTGCCTTGGGACAGAATATTGCCGTATATCATTTGTTAACATACAAAATTCAATCAAAAATGAATAACAAAGTAAATTAATTCTCTGAGCACGGTCTGGAAAATTCCACGGGCTTCCGGTACAGCCGGGCTGCCGCTATCGTCCATTTCTCATTTGCTTTTAAAATACAAATAAAATTTATTAGAGTAATGGCATACTTCTGCGGCTTCGAAAGTTTAGGAAAGTGGTTGTAAACTGTAATTTCGTGCTAAAGAAATATTCTCAGATTCCTTTAAATAAGCAGTGCATTTTAGGAATTTAGGTAAACAAAGCAACACACGAGAAGGGCACAATTAGGACTGGAACCACGGTAAAAGAATTGTCGCCAGATCGAATTGACCATTTTAATTTTAAAGGAAAACCTTAATCAAAGGAAACTAAAACAAATAATGTTTTTGCTTTGGTTAACACTAAGTTTAAATTTGCACTTTGCAAGTTATTTATTTGTAGCGACTTTTCATAAAAGTACTCACTATCAGAGGCTTCATGAATTCCAAACTAGAAAAGATACTCGATGAATTAGCCTTTCCTAAAAAGTTTCAGCTGCTTAAGATGGCGTCAAATGCTCATTTTTCTCGTAAACAAGTCAAAATTAAACATCAAATTTTGCAGGCGAAGACTAAGATTAGAATATTTGCATAAGGCCCTACTTTTATTCAAGCTGGTTTTCTTTACGAAGTTTAAGTTTTTTTAAGAGTTTTTTCACAATAAATTGGTTTCTTAATAGACTTTTGAAAAACAATCATTTTGTGGAGATTGCAACTTTTGAACTTTGAAAACAAATTGGCACTTCTGGAACTAAAACTCAGGATCAGTTAAAATTTATATATATATATATATATATATATATATATATATATATATATATATATATATATATATATATATATATATATATATATATAGGGTAGTTCAATTTCGAGCCTCACCATTGGGATCTTGTAAACCGTCTGAGATACGAGGCTGGTTAAATTGGGGCGAAGTTGCTCGTTTCTATGATAATTAATTATCTGAAAGAAAATTTGAAGCGGCCTTTTTGCTTGTATGATTATTCGAAAAAAATATTTTTTTAAGCAAATACCGAAATAAGTAGATTTTTTTTAACTATGCCATTGTTAGTATACTTTATTATGGGTAATCTAACTCTGTCATCATATTTTCCAAGGCGTTCTTGATGTAGGAGCTACAATACTCAACTTTTTCTTATGGGCGCCATATTCGATTTTTATGTTTTTAAAAAGTGTTATTATTTTTTGATTACAATGATATATCACAGTTCTTTGGAAGGGACGCCAACAAATTTGTTTAAAGATCTAAATATTGACATATCAGCAAAACTTTGATGTTTATAGTGTTTGCGTACATTATCTCTGTGGCATCTATTTGACAAACATGAGTTTTAAAAATGAGGAAAAGAGAGACATGATAAAAATGTATTACCAAAATAATAGAAACTCTAGTTAGGTACTAGAGAAAACTATTTAAATGAATATCCGGAAAGGCGATAGCAACACTATTCTTATTTTAATTCTTCGACAAAACTCCCAAACAAGTTTTGGCATGAAAATTTACAAACAATTTTTTCACGAAAATCCGAAACCATTTTTATAAATAACTTATTAAACATTTATCATTATGTCCTTCACTTTTGAAACACAAAGAACAGACTGTTCTATTTAAAACAATTGAGTTACGACAGTATTATTTTTTTAAATTCGGTCACTATTTGAGAGCGCCTGTATACGGCATCACGATTTTTTCTTAAAATAATATAAACGAAAACCTATTTGAATGCGTTAATTGCATTAGACTCCAGATTTTTGTCGGTAAAAGCCCGTATCACAATGTTTGATATGTGCCAAAAGTTGAAAATTTAAAAACAATTCAAATAAATCGAAAACAAACAAACACTGCAATTAAATGGAAAATGTCAAAATGCAATAATATAAGGGGTGTTAGATTTGAAAAAGAAAACTTGTATCGCCAACGACTTAGGGGCCACCTGTTATTGTCAAACTAACTTTTATAAGATGCAGCTGAAGATACCCTATAATTAACGTATACAATTGTTTATCGTCTCTTGTATAATACCTGCAATATTGAGCCTGAGCGTAGAAATGCGTCACCCTGTATATATGTAAACGCAATACATATTTCAGGAACCAGCTTAGCGTTTTTTCTGAACCTTTGCAAATGTAACAGAATGCAGTATATTTAAGCAAAATATTTTGACAGTTGAGCTATTTCCGGTTAAACCAGAAGTTGACACAATGTCCGTTATTTTAGGTAGGATACCCACTTTTTCACCATTGCAATCCAAAGCCTTTGAAATTTGAATTTGACTTTATGCAACATACCATATAACCAATTATTTTTTCTATATATTCATAATTTTATGGAAAAAAATGATCGTTGCAAACCCTTAAAACGATTAGCCCCCCAAATAAAGAATTCGGAAAATGCATCACTTTATGTTCTGGAGTTCATAAGCAAAGACGCAGGTATTGAGTAGATAATCAGAACATCTTCTAAATTATACAGGGTTACTACAAATTTTGCCAAAATTTTGAATCGAAATATATAGAATATCTTAATTTTTTAAAATGGAACCAGTATATTTTTTAATTAGTTGTACTGGCCGACTAAAAAGAGGGCAAGTTTTTCTTTACATCCCTATACCTAAATGTGACAGTTTTTATGTTATTGAGGATATTTTGGAAAATCTCTGTTTTCTGAAATTTCTGCACTTAATAAGTTGGTCATTAGAATAAAATGTAAAAATAAATTATCACAGAGTTGTCGAAATAACTAAATAGTTTAGCCAGAAACACAATCTGTAATTGCTAAATTATATTAATTGAATAGTTATTGTTCCTAAATGTCAAAATGTTTGGGGTTGACATCTTTGGGTGAGTTGAATAAAAATGCTTTTTCTTTTCAGACAATTGTTTTTATTCCTTGTCAGAAGGGAAGTTGAATAAAAACGCCTTTTCTTTCCACAGTTGTTTTTATTCCTTGCCACAAGGGACACGGAATAAAAACAATTGTTTGGAAAGAAGAAGCCTTCTTATTCAACTCACCCAAAGATTGAATAGTTATCTGACCTGTCATGCCTATGAACTATAAAACGAAGAAAATATTAACATTGGAAAAAATCTATATTAAATGTTTAGCTGTAACACAATTAACGCCCAAACAATTTCCACACCTGTGAAGCACTGTCTCTGTTAGTACTCTTCGGATACTACTCGGTGGTAAGGACTGAAACGCAACACAAACTTTTTCTTGGCAATCCTCTTTTGTCGTCAGAGGTGTGAAATTTATTAATTTTTTATGTAACCCCATATGTGAAATCAACCGCTGTCAAATTGTTGGCGCTCCACTGGTCCTCAAAATTCCTCTTCCAAGAAATTGCCGAAACAATTTTTTTTAAATGAAAATTCACTAAAAGCATGTGGTTTATTTGGAAAACCCAAAAACAAATACGGTGGTAGAATTATCGAATTTGACAAAAATCTAGTACTATAATAGGCAGTTGTTTAATGGATTTGTGTGGGTGTGTTCAACTGCAAAGATGGCAACAGAATGATTATCTACTAGCCACAGACTTTTTTGAATTGTTTTAATTGATTTAAGTTGTATTCTTATGAATGAAGAAAATCGTTATCAACGTTGTTAATGACGTAGTTTACCAGGCGCCAGCAGCTGAGTTTAAGAGCTTATCTGCTGACTACAGATACATTTCAGCGGTTGGAGACTGATTAACGCACTGTTGACTTCAAGCACTATTTTGTGACGTCTGCCTGTCATACCGCTTTGACAAATTGGCAACAGTTGAGTTCCATCAGAAACTCAACGGTAATGGTGAACGCATACGTTGACACAACTATTCAACTGTTGGCGCCTGGTGAACTTGGCCTATTACTTCCACATCGTTAATACGTTAGGAAATATAGTATCGCTGACAGAAATTTCGAAACTTCTTTTGACAAAAACGACGTAAAAAGTGTCAAAACATATATAAAACAAGATTTTGAAACATTTTTTTCTCTGTCTGTAGGTCTATCGGTCTGTCGGTCTTATGTATGTATGTCTGTCTGTTAATAGGCACGATAACTTTTGAAGGAATTGAGATATCGTCTTTAAATTAGGTATACAGTTAGTAAATACACCTAGGGGTGAAAGAGCTGCTTTTTCAGGTGAGTATGGACAGTTTCTGCCTGAGCGAACGAAGCAGAAACCAACGCACTCTTCGCAGGAAGGATTTTTTCAAAATTTTGATAGCAGGTAAATCGTGATCGTATCGTGTGATAGTTCGTTATAATCAGAAAAAAAAGACAAAACATAATAAGGCGACTTTGATCAAATTGTCAAGCGTGTTGTCCTGATAGGTACCAAAACCAATGTTTCTCGGTTAATGGCAAATTGGGGTAATAAAATTTGAAGCATTTAATGAAAATTGGCTCCTGTAACGTACTATATGCGTGCTGATTTTTTTAATTTTAACTTAGAGATACGAATTTAGGTACTTAGTATACGTCTTATGGTAGCAACTTGTGTAAAAAATTTGGTTATCATGGCTTTGTTATTTTTGAAGACACCAACATTTTCCGAAAGGAAACCCTAAATTTTCCCGGAAAGACAGTCCAATTTTTTTGTTTGACAAACTTATACAAGCCACTTATAAATATTTGCTAAATTTTATCGAAATAGGCGCAGTATTTATAGGGTATCGGTATATATATATATATATATATATATATATATATATATATATATATATATATATATATATATATATATATATATATATATATATATATATATATATATATATATGTATATTTATATACTGAAAATTAGATGGAAAGAAATAAATTACATAACTACATATTATGTAGTGTACCTACATACATACAGTTGTTATATATTTCACTTGAACATCTCCAGTAAAGTTTTTTTTTTGATACAGGAGGGAGAAATGCTCATGCAGACCCTATTCACGGCCCCGTATGTGCCGTGGGATATCGAGGTACTGTGAGACTGTACTCACTAAAACCCCCTCCCTAGGAGTACCGGACCTTAGTCCATACCTCCGTCGAAAAGATTTCACACAAACACTTTTTGGGTATAAATGTTTGCATTCTCTTTTTGCCGCGGGGGCGTTAGCGGGTAAGTATAAGCTTTGGACGCTATGCTTATGTGGAAGTTGCTCATCGTAGTCGGTGGCACTACGGAGAAGAGCATTTGGGTGAGAAGCGGCTTTTGCGAACTGAGTTGTGGATAGTTGAGTTATGAACTCAAGTATCGAAGGCATTTCTAGATTAGAGTGAATCTGACTGTTTCGGACAAACCATGGCACTCCAGTAACCATTCTCAGCTTTTTTTCTGGATGATTTGAAGGGTCTTGATGTATGTTGCGGCCGCGGTGGCCCATGCAGGTGATGCATAGGCCAAGGCTGGCCGGATGATGACTTTGTACAGGAGCAACTTATTGTCCATGGACAATTTGGAATTTATATTTAGAAGTGGGAACAGGGATGTTGATAATGTCGGCAAGTTTCCATATGCTAGGAAAATGTTGAAATCGCAGCATGGCATTCATAATCGTAACTAGGAACACCACGGCTTTGCGGGGGAGGTTTTTCAGGGCTACGTTGGAGATTCCATCGTATTCCGGAGCTTTCCTATTTTTTAATGATTTGATTATTTAAAAAACTTCTTCTAAAGTTGTGGGCTCGATAGTTACGTCTGGGGTGGCGCGAAGCGGTGCGTTCTTGCTACATGCGACAGATCAAGGTTGTTATAGTTCGGGCTGAATTGCAACTCCAGATGATCTGCGAATGCGGTAGCTTTCTCCGCATGCGTGTATACGACACCGTTACGGCCGTGAAGTGGGGATAACGGAAGTTTTTGAGAGCGAAGAGTTTTAGCCATTTTCCAGATGAAATTGTCTTGGGTAGACAGGGTTTGCAGGCGCTCCTCCCAACGCTTGTCGCGGAGTTCTTGTAGGGCGGATCGTACTTGTTTGATGAGTCTGTTTGCGTCTCGTTTCTCGGTGAGGTTTCCGGTGCGTTGAGCTAGTCTACGCACGCGGTTTGTTTCGAGTATCATTTCTCTGATACTGGACGGAAATGATGAGTAAAGTGCGTTACTTTTACGTAATACCACGTTTTTGAACAGCAAGGTCTAGCAGGCACTGGACGGAAATAAGTTTTACAGCTTTGCATTCCGGTTGTCGCTCCATCCACTTTAAGCAGTTTTCAAAAATCATAAAAGTTTCTTCGTGTGTTGCAACTCTTTTATCTTCTGTTTCTTCCTCGGTTTTATCATTCTCCTTGTCACCACATTGTTGTTCGTCCAAAACACTCTTTGTGATGTCGTCATCAGTCATTATCTGGAACCCTTGATCGTCTTCGTCACACCGCAGCCACTCATCCATATCACCAACCCGCGATTTAATTGGCAATGTTTACAAATTCACGCAGTTCCTGCTCTTGTTCATCATTTAGAGCTGGTGTTTGTTGTTCTTGTTTCCTTTGCTTTTCTAATTCTAGTTGTTCTTTGGTCGATGTCCCGTTTATTCTGTTCCAGGCGCTTTTTAATGAAAAGCTTTTAACCATATTCCAGGAATCCGCAATCATGTTAATTACTCAACCCCAGCACATAAGAGGCGAAACACGACTTTTTCTACGAAAATTAGTTCAAATAATTATTCTATAAACTTATTTCTCTATGTGTATGTGTTTATGAGTGTGTGTCTGTGCATCTAAGCTCGGTAGGGCGTGCATCCGCGCGTTTGTGTTTGTGCGACTGTGTTATTTGAAAACGTAAGTTGTCCAGGAAACTTATCGTATAAAGTAAGTCTTAACAGAACACCTGTGGCTAATATATGATGTCTATTGAAGCATTAATCCGTATAGAAAAGTTCGCACTCGTGTGGGCGTACTTAAAACCCCGACTTCTACTTCCTAAAACCGCCGTTGTGCTGATCGTAAGTGTAACGTAACAAACAGATTATGTTACAACATTTTAAACAGAAACTTTTAAACCCGGGCCAGAGCGGATACTCTCCAGGTTAGTATAGACAATAATTCAGGCAACAAACTCTTCACTAAGACAAACAATACACGTTAGCGTAATTACATTACTCTATGCCGCCAGCTAATTCGGCTAGGTATTATTACAGGCGAGCTGTATCAACACCCAGGACCATAATTGCAAAAGTTCACTATTGTGACAAGAACTGGAGTGGCTACCGAGTTTTCTCTGTATCTAGGCCGGAGTATTAAAACGCTGTTTTCTAGTTTAAAACTCAATTAACGGACGCTTAAAAATTCCGTTAGTAAATGTAATATCTTGTCGTAAAAATCCGGAAAAAATTCATTGGATCTTCTGTAGGAATATTTCATTATCATAATTAAGATTATTAAGATGCTTAAAGAATACGCGGACACTTTGGTTGGACCACTGACATATTATAAATTTGTCTTTGGAGCAGAGAGTGCTATCAGATAACTTAAAAAATATTTGGGACGCAGCAAATGCGTTGCAGTGGTGAATTTTCATAAGAATTGTACAGCACATTATTAAAATTGATAATAATAACTCTTTTATTGGATTCCATTATACATTATGTGTCTACAATAAGTTATATAGAAATTGTGCTAAAATTTTTTACATATTTTAGAGGGGATTATCTTGAAAATTATCCGAGAATCATTTAACCAAATCTATTAAACTTCAACTTTTGTGACATGTTGTATAGAGATTTATTCTTCGATATTTGTTTCTTCCATCTTATACACTAGCTTTACCATCATTTAATACAAGTCTTTAATACTTTAAATTCAAACAAATTTTAATGTCGGTTTTATGAGTCCTAATATGAGCTCATTTGAAATGTTTTTAAAGTATTGTCATCGATATCCCTCTATAATCATTAAAAAGATTAAATCTTGTGTTCTAGCCCCTTTTGAGAAAAAACTTTAAATGGCCCAAACTCACTTTTAAACGAAGGTAAAAAATTAAAATTTGGAATATATTGGTACTGTGTAAGGCTCTTTAAAAGAAACTTGTATTACAAATTGCATTAAAATAGCAAAAGCAAATATATGTATGTATATATGTATATATATATATATATATATATATATATATATATATATATATATATATATATATATACACAGGTGTTTCCTCTAAAACGCAGAAGGGTACTGGGTTCGAGCCCAAGGTACTCCATGCATTTTTTAAGTACATACTGCCCAATTAACATCAACAGAGGTTCTGGCATTGTATTTGAGCAAATTGAATGTCTGCACGTCCCCTCCGAGACGTGAAGCCGTCGGTCCCGTGTTCATGCGATGTTGGGCACGTTAAAGACCCCTACCCTCCTTACATAAAGGCTTGGGTTCGGCAAAATTTCCAGGATAGTGAGGTGAAACTGCTACCTGGCGTCGGTGATTGGCCATAGTCGCGGAAACAGGCCGACGTTAAAGAAACAAAGCACACACACACACAGATTCGTAGTCTTTTTGAAAGGAATCTCATCGGCTTTCCTATACATTAATTTAGACGTTTTCAATATATTTAGACCTTTTTGAAAATGTTCGAGTTTGCGTGTTTCTTTTCAAAATGCGATAACTTGTTTTTTTTAATATAATTAACGCATTTTGAAAAGGAAGGTTGGATCTTTACTTTAGTGTAATCAGAGCTGCACAAAAATTAATATACCTATCCTCCAAATTTTTAACATGTAGTTAGGAAGCTTCAAATACTCTTAACTCAGTTTTTTCAAATGATAATCCCCAATTTTTTCTTCATCAAATAAAGGAACAATAAATGCTGAATCGATCTATCTATCGACTAATTGGCCGGCATTGCGAGGAGAGCCCTCTATAAAAACACACATCGCAAGGTCTTTGGCCGGCTGGTGCAGAAGCAATGATGCATTTGGCCGGTATGGGCGAGTATTAGCAGAGTAGTAACTTTGCCCCTAACGTAACACTCCCCAGCGACACGGGGCGACCTCCCTGTGTATAAATGCCTCTCCATAGGATGCGAGGAACTTCCATGGAGTCAGGTACTGGCGGAAGGCGAGTCCCACCGGGACCAGGGAGGGAATGGGGGCTCCTAAGGTACGACAAAACGTCCCAAAGAGTCTGACGCCTTGACTGTGAGGGCCGAAAGCGGGAAGCGACTCCGGTTAGATGGCAGTACATCTCAGCAGAACGCAAAAAAGCCCCGATACAGTGCTGCCAGGAAAAATTTTAGTGACATAGCCGGAGGAGTGAGTGTGGGCATTATCCGCTGAGAACGTCTCTCTTCACCGAATAATGATCAAGCGAGTAGTTGGAGAGCTCCAGCCACTGCAGGGGGCTCGTCTAAAACTGGTGCGTGGACAAGACCTGCTTAAGCTCCACGTCTGTGTGGCGTATATCCCGAACGGGAATGATTCTCTACTAACGCCCGAGGTTGTGCTCACCAGACTCAGGAGGATGAACAATGGCCTAAACACTCGGGATTGACTGTTCTACATCGAGCAGAGGCGGGACCATCAGGAAAAACGTGGACATTTTTGGTTGGAGAAATGTCCATGGTTACACTGGGGGGAATTGGATCCACACCATACTTTGTCTTTGGACAGGTCTTATACCGACCAAGGGTAAGGGGTTCTGCGGCTGAGCATTAACACACAGCTACCACTACCACCACCGCCAATCAGTCCACTGCGACTGGAACCCGCCCTTTCGAGAGTGGGGCAGGAGTAATCCCTTCTGCTATACCCTCAAGAAGTGGATCCTCTGGGGGAAATAAATTCACCAGCAGAACTGGCCCCAATAGAGAACGTGGCAGGATATATTCTTCTACTAGAACCTCTGGAGGGAAATCACGGAGGAGAGGGAAATCCTCCCCTCGTGCGACTACCAAAAGTAGGCCCTCCTTTAGGAAGCTTGGGAATCGAGCCTGTGAAAAGAAGGATGACCCGGCATCCTAATCCTAATACAAATCCATAACCTCTCTCCTTACCTCTCCCTCTACCTGATTTTCCCCATTATTTGCCCATGACCACCACAATTAGGTGCATTCAAGCGAACATTCATCACGCTGGGCCTGCGACATATCTCCATAGCATAAAATTAAAAGAGGAGTAGTGAAGTAGTCCCGCCGGCTAGGGTTCTATTTAAACGCCCTCAAATGAAAGACCGGCGGGTCGCTGGGAAAATAATTACAGCCTCGGCAGTGGCGTGTGCTGTGAAGCAGGATGGAGTGATTCCGGTCCTGCTACAGAATGGACTGGAGGCTATCCTCCCTTTACTCATCGGTTTGTATAGGGCCAGTCTGGCTTGGAACTATATTCCTTACAGCTGAACGGTGACTATGGGGGTATACAGTGTGTCCCAAACTGGATGGGAATGTATTGCTATCTGCGTTATTATTAGAGATAGGGAGGCGGTTAAATTAGCAATGTCTTGTAGAATTTCATGCTCGTTCCAAATGTGGCTTGTATTTTGCTCTGCCTCTTTTCCTTTTCGATTTATTTTGAAAAATACAAATTTGTCGATTTCTTTTTTCTTCAATGTCTAAGTACGCGTTGATCTGACATGTCTAAGACTTGCACATTATCAGGACACTTTTTATAGAGTAATCTTTTTGTGCTATTCTCAACTGGATAGTCATTTCTTTTTGAGCTACATGTATCTACGTTTGTTTTTATTAAGGCGGTCATATTGGATTTTTTGCTCGTGTGATTTCCTGTGAAAAGAGCTTTCCAATTATGTACAATATGCTTGAGAAATCTTGTAATTGCACTGAAAATTTTGGGAAAACCCGTTTTGAGGATAGTAGGCTATGCAATTCAATACCAGAAAACAAATGACAATAAACAAGTGTTCAAAAAGCAGTAGACCATGGAGTCTAACAATAGACTTCTACTTTTAACATAATTTTCCATAATGATTTACGATAAAAATTATTGTGATTTAATTTAGAATACTTAATTAGGTAATAATGCTAGGTAACATTATGTGAAACAGTAATAACGAAACCCGGCAATAACAATTAGAAACTTAAACTCCACAAAACAACACAATTAGAAACGACACTCAACAAATAATAAAATAGAAACTTAAAAATACACTAAATAGATTTTTTTTTTTAATATGGCCACCGTTTTGTTCAATGCACTTTATACACTTTTTTGAAACATGCCTGCAAACTGTGGTGAGGGTGTTTTGGTAAATATGATTTATAGCTTTCGTGGTTTTGTTTCGTAATTCATTGATATTTTGTGGTGGATCGAATTTATACACATCATTATTCAGAGTACCCCAAAAATAAAAATATATCCTTATCTCCTTGTTGTATTTATGTATATTCCCAAATTGGGACGTAATCACCTTCTAACCAAATCTTTGAGACCCCTCAGTGTTAATTCATTCCTCCTGAAGGTATTGGAAAAAATACTGGACAGACACCTTAGGGGGAATATCTTAAACAATAACCCCCTCAATACCCACCAGTATGCCTACCAAACTGACAACTCTACTGAGTTAGCACTCAATAACCTTGTTGAGAAAATCACACACTCCCTGGATAACAGGGAGATGGCGGTGGCTGCGGTTCTCGGCATTGAAGGAGCATTCAACAATGCACTACCTAACTCCCTCTACGAAGCAGCTATCGCTAGAGGGGTGGAATCTACCATTTGCGGCTGGTTCGGTAGCATGCTTCACAATCGTACCGTTATTACCTCGTTACAGGGGTAAGTCGTTAGCTTCAGGACTGCAAGGGGGTGCCCGCAGGGGAAGTATTATCCCTCTTACTTTGGTCCCTCTTTGTGAACAATTTTCTGGCTATCCTGTGGCTGTGGGAGGTTGAGGTCCAGGCGTATGCGGACGATCTTGTTATAATGGTTAGAGGTACATCAGAAAAGGAACTTTCAAATATCCTCACTTGCCACCCTTAAACAGATGGAAATTGGAGAGATTGAAATAGAATCGCATACAGTTTGGTCAAGCAAAAGCAACAATGAATAGAAATAAACCTGTAACTAGCGAAGAAAACATTAAAATTACTGTTCTGGGATATTTTCATGCACATCCACAAGGGTCAATCCAAACAGCTGCGATAGATCTGGGTCTGTCAGTGAAATCTGTGCACAGTATTTTGTAGAACAACAAAATGCATCCATACTCCATTAGAACATTCACTAATACCTGGAGCTTATAATCAAAGAATCGAATATTGTAGAAGTATTTTAATAAGAATACAGCAAGATGCTTGTTTCCTACAGAAATTATTTGGACCGACGAATCAAAGTTTATTAGAGAAGGAATCATCAGTCGACGGTATCTACATTTTTGGGCACAGAATAATCCACGATTCACTAGGGAAGGACACTTTCAACATACATCTAGTATCAATGTGTTTTGTATGGTGATAGATAAGCGGAGTGTCATCGAAATTTACGATGAGCATTTAACAAGTGAGAGATATTTGAGATTGCTGAGAGGAGTGTTGTCTGAGTTTAGCAATAATATTTCATTGAATGTCCTGAGTAACTGTTGGTATCAGATGGATGGCGCGCCAGCGCATTCCACGTATCAAGTCGGCCAGCAGTTACCGGAGATTTTTGAAAATCGTTCGTTTGGACGATATGTTCCCTCAAAATGGCCTTTAAGGTCCGATGCTACTAGATTTTTATGTACAGGGGCACATAAAAATGTTGTATACTCTACTCCAGCGCATGGCAAAGATAAACTTTTGCAGCAATTGACAACAACATTCAGGAAGTTGTATCCAGAACAAATTAAAAGAGCGGCAAAAACAGTAGTTCATACCAGAATTGCAAAATGTCTGGAAAATCACGGACAGCAGATAGAACACCTTTAATTTGTAATTGTCTGAATATTTTACCATGATTTCAGTGTTTTTTTGTGTGTGTCCCAATCCATAAGTATTAATTAGCTTCTATAAATACAGAATAAATTCATCACATTTTGGTTTGAATAACTTTGAACAACCTCCATTTTTCTTACGAATCATACATGCAACAATTACCCTAAAAGACGACGTTTGTTGAACAAAGCAATGACATTTTTTCCATGGCAATGGTGACTCATACACGAGTGCAGTTTTAAAGCTAGTAATGAGTTTCCTGTAATATTATCAAGAATCAAAATTACTTGGAAACTATAAAATACAGGTATATAAAATATTAATACAAATCGATTCAGAATTAAATGCTACTTTATCTGATGAAGAAAAACTGGGGTCATTTTATTTGAAACAATTAAGTTAAGAGTATTTGAAGTTTTCTAAACATATGTTAAAATTTTGAAGGTTAGATTAATTTTTGTGCAGTTCTGATTACACCAAAAGAAAGATCCAACCTTAATCTTCAAAATGCACGAATTGCATTTGCAAATATTAGCAAACGACGAAGTTATCGGCTTTTTCACAGGAATATGCAAACTCAAACATTACTCTGATCCAGAGTAGGCGGCTGCAAACAGCGTCTGTCCTAATGTTAGGGGCCGCTGAACTAAAAACAGTGAAGGCAACGGGAAACCACACTGTTAACATTTCCCAGGATATTGCTATGGCGAGAAAACAAAATCGACGGCCCCTAGTCCCGGGCAGCCCTTTGACGGGCAAGGGGTTCTATGAATCCCCCGGCTCAAAATAGCAAAATACATTGTAAAGATAGGCACATGGAATATTCGAAGCCTTTATGCTGCTGAAAATCTTATTCAAGAGACTAAACGCTTAAAACTGTCGAATATGGAAGTAAGTGAATTACGATGGACTGGTTCGGGGACATACAGACACAAAGACGGTATACTATATTACCCCGGGAGCGACAACGACGACCCATATAGAGTAGAAATTTTCGTAACATCGGAAATAGAGAAATATGTTCTTAACTTTGTTCCAATGGGCGACAGAATAGTACTGTTACAGCTACACGCATCACCATTTAATATCAACCTAATACGAATATATGCCCCTACTATAGAGAAAAAGTATAACACCGAAGTAGAATTTCTGTATAGTCAACTTAGTACAACACTAAAAAGCTTAAAATCCAACTAAATCACATATATAATTGGTGATTTTAATGCCAAAATTGGTAAAGGTCGCAGATTGGATCTAGTGGGGAAGTATGGCTTGGGAGAAAGTAATGAACGAGGTGACAGACTGTTTGATTTCTGCCAAGAACACAATCTGGTAGTAACCAACACATGGTATAACTTACATCAACGTAGGCTGTATACTTGGAGAAGCCCTGGAGATAACCCAACACATAGTAAGAAATCAGATAGACTATATTCCTACCAACAAAAGATTTAGGAACTCCATCACCAAAGATACAACGTATCCTGGAGTGGATATTGGATCTGACCACAACCCCTTAGTCGCAGACGTAAGAGTCAAGCTAAAACAAATAGAAAAGAAGCACCAGCAAAAGAGTCTCACGATTTCAGACGTCAACAAAAGTAAAATTGAAAAAGCTGTAAACGATTACATGAAAGAAATGAGAACAACCGAAGGTGTCGAGGAAACATGGAAATTATTTTGCGAAAATATGACCAAGATATTAGAAGAACCTAAAGTAACAACCAGACATAAGAAACAACAATGGATGACGGAAGAAATACTAGATCTTATGGAGCAAAGAAGACAGTGCAAGGGCAAACCAGAAGAATACAGAAGAAAACAAAGAGAAATAAAACAAAAAATACGAACAGCTAGGGAGAGATGGATGACGGATAAATGTCGGGAAATGGAAGAGTTTGAAAGGAAGAATGACACGTTTAACATGTACAAGAAAGTCCGGGAGGTTGCTGGCATGTATAACAAGAAAACTACTAACATACTAGTGGATACCACGGGAAAAGCTATTATTGATGAAAGATAAATTCTTGAAGTATGAAGTAAATATGTGAATGAATTGTTTGAAGAAGGCATGCCAAACATGCAGGGTAATGCAAATAAAGACGAAAGGCCAGAAATTTCAAAATCCGAAGTTCTCCATGCCGTAAAATCAGCCAAAACCAATAAAGCAACTGGTCCAGATAACATCCCAGCAGAGCTCTTACAGATGATCCACGAAGATCACATCAATGCTCTGGTTAAGTTTTTTAACAATATATATACTACTGGTGAAATACCCGCAGAATGGTTGAAGTCAGTTTTTATAGCAGTTCCAAAAAAAACAGCGAGCCAATATGTGCGACGAATATAGATTAATTAGCCTGATGAGTCATACATTAAAGGTTTCAATCCTGAACGTCACAAGGTCTGGGATAGCCATTAATGGCCGACGTTCACTCTCGTCTTGTGGTTTGAGTTGTCGTTTGTATTGTTTTGATGACACCATGAGTCGATTTTCTCGCACATTTGGGTATGTTTTTGTTGTACCGCTGGTGAAATAGATGAAGACTCCAGCCTTGGCAACCTGTGTATAGTTTGAATCTAATTTTTCAATAATTAGAAAATTTGCCCCTGATGATGGCTATTGTATAGCCGAAACGCGTAGGGCACCTAATCAATAAATTTTACTGTCTGGATGAAGCCTCTCATTAAGTACCTTAAATACATTAAAGGTGTTTATTCGCATAATACATGGAAGGATGAGAAGTAGGTGCGAGGAGGACCTGGATGCGACGCATTTTGTCTTTAGGAATGCACTAGGAACCCGGGAAGCACTTTTTGCCCTAAATATACTTCTTCAAAAGTGTCGTGACCAACGTAAGGATATTTATGTATGTTTCATAGACCATGAAAAAGCATTCGATAGGGTTCAGCATGAAACACTTTTAAACATACTAAGAACTTTGGGAATCAATGATAGAGATCCGAAAATTATAGAGAACTTATATTGGAAGCAGAAGGCAGTGGTCCGAATCGATGGAAGACTCACCGATGAATGTCGCATTCAACGAGGCGTCAGACAGGGATGCATTCTCTACCCGCTATTGTTCAACATCCACTCGGATACAATCTTTAAGAAGGCTTTGCAAGATAAAGACCTTAGAGTGAAGATTAACGGTGAACTGATTAATAACATTCGATATGCCGACGATACGGTCATCTTGTGCGATAGTGTCCTGGGCCTTCAAGAATTGTTGGATAGTGTAAACACGACAGGAAGGGAAACGGGTTTGAAAATAAATGTCAATAAGGCAAAATTTATGATATTCAGTCGCCAACCTCACACCGATGCTTCCCTACAGATAGACCAACAAAAAATTGAGAGAGTTACCCAATTCAAATACCTTGGTTGTTATATCACAGAACATCTAGACCCTGATAAAGGGATAAATTGCAGAATTGAAACAGAGCGCACAACTTTCACGAGAATGAAATCATTTTTCTCTAACGACAACTTAAACCCAAGATTGCGTCACAGAATGATCAAATGTTATATTTGGTCCATCTTGTTGTATGTAGCTGAGACCTGGACTCTGAGGGCTGCTACGATCAGTCGACTGGAAGCGTTTGAGATGTGGTTGCACAGAAGAATACTTCGCATAACCTGGACAGCTATGCAGACCATCGAAGCAGTATGATATAGAGCGAATGCCGTCCGTGAATTATTTGTCACTATTAAGGTGCAAAAGATAACATACCTGGGTCATGTTCTTAGAGGAGACCGATACAGGGTGCTCCAGCATATAATGAAAGGTAAAATCGAAGGCAGGCGAGGAATTGGAAGGAAACAGATGTCATGGCTCAAGAACATTCGCGATTGGACTGGAATACGCAGTGCCGAACAACTATTCAGATTAGCCGAGAACCGCGAACAACTTACCAATGTAATTGCCAACGTTAGAGAGACCTCATATGGCACCGAAAGAAGAAGAAGAAGGACCGTACCTCCATAAATAGGCCGACCGACCAAAAGTTTATTAAGAAAATGTTCACCATTTACTATAGCGATTACCAAAGTAGACTTTGCGACTTATAATTACGGACCAACCTGTATATATATATATATATATATATATATATATATATATATATATATATATATATATATATATATATATATATATATATATATAATGCCTATGTATTTTTATAGACATTTTGATGCTTGGTTTGTTTACATGCTTGTAACGGGACAATCTATTCTTATGTCGTTTCTTGACAACCATAAGTTGACCTTATTTATATAAGCAGTCTACAGTGGTGCATTAAAATACTGTGATTGTTGTAAACAAATAATATAATTATCCATAAACACAGTTTAATATAACTTTTATTGTCTACATCAGAACTTTGTCATTATTAATTATTTTCTGAATATAGGCGCCTCGAACGATTTACTTAGCAAACCTATATCCAATTTGTAGAAGGTGAAATATCTTAATTTTTTTCCTAGCCGCGTCTTCTTAATCGAATTCACTATAGGATATCACGATTTAGGAAATCCACAAAGTAATTAAAGTATATTACTCGGCAAGAAATAAGATTTAGGTTATGCAATGTGTATATTTCCAGTTTCTTTATCTGTAACTAGAATCTCAAACCGCATTTGGGTACATGAAAATAAAAACATTGTGAATTACCATGAACGATTATTTTCTTTTGTGAAATCAAAGTACTATTTATTTAGTTAAATATTTGTAACATACACCGTGCGTATAAAGTATCGCCTTAAATTATTATTTTGAAAGAAAATAAATATTTTCACTTCTAAACGTCACACAATCTGGGATAGACATAATTTAAATTCAAATGAAAGGCTTCTCTCCAGACAGAAAATTTTATTAAGATTTCCTACGCGTTTCGGCCGTCTAGACAGCCATCTCCAGGTGCAAATCTAGAAAATACAATAAAAAGGCTGTCAGAAAACATTGTTTTTTGGTAGGCAATTATGCTGTTCAGAGCACAATGGTATCAAGACCCTCAATACAAAAAACTTTAAGGCTAAAATCTAAAGTCAAACAACAAAAACAAGCCAAAAAGGCTCAGTAAAAGCTAACTAAGCTACAGTACAATAAAAGTAACTACATTAACACAAGTTGAAAAGCTTAAACCAAGCTAACCATGTGGTTAAAAAGTAAATTATAACATTTTAGCAACACTTACAAGCACAGCAAACTAAAAACAAAGTGCAAAAAGTTCACTGTGAAAAATTATTAAAGTCTAATGCCGAATTGAAAAACTGCGGAGTCCACTGATAGAGTGAACACAACAGGAGGCAAACACAATCAAGCAGAAGTCCCATGCGAACCCTTAAGGAGTGTAAAAGATTCGTACAAATTAAACGATAAAAACAAAATGGTTTTCATACTTACTTTCCAATTCTTGAAAACTGAAGTCGACACTATACAAAGAAATCACCAGGATAAACTTTATCTATTGCACCAGAGGTCCAACAACAATACATGTAAATATGCCAAAAATCGATTGCCAAACAGCGGCCATTATGTAAACTTAAAAAGGCAGAAGGCACTGCCCAACAGCAGAACGATGGACCAGAAACAAATGACAGAAATGACATATATTACAGACAGAAATCCGGAAGGGGAGCCACAGAGCATGCATCTTCACATCCATCATAACATTTGGTCGCAAAGAATCCATAGAGTTCATTATCACTAATTCATCAGATGGTTTTATAATGAAGGAAAGTTAGTTATGTCGGTACTGGATAAGTTTAGAACTTCACTGGTGGAGTAGTTAGCATTCTTGAAAATCTCAGCTTCTTCTAAGAGTTCTTCTTCAATGGTTTTGTTGAGCCTCAACTGGCTTTACTCAGCCAACGCATAGAGTTTGCTGTTTCTCCTAGGCTTAAGTCTTGGGTGTTCGAGACGGTCAAAGACACAGAGGTCTTCCTTAGAAGGTTCAGAATAGATAATAAATAAGAAGACATTCATAACCGTCGTCGTGGATTTGGACGACCTCGAGCAACTTCAGCACGGAAAGATCGTCATCTGAAGATTGCAGCTTTACAAGACCGAATTTCCATAACACGGTCGATTGGAAATGCTTAATGGGAAATTTACAACGAAAAGTCTCTATGGCAACGATATGTACACCATTTTAATGTGTCCCACGGACACCTCGAACGTGCTGCTCGACATGAGTAGTGTAACAGCAAATACAATTGGGTTATGGTGAATGGGATTGTGTTGTGTTCTCTGAAGAGTCCCGATCCTGCCTTTGGGTCCACGGTGGTCGCAGAAGAGTAAGACGATTACCTGGAGAACGAAAAGCTTTAGAATTTGTTGTGCAACGGCCTACGGTTTCTAGACGGAGGGTGGTAGTTTTATTGACAGAAATTTGTTTGTAAATGATTACATTAAATACGTTAAACTTTGCTTAAAATATTTTCTAAATAAGTACCTATAGCAACTAACACTTATGGATCATTGAAAAAACTACTTAACAAATCTTGAGAGGTATCTTCAGCCTTTAGGTACACAACACGTCGGAGAGCTCACTATTCTCATTTATTCGCCAAATAAAATATACTGAATAACGCCTCTGATCTTACCGTCTTATTTACTAAACGCTCTTCCAGTCGACAGCAGACCTTAAACCACCAAAAACTGTTAACACAATAATAGTTCGTGAATATTTCATAGAATGGCCTTGTGAAACTAGATGCATTATTACCATAATTAGAAACGCATACCAGTTTCGCTGTCATTAGAGCTCACCAGTGCGCTATATTTATCAGTCAGATTTTTTTTGGATAGGGAGTGAATAATCTCTAACAGTCAGAGTACACTTACAGTAATTTGACTAAGATAGCCGGCCTCAGGAAACATTGTTAGCTGTACGACAGAGTCGCCATCTTCGTGCATAACCAGGCAATATGTTGTCATGACAGCTCTAATAAACATAACATATCACCAACCAACCGACAATTTTGTAATTCGCCAGTCCTGGCACTTTCTTTCCTAATACGGGTACAATGTATGTAAGGCAACATGTATTCTGAATATAATTAGAAACGTATACCGGTTTCGCTTTCATTAAAGGTCTCCTGAGGCCGAACAGGGTTGACGATTTACAAAATCGTCGTTCGGTTGCACACAGTCCCTGTTGAGAGCGTGTTGTCTTTATTAGAGCTTCAGTGACAACATACTACCTGGTTACGCACCTAAAAGGCATGCTTAGAGTGGCCTTGATGGTTATTTTTATGCTCAAGCATTAGTTATTAGAATGCGTGCCCCTGAACTAACTCCAATTATATGTCACTTCTTTTTAATGTCTAGTAACATGGGGATAGTTCGTAATGATGGGCAGGTGATACAATACCGAATACTTTGTAGTCGGTACTTTAGAATACCCGAAGTAACGAATACTTGTTTAGAGCAGTAATCGTTACTTAGTATGGTACTTAGTACTAGTTTATAGGCATCCAGCATTTATTATACTTCGCAATATAGTATAGTAGTCGACGTACCCGAATATCCGATCATACCCGTATATCTAGTTAACGTATTTCCGATTTTGTATTTGGTATTATGATAAGATAAGATTAAATACTGTAAATAAAAAGAATGGGACTTCCCACCTTCCATTTTATAGTATTGTTGAAAAGGGGATATGCATTGCTTGCATATTGTATTTAGTGATTGACTAATCATATTATGAGTCACTGTTTAGGTGTAAGACTTTATCGTTAGTTTATGGTAAATAAGAAATCTGTACAGTAGCTACGCCAATTAGTCAATGTTCTTGAAAGAGGTGGAGCGTAACAGATCGGTATACGGTAATGTGCAGCAAGGAAATTAGATATTTGATATTTGTGTCAGGTCTATATAACCCACAAACCCTTATTGATTACTTTTTAACGAATCCAATATAACGAATAGTGGATTCGAAAGTAACGACGATGACCATCACTAGTATTTAAGTCTTCCTGGAAACAGGTCCCAGTTAAGACTGCCAATCAAAAAGAGTCAAGTCCATTGCGGGGAACTATCGTCCAATTTCTATTCAGCTATGTCTTAATTTAAGGAAAGATCTATCAACAAAGATTCTTTGAAATACTTTAAAATCAAACATCCTAAGTAATTGCCAATACGGCTTTCGTCAAAACCGATTTACTGGTGATATGCTGACATACGATACTTATCTTTTGGAATCTGTTCTCGAAAAACTTCGGGAAGACGTAATTTGATTGGATGTTTCTAAAGTGTTCGATATGGTCTGGCATGCGGGACGCATCATATGGGCTGCTTTCAAAGTAAGGCGTATGGATATCCAGGTTTTTAAAGAAGCGCTCCTTGAATGCTGTTGTCGATCGTGTTTCATTAGATACATTATAAATATATGGCATGCGTTCCAAATGATTCCGTTTTGTTTCCGCTTATATTTTATTCTCTTTGGGGACAGATGTTTGCTTTCATCACAGCAGCTTCCTTCGCCGTATAAAATTCAGATACGTCCACACCCGTCTAGCACCAAAGTGACTACAACTGAGATGTAAACTTGACAGGTGTAGTTAGTACGTAATCGCCACTAATTCTACGACTTTGTTTTGAAAATAACTTCATATTACACATTAACAGTTATGCTGAAGATCACGAAACAAGATGCTATAATTTCCCACATTACATTTTTGCAACAACTTGGAACATGGTATAATTGTCATAAAATAAGCCACAACGCGTTTACATGTCATTGCAGATATTCGCATCAAATATTATGAATTTATCAAGATCTTTATTAAAATCTCCAAGAACTGTTGATGTAAGAATGGTAAATAGGTTAAAATTACAGGCAAAGCACAGAATTTCAAGATATTATAAAAACATATTATAAGAAACTAGAAGATACTTCTCATATTTTCAGAACCGTAGAGTGACAAGGAAACTACAAATACCCATTTGGTAGATTACGACGTAGGCGTTACTGCAAAATAACTATGAAAAGTTGAGTTATAATCCCGTTTGGTAACTTATATTTCGGTTTTAAAGTGTTTGCCACCAAAAACAAGCTGTAACGCTTTGAAGTTCCATATATAAGTGATTGCTACTTCAGAGTGTTTGTTTTGCAATGCGCAATTTTTGTAGATGGAGATTGACAACGCCATTACAGCCGCCGCTGTTAGGATATACAGGGTGCAACAGATTCTAGGCTCATCATGGTATATATATATATATATATATATATATATATATATATATATATATATATATATATATATATATATATATATATATATATATATATATATATATATATATATATATAGGGTAGGTTAAATCGTGGCAAATATGCGCAATTATGGGCCTTGTAGCATATCATCTTAAAATTTGATAATTTCAAATACTTTCGAGGATATACGAGAAAAAAAACGAAAAATGTAGATTTGGTTTTTATTTTTTTCTGAAGTTATTTGAAGCGATATAAAAAACAAAAGTACTCCCTTATTGCCACTTTTTCTACTCTATAAGATGCAGTGAACAGATTCTCAGTACAACGTTTTGTTTCGAAGAAAACATCATCAACTTTGTTTTTTCATATGGCCGTTAAAATAAGTACACCCTGTATTAGACAGCATATTTCATTGCAAATTCAATGATGTATAGCACGATAGGTTCATTATGTTGGTTTTTTGCGTTATTTAAATTTTCAACAATTTTCAATGCGTAGAAGGCAATGCAGACGAAAAAGTTACGATGACTGTCAAGTCAGACATAATCAACACCATGATAAACAGTTAAGAGAACATGGTTCAAAGATACAGCTCTTTAATAGTAGGACAGACGGACGGATGGCGTACCTACTCTTATTAGTAATGGGTTCCCGTTTCTGTATAAAATCCTAAAAATACGGTTCATTAATTTAATCTGCGCTTTATTTAAATTTGATAATTTACAATGGACATGAAACACTAGTACAGCTGTCAAAATTCAAAATACATAGAAACTCAACAATCAGACAGACGCCAGTTTTGCATCTCAATCTGAGATGCAAAACAATCAGACAGACGCCAGTTTTGCATCTCAATCTGAAACTTATCGTGCTATACATCATTGAATTTGCAATGAAATATGCTTTCTAATACAGGATGTACTTATTTTAACGGCCATATTAAAAAACAATGTTGATGATGTTTTCTTCGGAACGTAACGTTGTACTTAAAATCCGTTCACTACATCTTATAGAATAGAAAAAGTGGCAATAAAGACGTTTTTTCATATCGTTTCAAATAACCTTACATTTTTCGGTCTTTCGTATATCTTCGGAAGTATTCAGAAATTAGCAAATGTTATGATGGCATGCTACAAGGCCCAAAATTGTGCATATTGGCTTCAATTTAGACGCCCTGTGTCTCTTACGGTTTAGAAGATATCCATGGTGAGCCTCGAATCTGTAGCACCCTCTATATCTAAACGCTAATTAATTGCTATTTTTGCAGTTATCGTGAAAATTTTTTACAAAGCTTTCAGTTTGATGTATCGAATAGTAAACTAGAATACAAATTGAAGCACTTTGAGGGTAGTATATGAAAGGTCCTATATTACGTGTTATATAATTTTTATTAAAAACTGCAAATTTCAAAGACGTGTGATTTCTGGATGCGCAAATCATTATATTTCAACAATAAGCTTGCATCTGTTTGGATTTAAATACAAAAGACATCTAAATATAAAGTATCGGAAAGTTAATTATTAATATTGACTTGTAGCCACGTTCCAGCGATCAATTGCGCTAGTTGTGCAGTTGTAATATTGTTTTCGTGTCTGATGTGCTGCCCAACACAACCTTTTCGCTTCTAGATTCTATTCAGAGACGAGTTGTTCGCCTTACAGGATATTTAGACATCACGGCCAATGTTAATTCTTTTGATCATAGAAAAAAGGCCGGAGATATCTGCCTTTTCTATCGATCCTATCATCGACATTGTTGTTCAGAAATTACTTCCTTCGTAATTCCCCCTGCAACCTTTAATCAGCAAATCTGTTTCGGACGAAACGCGCACGCTTTTCGTGTTAAAATGCCGATCTTGTACAATTCGTGACGAATCGCCGTTTTTTGCTAGAGCGTCTAAACAAGTGATCGCTAACCTTTTCAATGTATTGAGCTCCTTTGGTAATTTTGGAACAAACAGTGAGCTACCTAATCGTAAGCGACGTAAACCAACCTAAGTGAAATAATGAACAGTTGTATTCAACATACATGTATTTATTTTACCAATAACTAGTCCATGCAGCCACAATGGTATGACACATACGATTTAATAAAAGTGAATAAAGCAAACAAAAAAGTTCGGAGTATTTTAAATAAAAACATCTGCAGATAAAAAATGCATATTCAATGAAAATTCTGTTTTAAAGTTTGCAGTATAGTTCGATACACCCATTCGAATACAATCAGTCGATTGCGGTATTTGTTTTTAATAAATTGTATATTGGAGAAAGAAAATCCACACAAGTAGATTGTACTAAATAACGCTTTTACTATGTGAAAACTGGAACCTGTAATGAGCACTAATAAGTACACTTGGAGAACCCAAATTGCCACAACACATATTTCAGAGACCTTACGATCGTTTCGTTGACCATGTCAACATCTTCAAAGGAAGAAAAATTCTACAATTTTAACGCTTTCACTTTTAGGGCAACACGATATATTATAACTGAAGATTTGTCTTTACCTACTACATGCCAGATACATTTTGTATTTAAGGCTTTGAGACTAACGATTTTAAGGCTAAACTATTTTGGAACGCAATCGTTTCCATTTGTGTTGCAGCGATGTCTTCGCCAAAGTTCTGCAAACCACAAGTTGCAAACTCTTGAATATCAATTTTCACGAATGGCGACACAACAAATTGCGCCACTAATGCCATTTCGTTTAAATACTTAAAACGACTTTTGAGGTTACCGTTCAATTAATAAACGATTTGTACACGATATTAACTATCATAGGGTTCCAGTTGACTTTGAGATATCTTGGCATCGCGGTTGATTAGGTTTTGTTCCCAAAACTCAAGATTTTTGATAAATGCTTTTATGTCACAAAACATTTCCTCTAGTTCTTTGTCTCTGCCTCTTTGAAGCTGGAAATTAAGTTAATAGATTTTTTCTGTAATGTCCACGAGAAAATCAAAATCTCTTAGCCAGATTTCCAATTCCTCAGTTCCGGAATAGGTTCATTGCTGTTTTGAAAAATTGAACTATGGCAGATAGGACACTATCAAAACGTTTTAGTGCTCGTATTCTACTTGACCATCGAACTTCGCAATGAAGAAGCAACTTTCTGTATTGACAGTTAATTTTATCGGCCAAGTTTATAATAATCTTCTTTGTAACACTTCAGCTCTAATCTTGTTCACAATTTTTTACTACCAATTTCATAACGTTGCTTAGCTTTTAAAAAAATTCCACATAATGATTGCTGATTGATAATGCAGTGGTAACAAACAAACTTTTTTTTATTTTTTATTTAATATTATTGGCTGCGGCATCTCAGGCCATTAACACATTAATTTCCCATCATTCAATATTTTTACAAATTGTCCAGACAAAGTCAACTTGGCTCGCCCAGGAATCGAACCCGGGACCACTCGCTTAGCAGGCTGGCACCTAGCAACCTGCGTCACAAGGGCGTCAACAAACAAACTGCGCCAAAACTTTTATCTTTACGACATAACGCCTCCAGGCTCTTATCATAACCCAACATAACTGGAGCGCCATCGGTTGTCAAGCCTGTGAGTTTCGATATTGGTATTTTCTCAGAAGAAGTAATATTTTTGAAAAAAAGAAAACAACTCATGTCTAGTAGTATGTCCCTTCAGTGTAATATCATTCCTTAACCGTGAGCTCACGAAAAACTGCCCCGACGAACACGGCCATCTGAAAGGTGTCAACCACATATGTTGATTCATTGAGTTGCAGTGAAAAATAAACACAGTTATCCGACTCAGTTCTTAGTTGTAAAAAATATAATTGCCCATTACTTCTCCTTGTCTCATGACTGTATTATCAGAAAGTTGCATATATTTTATAGGAGAAACGTATTTATTTCAAGAGTTGGTAATTAGCGAATCTACAGCTTTTAAAAATACCGGTTTTATCATCACCCCGTCTTCGTAAGGTTTTTTTCTTTTGTGAAATTATCTAGAGCACCCAATCTGATGTTTCAGTTCCAGCCTTGTTTTTGTCGACTGTTTTTAAAAATATTGTCTGTTGTCCAATTAACGGCTTTTTAAATTGTTTTAGTTTTTCCTTGTGGTGGCAGAATGTAATGAGAATGTTTTAGACATAACGCCTCCAGACTCTTATCATAACCCGCTCAAACTGGAGAGCCATCGGTTGTCAAGTCTACGATTTTTGATATTGGAATTTTCTCAGAATAAATAGTATTTTTGAAAAAAGAAAACAACTCATGTCCAGTAGTATGTCCCTTCAGTGTAATAACATTCATTATTCGTGAACTTACAAAAAACTGCCCTGACGAACACGATCATCTGGAAGGTGTCAACCACATCTTCTGATTCATTCAGTTGCAGTGAAAAATAAACACAGTTATCTAAGTCAGTCCTTAGTTGTAAAAAATATCATTGCCCATTACTTCTCCTTGTCTCATCACTGTATGATCAGAAAGTTGCATATATTTTATAGCAGAAACGTCTTTATTTCTAGACTTGGCAACTAACGAATCTGCAGCTTATAAAAACACCGGTTTTATCATCACCCAGTCTTCATAACGTTTCATCTTTTATGCAATTATCTGGAACACCAAGTGTGATGCTTTAGTTCCAGCTTTGTTTTTGTCTACTGTTTTTAAAGATATTGACTGTTGACTAATGAGGAGATCACGACTTTTGAATTTTGGAAAAATTTCTTCAAATGAGCGCTAGTTAGGCCCCCCAGAACACATATCCGGGGTCAGTTTCAATTTTCATATGTTTATATATATATATATATATATATATATATATATATATATATATATATATATATATATATATATATATATATATATATATATATATATATGTGTGTGTGTGTGTGAGTGTGTGTGTGTGTATATCACACCGATAACTCAAAAAATAATGGACCAATTTTGATTAAATTTGGTGAATAAATTTCTTTTGCATGGCTTGGATAAGTTCGTTAGCCAGGAAAATCTGCCCAGGTTTTCCCGAAAAATTTTGTGTTTTCTTTCGAAAAAAATTTATATCTCCGGAATTAAAAAAGTAAGGGCAACAAAATGGTACGCGAATTTATATCCTTATAGGTAAGTTACCTACAAAAATTTAGCTATGTAGGTCAAAAGATAAAAAAGTTATAGGCGTTTAACGAAAAATAAATTGGGGTTTTCCTCAAAACGTCAAAGTTGCGATTTAAAACGTCAAAATCGGCAACATTTAGGCAAATAACTTGAATTTAATACGGGCTATGGAAATCAAATGTCTCAAGAAGGATGTTTTACAAACCCTGAAGTTTAGTTTCAACCGTCAATGTCCTTCATTTTACTAAAATGTTTCCAGAAAATTCATTTCAAATAGACCCTTTCTCTGATGCTTGGCAGTAGTCTTAGCTATAGAGTTTATCGTTTAATGGTATATAATTTTTGTCGAATTTTCGTAAAATCTCAATAAAGCCCAATATATCCGTTATAATACAAGATATGAAAATATATATATATATATATATATATATATATATATATATATATATATATATATATATATATTAATTATAGGGTGTCTTGAGCTACATCTTAACAAAATATTTCTACAACCACAGGATGGCCCATAAGTCGTTGGTGATACAAATTTTCTTTTTTTTTATCAAACACGCCTTATGTTATTGCATTTTTGCATTTTCCATCAAAATATAATGCATGTTTGTAAGAAAAGAAATTCTGAAAGCAGCAAGTGCGTTATGGTAGCGAATTTTGATCAAATGCTTTATATTTAAATAGCCCAATTTGCTATTAACCTATAAGGTCGACCAAGAAACGAGTTTTTCCAGGAACACTTTAAGTTTACTTTTGGAACTTTTTGTACATTTTCACACAATAAAGTTATTTTTATGAAACATGGCACATTGTTTTTACTATATAGGTTATACTGTTAACCAAAATTGATGCCTGCTTTCTTAGAAAGAAAACACACATATTTACAATAAACACATTTTTATGAAAATTCACTACCATAGCGCACTTGCTGCGTCCACATTTTTTTAAATTGTTTTAGTTTTTCCTTTTGGTGGCACAATGAAATGGGAATGATTTTTTAAGATTTGGATGTAAAGTTTTTAATGCCACTCAATATTACGTTTTTTTAGGAACTGAGACAGGGGTATTACATAGCTAGGGCACGAAAAAAATGCATACAAGAAATGCACATTTAAATGCGTTATATTGGCAAAAAAATTTAAAAAATTTTAGACAAAAAAAATGCAAAAAATTATGCATAATATTAAGTTTGCTAAGTCACTGATTATGAATGCTATTGTGTTTTATTCAATTATTTCGTTGGAAACTTTGATAAAACTGAAACTTCAAGTTTAGCAAAATTAATTTGAGAATAATAAAACACAATTTGTTAGAAAATACCTGTTTTATTCCTAGTATCATAATTTATAAGATTAAAAATATTTAATTTTTAAAAATAAAATAAAATAATTAACAAAACTATACGAAACAGTATATATATATATATATATATATATATATATATATATATATATATATATATATATATATATATATATATATATATATATATATATACATCTTTAAAGTTCCTACAAAAATTTTCGAATTATTTAAAAAAAATTGGAATTCTGTATTATTTTGAATAAGAGATTTAAATTTGTTAAGAATTACTGATCTGGTTGCTCCGCAAACTTTTTTACAATCAGACCCAAATTGATTTATCAAAGCAAAGGCTGCTAAAGGGACACATGTACCGTCTAATTTTAATAATGTTAAAGAAACGAAAGGATAATTGATTTATATATATATATATATATATATATATATATATATATATATATATATATATATATATATATATATATATATATATATATATATAATATAAATATATATATACCTTTATATATATATATATATATATATATATATAAAGGTGTCCCAATAGTGCGTAATTCCTCTATATATCCCTTAGCCTTAGAGCTGACCGAAAAAACTTTAAACAACATTTTCTTACGATTATCTAAGCTATATCGAAAAAATATACTCAGCTTTGTGGAACTTCCGGTTGCACCGGACGTAGCTATCAACTTCGTTATTTTAAACAGAATGCTATACTTTTAATTGCATTTTTGGATATAGATTAAAAAATAACTGTGACATTGTGTAGCATTTCCTATAGCTATCTTTAATATTTGTGAAAATATTACTTTCTTTTTTTTTAGTTCCGATTTATATGTTACTTCAAACGTATGCTGTGGGCAGAGTTTTGAGTTACCCTGCCTTAAATTCTAAATATCAATAGACGACATTCAAGTCTTTGAAGTAGTTAAAGAATAATTTATTATCATTGTACAGGGTGTATTTCTTTTGGGTTACAACATACATAACTTTAAACTGGCATAACTTGCTATTTTCAAACGGAACACCCTATATTTTATGGATTAGTCAGCTGGGTCATTTCATTATGCGTCGACGTAGTATGGGCTCCCCTTTATATATAGTTGATAGTTTTCGAGTTATAGTAGTTTGTTTTATTTTTGCTTGTAAAAACCTTTTTCTGTCAGATACAGGAGGCACAGAGAACGTAACAACTGATATTATTTGTGAGATGACAGATAAACGTCACTAGAATTTCGAATAGTTCTAATGTATCGTCCTTTTTTGATAATTTTTTTATGTTAATGTTTGTGGTTTATTATATATATATATATATATATATATATATATATATATATATATATATATATATATATATATATATATATATATATATATAACATAAATATAATAATTTATTACATATTATACGTTTATTACATAACTATAATAATAATAATAATAAACCACAATCATTAGCATAAAAAATAACCTAAAAAAAGATATGTTAGATCTATTTGAAATTTTAGTGACGTTTATCTGTCGTGTCACAATAAATATCAGGTGTTACGTTCTCTGTGCCTCCTGTATCTGACAGAATACCGTTTTTACAAGCGAAAGTAAAACAAACCACTATAACTCGAAAACTATCAACTATAGGTATAGGTAAACTCAGACTACATCGATGCAGAATTAAATGACTTACGTGACCTATCCATAAAATATATAGGCTGTTCCATTTGAAAAACAAAAGTTATGCCACTTTAAAGTTAGGTATGTTGTAACATAAAAGAAATACACCCTGTACAATCATGATGAATTATTCTTTAACTATTTCAAAGAACTGAATGTCGTCTATTGGTATTTCGAATTTAAGGCACGGAAACTCAGCCCATAGCATACGTTTGAAGTAACATATAAATCGGAGCTAAAAGAAAAGAAAATCGTAATATTTTCACAAATGTCAAAGATAGCTATAGCGAATGCTACACAAAGTCACACTTATTATTTAATCTCTATCCAAAAACACAATAAAAAGTATTGCATTCTATTAAAAATCACGAAGTTGATAGCTACTTCGGGTGCAACCGGAAGTTTCAAAATGCTGAATATATTTTCCCGATATAGCATAGATAATCGCAAGAAAATTTTGTTAAAAGTTTTTTCAACTAACTCTTAGAGTAGGGGATATATAGAGAAATTACACACTATTGGGACACCCTGCATATATATATATATATATATATATATATATATATATATATATATATATATATATATATATACATATACATATATGCTGTTAATTACGTCGTAACTTGCAGCATAAAATATAGCTGCATCAAGCCATGTACCCCAACGAGTTATAACCAGTTTTTTTTTTTTTAATTTATTACAACACACCACGAGGGCTTACAGCCTAAATAGTATCGTACCGTGGCTGTCGACAAGGAGGAAAGAGGCAACTTGTTAATTCTGAACTTGAAGGTTTGGAGGTTCGGGGGAGAAGGAAAAACATGTGCTGGCAAGGAATTCCACAACTTGGAAGTCCTCGGGACAAAAGAGCGGGCATAACAAGATGTTCTATGGAGTTATGGAGTTCTATGGAGTTATGGAGGCTACGTAAGATTTGGAGAGTGTTTTTTGTGAAATTGGATGCATATTGGAGCTTTTAAAAATATTTTTTTAATATAGTTAATAGGAGCATTTACTACAGGAAACTGTTCTCTTATACACTCTGCTAATCTGTTGATCCCATGAGCATGTAAGGCGCGGCATCGAATAAAAGTAAAATGAAATTTTCTGAAGGGACAACATCAGGCAAGAAAAAATCTGTCAGAGAATCTTGAACAAAATTGTTAAAGTGGAATTATTGTTTTTTCAAGTTTTTGACGCAACAAGAAAGGCTCTGCCTGGATACTCTTCCCCTAACACGCCAATTAACGCATGGGCGATATATCTACCGCACGAAACTGTACTTTCATCTACTACAACATAAAAAGTTATAACTCACAGCATTTATAATATTCAGTAGTGTTTCTTTGAAAATGGTGTCGACGCATCCTTTACGCAAGTTTGACTGGTCAGGTATATTATGCTTGTAGTACTTTCCTAGAAATTCCTTTGGGTTTGGATTATTTAATTTTGTCAGCGGTATATTGCTGCCAATCATCGCCTTGCATAAATCTTCATTGAACTACTTCTGGTCGGTTTGTTTTGGTTTCTGTTGAATCTATCATCGTCTACGATTCTACGGATTTTAACGATCGCCTCTCCCAGGGTTAATTTCCAGGAACTGCACTAGCCATCTTTATATTTTCAGGTAAATATAATTGGCGGACGATAGAGCATTATGTCCTTTATGAGTGACATAATTTGAACATTTGTGAAAAAAATGCAAAACTTGTTTGATTGACAAAAATGCATTTTCTACGAAAAAAGGCAAAAAATGCAAACTGCATTTTTTCCGTGCCTGCATAACAAATATACCTTTTTTACCTTTAACTTCTGTAAACAAGTTGGTCTGCCCATTCCGAATGGAAATGGTATGTTTTCACTTTCTTACTTACTACTGCTTGCCATATTATTTTTTGTTGCTTTCCACTAACCCAACCGCTGAACGTTTAGTTTCAAACTGAGAACAATGTAGCCGCACCATGCGTATTTATTCCGTTCAAAGCAACCCAGATGTTCTCGAACACTAACGCGCAGGTCGGTTCCAGCCGATTCTAGCATGGTGACGTCGGCGGCAGATCACTTACCGCAGTGTGGCCGCTGCTTGTGTTTATTATGAGGATTTGCTAAATTTACGGAAGCTTCTATGATTTTTACACCTTTGTATTAGTGAATTTTCGTAGAAAAAAATCACTAATGGGGAGATCCCGACTTTTGAATTTTGAAAATTTTTTTGCAAATGAGCGCGAACTAGGACCCCTAGAACCCATATCCGGTGTCAGTTACAATTTTTATATATATATATATATATATATATATATATATATATATATATATATATATATATATATATATATATATATATATATATATATATATATATATATATATATATATATATATATATATATATATATATATATATATATATGAATCACACCGATAACTCAAAAAATAATCGGCCGATTTTGATAAAATTTGGCATGTACCTTCCTTCTGTAAGTGGCTTGGATAAATTCGTTATTCAGGAAAATCGGACGAGGTTTTCCGGGAAAATTTTGAGTTTTCATTCGAAAAAAATGTTTATCTCAAAAAATAAAAAAGCTGTGATAACCAAATTTGGTAGGTAGGTTTACGATATAAAAAGTGAACTAGTAAACTATACACAAAAATTTAGATTTCTATGTTACAAGAAAACAAAGTTATAATAAAATATTTGGTGCCAGATCATTTCTATGAAAATTCACTACCATAACGCACTTGCTGCGTCCTTGACTTTTTTTAAAACTTAAGATATGTGGTGCGCTAGCAGAATTGCCTTTTCGAGCTACGGGTAGCTCGTGATTGACAGGTTGGCGACCACATGTCTAACTTTTGAATGGCAGTCCGGGAGACATATTTCCGGAGATTGTTTAGGAAGCGAGTAAACGCCGATCTCCTGAAGCAACAACCAAGTACATGATGTCTTAGAAACACATAAACTTTGTCTTTCATGATGTACTTTATGAAAAAAAAATAACTACTAGTATGTATTACTGTAATTATTTTTAATGGGTATTATGCAGGCGATTCCTGGAATTCCAATGATTCTGCCAATACCCATTACAGAAAACATAAAACTTATATATAAATCGTTATTATAATTCCCCATCCCCTTTTTATGGAAATGTTATCATAACCCTTTACAACCAACATAAATATTTGATTGAATTTTACATAAATTATATAACTGTTATGTCTGCCAAGCAAACATCCTATTCACTATTAAATGTCACATAGAATATAATGTGGGAAATGAAATTAAAAAGGTAAAGTTATGTTGTTTACTATAAAGCACACAATTACAACCATAATTTTGCTATTAATAAACCACTTTTAATATACGATATACTTTGATATATGTGTTAAAATTACTTTACAAATAATGTACGAGTAAACGTATGATAATCTAGTTAACCTATACTACCAGACTACTTGATCAACAAGCTTATTATTAATAGTGCGATCGTAACGATCAAAGCCATGTAAATATAACTAGAATAAAATTTGTTTTCGTTGCATACCATTCCATTTGAATGAGATATATCAGAAAAACAAAGTACAAAATGATGTTTACATGCAACTGGTACTGAAGTTTTCAATCTTGGAGGTGAATAGATGATCTACTGACAAAAAAATAGAAACGCAGCAACTGAGTATAATAACAAATTTTCATAAAAAATTATTAATATTTTAATGACTCAAATCTTCATTAACCTAAAAGCTTGATTAGTACGTACTAACGCTTGTATAAAGCAATATATATATATATATATATATATATATATATATATATATATATATATATATATATATATATATATATATATTGTTACGCTCTGAACACACTGTATATAACTATATAAAACAAGTAAAAAATGGACATCGAATATAACTTCATCAAGCTGCCTTTGAAGCACTGGACACAAAGCAACAAGCAAGTGCGTTATGCTAGCGAATTTTCATTAAATGCTTAAAATTTGCATAACTTAATTTTCCATAAACCTAGAAAGTTTAGTTTTGGTACAGGGTAAGCTATTTACGAGGGCAACATGACAACCAAATTTCATCACAGTAGCTTTGTTATTTTTTGAGATACAAATTTTTATTTTCGGAAAAATTATTATTTTTTAGAGAAACTGGTCCCGTAGAGCAGGCTAACGACTCCAAGGAATTAATAAAAGAAAATTTCTTGCTGAACTTCAGCAAAATCGGTTAATAACTTTTTGATTTATCGTGGATATATATATATATATATATATATATATATATATATATATATATATATATATATATATATATATCCACACTATAACTATTACTATTTTTTATGGGGCTACATCAAGGACCAGGTCTATTCAGGTTTTGGCATAAATCTTGTAGTTAGCTTTCACGATCTACAAAAACGGATATTAGATGCATGTCGGAATGTTGATCGGGAGATGATCCATGTTGCTACGCATAGACAAATTTTGGAAAGATTAGAACTTTACGTCCAGCAAGTGGGAACGTGTTCGAGCATCTGATTTGAGATTTGTTATTAAAACTGTTATTTTAATACATTCTTGATTACTTCGTTTATGTATTAAATTAATGTGGTACTATTATTTTTATTTACTTTTTGTTGTTTATAAATTGAGTTAAAAATAAATTTTACCATACACTTATCTAAAAACGATATCTAACAATTTACAAAAAAAAGCCATGTCTATGATTTTCACTAAAAGCTTGTACAAACTATAATTCACCTTTAAAATGAAGAAAGCCCAGACGTTTACAAATGATCCATCAGTATGTGTTGAACCAGCCAATTATGGTATTGAGAGCAAGCTTACTAAACCCGCTATCTGATGCCGTAGTCATATACAGGGTGTTCCATTTGAAATTTTCGATTAACATTGAACTTTGTAAAATGTAACACCATATTTTATTATGCTACATTGAGTCAAGAGTCATGATAATACCAGATCTTGACATGGCAGCACTGTCGTGTTGGATCGGAATAAAATTTCGGACAAACAATTGAATAACTTTTAAACCGTCGACTCCAGCCCCCTATTGTAGGACATCATTTTACTCGCCGTGAAGTGCTCTATCAAAAAATAGAATAAAATATAGAGTGTCCCATTTAAAAAATAAAAGTTAGGTGTGGCACAGGGAAACTGATTACTCTGTATACATGAAACTGGTATGTCTATAGATGCCAAATTTGACATTTCTATGTAGAGCGGTTGTGAAGATAATTATGTGATTCTCTCAACTTGCCGGACCCTGTACATATATATATATATATATATATATATATATATATATATATATATATATATATATATAATTTTTATTTGCAAAAATTCACTAATAGAGAGGTATCGATGGTGAGACTTTGCAAAAAAATTCCTCCTAGTTCGCGCTCATTTGAAAATTTTTTTGCAAAGTCTCACCATCGATACCTCTCTATTAGTGAATTTTTGCAAATAAAAAGTCATTAAAATATCATGGTATAAACCAACTTGATCTATACTAAGTTAAACGGATATGCTTATTAAAAACATCAAGAAATATTATTTCTGTTAAAGAATAAACATAGAACGAAGTTTAAAGAATAGTAAGCATTTACTTAACGTCCCAAGGACAAATAAGAAACCACCTAACTTTAATAGGTGCTTAAATGCGACATTTCATCTAAAAATGCAAATTTCGAAAGCGCGTAATTTCAGGATGCACAAATCATTATCCTTTAACAGTAAACTTGCATCCGTTCATATGTAAACACTTACGACATCCAAATGTAGAGCCTTAGAAAGTTCATTATTAATCTTGATCTGTAGTCTCGCTAACGTGGGACTTGGAATGAAAGACAAAGATATTGTCATTTTTTTCTCTTTAACGTGGGCCTATTTCCGCTACCATGACCAATCACCGACGCTAGGGAGCAGTTACACCTCACTATCCTGGAAATCTTGCCGAATCTCTGACTTTCTGTAAGAAGAGTAGAGAACTCTAACGTACCCAACATCGCATGGATACGGAAACATCACCTTTACACCCCCTCCGGAGAGCGTACAGACGTACAGACACTCAACTTGCTCAAATACAATGCCACAACCCCAGTTGATGTTAATTGTACAGAATATACCGAAACAGTGAAAGGGAAACCCTGGGAATCGAACCCGGTACCCCTCGGTTCAGAGGTACGCGTACTTACCACTGAATCACCGGGTCAAATAAGACAAAAGTTTTGGACCACGATAGTTGGCAAGCGATATTATTCTGTGAAATACTTTTCACTACAAAGAAAGGAAGCACAAGACAGAGCCGGCAAGGATAAGCCCGTGATAGTGGCCGTTACCGTTTCGTCACATCGTCGCTACGTGAAGGCTTCGGTGTTGAAATTTTCATTTAATACCCATATCAGGGAGGTTGTTAAAAAAGCAAAAGCCTGAACGTAGCAAATGAGTTTTGTTAGCGACTTTTCAAAAAATATGTTTAATGTAAATATATCTATTTTAAATGAAAGGCGTTGAATTTGGTTACCACAGTAGGCGTTTACGAAAAGTAACCGGGTAGATATCGGTTACACCGCAAGCGTTCGAAAATGTAATCGGTTACTCTGTCCATCGTTCGAATATTATACGCTATCTACCCGGTGCATCAACCTGGTGCAGGATTTGTGTACCGAACCAAACAGTCGGTAAATTGAGTTATATAGAGAACAAACTTAAATCTCTATATATATTCTCTTAGCTTTCTAGGTCAAAAGACAAAAAAGTTATAGGCATTTAAAGAAAAATAAATTGGGGTTTCCTTAAAACGTCAAAGTTGCGATTTAAAACGTCAAAATTGGCAACATTTAGGCAAGGAACTTGAATCTAATACGGTCTATGGAAAGAAAATGTCTCAAGAAGAATGTTTTACAAACACTTATGTCTTAGTTTCAGCCGTCATTGTCCTTCATTTTACTAAAATAATTCCAGAAAATTCATTTCAAATAGACCTTTTCTATGATGCTTGGCAGTAGTAGCCTTAGCTATAGAGTTTATCGTTTAATGGTATATAATTTTTGTCTAATTTTCGTAAAAAATCAATAAAGCTCAATATATTCGTTATTATACAAGATATGAAAAAAATGTATACATTAATTATAGGGGGTCTTGAGCTACATCTTAAAAAAATTATTTCTACAATCACAGGCTGGCCCCATAATTCGTTGGTGATACAAATGTTTTTTTTTTTTATCAAACACGCATTATATTACTACATTTTCGCATTTTCCATCTTAATATAATGCATGTTTGTAAGAAAAGAAATTCTGGACGCAGAAAGTGCGCTATGGTAGCCAATTTGGATCAAATGCTTCATATTTGAATAGGTCAATTTGCTATTAACCTATAAGGTTGACCAAGAAACGAGTTTTTTCGGGAACACTTTAAGTTTACTTTCGGAAATTTTTGTACATTTTCAAACAATAAAGTTATTTTGATGAAACATGGCACATTGTTTTTACTATATATGTTTTACTGGTAACAAAATTTGATGCCTGCTTTCTTAAAAAAAATACACATATTTGCTATTAAAAACATTTTTTTTAATCGAACACGCGTTATTGGATTTTTGCATTTTCCATCGAAATATAAGGCATGTTTGTAAGAAAAGAAATTCGGGAGGCAGCAAGTGCGTTATGATAGCGAATTTTAATTAAATGCTTCAAATTTGAATAGGTCAATTTGCTATTAACCTATAAGGTTGAGCAAGAACCCAGTTTTTTCGGAAACACTTTAAGTTTACTTTCGGGCATTTTTGTACATTTTCAAACAATAAAGTTATTTTGATGGGACACGGCACATTGTTTCTACTATATAGGTTAACCAAATTAGATGCCTACTTTAAAAAAAAACACATATTTGCTATTAAAACATTTTTTTTTAATCAAACGCCTTATGTTATTTTCCATCGAAATATAAATCATGTTTGTAAGAAAAGAAATTCTCGACGCAGAAAGTGCGTTATGGAAGCGAATTTTGATCAAATGCTTCATATTTAGATAGCTCAATTTGCTATTAACCTATAAGGTTGACCAAGAAACGAGTTTTTTCGGGAACACTTTAAGTTTACTTTCGGAAAATTTTTGTACATTTTCAAACAATAACAAAGTTATTTTGTTGAAACATGGCACATTGTTTTTACTACATAGATTATACTGGTAACCAAATTTGAGGCCTGCTTTATTAAAAAAATACACATTTATTTGCTATTAAAAATATTTTTATGAAAATTCACTACCACAACGCACTAGCTGCGTCCAGACTTTTTTCACATAGAGAACTTATGATATTGACAATCGAATACATTATTTCTTGTCCAATTTGAAGCAAAAATGATTGTCCTTTATTTCATTTGAATTATCCTCATTCATAAAAGGTGCATATGATTAAAATGTGTGGGCTAGTGGCTTTATTGCGCGTTTATTTAAAGACGTTTGTTAAATCTCAAAAGTTGTGATCCCTATATTCGCAATTTTTTTACTTCGAAAACACACGTATAAAAGACTTTCTGGAATCGACCAATATGGGGAGAAAGATGTCGCACTTAATGGATTCACTATTCACCCATCCGTCTTCGTAAAATGTTGCACGTCACTCCATTATGCAGGAAAAAAAGAGTCAATCAGATGACCACAACGAGTCTCTAGCCCCGGTTTTAGCTGATTGTGGTTTTATAAATAGTTCTATAATATATTGAGTGAGGACTCTTTAAGTTATTGTTATATTTGTAAGCTTGTGTTTAAATATAACTTTCATAAGCAATACTTATTTTAGTAAATTTTCGTAGAAAAATGACTTTTGATTTCATTTTAGTTCTTCAAATGAGCGCGAACTACGCAGGTAAAATTTTTACACGATTCCCCTCAAATTTCAGCGTACCTTCTGCTGGTGAAATTAGAACCATAGAGTATAGAGGAATATCGGATATTCATAAGGAGACAAAAAACATTAAAGCTGAATTTATTTTGAAAATTAATTTCACTTTTTAAATGGGGGTTTTTCGTAGACCAGTAATGTAGATTGCGCTCGTTGATTATCACATCACCTCTCTGCTAAATTTTGTTTTTCTTCTGGAGTTTTAATTAATATTTTTTCTACTTTCAAAATCTTTGGATTCACTCCGTGATACTTAAAATTATCTAACGCCGCTATTTTAAAGGCAAAAGGACTAAAATTATGGTTTTAAACCGTAAGGTCTTTCTTGTATATACAGCCGTTTTTTTAATTCGCACATTATCTACAGGCTGTCTAAAATTTAACTCTTTTTGATACAACTTTTGACCATTAAAAGGCGACTTTTTTTAAACACAATGCCCTGTTTCCATTCCCAAATTCTAAAGCAGAATTAAATTCCGTATCGAACTGTGATATCATTTTCTATGCCTATCTGTCATATTTTTCGAGTTGAAAAAGTTATATCAAGTTTTTTATAGCCAGCCATGGAAGTGACAACAAACATTCCTATTAATAATTCCAAAGCATTTAAATCGCGTTTTTCTGTCGTGTCAATCGAAATGGAAAAACAAAGGTATTTAAACACAGATATTTTGAGATTATTTGATATTCATGGAGAATTATCATCAGAATTACCCAAAGAACTTGCGGTGTGTTTACTGAGAGATATCCTAATTTGAGTGCAATGACTAGTCAAAGGTTTAAACGAATAGAATCAAATTTAACAGTTTGGAAATCTGAAATTTGCATGTATTTGGCGTAAGCCTATTATAATAAATAGGATAATGAAATTAACCCTGCAGTACTCGCGCGGGATACATACGCATCCTATCAGTACTGAGGATGCAGATGCTCCACCAGTTGCATCCAATTTTTTTCTTTAAATGTCCGCACCTTTTCTCCTCTCAACTTGTGTAGCAAATTTGGTTCCAAAGATATAAAATTTTTCCAAAAGAATCCCAAAGTTTTTCCAAAAAACTGGTCCAATTTTCCTGCTAATGAGTTTATTTAAGCCAAACGGAAAATAAGTACGATATATATATATATATATATATATATATATATATATATATCTTTTGGAATATTGCACTACACTGTAATCATTTTTAAATATACATTTTATTTGTTTGCTGTACGTTTGTGATTTCTTATTGGTTTGCGTGGACTGTAGTTTCGAACCGTCCCGGTTCATCATCAGAGTAGCGTGCTGATGATGAACCGGGACGGTTCGAAACTGCAGTCCACGCAAACCAATAAGAAATCACAAACGTACAGCAAACAAATAAAGTTTATATATATATATATATATATATATATATATATATATATATATATATATATATATATATATACATATATTTAATTTCAACAACACATCGCGAGGGCTTACAGCCTAAATACTATCGTATCGTGGGTTTTGACAAGGGGGAAAGAGGCAGCTTGTTAATTCTGGACTTGAAAGTTTGGAGGTTCGGAGGAGAAGGAAAAACTTGTGCCGGCAAGGAATTCCACAACTTGGAAGTCCTCGGGACAAAAGAGCGGGCATAACAAGATGTTCTAAGTCTGGTGACCTGGACAGTAAAAGGGTGCATTCGCTCTGTTCCCCTGGTAGATCTGTTGGGGGCAGCAGGTGAGGGAACTATGGAGGAAAGCTCATCTGAGTAGTGCGCGTGCAGATATCTATAAAAGAGAGAGAGGTCACCAACGGCACGTCGGTGGGCAAGGGATGGCAGCCTTTGGGTGAGGGTAGGGTCACGGATGAGACGTATAGTTCTCTTTTAAATGTAGTCCAGGATAGCGAGTGTAGAAGCGGCAGTGGCACCCCAGATGTGGGAGCAGTATTCGAGGTTTGGCTTTATTTGTGAAGTATATAAGGTATAGAGATTAGCTGGTGAAAAGTATTTGCGAGCCCGGAAAAGGAAACCTAATTTCTTAGCGGCCGCTTCTACAATTGATGTGACATGTTGGTGCCAATTAAGATTTCGATCCACAGAAATGCCAACAAGAGAAAAGGACTCATTACTTTGAATAACTTGGTTGTTCATTGTGATAGGTCTAGGGCTGGTGTACCTCTTGTGAGAAAGAAAGCAAGACTTAGTTTTGGTGGGGTTGAATTGTACAAGATTTCTACTTCCCCAGTCTAATATTTTTTGGAGATCCACGGAGACAGAACCCTCCATGGGTCTGCGATCCTCATCTAATTGGGCTAAAGAGACAGGCTTAGAATATTGTATATTTGAATGGAGGGTGCTGTCGTCCGCGTAGCTGTGAACTGGGTTGGATGTGCTAGAGAGGAGGTCATTGATGTGGAGAACAAACAAAGTAGTGGCTAAAGCTGAACCTTGCGGAACTCCTGCATTAATTGGATACAGTTTAGAGGAATGGCCATCCAAAACAACAGATATGCTCCTGTTGGAGAGGAAATTTGCTGTCCACATATAGAGTTTTGGTGGTGGGCCATAGGCCGAAAGTTTATTAAGCAGCGCTGCGTGCCAGACCTGGTCGAATGCTTTGGATATGTCTAGAGCAACAATCTGGGATTCACCGTGTTGTTCCATGGACTTGTTCCAAGAATGGGTGACAAAGGTAAGAAGGTCGGCAGTCGATCTGCGCTGACGGAATCCATACTGCCTGTCGTGGATTAGACTGTGTTTTTCAAGAAATTTTAGTAATTCGGTGTTTATATACTTTTCCATCACTTTAGAGAAAACTGAAAGGAGGGAAATATGCATGTAGTTGCTAGGAAGCGCTTTGGATCCTTTCTTGGGGATGGGTTGTACTCGAGCAGTTTTCCAGTTACTAGGGAATATGCCTTTATTATAAGATATCTGAAACAGACGAGTCAGGACAGGAGCAAGCTCTGGTGCGCATTTTTTGAGAACAATTGCTGGGATCTCGTCAAGGCGAGAGGCTTTACTGGTATTAAGAGAAGAGAGCATCTTTCGTACCTTTTTAGTTTTGAAAATGATATCCGTCATTTTATGCGCGACATTGGGGACTGTTGGTGGTTGAACATTTGGAGGTGGGTTGAGAGTAGAATTGCCGGCGAACAACGAAGCAAAAAGTTCAGCCTTGCCCAGGGCGGTAGAAACAATTTCATCCCCTGAGACAAGAGGTGGGAACGTGCTTTTGCAGAAATTATTCCCAATAGATTTAGCAAGAGTCCAGAAGGGTTTGCCGCCGTTGGAGTTTAAGAGGACTTTGTTTTTGATGTGGTTATTAAACGAGTTTTTTGCCTCAGAAAGAATGCGGACATAGCGGTTTCTTGCGTCGTTAAATGCTTGACGATTTTCTTCACTGGGATTGTGTAGAAGCGTTTTGTGAGCATTGACCTTTTCAAGTCTGGCCTTGTCACAGGATTTAGAGAACCAGGGCTTTTAAGTGGCTGAAGAGGTTTTCTGTGTACGTGGGATAAATAATTCCATGCCAGCTTGGATAATTTCGGTGAGGTTTTGTGAGATATCAGAGGGGTCAGGATGAGAGAAACAGACAGACGTGGTGTGATATATATATATATATATATATATATATATATATATATATATATATATATATATATATATATATATATATATATAGATAAATCAAAATAACTCAAAAATAATGGACTGATTGTTATAAAATTCAGTAGGTGCCTTTCTTTTTCTGGCTTGGATAAGTTCGTTAGCCAGGAAAATGGGACCAGTTTTTCCTGGAAAATTTTGGGTTTACTTTGGGAAAATTTTTATATCCCCAAAAATAACAAAGCTATGGCATCCAAATCTGGTATTTAGGTTTACACTGTTAACCTACCCTACATGCCAAAATTCAGATATCTAAGTTGAAAGGCAAACAAATCATAGACATTTAAAAATATTTTTTTGGGTGCCATTAATGACCAAAGGAATGCACAGAACCAAAATATTTTGTGTAGATAACAATATTTATTGTATATTATAGACAAAAATTAAGGTGTCTTGACGCAAAAAAGTCAAGAAATAACAGAAATATTACTTTGAAAAATTTATAGTTTTTCTTCTTAGAATGTTAAAGTCGCGATTTTAAACGTCAAAATTTTCAATTTTTAGACAGAAAACCTGAAACAAATACGGGCTATGTAAAGCAAATGTGATAATAGTTGTGTATTACAAAGCCTTAAGTTAGAGGCTTAACCATGATTGTTCTTCATTTTACTAAAATATTTGCAGAAAATTCATTTCAAATATACCCCTTATCTGATGATTTGGCAGTAGTTTCAGTTATGTAGTTTATGGTTTAATAGTCTAAACTTTTTCGCAAATTTTTGTGGAAAAAATCGTTATTGAGAAGACGGCGTCCCTAATTTTTTTATATTTCTTGAAAGGAGTGCGAACTAGGCGCCTCTGGGGTCAATTTCAGTTTTTACATGTTTAGATGTATACACGGTGGTGCATTTTTTATATCAATCTCAATGTGTCAGTTACTATACAAGATACAGGAAAATATTATAGAAGTTATTTATAGGGTGTTTTGAGCTGCATCTAATAAAATTATATTGACAGTCCCAGGGTGGCCTATAAGTCGTTGGTGATAAAAGTTTTCTTTTTTTTTTGTAATGGAACAGCCCATTTAGCATTATTGCAGTTTCCATCCAATTTTAATGCATGCTTGTAAGGAGAAAACATTTATATAGCCCATATTTTTTAAGTTATTTCAATTGTTCTTCAACTTCTTACATTTTGAAACATATCAAAAATAGTGATACGGCGCTTTCATCAATGGAAAACGGAGTCCTGTGAAAATGATACATTTAGGGGGGTTTTCAATTATATTTACCAATAGATAGGACAGTCTCATAAAAGGGAGGCATTCAGAGACGATTTCGTTTAATATTATTTGTCGAAAAAATCGAGATTCCGTATACAGAGCGCTGTCAAAAAGTGACTCAATTTGTAAAAATTCTAACTCTCGTAACTCAATTTTTTCAAATCGAACAACTCCCTATACCTACAGACTCTAGGTTTGGAAATATTTTTTGCAGTTTTCTATTTTTTAAACTTAGATACAGATTAGGTATACAATTATGTGTTCATTAGGCAACGTTTTTGTAAAAAAAAATAGTTAGTCAATTTTCGCAAAAAATATTTTGTGTTTCCGTAGAAATCATTGTTTTTAAGATTTTTGTGACATTTTGGTAATAAATGTTAATAAGTCATTGTAATAAAATATTTTCGGATTTTCGTGAAGAAATTGTTTGCACATTTTCCTGTATTTTTTTTGGGTGTTCCGTCGGAAAACTTTTTGTGAATAATTATATCTTGCTAGGTGGATAAATAGCTTGAACAGGTTCTTTGGCCAAAAAAATCGATCCAGTTTTTTGGGGAACATCTTAAGTTTATTTCGGAATTTTTTGTACCTTATCAAACCTTGTCGAACAGTAAGGTTATTTTAATGAAATATGGTACATTGTTTTTACTATAAGCGTTATACCGGTAACTAAGTTTGATGCCCGCTTTATTAAAAAAAAGACATATTTGCTGTTAAAAATATTTTTATGAAAATTCATTACTACAACGCACTTGCTGCGTCCAGACTTTTTAAGTTTTTCGTGATATCAAAGAAACCTCTGTATAGCAAAGGTGTATTTACATCCGTAGTCTTGATTTGGTCATTTATATAATTAATTATTCGCGTTATATCATCTGTAACACCTAAACCGAATTATACAAGCTAATTTCTACAGCAGTTAATTGTTTTTGCTTAGATTTACAGCCTTGAATCTAATATAACATTTTTTTATTTAACGCTTTTGACATTAGGTAATACCTAGATTCTTCACATTGGTTACTGATTTAACAAATAATTGCATTTTCAAAGGAATATTTTTATTGTTTCCGTTTTTTACCATACAAAAGATTCCTTAAAATTAAATATCTTTGTCAATGCAATTTCTTTGAAGTAAAACTAACCGCTTGAAAACTGAGTTATGTAAAACAGACAGATGACTAGGACGAGAATTAATAAGAATTAAGCAGCTAAAGCAACAAATAAAAATCTGGACGTAGCAAGTCCGTTATGGTAGAGAATTTTCATACAAATTAGTAAAACCATGGAAATTTTATTTATCAAATGCCTACAATTTTTTTTCTTCAAGTTAGAGATATCAATTTTGGTACATGCTATACATTTCACAATGGAAATCTGCCTATCAATACTGGTTGGTATAGCTTTGTTATTTTTAGAGATATAAAACTTTTCCGAGAGAAGATGCAAAATTTTCCCGGAAACACTAGTCCGATTTTCCTGACTAACGAACTTATAAAAGGGAGGCTACTCACCAAATTTCATTTATATCGGCCCATTATTTTGAAAGTTATCGGTGTGATATATATATATATATATATATATATATATATATATATATATATATATATATATATATATATATATATATATATATATATATATATATATATAATTCATGGTTGGATACTTCAGGTAAAAATATTTTGATTTAGCGGAATTTAAAGTTGATAGTTTAAGAGATACAGGGTTCGTGCAAAATATTATTTTACTTTTTTTTCATCTATTTCTTAATAAATCCTAGTACCCACACGAAATTCTGGGGTTTGGGGCTTCTTGCGTCAGGGAATTGAAATATGTTCACACTTTGGTTATAGTTTATTAAGGGGGCCAGTTGCGGTAGACTGAATAAGTTAAAAACCCTGGACGCAGCAAGTGCCTTATTGTAGTGAATTTACATAAAAATGTTTTTAATAGCAAATATGTTTATTTTTTTAAAGAAAGCAGGCATCAAATTTGGTTACCAGTATAACCTATATAGTAGAAACAATGTGCCATGTTTCATCGAAATAACTTTATTGTTTAAAAACGTACAAAAGATTCCGAAAGTAAATTTAAAGTTTCCCGAAAAAACCCGCTTCTTGGTTAACCTTATAGGGTAATAGCAAATTGAGCTTTTTAAATATTAAGCATATAACCAAAGTTCGCTACCATAACGCACTTGCTGCGTCCCGAATTAAATTTCTTACAAAAATGCATTATATTTCGATGAGAAATGTAAAAATGTAATAACATAAGGCGTGTTCGACTAAAAAAAAAGAAAAATTGTACCAACGACCTATGGGCCCCCCTGTGATTGTAGAAATAGTATTTTAAGATGTATCTCAAGACACCCTATAACTAATGTATAAAAAGTTTTTTATATCTTGTATAATAACGGGTATATTGAGCTTTATTGATTTTTTACGAAAATTCGACAAAAATTATATACCATTAAACGATAAACTCTATAGCTAAGAGAACTACCAAGCATCAGAGAAAAAGTCTATTTGAAATGAATTTTCTGGAAAGATTTTAGTAAAATGAAAGACAATGACGGTTGAAACTAAGACTTCAGGGTTCTTAAAATATTCTTCTTGAGTCATTTTCTTTCCATAGCCAGTATTAGATTCAAGTTCTTTGCCTAAATGTTGCCGATTTTCACGTTTTAAATCGCATCTTTAACGTTTTGAGGAAAACCCCAATTTATTTTTCTTTAAATGCCTATAACTTTTTTGCCTTTTCACCTACAGAGCTAAATTTTGGTAAGTAATTTACCTATAGCGAAACCCGTGTACCAAATTTGGTTGCACTTACTTTGTTATTTCCGGAGATATAATTTTTTTTCGAAGGAAAACACAGAATTATCCGGGAATCGTTAATCGTCTAAATAATAATTATTGGGCTAGAGAAAATCCGCATCTAACTAGACAAATGAATTTTAAAGAACGATATAGATTTAATGTATTCGGCATTATCCATAATAAAAAGGTGCATTATGAAATTTACAATGAAAACCTTAATTCCCAGAAGTATTTAGAGATTTTGAGGTATACGCTAGTCAATTTACTCAATAGCCTACCAGGAACTTTACGGAACAATTGGGTTCTCTTGATGAAATGTCGTATATGGTTTTACCAAATTTACTGTCCTTGCAGAGCCTCGGTGGTTCAGAGGTAAGTACGTGTGCCTCTGAACCGAAGGGTTCGATCCCAGGGTTGTCCTTTCACTTTTTCAGTACAAACTGTAACATTAACATCAACCGAGGTTCTGGCATTGTATTTGAGCAAGTTGAATGTCCGCACGTTCCACCCTTCGGAGGGGGCGTAAAGCCGTCGGTCCCGTGTCCATGCGATCATGGGCACGTTAAAGATCCCTACACTCCTTACAGAAAGACTGGGGTTCGGCACAATTTCCAGGATAATGAGGTGAAACTGCTCGCTGGCGTCGATGATTGGCCATAGTCGCGGAAATAGGCCGAATTTAAAGAAACAAAACAGAACAGTACTGTCCTTGATTAAAAACAAATTTATTTAACTTGAATTTTTGTATAATAATTCGCCAGCATAACGCACTTGCTGCGGCAAAACGTTTTTGGATACAAATATGAATTGCCGGAATGCAAAGAAAATTTCATTTCCAACAATTGCACCTCTGGCCTATTAGCAAATTAGGTTTAAGTGTCTTGTTTTGTCGTTTTTTAAGGTTTTCTATCTTTTAAACGTACCCGAGTTATTTACTTTGTACTTCTGATGCAAAGTTAACTTGTATTGCCACACATTAACCTTCTATCATCCGCTGAAAATATTGGATATGCGTTAGAATAAGTATTTGAATACTAACGCTATTACCCACACTACTATCTACTAGTAATTTCAGCACTAATAAACCTGGACAGGGCAATCAGTGATTATCAGTCTTATCATAAATGATTGTGCGACTACAAGGACGTTGTCTAGTAATGCTTAATAACAGTACCGGCAATTCCACCAACGATGCAACACTGTTCCGGTATATAAACTGATTATCGGCAAATTATACTGTTAATTACGTACGTTGTTTACATGTGTTAAGTACCTTATACTTATTACGATAAACTCGGGATAAACTTTGACGCCGCCGTCGATTCTATAAGTGCATTAATTTGTGATATAAACAATTAGATTAGGCCGAGCTTGTATAAAAGTTTAATATTTTAGTTGGCAAACAAACATTTTGTAAATAGATTTACACTCAGTTTATGTGCAGTAAGGGTTAAAAAACTTCTAATAAAATGGTGTACACAATTTCCGACAAGGTTGAAGGCCTCCGAGACAAGTGAGTGTTTGTACTCTATAAAACATATTTATTTTCTGAAACTAATAAAATAACCTCTCCTTCTCTTGAGATAAATAGATTTTTATATGTTATTAGTATTATAAGGCTTTAGTGAAAAAATTACACAGTATGTTTATACAAAAAGGGATAATTTTAATATGTAAACTATAGTTCTTTAAGAATATTGAAATTTTGTTGTGTAACCTTTTTAGCGGATTTTTCGTAGAATGAAAAATTCACTAATAAGGAGATCTGTGTTATATATATATATATATATATATATATATATATATATATATATATATATATATATATATATATATATATATATATATATATATATATATATATATGTCGTACCGTTAACTCAAAAAATAATGAGCCCATTTTTATGAAAATTGCTAGCTACCTTCCTTTTGTAAGTGGCTTGGATAAGTTGGTTATCCAGGAAAATGGGACCAGTGTTTCCAGGAAAATTTGGGGTTTTCTCTCGGAAAGTTTTTGTACCTCCGAGAGTATCAGAGTTATGACAACTAAATTTGGCACATAGGTTTCTACTACAAAAATTGCTCTTTGTGTCGAAATTTAGATCTCTCCGTTAAAATCAAAAAAAAGTTATAGGTATTTAAAAAAAGTTGGGTACCACTGGTGAACAGAGGAAAGCACAGGAACAAAATATTTTGTATGATTAACGAAAACAAATGAATATTACAGACAAGGATTGAGTTTTCTTGACGCAAAAAGTCAAGTAGTATCAGAAAAATTGTTTTAAATTTTTTATCATTTTTCTTCTTAAAAAGTCAAAATCGCGATCTGACACGTCAAAATTTGCAATTTTTCAGATAACGAATCTGAAACAAATACGGATTATGTAGTATTTACATAACAAGTGGGTTTTGCAAAGACTTAGGTTTCAGCTTCAACCATCATTGTCCTTCATTATTCTAAAGTAATTCCGGAAAATCCATTTCTGATGCTTTGGTAGTAGTTTCAGCTATAGTTTATGGTTTAACAGACTATATTTTAGCAAGTTTTCGTTAGAAGACCTCATGAATCTTAAAAAGATTTCTTTAAATGAGCAGGAACGGCAACACCTAAAACCCAAATCAGTTTCAGTTTTTGTCTGTTTATACATATACAGGCTGGCGCATTTCTACGATAAAGCTCAATATATCCGTTATATCAGAAAAAATAATATACCGTTAATTATAGAGTGGCGTCTCGAGCTGCATCTTCTAAACCTATTTTGACAATCAGAGGGTGGCCCATAAGTCGTTGGTGATACACACTTTCTTTTTTAATAGAAACCTCTTACGTTATTGCATTTTTGTATTTTCCAACGAATTATAATGCATGTTTGCAAGGAAGAGAAAAAATAATTCATCGTTTTTCAGTTATTTCAATTGTTTTGCAACTTTTCATGTTTTTGGCATATATCACAAACACATATCACAACATTTGATACGGTTCTTTTACCAATATAGATGGCGGAGCCCCATGGAAATGACGTATTTAGCGAGCTTTTTGTTTGTATTACTGATCAAAAAAATCGAACTGCATTATACAGGTACTGTCAAATAGTGGCTGAATTAAAAGTTTTCGCAGAAATGTTTTTAGTGTTTCCGTAGAAATAATTTCTTTTATTTAGAAATGGTTTTTATGGAAATATTGCTGTAATATGAAAAAAAATGACGGTTGAAACTGAAACTTAAGAGTTTGCAGAACACTGGTCTTGCGACATTTTCTTTACATAATCCGTATTCGTGTCACGTTCTTTGCCTAAATGAAGCCCATTGTGACGTTTTAAATCGCGACTTTGACGTTTTAAGAGGAAAATCACAATTGTTCTTTAAATGCCTATAACCGTTTTGTCTTTAAACCTACAAATCTAAATTGTGGCACGTAATGACGCAAGCTCGTGTAAAAAATTTTCGAGACAAAACTATCTCATTTTCTTGGCTAATGGCTAAGGAACCACTTGCAAAATGAAGGTACTCATAAAATTTAATCAAATCGGTGATTATTTTTTGAGCTATCAGTTATATATATATATATATATATATATATATATATATATATATATATATATATATATATATATATATATATATATATATATATATATATATATATATATATATATATATATATATATATATATATATATATATATTGAAACTGGCCCCGGATATAAGTTCTAGTGAGCCTATACGTGCTCATTTGAAGTAATTTAAAAATTTAAAAGTCGCGAACTCCTCCTCTTAAAAAAAATTTAATCGGTTGCAGAAAAAAAAAACACTTGTGAAGTCACGGGAAAAGTCTACGACTGTATTAAATATGAAACGGTTTCACTAAGTTAGGGCAAGAACAAACAATCAGATATCCTATTCAAATTGAATTAAGTCTTAAAATTTTTCATCTCCTCTTTATTAAATAATTTTTTGTACAAAAACTCGCTAAAAAACTCATCGGAATAACAGCAATCTGATCAGATAACGGTAAAATAAAACGAAATACTCAACAAAAATTTTTTAAGTGTAGTCACTAACTAGGATTGGAACTCGTCTTATTAGGGGACTCGATTATCTGAGGCACACCACTTACACCAATCGACCACTATCGATATGACAGATGTATATACTAGCAGGCACATACGCTAGTATGTAAATTTTCTATAGTCTTTATTATTTATACCAAACAATTTTTATTTACAATGGATTTTTTGCTCATATTTTAACGACATGAAGGAAAATGACTTAGGCACAGATCTATGAGCTTTTTAGTCATGTCGTGTCGCATTTTTCACTAACGTTAGTAGTCGTACCATAGTTATCAATTTTGATGTTTTAACTTTTCTTATTCAGATCCTTACTTATAACTTTTTGTCTTTTAACTTAGAGATCTGAGTTCTTGTACATCGGATACTCTTTATCACATAAACCAGCGTACCAAATTCTGTTACTATAGCTTTATTATTTCTGGAGATACTAAAATATTCTCAAATAAAACCCAAAATTTTCCTGGAAAAACTCGCCAGATTTTCCTTGCTAACGAAGTTATCCAAGTCACTTGCAAATCGGCCGATTATTTTTTCGTTACATATATATATATATATATATATATATATATATATATATATATATATATATATATATATATATATATATATATATTTGCCTGTCCAAGATGGGAGAATGTCCGAAAGGAATATGCCCAAGCCAAGAGGGAAGTATTTAACGTCAAATCTATGGCGAGCTGCTTGCTGGAATCCCAGAAATGCTGGAACCTAGTGCACACAGTGGTCCGAAGAATTATCGATACTAAAGAAAGGGAGACCAAGAGATGAAGAAGGAGGCAAGGCAGAAAAGAAATGTCTCTTGCTTACATTAGTGGCAAACCATTTTAAAACGTGTTGTGTTTTATTTGTTTATGTGTTGTATATAGGTATATGTTGTGAGTATGTTTTGTATGTATTGTATTACCTATGTTATGTATTATATTAAAGCGAAGACAGCCAATGCCTCGAAGTAATGCAACAGCGGTTCCGAGGCTGCGGCGGTTCAGGAGTGCCACTTGTTTGGTTAGCCCCTATTGGCGCCAACTACGCCCTCCAATTTAAATATATATATATATATATATATATATATATATATATATATATATATATATATATATATATATATATATATATATATTTATATATATATATATTTATTGAAACTGATCCTGGATATAGGTTCTAAGGGGCCTAGTTCGCGTTCGCTTCAAAAGCTAAGAGTCGGGATCTCCTCATTAGTGATTTCTAAAGAAAATTCGCATCCAAAATACACTATAAAAAGTAATATTAATACTTAGTTAATACAGAAACTTTCCAGTAATCAGAATTTTTAATATTCTGGGTCACTCGCTGAGCGCTGTGGTTGAGGGTTGACTTCCTGGTAACCGAGCATCTGATTTCTCCTACACTTTGTAGGTCTTTCGCCCCTGCGGAAACGGGGAAAGACGTGTTTAGTTTGCCTGATACCTCTGGGCGGAAGCGTGTCCTTTTCACGATACCCATGAAAAAAATTAACTTTCTGAGCTCTTCGCTCATCTCAGAACCTAGCGCTTTTACCCACCCGTTGATCTGATAGGCGGATCCTCAGAGGCGCCCACCATGCGTTGTTTTTGTCGGGACATTATTTTTCTACCAGGTGGCCTGTTACAGGTCCATTGCTATGATCCAAAGAGTAAAGTGCAATAGAAAGAATAGAAGCATTTTGATTCTTCACATCAAAGAAATTCGGTGTTCGAAAGGCGGTTGACAAGTTTCTTGCTTAAATTTTTTGGACAACCATGGAATCTCTATACTTTTTTAAACAAGTTACAGCTTTAACGGAGGCTTCCAATAATGAGTTGCTAATTAAACTGCGCCAGAAAATTGTTCAAAAATGCTGCGAAAAACTGACCAATTTGTAGTATTTTTCAAGACAATGCTTCTGCTCACACTTTGTCGATTGTACTGTAAGAAGTGGATTTTTTTAAAATAGTTAACCGCCCGCCACATTCTCCGGGCTTACCACCACTAGACTATTTTTTATTCCAAAAACTCGAAAAATATTTGAAAGTAAACGATTTTTATTAAAGAAGAAGATTATATGTGCCGTATACGGCGCGAAAGAGTGGCTTAAAGACCAACGTAAACGTTTTTCAAGGGTTTAGAATTACTTGATGCATTCCCTCTGCTAAATGTGAATGCCTTAGAAGAGTTTACGATGAACGAATGAAATTTTCTTTAAAAAAATCAATGCCTTTCCTATTGTAGGTTGGTACTTTTTAACTCCTCCTCGTATAATTGAGTTATACATTCATAATTATTTTTCTAGGATTACTATTGTGACTGATGTGACTATAATGCCTAATAAAGAGATTATTCTTTTATGTAATAAACGTAATCCCAGAGTACCGTTTAAGTGTATCTTCCAAACAAGTAGTCGCATTGAAAAAATAGAAATAGGTATGTAAAAGTGTATGCGTGAAGCAGATTAAATAAGTTCTATACTAGCATAGTGTCCATAAAATTCTATATGATAAATTTTTATACATAAATCAAAAAATATTTGTAAGTTACACAGCAGAAATAATCTATGTATATATTCTTGCACATATTGCAATTTAACAGTCAATTGTTCGAACTCAAAGACATTTTTTCTACGACCGAAAGACTCCTCCGAAATGCGCAGAATTACCAATTCCATGAAAAACAAATCTGATGGCGTGGATGTTATCAACGTTGAAAACTATTTCTGTACATATTGTCATGCTGTTGGTGTATTTGTAATGCATGTATTGAAAGACCCATCTGGCGCAGTGCTATTAAGATGGTGAAGTAATCCACAGATCGTGTTGAAATTTGGCAGGTACCTTTCTTTTATTAATAGCTTCGACGAGTTCGTTAGCAAGTACAGTCAGACATAGTTTTCCGGGAAAATTTTAAGTTTTATTTTGAAAAATTTTTTATATCCGAAAATTACAAAGATGTTTTGATGAACTTTCTCGGATATGTTGCCTCGGTAAAGGCTTTACTAGATACGAGAACTCAACTGAGTTTTTCAAATTTGAAGCATTGAATGAAAATTCGCTACCATAACGCACTTGCTGCGTCCCAAACTTTTTTGCTGTATCCAAGGTACATTTTACCAAAAGTGCTTTATTTTTGACTGCTTTCATTTATTCGCATGTGCTAATTTTCTTTTTTTTTTCGGGGTTTAGTAATTTCTTCGACGCTACCCATTTCCATGTCTTCACAAAACGGTATTCTGCTGGATCTTCCTCTATCTTCTGCAGAATCACTGCTACTATCATAGACGATTTATTTATCTAATGAAGGCTTGTAACATGATGCTTTATCTGAATGGATACTGGCTTCATCACCACTTGTAATTTTGCAGGCTACTAGAGTCTTGACTCTGAACAACTATATCACGTTTATCCATATCTATATCATCTAAATAACGTATGTCGCAATCGAGTATATTGTTATTCTCACCATTTTGATCTCTATCAAAACGCCGTGATTATCTGATAACAGTCGGCTCACAGCCTTTGTATTTTTGTGTGCTAATTTTGAACATAGTACAATAAAAGTCATTCTCTATTATATATAGAGTATATTCTTAATATCAATGAAGCAAGTAGGTTTTTTTTGTAATCTAACATCAATATTTTTTTGTACCCCTGATGGGACTCATTTTTTTTATCCCTATTTAGCATATTTTACCTCTGGAAGTCATTATTGCAATACCTTATATTGCTCTAATCCGAATTAAAAAAAAACAACTAATTAAGCTATCATGCTGTTAAAGTGAGGGCTAATTTTTTGTAACTAAACATTTCTAAGACTAGATGCATTCTCGCAACAATTAGAACCGTAGACCGGTTTCGCTCTCATTAGAGCTCTTCAGTACGGCATACTAATTGTAGCAAAAATGCACCAAAAATAACACGGCTATCGTAAAGCCAGTCTCAAAACACTAAGTGAGTGGCGAACGTGTCGCCACCTAGTTCGGAACCAAGTACTATGCTGTCACGCCCGCTCCAAATAACACAGAGTGTTAAAAATAGAGACAGTATACAGCTAACTAACAATTTAAAAAATTGTTAGCCCTGGCCCATTTCTACCCCAATATAGGGACAAAGTATGTAAGACTAGATGCATTCTCGCAACAATTAGAACCGTAGACCGGTTTCGCTCTCATTAGAGCTCTTCAGTACGGCATACTAATTGTAGCAAAAATGCACCAAAAATAACACGGCTATCGTAAAGCCAGTCTCAAAACACTAAGTGAGTGGCGAACGTGTCGGCACCTAGTTCGGAACCAAGTACTATGCTGTCACGCCCGCTCCAAATAACACAGAGTGTTAAAAATAGAGACAGTATACAGCTAACTAACAATTTAAAAAATTGTTAGCCCCGGCCCATTTCTACCCCAATATAGGGACAAAGTATGTAAGACTAGATGAATTCTCGCAACAATTAGAACCGTAGACCGGTTTCGCTCTCATTAGAGCTCTTCAGTACGGCATACTAATTGTAGCAAAAATGCACCAAAAATAACACGGCTATCGTAAAGCCAGTCTCAAAACACTAAGTGAGTGGCGAACGTGTCGCCACCTAGTTCGGAACCAAGTACTATGCTGTCACGCCCGCTCCAAATAACACAGAGTGTTAAAAATAGAGACAGTATACAGCTAACTAACAATTTAAAAAATTGTTAGCCCTGGCCGATTTCTACCCCAATATAGGGACAAAGTATGTAAGACTAGATGCATTCTCGCAACAATTAGAAACGTAGACCGGTTTCGCTCTCATTAGAGCTCTTCAGTACGGCATACTAATTGTAGCAAAAATGCACCAAAAATAACACGGCTATCGTAAAGCCAGTCTCAAAACACTAAGTGAGTGGCGAACGTGTCGCCACCTAGTTCGGAACCAAGTACTATGCTGTCACGCCCGCTCCAAATAACACAGAGTGTTAAAAATAGAGACAGTATACAGCTAACTAACAATTTAAAAAATTGTTAGCCCTGGCCCATTTCTACCCCAATATAGGGACAAAGTATGTAAGACTAGATGCATTCTCGCAACAATTAGAACCGTAGACCGGTTTCGCTCTCATTAGAGCTCTTCAGTACGGCATACTAATTGTAGCAAAAATGCACCAAAAATAACACGGCTATCGTAAAGCCAGTCTCAAAACACTAAGTGAGTGGCGAACGTGTCGCCACCTAGTTCGGAACCAAGTACTATGCTGTCACGCCCGCTCCAAATAACACAGAGTGTTAAAAATAGAGACAGTATACAGCTAACTAACAATTTAAAAAATTGTTAGCCCTGGCCCATTTCTACCCCAATATAGGCACAAAGTATGTAAGACTAGATGCATTCTCGTGGCGACACGTTCGCCACTCACTTAGTGTTTTGAGACTGGCTTTACGATAGCCGTGTTATTTTTGGTGCATTTTTGCTACAATTAGTATGCCGTACTGAAGAGCTCTAATGAGAGCGAAACCGGTCTACGGTTCTAATTGTTGCGAGAATGCATCTAGTCTTACATACTTTGTCCCTATATTGGGGTAGAAATGGGCCAGGGCTAACAATTTTTTAAATTGTTAGTTAGCTGTATACTGTCTCTATTTTTAACACTCTGTGTTATTTGGAGCGGGCGTGACAGCATAGTACTTGGTTCCGAACTAGGTGGCGACACGTTCGCCACTCACTTAGTGTTTTTAAACATTTCTAGTAACGTAGACTAAGGTGAAATCCCACGTATTGAACTACATACCATCTCAATTATATCAAACAATGCCAAAATCTAAGACAAGATAATGGACTACACCTATCTTTATAGCAGCGTAAGGTATTCTCTGAAAAACAATTTAGCTTTTCTGAAAATAAGGGGGTTTCTGATGCCCTAGACCCCTAGACTACATCTCAAAAATTATGTTCAATTTGCATACGTATTCTGTTTTTTTAACGTCGGTCTATTTCCGCGACTATTGCCAATCATTGACGCCAGGCAGTAGTTTTATTTCACTGTCCTGGAAATTTTGCTTAATCTCTACTTTTCTGTAAAGCGCAAAAAAACAAAAAACTTAGATAAAAACAAACCAATAAGTTCCACCTTTTAGTGAATTTTCTTTAAAAAGATTCACAAATGAGGAGATCCCGACTTCTGAATTTTGAAAACATTTCTACAAATGAGCGCTAATTTGGCCCCCTAGAACACATACCTGGGGTCAGTTTCGATTTTTATATGTTTATATATATATATATATATATATATATATATATATATATATATATATATATATATATATATATATATATATATATATATATATATATATATATATATATATCACACCGATAACTCAAAAAATAATGGGCCGACTTTGACTATATTTGGTGAATACCTTCCTGCTGCAAGTGGCTTTGATAGGTTCGTTAGCCAGGAAAATCTGCTGATGTTTTCCCGAAAAATTTTGTGTTTCCTTTCGAAAAAAAATATATCTCCGGAAATGACCAAGTAAGGGCAACCAAATTGGTACGCTGGTTTATGTCACAATATACAAATTACCTACCAAAATTTAGCTCTGTAGGTTAAAAGGCAAAAAAGTTATAGGCATTTAAAAAAAAATGGAGTTTTCCTCGAAACGTCAAAGTCGCGATTTAAAATGTCAAAATTGGCAACATTTAGGCAAATAACTTGAACCTAATTGAATCTAGTATAGGCCATGGAAAGAAAATGTCTCAAGAAGAATGTTTTACAAACCCTAAAGTTTTAGCTTCAATCGTCATTGTTCTTCATTTTACTAAAATGTTTCCAGAATATTCATTACAAATAGACCTTTTCTCTGATGCTTGACAGTAGTCTTGGCTATAGAGTTTATCGTTTAATGGTATATGATTTGTGTCGAATTATCGTAAAAACACAATAAAGCTCAATATATGCGTTATTATACAAGATATGAAAAAAATTGTATACATTAATTACAGGCTGTCTTGAGCTACATCTTAAAAAAATATTTTTACAATCACAGGGTGGCCCATAAGTCATTGGTGATACAAATTTTCTTCTTTTTTTTTAGTCGAACACGCCTTATGTTATGGCATTTTTGCATTTTTCATTGAAATATAATGCATGTTTGTAAGAAAAGAAATTCTGCACGCAACAAGTGCGTTAAGGTAGCCAATTTTGATTAAATGCTTCATATTTGAAAAACTCAATTTGCTATTAACCCATAAGGTTGACCAAGAAAGGATGTTTTTCGAGAACACTTTAAGTTTACTTTCGGAAATTTTTGTTCATTCTCAAACAATAAAGTTATTTTGATGAAACGTGGTACATTGTTTTTACTATATAGGTTATACTGGTAACCAAAATTCCTGCTGCTTTCTTAAAAAAACATAAGGAGCACAAGACAATAGTCTTAACCTGATACAAGCAATCGAAAGTAAGAGAGTATTGAAAATTACAAATAAAAATCGAATTCCAGAAAATGTTGCTCCGGTTAAAGTGAGGTAATTGTTTCAGTTTTAATAGATATAGTTTTAATGCGGGTAGCCTAAAATAAATACATTGCGTTTTGCCCGACCATTCCATTCCTCCCACCGCTCCTCTTTAAATGTATATTTGGAAGTTATTACAGTTTCACAATTTTTCAAACAAAAAAAGAGCTACCATAACTTACTTGCTGCGTCCGTATATTTTTGCTAATTCGTGGTTATTCTACTAACCTAAATTGTAATTTGGATGGTAGGCTAATCGATTTTGTTTATTTGTACAGCATTTTTTATAGCCGCCGGCTTACTTGCCTAAAATGATTTTAAAGAAGAATCGCCGTACAATCAGCCACACTTACAATACTTCAGCCTTACGCAACAACAAACAAAATTACATGTTATATATGAAACGGAAACTTTTACAGCTCTCTTAGTTGCCTAAAAATTCCTCTAAATAAGGAAGTTACATTTTTCAGGTATTTGTTTACTACTTTGCGCATAAATATAACGCAATAATACAATCCTTGACATCATGATCGTCCTATACTGAATAAGACACAATCACATAGAGGAAGCAATATATGATGTGCAAATTATAGTGAATATACCGTATATTTTATACACTATAATTTAGATACAAGAAATGCTTTCTTGGCATTTTATTACGTAATTCTAAGTAACTTTGTTAAACAAATGGTAAAGCAGTTATTAAGAACCATTCTGTATGAGATGAAGTTTGTTTTGGTTACCATCTATCCGGAAAAAAAGATTTTTTCCATACATTAGTCACAAAATATTTTGGCAAAAACTGCCAAATATTTATCTATGCCTAAAGTTGCTTGTTGCAAAGTATTGCTATATCATGATCCTTTAGAAGAATCCACAGTTTTTACAAAAAAATTAAAAAATATTGAGGAGCCAAGTTTCAGCAACGCTCTATCAATAATGATATATATGTAATAATAATAGTTTCCTTAAAGAAAACATTGACATCGCCGACGTATCTGTATCAGTAAGCACCAACGTGCGTTCTAATCTATTTGTCTCCATTTAGTTAGTGGTCATCTACGTTTCTCATTGTTATGTATCTTTGACGTGCTTATTCAACCCTCCGGCGGGTGCGCTATATGGAATCTAACGAGCGGGTGCGCTGCGGTATTTACACCGCATTTAGTTTTTCAACATTTCTAGCCTACTTTTACTAACAAAAATTGTTATTTATTGTATAAGTGTCTTATTATGCATATAAAATTGTTATTACAACAATTATTATCACTCAGCAAAAATTGTCTCAATTATTGTTATTATTTTAATTAATAATGAATAAAATATTTTATACAGATAAATAAGATTCATATAAGACGCTTAATAATTTTATTAAAGAAAAAATATAAATGGTTTCAAACAAAAATAACTACAAAGCTGAAGAAAAGGTATTACTAAAAAATATATTACGTTATTCAACTTCCATTTGTTTTCCCTGTTCACATATTAAGCATTAGACAATAATATTACTTTGCCTCTTACACACATTGTTTCCACAATGTTGACAAATTGACTTGGTTTTATTATTTTTGTGACTTCCGCCATTGTGGCATATGCCTGGCCTTATTAGTTCTTTAGTCTGTGGCGCATCTCCTCTTTAGTTAGTTAAAAATGCAGAGATTTCTTTAGGAAGTTATGTCATTTTAGCGCTGTCCTTCAAATGGTCGTTCATTAGTTGTAAAGCAAGATTTTTGAAAACTATTCTTTTTCTGTCCTTGCTATCAATGTGGTTGAATTTGAAAATATCTCTTGCGTTTATTCCACATATATCTAGATGTCTCAAGAAGATTGCAACTCTTGACGTACTATAGGACGCGCACATTTGGTCCACTGTGCCAACACCTCCTTTTGTGACATTGTAATCTAAATTTAAAAGTGGTTTTTTGGTTTCTTGATCTATATCAGAAGAGCTGTGCATGGTTGAAAGAAAAATTACTGCTTTATGTTTTTTTTGGGGGGGGGGGTACAGTTGAAACTAGACAAGCATCATCTTGGAAGCCAAACAGTGTCGATTGTAAATCCCTATTTCTGTTTGGCTGGAATTCTGAAGGTATTTCTTTCTTTTTTTTTACTGTTCTCAGGAATGTAAGTCATTTTGTTAGCAAATATTGTGCAAAAGGATAACTTGTGCAATAGTTATCTGTAGTAACATCTCTTTTTGATTTTTCTATTGGTATCACTAGTCTCTTCCGCTTTGTTTGATATCAGATACGGTCCAGGTACTTGTTTTCCACAATAAATTTCAAAACTGAAAGTGTAGAAGGTCTTGGGGTCGCAAAGGGCATAAATCTTAATGCCATATGTCGCGGGCTTGTTTGGTATATACAGCACAAACGAACAGCGGCCTCTAAACGCACAAAGCATCTCATCAATTGTTACATATCCACTCAAAGTAAAATGAGTCATACAGTTATTGACAAAAGTAATGGAAAGAATCATTCCCGTGCCATCTGCATCTTATAATTCTAGGCAGTTGGTATGACTACTCTTTATCTATATATATATATATATATATATATATATATATATATATATATATATATATATATATATATATATATATATATATATATATATATATATTAGTGTTTCTTACCACATCGTCAATCATTTGATCAGTAACAACAATGTATATGCGTCAATTTTTCTATATATATTTCTTGCACTTGCTTTTGGACCAGGTAATATTTTTATAATATTCGTTGCTTTGCTTTTTCCAAATGAAACAGGTTTGCTAATCCAAAGTGTTTTCTTATCGCGTCCTATGAAAAAACGGTAATAATCATTGCTAATAAGCGCGAACTAGGACCCGCAGAACCCATATGCGGGGTCAGTATTATATATATATATATATATATATATATATATATATATATATATATATATATATATATATATATATATATATATAACATATATATATATATATATATATATATATATATATATATATATATATATTGCAATAATAAAAATCTCAAGCAATACTTGCAGTTTGCACGAAATGTGTATGTACATTTTTTTGTAAATTGTATTTCATGACAATAAATATCCAAAACCAGGCCAACAAATCATTCATATTACAGCACACTAGCCACATGAAAACAATAAATAACAACACATTGTCACCAGACATATTCTTTGTTAATATTATTTAGTACTGGATGCATGAGATATGAATAAGCTGAAAAAGAAATGTTTCATTAAAATCATTGTTGAAAATTAATATATAACTGTAATGGGGAACAATATTAGTTAAGACCAATTAAGCGACATACCTAAAGGTGTATGTATAGCTTAAAGTTAAAAACAGGTTAATTCTAAACCAAAGAAATATTGTCAAAAGATTTTACTTACATCATTTAAAAATAAAATGTATTGAAAAACACTCTGTATATTAATAAGAAGTGAAATGAACACTCCTAAAGACAACAGTTTTTTAAAGGACTTTTCAAGCAAGATTGAACTTTTAAAAGTGTTTTAGTTATATTAAAAATCATTGTTTGTGTATTTAAAATAAGTTAGGTTATCAAATGTCATATTTAAAGTTAGGAATTTTCTTTTTGTGAATGTCATTTGAGTGAAGGATTTGAATTTGGCGGGTATCTAAATTAGAATTACCTGTTAAAAGAAGCAACGATTATTTTCCATGATATACTGGGTGTCGATGGATATGCAGCTTAGGACAAAAGACGAGAAGAATGAACTGTTGAAAATAATTTGCAGACAGCTTGCTATGACTTTGATACAGGAACTGGAAATAAGCTTCGAGATTATTTTTCGACAATATCCGTTTCCCGTTATTAAAAAGGTTGTTGATTATTTGATAAACTCCGAGAAGGGAGCGTCATTTTCACCGTCCAAATAAATTATGAAATTTTAAGTGAATTTTGTGCGTAAACAGTGCCCAACGTGTCCAACAAGTAAACAAGCAATCCAGTAGATGTTCAGACCAGAAAATCACGGCGAGAAATGAATATGCGGGTAACATACAGCAAATCATTACCTGTATCACCAATCATCAGACGCTAAAGTACACCAAAATTCACGTAGCTAATATAAATCACAATTAAAACAAATTTCCTCTAAATATTAATCAAAGAAAACTATCCATCTGTTATTGGGAAATAAATATTTATATGATAATAGCAGGTTTCATAAATATAACTGAAATTTAAACCAAATTCCCATAGTGTTTTACAAGAAAGATCATAGAGGGCGGATAGTGCATCAAACTCGAAGCAGAAAGAATTAATTTTAGCCATTTTGGTTTAACAATCAAAACAATTAAAAATTTCCTGTCAGAATCGGAAGCTGCGCAGCCGATGAAGTTTAATTAAAGGGCAAGTACATTATATATATATATATATATATATATATATATATATATATATATATATATATATATATATATATATATATAGGCCATCAACTTTACACATTACACAAACACATAAAGATTCAAATAAAACAGAAAACCCACAAATCATTTATTCAATTATAAACACTTTATTGTAAAATTTCACATAAAAATTTACAAAAATTGTGCATGGGCATTAAGTTTAAGCTGTGGTGTTATTGTCAAATCAAATTAAAAGACTTTACATGAATAAATTAAACTTGAAATCAAATTCAAATTAAACATATTCAACTATTCTTAATCTAATAATAATAATAATAATAATAATAATATATATATATATATATATATATATATATATATATATATATATATATATATATATATATATAATGCCGATGTTGGTAAAATTTGGCATGTACCCTCCTTTTGTAGGTATCTTGGATAAGTTCGTTAGCCAGGAAAATTTAACCTGGTTTTCCGGGAAAATTTTAGGCGTTCTTTCGGAAAAAAATGTTTTCTCCAAAAATAAAAAGCTTCGATAATCAAAATTGGTACACAAGTTTATGACGTTAAAAGGACACTATATACCAAAATTTAGATTTATATGTTACGGGAGAAAAGTTATAAAAAATATTTTGTGCCAGATTATTTCTCTGAAAATTCACTACCGTTGACTGTGTATAGACTTTTTGCAAAGTGTTTATGAGTTAAGAGATCAAATTGTCATTTTTCTAGAAGAGGAAAACCGACCGGAAGCCGGGAAGTTTCGAGATGATTTATTTGTGATGAAATTGACCTACTTGGTCGACATATTCGAGAAATTAAATACCTTGAATGCCCAGCTCCAAAGCGTATTGTATCTTGTTTCTTTAACGTTGGTCTACTTCCGCCACTAATGGCCAATAACCGGCGCCAGGGAGCGGTTTCACCTCACTATGTTAGAAATTGGGCCAAACCCTTGTCTTTCTGTAAGGAGGGCAGTGATCTTTAACGTGCCCAACTTGGCATCGACATTGGACTGACGGATTTACGCCCCCTTCAGAGGGCGGAACGTGAAGACATTCAACTTGCTCAAATATAATGCCACAACCTCGCTTGATGTTTATTTTACAGTATGTACTAACCCTGGAAATCGAACTCAGTACCGTGCGGTTCAGAGGCACACGCTTTTATCCCTGTACCACCACTGCTCTCAAACTACAAGGAGCAAATACACAAATTGCAATTATGGTACAGAAATGTGAAGCACAAAACCTAAAAATATTTAGACATATGGATGAGTGTGATTTATATACATTTACATTTTGTCTTAGATATTTAATTAGAAAAAAAAGAACTATCTATTCTCATTTATGTACTTTTTTGCTTCTAGAGCTACAAGAAAGTTAAGTTTTCGCTTGGCATTATTAATATGTAGGGGTTTTAAGCAGCTATTATTGGGGTCTATGTTAAATATCGATGATAGATTTTGCAAATGCCGAGTTGTTAGCGTGATTATTTATAACTGCATGAATATGTTCTTTGTATCTGGTATTTAAATGTCTACAAGTTTGAGTGATGTAGACTGCGCTACACCGTGTACAAGCTAATTTATAAATGCCAGCTTTTGTCAAAAAACATGACTTTTTTGGGTTAAATAACAAATGACGTGTTGTGTTGTAAGAGTTAAAAGCTTCCTTTGTATTTGTAAAAGCATCTAAAATATTTTAAATGTTTTCTGAAATGTTTCCAAAATAAGTCATTAAAACCTATGTTATCTGTTGTGTCTCTAATATTTGGATAAATTGAATTGACCGCTACTCTGTATTCGTTTTTCTCTATAATTTTATGATTCATTTCAACAGAGCAGACATTATTAAACGCTATTTGCTAAATTATTGAAACATCTTTTTCAAAATTGGTTTCAGACATAGGCATTAAAAATGCACGACGTATCGTTGAATGATGTAAAATAAATAAGTTGAATCGTATGCTTTAGTTGTGTCTGTCTAAGTAGGTTTCCTATTTGTTGAAAAGTCAAATTAATTATTTTCTAACTTTCCAATTGTTAAACCAAAAAAATTATACAATTATTAGCTTCTGTTTCAAAGTAAACGTGATATGAAGGTTATTAAGAAAATTTAAAAGTTAATTTAGTTCTATAGGGCTACCTTGAAAACATGCTAAAATAACATCTATACATCGGTATCAAAAAACAGGATTATATTAAAATTTCGTTTTGTAAGTTTTCCATAAATATGTTGGCTAATAAAGAAGACAACGGACTACCCATAGGAAGACCCCCATTTTGTATATAAACGTTTTCACATAATGAGACAGACACACAAACACATAGACACTAGCACACTTTTTAAGGTTTTGCTATTTTTAAATCCAAAATGTTTTAAAGCAGCTTTCTGTATAACTTTTCAAATCATCTTAAATCAACTTTCCAATTAGAAAATACCGATTTGACATAATTTGGCTTTTACAAACTAATTTTTTACTACATATCAGAACCTCGGTGGTTCAGAGGTAAGAACGTGTGCCTTTGAACCGAAGGGTACTGGGTTCGATCCCGGCGTACTCCTTTCACTTTTTCAGTACAAACTGTAAAATTAACATCAACCGAGGTTCTGGCATTGTATTTGAGCAAGTTGAATGTCTGCACGTTCCGCCCTTCGGAGGGGGCGTAAAGCCGTCGGTCCCGTGTCCATGCGATGTTGGGCACGTTAAAGATCCCTACCCTCCTTACAGAAAGACAGGGGTTCGGCAAAATTTCCAGGATAGTGAGGTGAAACTGCTCCCTGGCGTCGGTGATTGGCCATAGTCGCGGAAATAGGCCGACGTTAAAGAAACAAAACAGACAGATACTACATATCAGTGAAGAACTATTTATCATATTGTAATAAATTACGCCCTGAAAATCAATTTAGCTACATTTTCCAAGCTATTTTCTATACCACATACCTCCACACTTTTATAATTTGGTCAGTTCTATAATTTAAATTTATTTCTAAGAAGATCCTATTACTTTTTAGTGGCACCTGTCGTTGATTAAATAAATTCTATTGGATTAGAAAGACATATAGAACAGAAAATTTTTATGATTTAAGGCCTTTTATACAGTCATTAAAATTCTTAAACGAGGCGAAGGAACCTTCACAGAATAATAAGCACTCAAGAATAATAACATTGAATTTCTAGTGTCTTGAACAGCAATTTTCAGAGTCAGTGATTCTTTAGTCAAAGATTGTCCAACCTTCGCGTTAATGTGAGAATATTTTAAATAACTGTTCTCGGCTTCGTTCTCTCACATAGGTAAATATGTGTTTGCAATAAACGTGGTGTGGAACAGTAGTTTTAGTTTGAATAAAAATCTTTAAATATGATTATACTTTATATGACTACAAGGATACGTTATACTTTAAGTATTGGCGTAATTCTACTTCTATTAATACCAATAAATATTGATAGATCATGTCAAATCGACCTTATAGAAACAAAAAATGGTTTCCTGGACATGAAGCATATATTCATTGATCGTATTTGCCCTTATTTGGTATTAATGCATTTAGTGCGAAATATTAAAGTATTTGTTGTTGTTGTTGTTGTAATTTGGTTTGGCCTCGGACCGTTAGGTCCATTAGCCACAGACTTTTTTTAAATTTATGTCTAGATTAAAGTATTTAGTAATGCACTAAGTGAAATGTGTGACACGAAGCACGTGCCGCCACCTCGTTGCGGAACCAAGTAGTATGTTGTCACGGCAGCTCCAAATAGCACACAATGTTGAAAAATAGAGACTGTATACAATCAACTAAAAATTTAGTAAATTGTCAACCCTGGCCCATTTCTACCCTAATATAGGGACAAAGTATGTGAGGCTAGATGCATTTTCACCACAATTAGAACTGTAGACCGGTTTTGCTCTAATTAGAGCTCGTCAGTACGGCATACCAATTGCAGCGAAAATACAACTATAAAGTAATACGGCTATGGTAGCCAGCCTTCCAACACTAAGTGAGATGTAAGACACGAAGCACGTGCCTCCACCTCGTTGCGGAATTAAGTATTATGTTGTCACGGCAGCGCCAAATAACACAGAATGGTAAAAAATGATGGCTGTATACAACCAACTAACAATTTAGTAAATTGTCAGCCCTGGCCCATTTCTACCCTAACATAGGGACAAAGTATGTAAGGCTACATGCATTCTCACCACCATTAGAACCGTTGACAGGTTTCGCTTTAATTAGAGCTTGCCAGTACGGCATACTAATTGCAGCCAAAATACACCCAATACGTTTTATGATACAAGCCCGCGTACCAAATTTGGTTGCCATTACTTTGTCATTCCGAAGATATAAAAATTTTCAGAGGGAGAGCACAAATTTTCCGAGAAAAACTGAGCCGATTTAGATGTAATTACATAGTTTCAGAAATTAGGCCTCTTTAAAATATTGTCGGCACAAAAAGCCCATCGTTTCGAAAATAGGCACGACGCTTTACTAAAAAAGTCTCTAAAATTAAAAACAGGAACTCAAAATGAGTGTTATTTTAAATAATAATCGACGTTTCCATAAATTTTGCGTGTGGGTTTTTTGTAGTTTGGTTGAGCTAGTTGGTCACTTCAATATGTGAACCATTGTAGCTATAAATTGAAGTTTTGAATTTAATTTCTTTTAGTGAATTTTCGTAGAAAAAAATCACTTATGGGGAGATCCCGACTTTTAAATTATGAAAATTTTTTTGCAAATGAGCGCGACTAGGACCCTTAGAACCCATATCCGGGGTCAGGTTCAATTTTGATATGTTTAGTTGATCGTTAGTCAGGAAAATCGGACGAGGTTTTCCGGGAAAATTTTGAATTTTTATCCGAAAGTTTTTTTGTCTCAGAAAATAAAAAAGCTATGATAACTAAATTTGGTAAGTAGATTAACGGTATAAAAAGTAAACTACACACCAAAATTTAGATTTCCATATTACAATAAAAAAAAGTTTTAAAAAAAATATTTTGTGTCAGATCATTTTAATGAAAATTCACTACCATAACGCACTTGCTGCGTCCAGGCTTTTTATATCTGAATTGAGTTCTGAAAATGCAGGTTTCTTGTATTCCTAGAGAGTGGCAAAAAGGGTACAATACTGAAAGTTTGATATAAAAAACAAATTTTGACAAACTTCAAACCTTACGTTGAACCAGCAAATTGAGAAACCTCTAATAATCTTCGACAGCCAATCAAACGCAAATAAATCTTTTTTTTCTCGCTATATTTATTTTTTTAACAGGCCACGAAAGTTGATTACAAGTAGCATGCGTTTCTCATTTATAGCTTCTATCACGTGCTTGGTTGAGAAATTTGCAAAAGAAAACCAGTCTTCTGAGGATGCGCTACCAACACGCTGCAACAAGACTTTTTGTTTAAAAATTTTTACTACCCTAACTTGCTCATACTTATCGATACAAGAGAAATACAGATTTAAATATCTTTTCTCCTGCTTTGCAAGTGCTTGCAACCAATTGCAGAGATAAAAAAATAAGTTTGTGAAACCAGAAAAAGGTCTCTATATGAAGTTTTTATTTGGAATCCTGTATGGTTTCCAGGCCTACGTGCAGTGTTTAAGTAATCTAAAACACAGTTACTTCCTGAGGCTCACGCGTCATCTAAAAGCCACAAAGAAATTACCAGGCCAATGTTTATTCAGTTTTAGTCAAGCTGCTGAAGAAACCAACAGCTATGGTTAGCGAAAGGTCTAGAAACCCACTGCGTTCGAAGACGGCATAGCAGCCCGGAAACTACACAGTATTTCAATGAAGCCAGCCGTTAAGGTCGTCAGTGCTTTTTATTTATTTGCTACATTTGTCATGTCCTACGTTATATTCTATTTTTTTGGTATTGCATTCGTTATCATATATCCGTGTATTATATTTGCATTAGTTACTTTTCAGTGCAGTAGCATGAAACTAATTATTGATAATTATTTCCCTAATTAAACAATTATTCTAAATGGCTGTGACCTAGGTTACAAAATCCAATACACTTAATGGATTAGTATAGCTATTTATTTTGTATGACTTGTAAAACTTCACAATGGCTTTATTTAATTATCTGGAAATAATTAGCAAATTCTTACACTAAGGACGCCTGTTTACTTTAACTTAAAGAAGCATCTTAATACAATCTAAATTGGGTACACTTGGAGAACAAAAATCACAACAACAGATTTATATAAAAACATGACGATCCTTTCACTAACAGAGTGAGCGTCATTAGAGTATGAAAAATTCTAAACTATTAGCTATTAAATATTGTCTTTATATCAGGTGTCAGGTAAGCGAATGACAACCTAGAGATAAAGAGATCAGCAAGCAAATTTCTACGTTTTAATTTTAATTCCCAGAAGTCCTTTTAAAATCCCGTTATATCTTTTCCTGTTGAGTTTCGTCATCTCTTTTATATCAAATAGACAGTGCACACAGTGAATTATTAACAAGGGGCAAGCTCGGTTTGGGTAAACTTTGTTGTTTATGGCTTCAGATACATAAATACTCTCGTAGGCGTCTAATTTCAGTGGTTGTCTAACATCTTTGATAAGCTTGAGGTTTTCTCTATTTATGTGATGATTATAATGCCAATTATGCTGCAAATATGCATGACTTATTAATACTATCGTATACTGCTGTGACAGATGTTCTTTGAAGCTAGTTTCAATGATTGTTTAAGTCTGCCAAATGTATTTAAGACTAAAATATTTACAGCTTATATCATAGATGCATAACATTCCCGTATCTGTATCCTTGTCTTTTGACAACTCCTAACATTTTTGTGAAATTATTTTTTCTTGGATAAATTAGATGTGACTCATTTCTCTTCTTTGAGATTTTTTTGCGGTTCGCGGTTCAAATGGTAAGCAGACAAACTTTTGTCTACTTTATCTCTTCTGAATGTCGTGGATTCCCCTAATTTTTTTTTGTTCTTTGTCTATTAACTAATTTATCCACTATCAAACCGAATATCTGTTATATTAAGCCCCGTTTTTACTGTACTCTAATTCTGCTATATCTACTTTTACTTCAGGGGAATCGTATTTGTCTATTTACTGAAAAAAAAAGTAAAGTAGCCGTTCTTGTGCAATATAACGATGTGAGTAATTTGGAATATAACTTAGAGCGATGGTTTCCTTCCCGTGGACAGTGAGTTCAAAAGATTAATTATTTTTAATAACTGGTACATCTAGAAACGGTGGATTATTACTAATTTCCTATTAGGGAGTGAATTTGAATTGGTGCAAATGACTGTTCAGTCTATTAATAAATCGTCTAATTTCCATATGTTTATGTTAAACACTGCGAAAATATCGGTCACATAACGAAACCACACTCTAAGGAGAATACTCGCTTCTGTTTCCTAAATTTGTTTAAAATCCACTACTGAAACGGTTCGCAATAAATGGAGAAAGATGGTTGCCCACTGGCTTGGGGTTGTTCAAAAAACTCATTGTTAAGTTGAAAGATATTTTGTTTTATACAAAAGTTTATTAAAGTTAAATAATCTTTGCAAACCTCTTCACTTATGTTGTTCATTTTCAACAATGGTTCTAAATACACCATTGTTTCTTTTGCGAACACGCTAGGAAACAACGAGCCTACATCAAATAAAATAAAATCCTCGTCTTCAGCGAATTTAATATTTCTAACTTTATTGATAAATTCAAGTGAAGTCGATACTAAAAAACTTTGTCGTCCAACAGGCAAGAATTTAAACTCATTTGTCAACCACTTCGCTAAATTATATGTCGGAGAATATATAGACGAAATAATAGATTTTCCCGGTTTATAGATTTTTCGGAGACAATATTTTATTGGGGACTTTTGTATTTGTAACTTGTCTTGCTAAGTCTTCCGTTATAAGTTTGTGACAACTCTTTAAATTATTTTTAACATCAGAAATAATTTTTGGTGTTTTTTTCTTAATTTTTTATATGGTTCAGTCTCTGTTCCATTATGGACTCTAGCTTTATAACCCTTTTTGTCCAAAATCACAACACTATTACCTTTATCTGCATTAGCATATAAACAATCTTCTCACGCAGTCGCTTAATTGTTTTTATTTGATCAAAATGACTGTTTTTAGTGAATTTATAGTATAAATATAATGTTTCGTAGTTTAAAATGATGACGCTAACTTAGTGAAACGATCATCAGGTCTAGCTAAGGGAAGACAACTTCCTGGATCCTTCGCTAACAAAACTTCGGCAGCAATAACGCAGACGGGTTCGTAAATCGGCTAAAGCGGATATTTTCCCCCAAGAATAAACAAAAAACATGTTTGAAAGTATTATAGTAACTGGAATGACACTTTACATCTAGCTATAGGTGGTGTAAATGCCTCTGCTGTGAATTTTAAGTAATTCGTTTCACACAATTTGAAATTTTCTCATCAAATTAAAAATATAATCTACAGGAAATTAATTGAAACTACTTGTTTAAACTCCAATGCCTGACAAAGACAGAGTAGTCAACTGCCACGTATAGATTGACATATACTACAGGCATAAATTATAATTCAGCGAAAATCAAATAATACAAGTAAAACGCGTAAAATATACTACCCGAACTAGTGATCGAGCTACTGCGATCCCACTAAAAACACCTATGAAATCTTTTATCAACAATTGCGACGTAAGAATGACACATATGCAAATGCAATGACGTTATCTATTTCATTAGTACAAAATGTCATATTATAGGAATATGAGAAGATACAAATGCATGAAAGAAATCGGCTCACGTCTCTATGAAAATTATTTTAAAGCAGTTTATTTTTTATCTTAAGGCTTTTAAATAAGACGTCATCTAAGCTCTAAACAGCAAACCGGCGAATTATCAAGTCACAATTCAATGATTCTGTAATCAACTGTTTACTTACATTTAATTACTTTTAGGGTATAATATAAATATTCCTGAAGCAGCAAGTTGCTCTTTAGAAGTACAACGTAAACAAACAATTTTCTAGCCACCATCCATGGTTGAATAGAGCCTCGGTGGTTCAGTGGTAAGGACGTGTACCTCTGAACCGTTGGGTACCGGGTACGAATTCCAGGGTTTCCCTTTTACTTTTTCAGCATATACTGTACAATTAACACCAACCGAAGTTGTGGCATTATATTTGAGTAAGTTTAATTTCTACGCGTTCCGCTAAAGTCGTCGGTTCTATGTCCACGCGATGTTGGGCAGGTTAAAGACCCTACCCTCTTTTTCGAAAGGCAGGGGTACGGCGAAATTTTTAGAATAGTGAGGTGAAACTGCTCCCTGGCGTCAGTAATTGGCCATAGTCCTGGAAATAGACCAACGTAAAAAATGTCCATCGTTGAGTGAAAGAATGCTCGCGTGACACAGGGTTCGATACCCACTCGACGCATCTAACATTTTGTTAAGTTCACTAAGTTTAACATTTGGCATAAACAATAGTGTCTAGATTTCACACGTTGGGACCAAGATCTCATTTTTATTTAAAATGTCTGGATCACTCTGTGACGGTTGAGTCTACAACTACATTTTTTTATTGTTGATATTAGCGAAGTCGTATTTAGCAAATTCACTAATAAATAATTGGTTTTTAAAACATGTTTTTTGCTGTTAGAAAAACCGATTCGATTAGGTTGACTAAAACGAAAGCATCCAGGAGATTAATAAGGAAAAATACCTTCCACGTTTATAATTTCGCAGATACACTCATTTCATTTCGTTAACTAAGTTTTCTTATGAAAACCTTTTGTAGCTTTAATGAAATTTATAATAAAAGTTTCTTTTAAAGAAACTTACAGTAGCTAAATATAATAAATTTTAGGTTTCCATCTTTATAGAAAATTGAGTTTTGGCCATTAAAAATTTTTTTCTCAAAAGGAGCTAGAACACAAGATTTTAAATAATTTTATGGTAATAAAGGGAGCCTGAAACACTTTTTTGTTTGATCGACAAGCAATATTTAGTAAACTTTATCCACGTTGTGTTAAATTTTGTTAATTAAAACATCTCAGGTAGCGACACAGTCTTAGCCAGGCGAATATCATGAGCAAAAAACTGAAATCCGTTAACCAAATTAGACATTTTAATAAGGAATTACACATGCAGACGATTTTTAGGACACAGTGAAATAAATAACACATTTAATTTACGCATATAACAGGCATGCAAAAAATGCTACTAAGTAAGTAGAGATTTAGATCAATGAACGTCCTTGCCTTTTCAAACCGTAGTAAAATGGAAAGTAAACTAAACGTCGTGTTTAATAAATAAGAATATATTTGAAGCGATTGACCTTATTTCAGTATCACTAATCACCTGTCTTTGCAGCGTCAGATAAACCTTTGAAGATAACGCTATAATGTGTGTTATTTAATAGCTCAGTAGCTTAGAATAATTGATTAAATGTAGCTTATTAATTCCAGAAGTAGTTCTCTCATTGCCAATTGTTTTTACATTTTACAGAATAAAGTGGAATATGCACAGTAATAATTGCTTGGCATGATGTTCTTAGCCTTCATTTTATTCCGATGTCATTTAGATCTAAAAGATAGAAAATAGAAGAGACGAATTTGTACCTTCAGAAAATGTAGCTACTAAAAGTGATGGTATATATAGTCTATAGGTATGCTCTGAATTAAATATTTTGCAGAAATGACTTTTCTGCAAACATTTTAGTAAAATGTAGGACAATGACAGGTTATATTACCCGTATTTGTTTCAGATTCTTAGCCTAAATGTTGCCTATTTTGACGTTTCAAATCGCGACTTTGACTAGTTCCCAAAAAAAATTTCATGTGGTTTTTGCATTAAGTGTGTTTGTTGGCATACAGGAGGGGGAGAAAAACCCCCATGACGAAGTATCGGACTAATATTAAAATGATATTTTATTATATCTGACAACCCGGCTCATACATGTTTAATTGGTACGTGACTGGTTGTGACAAAAGTCTATTCTGAATTTTTCTGATTTAATTGAACTGTGAAGTAAAATTTACATACTCTACATATTCTTGTCAACGTTGAATGTGCGAGATGCCTTATGGAATTTAATGTCGTAGGTTGTCCATTTTTTTGTAAATTTTTATTTGGAAACAACTTACTTTCTCGTGGGTCATTTAATTTGAAATTCAGGTTACTGATACACTGTAACGTCTCCCATCTATGTGTAAATTTTCATTCAGTATTTCAATACTTCACAAAATGTTGCGTTTAAAAGTTTCAAACTCATTCAACACATTGACACAATCAAGGTAATATCCAAGTGTGGCCCAAATCGGACGATTATTTTTTTAGTTATTGTTTTGTTTGGCTATATATACATATATATATATATATATATATATATATCAAAACCAAACAATAACTAAAAAAATTATCGTTCAATTCGGACCAATTTTGAAGATTACCTTGATTGCGTAAATGTGTTCGATGTGTTTCAAATTTTAAATGCCACATTTTTTGAAGTATTGAAATGAATTAAATGAAAATTTACACATATATGGGAAACGTTAGAGTGTAACAATAACCTGAATTTCAAACTAAATGGCCTACAAGAAAGTAAGTTATTTCCAAATAAAAATTGACTGAAAAATGGATATGTATGTATATATATATATATATATATATATATATATATATATATATATATATATATATATATATATATATATATTTAAACCAATAAAAATTTAGACGGACCTTGGATATGAGTTCTAGAAGCCCTAATTTGCGCTCACTTGAAGAAATTTTTCGAAAGTCTCACCATCAATAGCCCTCTGTTAGTGAATTTCACTAAAAAAGCAAAATCACCACCAGAATCCCAGAATAATATGATGCTGTCAAGATGTTCAAGGCATGTACTTTTGAACATCTCCTACATTGTGTTTTTTAGTGAATTTTCGTACAAAAAATTTACCAATGGGGAGATCCCGACTTTTCAATTTCGAAAACATTTTTGCAAATGAGCGCGACTCCTAGAACCCATATCCGGGGTCAGTTTCAATTTTCATATGTTTATATATATATATATATATATATATATATATATATATATATATATATATATATATATATATATATATATATATATATATATATATATATATATATATGTATGTATATACATACATATATATATATATATATATATATATATATATATATATATATATATATATATATATATATATATATATATATATCACACCGATAACTCAAAAAATCATGGCCCGATATTGATAAAATTTGGCACGTCCCTTCATTTTGTAAATGGCTTGGTCAGGTTCCTTAATCAGGAAAATCGGACTAGGTTTCCCGGAAAAATTTTGAGATCTCATTCGAAAAAATTTTTACCAAAAAAAAATAAAAAAGCAATGATAACCAAATTTGGTAGGTGTGTTTATGATATAAAAAGTTTCTGTGTTGCAAGAAAAAAAAAGTTATAATAAAATATTTTGTGCCAGATCATTTCTATGAATATTCGCTACCATAACGCACTTGCTGCGTCCAGGCTTTTTTTATTTCTTCTTATTATAAAGAATTAAACGCGATTAATTATTAATGTTTTAGTGTGTAGCGAAGTTCTTCAATCAGGCAAATTTGTTTACTCTTAATTTTTGCAACTAATTTTAAAACCAAACATGTTTTAATGAAGAATTAAGAGATCTCACAAATGAGAAATAACAATCCCCTATTTCCTATATAAAAATTTGGAGGTTGCAACTGTCACTCAAAGGGAGTGTAGGGGGGAGTTTTCACATTGCACGATGTCATTTTTTAATATGAAATTTATGTATTTTAGGATTTATATAAATATTCACAATAACTTACATACTGAAATTATTCCATTTAGCTGTTCAACACTATATACTCTTCGTCACCTGTTTAGCATTCGTCCACGCTGAGTGCAACTTGATGTGAGCCAAGCAATAGCTACATCAGTAATACGACCAGTAAGAATTTTACTCCTTAGCGAAAGACTTTAAGATACTATGTGTGTGTTTTATTTCTTTAACGACGGCCTATTTCCGCGACTATGGCCAATCACCGACGCCAGGGAGCAGGTTCACCTGACTATTCTGGAAATATTGCCGAGCCCCTGCCTTTCTGTAAGGAGGGTAGGGATCTTTTATGTGCCCAACATCGCATGGACACGAGACCGACGGCTTTACGCCCCCTCCGAAGGGCGGAATGTGCAGACATTCAACTTGCTCAAATACAATGACAGAACCTCGGTTGATGTTAATGTTACAGTTTGTACTGAAAAAGTTAAAGGAGAATTCTGGGATCAAACCCAGTACCCTCAGGTTCAGAGGCACACGTTCTTACCTCTGAACCACCGATACTGTTTTAAGAGACTAAAAATGAAAAAGAATACATTATGTTAGGGCTCTGTGATTAGCAACTGTGTTCTCCTACTAAATAGGGGTGATCTAGATGCAGTTTTCCTGGGTTTACTCATAAACGACGCACTTACTTTATTTAATCTTTGACACACCCTATACAGATGTGGAGACTTCTCTGGCTTCACAAATGTTTGTTTTCTTTTTTGTAACCTGTTTCGCTGTTTTACAATGCCGAAAATTGCGAAACCGGTTACAGAAATGTTAACAAAGACTCGTGAAGTACACTTCGACAAACCCAAATAACCACAACACATCTTTTTAAAAACCTGACGATGGTTTACCTAACAAAGTTAGCGTCATTTGGGGATAAAAAATTCTAAACTACTTACAACTAAACATCACCTTTTATACTGAGACTTAGGCAAAGACCGATACCGAGAGGCAGACGAAATCGCAGCCAATTTTCTACGCATTGTACTTCAACCGCCGTAGGACGTTTTTGAACTTCCGTTATAACATTACCTGTCAAGCTTAGTAATGCTTACTATATCAAAGACAGAATGCAAACACAGGGCTGTACATCAGTGGCGGCGCTAGGTTTAAGAAACTTTTGTTTTTTGTTGCCTTGGATATATAAATACACTTGTACGCGTCTGGCTTTGCAGGTTGTCTAACATTTTAATAAGATTCAGATTTTCTTCATCTATGTGGTGGTCATTATCCCAAATATGTTGTGCCACGCATCACTTGTCTACACTACCGTATCTCAGCTGTAACAGATGTTCCCTGAATCTGGTCTCATTGGTTCTTTTAATCTGGCCAGCGTATTTTAGATTACAATCTTTACAACTTATCTTACATGTACCCAGCATTCAGTGGTTTTATCCTTATCTTTCGTTTTAGTTAACAAATTCTTTAAATTCTTTTTTGTCAAAAACGTTAGCCGCAAATCGACTTTCTTAAAAATGCTCTCGAGACCCCTTTCCTGAATGTCGTGGATGTTCTGTGTCTAATAAATAATTTTTCCACTAAACAATCCCAATATCCGTTATATTTTGCCACGTTTGTAATGTACTCTAATTCTATTCTATATCTACTTTTACTTAAGGGAAATTGTTTTTATCTGTTTAGTAAAAAACTTAAACTAGCCGCTTTTTATGCAAAAGAATTACGTAGCGTTTTTGAATGTAACTTAGAGTGGTAGTTACCTTCCTGTGGACATCGAATTCAACAGTCATTATTTTTAATAACTAGTACATATAGAAAAGGAAATTTTCTGTTCACCTTTTATATCGAGTCTCAAATTTTATTCATTTGGTTACGTACTAAGAAATTTAAACCGGCCATTGCTTGTGCAAACCTATGATGTGTCATTTGAAATGTAACTTAGCGTAGTAGTTACCTTCCTGTGGACATCGAATTCAAGAGAGTCATTATTTTTAATAACTGGTTAATCAAGAAAAAGACGGGACGCAGCAAGTGCGTTATGGTTGTGAATTTTCATTAAAATGCTTTTAATAGCAAATATGTGTGTTTTTTTAAGAAAGCAGGCATCAAACTTGGTTACCAGTATAACCAATATAGTAAAAATTTTGTGCCATGTTTCATCAAAATAACTTTATTGTTTGAAAATGTTCAAAAATTTCCAAAAGTAAACTTAAAATATTCCCGAAAAAATCCGTTTCTTGGTCAACCTTATAGGCTAGTAGCAAATTCAGCTTTTCAAATATGAAGCATTTAATCAAAATTCGCTACCATAACGCACTTGCTGCGTACAGAATTTCTTTTCTTACAAACATGCATTATATTTCGATGGAAAATGCAAAAATCCAATAACATAAGGCGTGTTCGACTAGAAAAACAAAAGAAAATTTGTATCACCAACGACTTATGGGCCATCCTGTGATTGTAAGAATATTTTTTTTAGATGTAGCTCAAGACACCCTAAAATTACCGTATACAATTTTTTTCATATCTTGTATAATAACGGATCTATTGAGCTTTATTGATTTTTTACGAAAATTCGACTAAAATTATGTACCATTAAACGATAAACTATAGGTAAGATTACTGCTAAGCATCAGAGAAAGGGTCTATTTGAAAAAAATTTCTGGAAACATTTTAGTAAAATGAAGGACAATGGCGGTTGAAACTAAGACTTCAGGGTTTGTAAAACATTCTTTGTGAGATATTTTCTTTCCATAGCCGTATTAGATTCAAGTTCTTTGCTGGATTGCGATTTTCATTTAATTTTCGCCAATTAAGTGGTACTTTTGACACTCGCATAGTAATGACCGAGCAAGGTAAGTTATTTCTTAGCTCGTATATTTTTTGACGTTGTGAAAGATAATATAGTAGGGGGACACGTTTGATGTATATTTTTTTTAATTGCTCATTACTCCGGTTTAAGTTCACGTAACTGGATCTGTTTGCACTCGTTGAAAAAAACTTATTTTGGTCTACCATTTGCGGTCATTCTAGGTTTTCTCTGTATATTACGTACACTCAGAGAAGACGTGGTTTGAATAGTTAGGTTATGTTACTGTTTTTTCTGAAGAAAATCAAGTGGAACGATATATCAATAATAGGACTGTAGAATAGGCTATAAAATACCGAAGCTAACAGTGACAACTGCAGTTTCATATCACTGGTCTAGAGGTACATAGTAAGCTGCAATATTTTATCATTTTCCAAAAGTATGGATACAGCAACAGTAAATAAGTGTTGGAAAGGGTCTGGGTGCAGCAAGTATGTTATGGTAAAAAAATGTTCAAAAAAAAATTTCAATCCGATAGCTCAACAAATGTCCCATTATGCTAAAATCTTCAATCTTGAACCATATTAACATCTATGTAAACGCACCGTGGGTACCAAATTAAAGAAAAATAACATAATGAGCTTCGCGGATAACTACAAATTTGTTTTAAAAAACGTTGATTGTTGTTCGTTGTTTGTAAAAACTGGATGGGTTGACTAAAACAAAACTATCCAGACAATTAATAAGGAAAATACACTGCGTAATAAATTAATTTTTTTCTGAGAAACTTTTGTTACTTTAATGAAATTTGTAACACAATTTTCTTAACGACACTTTCAGTACATATTATACCTAAGACCAAATTTTAATTTTGTAGCTCCATATAAAATATAATTTTTTTCAAATAATCGCGAACTGGGACTCTAAAGCCGATATATAGTGTCCATTTAAATTAAAGGAATTAGTTTTAATAATATATTTTACTAATAGTGTACAATACTTATAAAAATTTACTACTATATCGCACTTGCTGCGCCCTGAAATCATTTTATCTATTCATCAGAGACCACAGTTTTGCATTGAAAATGATGGACGACAGTTTAAACATAAGAGAAGGCACTTAACCAGATTATATTGATTAAATTATATTTTAATTTTGTTATAGTGCGCTATTCCTGTTTAGTTTTTTCGTTTTTATCTCACTAGGTTAGGAGAGTAAATATCATTTGTTGAACTTTATCTGTTATTTCATCGTTTCTACCTTGTTATCAAGGTGTGGTAATTCGTAGTTCAACTTCCATCTCTAATGTCTACCGCTAAACCAATGTTATCGAACGGCGGTTTTCGCTGGTCACTTCAGCATTTTGCAGCCTATTATACGGTGTTATTACTGATGTACCATTCTGTCTGATTTTGTTCATAAAAAAAACCTAATCTAACTATTAAAACAACGCCCTTTCTCGGTGTATGCAAGATATAGATGAAACCTGGATGGTGCGCAAGTGATCGACCAAGAACATTTATATTCAACGAGTCCAAACTCATCAAGTTCCGTTAAGCTAAACCGAAGAAATTATGAATTGAAATAATATACGTTCACCTTCCCCCCACCACTTTATTTTTGAAAATATCAAAAAATATACGCAGCGATAAAAATTATTCTGCGTGTGTCAAAGATGCTAATTAATTTGCTTAAATGTGATTAAAATCGAAATTCTCCAACCATCAGTGGTTTTTGCGCCTTCTAGCGGTAATTTTAGAATTTTGAAAATAAGTTCCAGCGATTTATCATGGCAAATTTTCTCATGGAAATTTTTTCCCTGAAGCTATACAGTGAAGAACCGTTTCTGAGATATGGCCAACGACCATTGTTACTTGCTCACCCTGTACATTCCAATCGGTTTGGTAGTTTGATTGCGATTTATAATTTATGTTTAATGTCAGCTAATTGAATTTGACCAATTAATTAAAATGAGCGTGAACACAACCAAAATATTCAAGGCGACCAATTGAACCGTGTAATATACAATTACGGTAAATTTATGATAGAGGAAGTCATTGTATTAGGGGATTATGGAATCTAATCCAGGGTCATCCTCTTCATTTACACGGATAAAGCGAAATATGGAAGATTTTCAAAACATTAATTTTATTGATTCTGCATCAACTAGTAATTAATTTTATTCTCGCTGAACATGCTGCTTTAAAACACGTTGTTTAACTATTCGGGGAAGTTAACTAGGCACACTGCAATTAAAATGTTTTTTAGTCGTCGGATGGAAAAGTTCTCATCCTGAAATTATTCGTTTCCAAATAGTTCGGATCCAAAAGTGAGCATGGGAGCTAACAAAAGGTCTAAGTTCCAAAATTGTTATAAACAGATATTTGAAGAAAACCTTCTCAAGCCAAAATAACAAACATTTAATATTTAAATAATAAACTAACACATCATTTGCCTTAGGGCTAACAGGCTCCGACACAGACAACATGAGTTGAAAATGAAAATAATAGAATGAAACTTTAAAAAAGGGAAACTGGTTAAGTGCCAACATATTATTTGGTTAAATTAGAGTAAAATTCTTGATGTTTATGATCTTATAGATAAGAAATCAATGATCCAAAGTGCTTTTTCTTTTTTCCTACCGCTCTGTTGCAAAAAACGATTTATTATAAACAAAATAAACACACAACATGTCAACACGACAGTACTTATTACGCCACTTGACCCCTTTGATGTGAAAATGACCAATCACTTGCAGAAAATGCCGCTTATCTGTCTGATTGCCTACGAAATTTGAAGTCCTGGCATATTGTCAGTTTGATAGGATATAGTCGATGGCCCATAGAACTCGTCTATACAAATATCTCATTTTTCAGCAAACTAGCACCCAACCCTTTTGTTACATCTCCTCCTCAATTATCAAAACTTCAAACTAGGATGTGTGTACATAAGTGTACGTGCGACAAACATACACATAATCACTGTTACTGGCCAGTAAAGTTGACTAAGTTATTACCACATACAGACTTGGCGACTACTTTTCTGACTTCACTGCTGGTTTTCATTTTTGCAAATGAACGACGCAGCATAGGCTGCTGGAGCAAATGGCCCTTCTGAATTCTAGGTGTTTTAGGATGTTCTTGAACGTTTCTGTGACCGGTTTCGCTGCTTGACACCATCCTTAGACAGAAGAAAATTGGATCAATACGAAATCATGGCAACCACAAATAGAGATCTGTTGCTATGTTATTATGTTTTGATCAAAAAGTCTTAAAAAAAATGACGGATGACATGATGACGTCTTTGAAATATCTACGTGATGTATGTCAATATTTAACATAAAGATAGAATTAACCTATAACAGTAATATATACATACATACATACATACATATTTATTACCTTCAAAGCTTACAAGGCAAGTCCACATCTAAAATAGAAGTATAAACAACATATAAAGACTACGACGATCCAATAAACCCTACAGTAATAAACCATTACAGACAACTGTAATGGTAAATATTTATCCACAGAATAAAAAGCTTATTGGATTAATACGAAATCATGGCAACCACAAATAGAGATCTGTTGCTATGTTACGTTTTGATCAAAAAGTCTTTAAAAATAAAAATAAAATAAAAATGACGGATGACGTGATGGCGTCTTTGAAATATGATGTATGTCAATATTTAACATAAAGATAAAATTAACCTAAAACAGTAATATATACATACATACATACATATTTATTACCGTTAAAGCTTACAAGGCATGTCCACATTTAAAATAGAAGTATAAACAACATATAAAGACTACGAAGATCCAATAAAACCTACAAGTAATAAACCATTACACAAAACAACTGTAAGACTTTTTGACAAATATGACTAAAAGCGACAGGATAAATATTCATCCACAGAATAAAAAGCTTTTTTGAATAAAATGCTCTTTATCGTTTTTTTAAAGATCTTACTCTCTAGTTCTTGGAAAGCCAACGGCAGTTTGTTATACAATTTGACGCCAGTGAACGCACAGGAAGACTGGAACCTTACCAAGCGATGACTGAGTGTGATGAATTTGTTCCTATCTCTTGTGTTGTGGCAGTGAAGGTCTGAGTGCCTAACAAATTCACTTTGGTGACTGTGGAGATAGCACAGACAGCAAAGAATGTACACGCACGGGATGGTAAGGATTCTGTGTGCTTCACAGACATATATATATATATATATATATATATATATATATATATATATATATATATATATATATATATATATATATATATATATATAATTGGATTAATACGAAATCATGGCAACCACAAATAGAGATCTGTTGCTATGTTATGTTTTAATCAAAAAGTCTTTAAAAATAAAAATAAAATAAAAATGACGGATGACGTGATGGCGTCTTTGAAATATAATGTATGTCAATATTTAACATAATGTTGCGTTTTCTCTGGGTTCTGGATAAGTGAGACTTTTAATTTTAACAAAACAACTATTTACTCTCTAAATATGGATACAATAGAAGTTCTAGAATATCTCTCTCACAAAACACTTAATTTACTCTCTAAATATGGATACAATAAAGGTCTAGAATGTCTCTCTCACAAAACACTTAGTTTATCTGGCCTTACAATCACTAATTTGTACAAAAGTCACTAATACACTGAAACTACAGTCGCTACTCTATAACACTTAACACTAGTTACTGCTCCTTCGAGTCACTTCAACATTCTCTAACTGAACTCTACTGTCTCTCTGGCTGGCTTGCTTTTGCCTTTATATACTCGCCGTACCTTTCACCTCGTTCTGGACTGTTCTATTCCAGAATGTTCCAGGACCTTCTTCTACTAGAAGGTTCTGTGAATACAGATCGGTCCCGTGTGTATACAGGGGGATGTGTATACAGGATGATTCAAATGTGGTCTTCACTCCTATGTTACACAAGAGGTGTTTCTCGTACTATAAGATCTCTCTGCGTATACAGGGTGTAAGCGTTCTCTGCGTATACAGGGTGTTCGGAATGCGCAGACCTCAGTTATCCATTCCGACGGGGTACAAGTTGGTAACTTCGTTATTTTTGGTCCTAGAGGGTTGAGACTTCGCCTGGGGGGGTCACCTCAGGCACCCCTAGGGGGCGGGGCGGCGGTGTTGCCAGATTGTGTAAAAAATCCCATATGTTGGGGAAGTTCTGGAGTTGTGGCAACACCGCACCTACGTCTATTGAAGTGCTTTGTAACAATAAAGATAAAATTAACCTATAACAGTAATATATACATACATACATACATATTTATTACCATCAAAGCTTACAAGGCATGTCCACATTTAAAATAGAAGTATAAACAACATATAAAGACTACGACGATCCAATAAAACCTACAAGTAAGAAACCATTACACAACACAACTGTAAGACTTTTTGACAAACATGACTAAAAGCGACAGGATAAATATTCATCCACAGAATAAAAAGCTTTTTTGAATAAAAAGCCCTTTATAGTTTTTTTAAAGATCTTACTCTCTAGTTCTTGGAAAGCCAACGGCAGTTTGTTATACAATTTGACGCCAGTGAACGCGCAGGAAGACTGGAACCTTGCCAAGCGATGCCTATGTGTGATGAATTTGTCCCTATCTCTTGTGTTCTGGCAGTGAAGGTCTGAGTGCCTAACAAATTCACTTTGGTGACTGTGGAGATAGCACAGACAGCAAAGAATGTACACGCACGGGATGGTAAGGATTCTGTACTTCACAAACACACACACACACACACACACACACACACACACACACACACACACACACACACACACCGCCTAGTTTCGTTTCAAAACAGATGGTGTATTGGTGAAATAATTTGCAGACTCGACTACCAAGGACTTAATTTTTTAGAAACCTTGAGTTTGTAATTTTTCAAAAAACTTTGTGAAGACTCTAGTCAATGATACTTACATGTGGTGTATATATGTAGTCATTATGTGCGTTTGTATCTTGCACCAGGCTTGTAGTTAAGAAAAAAATTCAAAATTGCATTTTATGGACCATGACATTGTATGTGTATATATATATATATATATATATATATATATATATATATATATATATATATATATATATATATATATATATATATATATGTATGTATGTATGTATGTATGGGCGGTGTTCACCTCACTCGCGGGAGGGACTCTGCTGGCGGGGGTCGCGGCGGGGTGTCCGCAGGGGAGCGTTCTGTCTCCCTTGCTCTGGTGTCTAGTCGTGGACGGCCTGCTGGGGAGGCTCTCGGGAGGGGGGTATGAGGTACAGGGCTATGCGGACGACATTGTCATCATAGTCCGAGGAAAGGTCACACAGGCAGTGTGGGAGCGTATGCAGACTGCACTGAAAGTGGTGGAAGGGTGGACGGTTGATCAAGGGCTCGGGGTGAGCCCCGAGAAAGCAACCGTCGTGCCGTTTACGAGGAGGAGGAAGTGTGAAAGCCACAGAACTCTCACTCTATACGGTAGGAGCGTTCCAATGGCCAGGGAGGTAAAATATCTTGGGGTCGTATTGGACTCTAAGCTAACCTGGAATGGTCACATTGGAAAAATACTGCGTAAGGCAGTCATGACCTTAGCCGTCACTAGGCGGCTATATGGAAAAACGTGGGGACTAAGACCTAGTATGGCCCACTGGCTGTACACAAGGGTGGTCAGACCATCGTTAACATATGCGGCACTGGTCTGGTGGCCTAAGGTGACACAATCCAGTGCCAAACAAAAACTAGGCAAGATCCAAAGGATGGCTTGCCTAGGCATCACAGGGGCCATGTCTTCAACCCCAACAGCCGCCATGGAGGTGTTGCTGGATCTACCCCCCCTACACTTCGTTATTATGGGAGAGGCCAGGCTAGGACTATACAGACTAGCCTGCAATGGTAGACTGAAGATCAACCCAGGCTTCAGGGGCCACTGCAAAATTCAGGAGATCGTGAAGGAACCCATGCTTGAAATGAGGTCAGACTTCGCGAGCCCGCGAATGTGCAGGGAAAACAACTTCACAGTGGAAATCCCTGATCGCGGGGCATGGCGGGAGGAGACACCGGGCATACCACGGGACGCGCTCGTCTGGTTCACGGACGGATCTGGCGGGGAGCGTGGGACGGGGGCAGGTGTTTACTCGGAAGGACCGAGGGTAAGTCACAGTATTTCCCTCGGAGCCCATGCAACGGTGTTTCAGGCCGAGATGTACGCCATCCTGCACTGTGTGCGGGAGAACAAGAGGAGGGGCTACACCAACAAGCGGATCCTCATAGCCACAGACAGCCAGGCAGCCCTTAAGGCACTAAGTAGCCCACGGGTAAATTCCTGGCTGGTGAGTGAGTGCCGAGACGAGACGAGCGACCTGGCTGGGCAGAATGAGGTGACCCTCATCTGGGTGCCGGGTCACTCGGGGGTCAAAGGCAATGAAGAAGCTGACAGTCTCGCAAAGAGGGGGTCAGCAGAACCATTTATGGGACCAGAACCGGCTCTGGGCGTGTCAAAGAGCACTGCCAGGGGAGCCATTAAGTCCTGGGTCAGAAACCAACACAAGGTGTACTGGGCGGACTGTCCAGGGCTCAGACATGGGAAGTCAATAATTGACGGACCCAGTTCAAAGAGAGCTGTGGAGCTGCTAAACCTTAGCAGAGGACAGCTCAGAAACACAACAGGTCTCTTGACGGGACACATGGCCGTCAAGAAACACCTACATAAAATGGGGCGGTTCGAAGGGGACCTCGCATGCAGACTCTGCGGCGAGGGGGAGGAATCAGCCCAGCACATCTTGTGCGAGTGTATAGCTCTGGACCGGAAAAGACAACTGATCTACGGTCACTCTAGACCGGAGACAGAGCAATATAAAACTTCACCCTACCAATCGCTGTGCAGACTAGTTCAAGGCACAGTGATTTTGGAATGGGTGGAGTAAGACTAGGGGTATGCACAATCAACCAAGGGTTGCGGTGCTATCGGGGCGGCAAGGCCGCGGACGAGCCCTGAGGGAACAAAAAAAAAAAAAAAAAAAATGTATGTATGTATGTATGTATGTATATTTAGTGATATGGATTTTGATGTAGAACTTATGGATTTAATAAATAATAATAATAATTATAACACACATATATATATATATATATATATATATATATATATATAATATATATATATATATATATATATATATATATATATATATATATATATAACGAAAATATGGACACACATCATCTCATTATCTTATAGCAGCTTTTTTGAAAAAAAAAATTGCTAGATTTATTTTGTTTGACTTATTTAATTAGGAAGAAGTGTATACAAAAAGCCGATTCCACTAAATCAGTCTGCTCGTTTAAAACAAGGTAGTTATTGTCGTGTATGTGCTTTTTTTATTTCTAATGCTTCAGAAAAGTCTAGTTTACGCCTGTCATTACAAAACTGTAGTGGTTTAATGCTGAATATATTCTCACTCCACATAAGCGTGAAGGGAGAAGCAGCATTAAGTGCCTCAAGACTATTCCAAGCGGACAAATTCAAACCAGGAGACTTAGTTGGTCACTTGAAAATCCTGGAATTTATTCCACTAGAGTCACTCGCCAAACCAACAGACCACATTCGAGCCAAACTGGACTTCATACTTCCATTCGACGTGGGCATAAATGGCCCCCAACATGGAACAGAGATTGTGCAAGGCTGACAAAAAACTCATCTGTGTGCTATACAGACAGATATAAACAAATGGAGAAAGCAGGACTGGGAATAAGACAATAGACTCGCTAAGTCCCTAGCAAAAATTTTCACCATCTTCCAAGCGGTAATGCTTGCTATAAGCCTTTGTATACAGAAATGCCTACAAAAGGAGACTCAGAAATAAAGAGATATGCATCTTGTCAGACAGTCCGGCAGTACTAAAGACTCTGAAATCTTTTAAAATAGAGTCTAAGCTGGCCTGGGAATACAAACAATCCTTGAAGCAACTGGCAGCGAACAACAAAGTAACCTTTATGTAGAGACCAGGGCATCAAGTCGTCAAAGGAAACGAGAAAGAAGATAGCCTTGCAAAAAAGGGCATCAATAACACCATTACATGGTCAAGAGTCTAACAAAATCCACATAGGGAGCGAACTTGATACTTTGGAGAACAACAAAATGCTGTCATACTGGAGGAAAACGCCAGGCTTAAGGCAGTCCAGCTATTCAAGAGAGAAGTCTAGACTCTTTCTAGGATTGAACAGAAACGACTTGAGAATAATCATAGGGCTTTTCACAAGACACTCCCGGTCAGGTATTACCTTATGAAGATGGTAAAGGCAGACAATGAAAATTGCAGATGCTGCACTAAAGCAGCGGAAACAACAAAACATTTGCCATATGACTACATGGCTCAGTTCTTCAAAAGGCTCAAATACCTTGGAGGGTTGACCCTAATACCACAGGAAATTGGTAAAATAGCCTTCAAGAAGATATTGGACTACATAAAAGCTTCAAATTTTTGGGCAGCTATTAGAAATAGTCATGCACAAAAGACCCGTGTGGTCGCAGCGTTGACAGGCCAAAGGCGTACGACTCATCAAAACAATCTGCAATGCGGTTATTTACTGTGGGTTTATGTTGAATAATATGTTTTGCAAATGTAGATTTGTCAGCGTGGTTATTTCTAAATATATATATATATATATATATATATATATATATATATATATATATATATATATATATATATATATATATATATGTTCTTTGTATCTGGTGTTAAAATTTCTAGAAATTTGACCGATGTAGACAGCGCTACACTATGTACAAGCTAATTGACGCAATAAAGTTATTATGTTGGAGTATGGCACATTGTTTCTACTATATACAGGATGATATGCGTATATTTAAGGAGGTAAATCTACATGAAAAATTAGTGATAGTTTGCTTCATAAACTATGGTCTAAAAACGTTCCGTTAAGAAAATACGGGGTGTTTGTTTAGGAAAAAACATTGAAAATAATTAATACTTTCGAATCTGAAATATTTCGGTGATATTTACTAGGTAGAGACAGTTAATAAAAATAAATATTTTTAATACATACATAATTTTCAGCTTTAGCAGTGGCGTGGTGGTGCGTACAGGCACATAGTTTTCAATAAAAAATTGTACGTCAATAATTTTTTCCCGAACAAAAATGATTTTTGAATTCCTTGTTTAGTTTGAAAGATAAGAGCTCTGTTGAGTTTTCCTTTGAGTAGAGAAATACAATCCGTTGTATTGTACAAAAAAATCAATGCAATCATTATCACAAAAAATTTATGTGTCCTGGGATATGTCAGTGCCCGTACGCAAGCCACTGTTGAATCATAAAGTTATGTTTGTATTGAAAATACTGCATCTTTATCAACTGTCTATTAGAACTAAAGATCACTCAAATGTCTCAAATAAATATAATTAGTGTCCATTTTTTTTCCCAAAACAAATTTACATAAATTGTTATCTAGATTACCCATTTAATTATTCGAATGTTATTAAGGAACACCCTGCACAAGTAATGCTGCTAACAAAATGTGGTGCCTGCTTTCATTAAAAAAACATATTTGCTATTAAAAACATTTTAATGAAAAACTGCTACCATAACGCAGTTGCTGCATCTAGACTTTTTTAGTTTTACCACATGAATCTTAAGAACTGATTGGTCTTTCTGGTTTTTTCTTTAGAAAACTGTCAACTTTATAGACTAACCATTTTCTGCTACACCAAGTCGCTTCAGAGTTTCGTATTTAAGGTAGTATAAAAAAAACAACAGTCATTTAAAATTAAAGTTCATTAAGTGATGTCAGGTTAATAAGTTTATAAGATTGTTTAGGAGCTTGGAATTTACGTTAAAATTATAAGTGGTGGATTGAATGCAATCACGTGACAGTAATCAAGTTGCATATTCCTCCTATTTCCTCTCCACGGATCGTTAAAACACAATCTGCATTTTTAATTAGATGGCACGATCAAATAAAAATTATTTCAATTAAGATAAGTTAGCAACACGTGTAAATCATAACGCGCTATAAAACGAAGAATTTTATGTAAACAAAATATAATAGTAAGTAGAATTAACAACTTATCATAATATTGATACTTTATTTATACTTTATCGATTAAAATTATACAACATGCCTATACAAATAAGTGAGATGACTTGTACAGTATAATTTGACATAATTTAGGAGACGTTTATTTCAATAACTGGATTACAGGTTTAATTCAAAAGACAACAATTAATTTAGATGAAATACTATTATATGCGCTACCTATTTATCTGTTTGAAGTCGGTGCTAAGCCAATTATGTAGTCTGTAGATAGTGTAGGTCCACTGCTGCTACATCGGAGGTTTCTCTGCACGCGCGATGGAATGCGTAAGCATGGGCTGGTCTTTGTCATTAACAACATATTTAGGTATTTCGTTAGAATTATAATTCCTTATTAATTAAGGTGTTTATGTTGCTAGGTATTCTTGCGTTTCAGGCTTGGCACCATCTTCAAACAGATAAATAAGTAGCATATATAATGGTATTTTATCTAAATGATTTTTTGTCTTTCAAAGCAGACCTGCTATCCAGTTTTATTTCGATTTTTAGTGCCTATTTTGAAGTCGGTTTATTTGTCTATTTTTCAATTTTGTGTAAATATACGTACGTAGAGAGTACAGTATTAGAAAACCGCTACAATATATTCAAAGTGAACTTTAAGTTACATAGATTATAAGAGGGTTTCACTCGATTTCGCAGAGATCCAATCATCAGATCCTGACTTAGAAAAATAAGGCAAAAACCCCACGAGTATACCATTTCAAACAAAAAAAGATTTTTTCAAATTGATCTACCATTGATGAAAATATCGGTGAACATACAATTTTTTTTTCAGAATTTCTCTCGGATTCCTTGAGATGCCATCATCGCGTCCTGAATTGGTGAAAATATGATAACCTCAGGATTATACTCTTTCAAACAAAAATTTTAAAATTGGTCCACAATTATCGACAATATCGGAGAACATATATAAAAAAATATTTGAGGATTTTCCTCTATTTCTCTAAGATGCCATCATTAGATCCTGACTTGGTGAAAATGGGATCACCTCAGGAGTATACCCTTTCAAAGAAAAACATATTATTTTTAATTGGTTTACAATTGACTAAAATATCGGTAAACATATATAAAAATTTTTTTTGAGGATCTCTGTCGATTTCCTGGAGATCATATCATCAGGTCCTGACTTGATGAAAATTGGATAACCTCATACTCTTTCAAACAAAACCAAATTTTAATTTGGTCCACAATTGGCGAAAATATTGGTGAATATTCATAAAAAAGTTTGAGGATTTCGCTCAATTTTCCTGAGATACAGATGATCAGATCCTGACTTGGTAAAGATAGAACTACCTCAAGAGTATACCCTTTCAAATAAAAAAAGATTTTTAAAATTGGTATTCAATTGTCGAAATCATCGGTGGACACACATAAAAATACATACAGACGAACATAGAACCTCCTGTTTTTTTCAAGTCGGTTAAAATTGGTAGACACTTTGTAAGGTTAGATGCATTCTCACAACAATTAGTACCGTAGACCGGTTTCGCTCCCATTAGAGCTCGTCAGTACGGCTATACTAATTGCAGCGAAAATACATTGTATTTAATGCAATTATTATGCCGAACTGACGAGCTCTAATGGGAGCGAAACCGGTCTACGGTTCTAATTGTTGTGAGAATGCATCTAGCCTTACATATTTTGTCCCTATATTAGGGTAAAAATGGGCGAGCGCTGACAATTTATTAAATTGTTAGTTGGTTGTATACAGTCTCTATTTTTTAACACTTTGTGTTATTTGAAGCTGGCGTGACAACATACTATTTAGTTCCGCAACTAGGTGGCGACACGCTCACCACTCACTTAGTGTTGAAAGGCTGGCTACTATATTACTTTATAGGTGTATTTTCGCAGCAATTGGTATGCCGTACTGACGGGCACTAATTAGAACGAAACCGGTCTATGGTTCAAATTGTTGTGAGAATGCATCTAGCCTTACATACTTTGTTCCTATATTAGGGTAGAAATGAGCTGACAATTTATTAAATTGTTAGTCGGTTGTATACAGTCTCTACTTTTTAACACTTTGTGCTATTTGGAGCTGGCTTGACAACATACTACTTGGTTCCGCAACTAGGTGACGACACGCTCACCACTCGCTTAGTGTTGGTAGACACTTGCCTTATCCAATGTAACAAACTTCAAATTTTGAGACCTTCAAAGGTCATTTGCTTTGTCGTGTATCTTTATTTTCTCTTCGACTTAAGCTAAGTCTTTTTTGATAATAATTTCCAATACAACAGCACTCAGAGCTTGAAATTACATTTTTATTAAACTATTTGATTTAAATTAGTTATTTATTTTGTGCAGGATAAAACTGACGAGTCTAGTTATACAGAGGGTCTGCCTCCAGCGGTTCGTTTCATTTTACTGTAGCTTTTGCACATCAATTAAGGTAGGTTTTTCATAAAATTCCTCTTTGTCTGACCGTTTAACTTTGTCTTTCAAATATTAAATTTGTCTTTCAAATATTGTTGTCAGTAACTTATTATACCATAGAATATGCCCAATAAATTTAGCCGTTCTTCTGTCAATACCTTTAAGTAATCCTCTATATCATTTTGCCTCTTCTAGTAAATTTTTATTCGTCTCTCTGTAAGTGTACTTAATTTTTGTCGTTTCTCTCCACTACATTTCAAAATCTTTTATTGACTAGATGGCGTGCCTTCTCAAACGTCAATTTTCCAACCCTACACTCCATATGTACATAAACTTGATAAACCTCCTCAAGTCCAAACTAAAAAGTTTACTGCTAAAAAATAGCATTCCGATCGTGATATCCCTCTCACTGGCTCATCTTTACGATTAGCCGTAATAATACATTTAAGGTGAGTTGCCAACAAGTTAAAACTCAGTCCTAATATCCATTTTTGCAGCCATATACAGTGAGAACCAAAATGGTTTGTTCATTTTTAAAAGCCAACTAAAAAACAAGTGTGTTTCAAATGTAAAAATCATTGAGAACATTCCAAGGAGGAGATATTTTGAAAGCTGTGTAACAGTGGTCAGAACAAAGCACCCGGCTATATAGCAACACATTTTTTTGTTTAAAATCAATTAAAGTTAGTTGTATAATCATTGTAACCCAAAGGTTATTTTGTCGTCAATGTAATGTCCGTGATGGCTCGAGTCAAGGTGCAATAATAGTAGTTCCATTAGTGGAAAAATAATGCGTCAGGTTAAAACAGAGAATCAAACTTGCTGAAGACGATCTCAACGCAATCCTGAAAATAAAGAACTGGTGAGACAAGCAATTCCTGTTAGTCCAGCTCGATTAGTGAGATGACATGCAACAGCGTTGAATTTATCTGCCACAAGTCCATCTGCACAAACTCCATCTGTACAAAATAGCAGTAAGGTTGTGACATTTAGTAAAAACACTCGACAACAGAAAATAAGATTAAAAAACTATATATACGAGTAGTAGAAAAGTATCTGGGAACCACGACAACCAATTCAGCAGATATCAACACTTAAATAAAGGAAAAAATTGAAACAGTAAATAGTGCATTTCACGCACAAAAGAAGATACTAAAAAGTAATGCATTGACCAAACAAACAAAGATAAACATATATAAGACAATGATAAGACCGATAATGACATATGCTGCTGAAACCATGACAATGACGAAGGAAGAAGGAAGGGAAATAAGATAAACAGAGAGAAAACCTATGAAAGCGATACTCGGACCCATGAAAGTAAGTGATACTGAGTACCAAAAAGGGATGAACCAAGAAATAAGAGACAAAATGGGTGAAGATGATATTATATCTTGCATAAAGAAGAAAGGAAGGACCTAGAAGTAGGTGGATAGATGAAGTGAGGGAGGATCTGAGAAAAGCAGGCATCAAGTAATAGGGGAGATATAGAAACAATGCCAACAGTGGAAATAAATAGTGGAAAAAGTGAAACAGCTCGCACATACAGACTATTAAATGGACGAAGTGATTCACCCTATCAAACGATCCGTGAAGGCTTCAACATGAAGTGGCCAGACTCCATGGGAGTGTTGTGCCTATATATATATATATATATATATATATATATATATATATATATATATATATATATATATATATATATATATATATATATATATATATACATATATATATATATATATATATATATATATATATATACATATATATATATATATATATATATATATATATATATATATATATATATATATATATATATATATATATACAGGTGTTCAAATAAGGACACGGACCGGCTATATCTCGAAAACCATCACAGCTACAGCTTTCGGAAAAAAATTAGCATAAGTAAAGTGGCCATGAGAAAATGTTGGAAATTATTTTCAGCTTTCTAAATCTGCCGCTAGGTGGCAAAAATGCCATGGCTTACCTAAAATCTTTAATTTCTCGAAAATCTTGACGCATAACATAAGCTGGTTTTAGGTAATTTGTAATCAACTTTCACTTATCTACAACCTCTGTTAAAAAAATTCCTTATGGACCAGTGGCGGAGGTAGGGGGCGAGATTTTCTTTTTGTTAACAAATACCTATAACTTGATAACCAGTAGACATAATTTTAAGAATTTTGGCTTGTTGGAAAGAGATTTCATAAGAAATTACATGTATTAGTATTCTAAATCCACAGTCATACATGCAGAAAATACAAAGGACGCTAGAATAGAGGAGTCTAGTTTTATTAAATTTTATGAAAATTTTCAAATGGCAGCATAGTATTATAATATAATTATTAAAAAGTGGATGATGTTAGAAATAACTCAGTGAAAACCCAAAACTAATATGTTTTTCCGTTTCAGAGAAAATTCGAATTTTATGTATTTTGACCTATGCCTTTTTTTAAAATTGGATATAATAATAGCATAATCTCTATAGAATATTTTCTTTAAGGCATCGTTATACAAATTAACCTATTTACCAATAACAATGAATCACTTTAATATAAAACAAATGTATTACCTTATCATAAAACTAAGATACAAAAGCCAAGAATTGATTTTAAGGTTGTATTCGTAAATTAAGTGATTATATTATGAAACCGAAACAATATGAATGTAAAAAACCTAAAACTTAACTAACAATTTATTATTTACAAATTTTCAAACTGCTGTCCGTTTTTATGTATACATTTAACTAATCTCTGACGAGTAGAGGCTACCGCTGTTTGAACTTTAGCCGTAAATATGCTATTAACAGCAACTTGTATCCTTTCCATCAAATTTTCTCTAGTTGTTGGTCGAGTTTGATATACCAAATCTTTCACTCTCCCCCATAAATAAAAATCTAAGCAAGTCAAATCAGGTAATCTTGGTGGCCATAGAAATAAGCTTCCTCTTCCTATCCACCGATTTGGAAATTGTACATTAAGATATTCGCGTACACTTTGTGAAAAGTGTGCTGGAGACCTGTCATGTTGCAACCACATTCTTAATCTTGTTTCTAGAGAAATGTCCTCCAATAAAAAATTTAAACTTTGAGTTAAAAAATTTAAATACAGATCTCCGTTAAGTGGTCCGTCAAAGAAATATGTCCAACGATTTTCTTTCAGCTATACTACACCATACGTTTAGAGTCCATCGATTTTGCCGATCTAATTCTCTCATTCAATGGAGATTACTGTCCGATCAATAGTGCATATTATGGAGATTTACTTTCCCACAATTTGAAAATGTTGCTTTATCTGTCCATAGCATTTCTGATAGAAATCGTGGTGTTTCTTCTAGCATGCTCAGCATCCAATGGCAGTAATTCAGTCTGTGGTCACAATCAGTTTCATTTAGCGCCTGACGCAATACTATGTGATATGCGTGCATATTATGGTCTTTTAAAACATTGTATACCTACAGATCCTACGGTCACACCTAAGTTTCTAGAAATTTGTCGTACACTAATATGTGGATTAGCAGTAACAAGAGCAATCACATTAGTAATGTTTTCTTCATTTTTAATCCTACGAGCTCTGTCTTGTCTCCTGGTGCGTCTTACAGATCCAGTTTCCCACATATATCTTGCAATGCGACTAAACACCTCTCTTGAGTTATGTCTTCTTTGGGAGTACCTTAAAGCATATTCTCGTGATGCGACAACAGAATTCCAAAAATATTTAAAATAAATTTCAAGCATATCAAATGCTTCCTCGTTAGAATAAGACATCCTGAAAACGTAAAACACCAACTATTGATAAAAAACACACAGAAACATTACAAGTAATTTGTAAGATCAGTACTAAATTGAACATAGGATTTTAACGTTTATAAAACAAATTGTTTCAATTTCCTTACCTTCGTTGACAACACATGGACTACATTGATTGAAGTACAAAACTGCATATGAATTTCACATATGCATTAAAAAGGGTTTAAATGATTTTAGACAATGGTTGTATTTATTACTATATTATGATAAAGATATTATGTATGGAATGGATTTTCAAAATAAATACTGAGCATTTTCTCTAACCGCCTAATGAAAAGTGTTTCATTTTCATAATATAAATTAAATTTTTCATGACTTCTCCATTACTTCTGTATCGTAATTTTATAATAAAGTAATAAATTGATTTCATTTTAAAATGATTACATAAATGCTATTGGTAAGTACGTTAATTTGTATAATGATTGTAATAAAGTTTAAGTTCATTCCGTGTCCACTTGGCAGACATGGCATTCTAATTTAAAGTAGATACCCTCTAGGATATAATCAAATAATATTTATCGTATTTTGTTTTAGTGCGTAGGGTGTACAGATGTAAAACATTCAGAATTCTGATGCCGGTACATGGCACATTATGTTCTGAGCATAGATGAACCTGCTCTGTGGTTCTGTGTGCCGGTATGCGCGAGTCGCAGTTACGCGATTTAGTCCAATCACGATCACTGACGAGGTAACTGTCACGTTCAACAGTGTCAAAATTTCCTATTCACGCAAGGGAGTATTCTGTGTTTACGCATTAACCCTACAAAGTTTATTTTCAAATTGCCTCTACTTGTCAGAGATTACTTAAATGTATACATAAAAACGGACAGCAGTTTGAACATTTGTACATAATCAAATGTTAATTAAATTTTAGGTTTTTTACAATCATATGGTTTCGGTTTCATAATATAATCACTTAATTTACGAATACAATCTTAAAATCGATTCTTAGTTCTATGTTAAGGTACTAAATTTATTTCATATTAAAGTGATGGGGACAAAAAAATGGTTGTTTATTGCCGTTACATGCGACTTCGACGTTATCACTGGAGACGCTACAGGCAGTCCACTCATTTATATGTAACTTCAACCAATAGTGCAAAATTTTGTCGCTATATGCAATTTTTCGTTCAAAATGACGACGTTATCTATGACTTTCACTGTAATTACAAAATACCAACCTATGCAAGCTATGCTAGATAATTGAATATAACAATTTTCTTATCGATAATTCCTTAAAGGGGTATGGACATTTTGGTCGCTCAATAAAGTGATCAATCCATAACTCAAATGTAAAATGACCATACACGTTTCGAGATTTCTCTGCAAAACTGCTTTTTTTTGGCGTCAGAATCGAGATGCTCGTGAAAAGTTAAACAACTTTTCCCATTTGAACCACATTGTAGCTCCAATAATAACTGATATGACTATTGTAAACGATGCCCGTGAACAAGCATATTCAGCTCTAGATATCTCTGGAACTATGCAGAATCGACTAGAACGTGTTAGCTTCATAAGATGGATAATCGAGTTTGCAGTTCAACTAGCCGGGAAAATGCATAGCGTTCAACTAAGAAAAATTAGCTTGATATTTCAATATCAGCAATTCGATGCACATTTTTTTTCAGCGTCAGAATCTAGGTGCTTGTAAAAAGTTGAATAACTTTTCCTATTTGAACCACATTGTATCTCCAATAATAACGGAGATAGCTATTCTAAACGATTCTCGTGAAGACCCTGCATGAGAGGGTCATAACTCAGAAAAAAATTTGGAACAGGATTAGGGGTTTCGGGAAAAGTAAAAAGAAGATAACATTGTAATAGGAATATTTTCAGATAACAGCCTTCAAAAAATTTTAACCAAAAAACGGCATCTGTTGGCAAGAATGGAAAAAATAAAAAAATATTATATGAATTGTACTTAAAAAAATCTTACGAGTAGTTTTTTTCCCGAAGCACTAGTTTCCACGGTTACCCAGATATGAATGTCGCTCACCGAATGAATTACCCTGTTCTCTGCTCCGATGCACTTTTGAAATCTTTTTTTACCGCTATTATATATGTTGTATGAGAAACCCAATGTAAAATGGTCATACCCCTTTGCGAAATAAATACAGCGGACCTTTTTTGTTGAGAATTACTAAGCTATTCAAAACGTATATAAGTATGGTGATGAAGCTGCAAGAAAAAAAGCTACGTGGGAAACAAGTTATTGGGGTGGCTTTTTCCACCACTTACAACCTTAAGGGAAAAGTAACCAACTGTAACAGTTACTTACTTTTATTTCTGTGACTTCCATATTTAAGAAAATAATTGAAAACTACTACTTGGCACTTTGGCACCCTCTTGAAGGGATCATATCTTCCCAGAAGGGGGTGTATGAGTTTTTTTATGTGAAAGACTCCCTTTTGTTTTCAACAAGGGGTCACCCCCCTGAATTTGTTCACACTTATTTGTTTACACCCTGTATTGCTTCGAAATGAGGCAAATTAGGGCACGCATAGCCAGTATTTGTAATCTGCAAATCACTTGTGTGTTATTTAATACATATAACAGACAAAAATCTGTTCTGGACAAAGTCAAATAGACAAACGTAAAAAGGGCACCAACGTATTATTAAGACGAATAGTACATACAAATTAAGCAGCGTACACATATCGATCGATCTTAGATTATGATCTTAGATGATCCTTAACGGTTCGTGCTCAACAATGCAAACCAATTTTTTAAATGTCTGCATAGGAACATGAGATCGACTACCAAAGAAATTGTGCAACCCACACCAGCCATCACACGTATAATAGCCTTACGCTGGAGCCCAGGGAGACGCTTGGCACTAGCAGCATGATCCAAAACCAAGATAGTATACGAAGGATGCGAGTGAAAAACTTAGAAAAAGGCTGTCCTCAGAGCAGCAAGTGAAACACTGACAACCCGGCCCCGATGAGAAGACAGGGACCTTAGGAGTTTAACAGCAACTGAGTCAACATGTTTGTCCCACAGAAGCCTTGAGTCAACGACAACGTCAAGCAATTTTGTGCTCTTCAACGGTGCCTGGGCCCCATCTAGATGCTTCATAGAGAACACCATTCTAGGTTATGAAGATACAAAGAGAGAGCCACCAACAGATCTACCAGGGGAACAGAGCGAATGCACCCTTTTACTGTCCAGGTCACCAGACATAGAACATCTTGTTATGCCCGCTCTTTTGTCCCGAGGACTTCCAAGTTGTGGAATTCCTTGTCGGCACATGTTTTCCTTCTCCCCGAACCTCCAAACCTTCAAGTCCAGAATTAACAAATTGCCTCTTTCCTCCTTGTCGACACCCGCGGTACTATAGTGTTTAGGCTGTAAGCCCTCGTGGTGTGTTGTTGAAATTAAAAAATATCCTCATTAATAAATTATTTCTAAGAAAATTTACTAAAAGGAATGGTTGTATTAAAGCAAAGATAGATTCATGAGCATCAATGGCACAGTTTGAAACTAAAAAAGACCCTAATCAATAAATAACTTCAGTTCAAGAGGGGGAGTGGAATGGAACTCGTTAAGCAGCCACTCCTGGAGGTAAGTTTTGGGTTTTTTAGTATTTATTATGGGTCTAATACATATAAAAAAGAGCTGCTCCACAACTATCATTTTCAAGGGCTGGTAAGAAATAATAAAGGCAAATGGATAAAAATACGGAATATAATCAACCCTACTCCTTGCAAACTCGGAAATTGTTGTTTTTAATTCTATAACCCCCTGTAGATGGTGGAAAACGCAAAATAATGAGAAAATTAAAGATACCCTTTTTTTTTTTTTCATTTGTCAAAAGGAAGCTTTTCACCATATTTCAAGTCAAATTTCAGTATTTCAAAAAAATTTAATTTTTAACCTACTGTAGAAGGTAAAAAAAACAAAAAACAAATTGACAAAAAAAAAATGTTTTCTTTGTATTGCCCAAATGGAACTTTTTCTCACTATTCAAAATCAAAATTCCAAAAATTTTTTAAGTTCGGTTCACACTGTGCCCGTCCTTCCCTAGTCGACAAAAATGACAGCTTAGCTAGCTAATTATGTAGAACTACAGTAGCTATCCGCAAGGAGCTACAACATTTTTCTACTGGCAAGCGCAAGCTCGACCTTTTAACATATTTAGAGGTTAGAAAACACTTTCAACTATTTTGTTTTAAATAAGTAAACTAATATTTCTGATGCACAAGATACAAAAAGAGAGCCTCGCGCGGTAAGAACGTGTATCTCTGAACCAAAGGGTACTGGGTTCGATCACAAGGTTCTCCTTTCGCTTTCAGTACATATTGTAACATTAACATCAAACGATGTTAAAGCCATCGGTCCCGTGCCCATGCTATGTTGGACACGTTGAAGATCCCTACCCTCCTTACAGAAAGTTAAATTAGAAATATATATATATATATATATATATATATATATATATATATATATATATATATATATATAAAGAGATATGAAGCAGTGATAGAAATAATCGAAATGCTGCCCATACACCTAGAAAACCGAGCAATTTTCATAGAAACTGGGGTAATTATAGTGCCAACATATGAAAATATATTATTACCCAACAAAAATAGAGTAAAGGATATTTTAACCGGTTTTCCAAATCACCTGCATAATGTGTTCACTGGTGGTCGCGCTTTCTACGTAGATCAGTTGGATTTAGTCAAGACAATAAAGTTTTCTGACCTCGCTTCGAAATTCACAGCAGTGCAAATTATTGAAAATGTCAATTATCGAAAGGCTTCGCTGAAGGAAACCCATGGTTATTTGCAACAATACAGATTCAGTCCATACTTTAGATTAAATTCAAATAATATTAATATTACTAGCATTTTTTAATTTCGTAAATATGCTTCTAGCAGTTTCGGTTATGTAATTCATCTTAAGGAAAATGTAGTTTTAACATTTCTAAATTTAATAGTATTATCAAATTATAAAATACAAATATCACCATCCATTAAGTTTTTGGGCGTTAGAATAGACAGAAAGCTATTATGGAAGGAGCACATACAAGATCTTATATCCCAAGCAGAAAAAGGCACGAATATCTTAAGAATGGTTACAAGCACGAAATGGGGAGCAGATGCATTCGTAGCCTTATTAATATATAAGTCATATATAAGAACAATAATTGACTATGGATGTATATTTTATGGGCAAGCAGCGAATACACATCTCAAAAAGCTAGACATTGTACAGAATAAGTGTTTGAGATTATGTTTGGGTTTACTTAGATCAACACCAGTTTGTGCAGTCACAACTGAGTCAGGAGAATTGCCACTTAGTTTTAGAAAAAATATTCTCACTGAAAGATTTTTAATTAAAACTATGTCCAAAAATGCCACATTAATAAAAACAATACATCAACTATTTATCGCGGATCTAACTCATAAGAAATGGCAAAAAGCAAAAAGTATACCAATGGTAGAGGCATATGAGCATCTGCTTAATATGGCAGATAACATTTTCCATGAAAGCCTACATTCTGATCACAACGTTGTTCCATCTGTAAGAGGATCTATTAATACATTTTTCTTCCAAGACTATAAAAATCTTCCAAAGGCACTTAGAAATATAGCGTTCAGGCTTGATCTGGAAACCCTCTTTCCAGAAACATATGAAATATATACAGATGGTTCCAAAATGGATAGCAAAACCGGCTGTGCTTGTTACGATCCTATTGCCAATAAACAAAAAATGCTTTGTTTAGAAGAACACATGTCCATATACACGGCGGAACTTATTGCAATAAATGAAGCTCTTGAATATATTGAGGAGAAACAAATAAACCAAGCCATAATTATAACAGATAGTAAAGGTGCCGTTCAGAAAATTCTGAATGTGTGTTTTCACCCCATTGGGAATTATGTAATTCAGTTAATTGTTAATAAAATACATTCTATGAAAAATAGTGGTCAACTTGTAACTATAGCATGGTTAAGGGGTCATTGTGGCATACAGCACAATGAGACTGTTGACGAAATTGCGAAGATGGCGGTGGATAGGGGAGAGAAGGCAGAATACAAAACTCCATATTCAGATTACTATAGTACGATTACAAAAAGACAGAAACAACTATCGCAAATAAATTATACATCTGATAAAGCTGGGGAAATGTATAAGCGTATTCAGCCGGAACTCCCCTCTAAACCGTGGTTTTATTATGGAAACTTCTCAAAAGAGGATATAAAAAATATATGTCGTTTAAGAACTAATCATGCATTATGTCCAGCCTATTTGTTTAAAATTAGATTAAAAGACAGTCCATATTGTGAGTGTATGGAATATAGAGATATCGAACATGTCATGTTATCATGTATATTAAGAAAGGACGAAATAGAAACATTTTCGTTAATTATCCAAAAACTTTCTGTAAATAAACCCTTTAACCTAGCTCAACTATTAGCCCCAAATGATATAGAAATATTTAAAGCTTTAAACAAACATATCAAAAATATGAAAAAAAGAAATAAAAAAAAAGCAAAAAAAAAAACCTATATAATCAAGGATGAATACTTGTATTTAGAAGTAGCATAGAATAAATTTAAGTATGTATATGCATATACAAAAAGAAAAGTGTAAAGCTGATCTAACGCCTTTAGGATAGGGTAGCAGAGGCGGGTCATAATGTGCTAATGGCTGATCAAAGCCACAGCCAGTAAACCAAACTCACACACAACATTTCTAAATTTCTTATGTAAATTTACTTTTAGAACAAAGTTGCTGCATTAGAAATTCAATATTATATTTTGTTTGCAGTAAAAACATTACAGATTTACAAATGGTAATTTTAGTAACTTTCCCAAGTTAAATTTCATTCCACACACGCTAGACCATCTCCATTATTCTTTTAATATCATTTTATGCTACGCCGGAAAGTTATACAATCCTTGAAACTCGTTTCAGTAAACTGGTTGCATATAACGTTATTGTGTACCGGGGTTTTGTATTGTGTAAGAAATGCCAACTCTTCTGCAATAAAATTACTTCTGTGTTGTGAGCTGCATAATATGGCATACGTCACGGGCAATTTCTGTTTCACTATTATAGAAATAAGACTGTGCTATATTCTTTAAACGTGAGAAAGATACCTTTATGTTCGTCATATTTTTATTACATCTTCCGCCACAGTTGTCGCCGGATGCATTCCATAAATCTCACCATTCTGTAGAAATTGTTGATTACCATAAAGTACCTGGTTTGAATTTTACATTGGTTATTTCGTTTCTAATTCTGAGAATTTCGGTTTGAAATTTTACCCACCGTTTTAAATTTTATAGACTTCCAATTTATCACTTGAAAAAAATGTAACCTGTTGTGAGCACTGATAAATGCACCCAATCCGCCACAATATATTTTTTAGACCTGACAAACGCTTAGCTCAAAAAGCTCTAGCTCCATAAGTTCATCGATTTTTAGCTGTTTATTTCCTATTTTTTTTGTATCTCTAACGTCGCCCTAGTTTCGCGACTATAGACAGTTACCGGCAATCACCGATGGCAGGGAGCAGTTTCTCCTTGATATCCCAGAAATTTTACCGGACCCCTTTTTTTTTCTATAAAGAGGGTAAGGATTTTTAACGTGCACAACATCGCATAATAACCGGGAATGGCGGCTTTTTCCGAACGACGGAACGTGCAGAGATTCATCTTTCTCAAAGACAGTGACACAATCTCGATAGGTATTCTTTTACAGAATGTACTGAAAAATAATTTGACGCCTGCGCTTGAAATCGGGAAATTGGGTACATAAACACACGCCCCTACCACTGAACCACCGAGACTGTTATTTTTAAGTTACGATTTCGCTCGGTTTATATATCCGCTGATAAAGATGACTCTTTGTTAGCGAAACAATCGTCAGGTTTAAAAATGTGTTGTGGTGAACTGGGTCTCTCAAAGTGTACCAAGGTGAAATACTTGCCTTATTTGATGGAGACTGTCTCACTCCCTATATCTAATACTTACTTTATATTTATGAAAAATATGCACTCTACAATTATTAAGCTATACCTACTAAAAATTAATGACCTATAATAAGCTGGGAACGAAAAATACAAGATTGTTATTTTGCACTTGAAGACATGGGAAGGATTGTCCGTTAAGGTAGGTCGAATTTTAGAAATTTCGGAATTTTGACTTGGAATGGTGATAAAAAGCTGCGTTTTGGTAATCCAAAGAAAATGTTTATTTTTGATGTTTTCTCCTTGGTTTTTTCCCTCTACGGGAGATTAAAAAACTGGAGAATATTGATAAAGTGGAATTTGTAATTTTGACTTTAAATAGGGTGAAAAAGCTAGGTTTTGACAACGAAAGGAAAAGTACACCTTTAGTTTTTTCATCCGTTTGCTTTTTCTGCCCTCTTCAAGTGGTACAAAAATTAAAAGAACGATACAATTCGCATTTCCGATTTTAGCGAAAAGTAAGGAGGAGAATACTGAGGAGGGCAAGAGAAAAATCCAGCAAAACCGATTTTGAAAAACAAGGTGTACCTCTCAAAGCAATAAATTTTGATGGGAGAGAAGACGAAATACTTATGGTGGAAAAAGTCGAAGAAAAATATCACCGACGGGCAGTTGTTCAGGAGCACATTTCAGTAGTACAAGAACCAGGTTTGCATTTAAGGTTTTTGTGAATAACTATATTTTTGTAGGTGGGTAAATAACTTGAAGAGGTTCGCTGGGCAGGAAAACCGGACCAGTTTCTTCGGGAATATTTTAAGTTTACTTTCGAAAAAAATTTGTAATTTTTCAAACAATAAAGTTATTTCGATCAAATATGATACCTGGTTTCTACTCTATGGGTAACCAAATTTGATGACTACTTTCATTAAAAATACATATTTGCTAATAAAAATATTTTTATGAGAATTCGCTACCATAACGCGCTTGCTGCGTACAAACTTTTCTCTCATCTTATATTCTTTTGTGAGGCAAATTAGGATTTTAGAAATATAAATAAATAGCTTGGCATAGATAATTTGGTAGGGTTAAGTGGTAGACCAGTATATGCTACGGTATCAGGCTGCACCTCGCCCTAAAATTTGGTGTGAGTTAGTGGATAATGAAATAATTTACTAAATGTATGAAAACATGTCAAAACTGTCAAGATAAATAAAGGAATTTATTATTATTATAGTAAAATTGGATCTGTCATACGCATCAAAGTGGAGTCCCACCTTAACATGCAGTTGCCTTTAAAGGCTCGAGTTATCAAACAGGGTCCTATTTAACATCTACCTAACAGTCATCCTAGGTGGGCTGTGTTTCAAGTGGTTTGGTCATTAGGGTTTTTACTTGTCCACAGCTACTTCATTGCCTTCATCGTCTCTTCATAACTTTTAAAGCCCATGTGCTTAGGAGTTTTTTTGGAATCAGCAATGGAGAATGCTACATGCACACCTCATTCACACACCGTAGTGCGTGGGACATGGTAGTGTGGGACTCCTCCCCACTAAACTCCACTCTCTGGAGTACCGAACTTTAGTTCATACATCCGTCGGAAAGATCTCACACAATGACGTTGTCGCGGAGGCGTTATCGGGTAATTATAAGCTTTGGACGCTTATGCTTAAGTAGAAGTTGGTCATCGTAGTCTCTGGCACTGCGAAGATGAGCATTTGCGTGAATAGCGGCTCTTGCGAACTCTGTAACTTGTTTCCTGCGGTCTCGCCGTTAAGGGGGGAAATCGGTTACAAAGAAGAAAATAAACATTTGTAAGTCAGAGGACAAGTCTCCCCATCTATATTTAGTATGGAACGGTTTTACCAGGTAACGGCAACTACAATAATTTTTAACGAAAATTCGTTATTAGTTCACGCTCACTGCATTATAAGGTCAATATTGTATGTAACTTTATTTTGCAAGTGGCTTGGATAAGTTCGTTATCCAGAAAGTCGGACCAGTTTTTCCGGGAAAACTTTTGGTTTTCTTTTGTAAAAAGTTCACATCTCCGGAAATAACAAACCTATGGCAACCAAACTTGGTAGGCAGGTTTACCTTGTACAAGCCAAACTACACACCACAATTTAGATCTTTACGTTGAAAGGAAAAAGGTTGTAGGCATTTAATGAAGCAAAATTTTAGTGCCACTAAAAGTCAGAGAAGGTGCAAATACCAAAAAATCGTATGTGTTAAACAAAATCTATTAAATATTACAGATAACGTTTGGCGCAAAAGTGTCAAGAAGTACGAGAAAAATAGCTTGGAAAAGTTTATAATTTTTCTCCTGTAAATATCAAACTGGAGATTTAAAACGTGAAAATTAGTATAACTATTGCAGTTTATTAATAGTAAATATTGCATAAAATATCTACAAGGATGTTCTAGATCTATGCTACCCTTCTCCTTTGTTAAAATAGTTGCAAAGGTACCTCTAAAATAGACTTTACATATTACAAATAAATACATTTGGGTTATCTACATTTTGTTACACTTTCCAGACCAAGCAGATGGTAGTCGAGAGGTTAAACGGCTGGTTCTTGAGCGAAGGGAGGTGGATGCTAATCTCATGGTTGACTGAATTTTTCTTTCAACTTTTTTTTTTCGTCTTTGATTCAATTTTAAAGTTAGCTGGTCAGATTATGTAATTCCAATATTTTTAATGACTTTTTGTTGAGAAAATCACCAATGAAAGTGAAAGACAGTTAACACAGACGTAGTGATTTTTGACTTCTGAAAAGTTTGTTTTCTTCTTTGCAACCGGATAAATTTCAATTTTTTACAGTATTGACAGGCAAAAGAATTTGCTCTTACAAAGAAGAAAATAAACATTTTTAAGTCAGAGGACAAGTCTCCCCATCTATATTTAGTATGGATTGGTTTTACCAGGTAACGGCAACTACAATAATTTTTAACGAAAATTCGTTATTAATTCGCGCTCACTGCATTATAAGGTCAATATTATATGTTATTTATATTAAAAGAATATGTAGTCAGAAGTAGTCTGGGTAACTTTTTAAAAATAAATTTAATGCTACCTACGCAAGAACTAATTAAACTATTATTCTAATAACATTTCATACTACGCCGGAAAGTTATACAATACTGAAAACTCGTGTCAGTAAACCAGTTGCATACGGTATTATTACGTTTTATATTATGTCTGCAAGGCCAACTTTGTTCTGCAATAAAATTATTGTGTATTGTGAGTTGCATAATATTGCATACTATTTCGTGACACATTTTTGTTTCACTATTACTGAAATAAAATTGTGATATATTCTATAACCGCTTTTCGGTCACATGTAGAACACATCTGCAGACATTGTTTGTCACGCAGTAGCTGGTTTCCATTTTACGTTGCCTACTCAGTTTCTAATTTTGAACATGTTTTCATCTCTGAACGTCACACAGTCTGGGATTGACATACTTAAACACTGAAATAAAAGGCGTCTCCTCCAGACATCAAAATTTATTTTAGACTTCTATTACTCCCGACGCGTTTCGACACTCCAAGAGGTCATCTTCAGGGGATAAATCTTTAAACATAACAAGAGAGGTCTGTCAGAAAAACATTAGTTTTTCCGGTAGGCAATTGTGCATGTCAGAGCACAATGATGACAATGTGATCTTCACAGAAAAGCCAAAGGTCAAAGTCACAAGTCACACAGTAAAACATCAACCAACAGTCAAGTTAAAATCTAAAAAGCTACAGATACAGTAATAACAGTTAAAATATGCTAAGTTAAACATGCAATTACATTAACAAAGCTAAAAGCATCAAAGCAACTGAAAAACGCTGAAAGTCACACCTTTGTCCGTTGAGAATTCTTCAAAACTGATAGATAGGCTCAGTAACGTATAACTGGGAAATAATTCTTTGTTGGTATCTTTCAATGTCTCTAACCTTTTCACCAGTGTCCCAGTGAATCAGACTCTCCTACTCTTGAAGAGATTACTTACCTCTTCCTCATTCGGTATTGAATCCCAGAGGGCTCTCCATGCTTTGGTCAAGGTCTGCTTGACTCAGAATTTCTTCTCGTCTGATGACAAAATTTTCGTCCAAAAAATGGTCTCCACATGGGAAACCCCTTGTCACCCTTTTGCGCAGAGGTATTTTTGAGTTTCTTTGAAAGAGAACTGGTTTTCAGAGACTATAACCCCTACTTAAGGTACGTTTCTTCCTGGTCACGCTATGTTGATGACATTTGGTGGTTTGGTCTGGCACCGTAGAGCAACTTCACCTGTTCCAGGGTTGGCTCAATGGAGTTGGAAGCCGAGTCGTCTATAAGCTTTCTCGACCTGAAGTTGAAGAGTTTCATCCACAGCATTTTGTTTGACATTTATAGAAAACCCACTCAGACAGACCACCTCATTCCATTCAAGTCGTGCCATCATATGTCCCACAAGATGGCCTCTCTCAAATTTTTGGTTGACAGATTGTTCAGAATCCCACTGTCGGGGATTGACTTCATCAGAAAATTAAACCGTCGATAGTCGATAAGTTCGTCAACAGAAAGAGCCGTCAGCTCTAGATAGAAGCTAGCACCAGTTTACCCCTCGCTCAACCTGAGAGGATATCGTATTTCCCGTTCACCTATTGTGGTCCTGTATCTAATGCCGTTGTCAGGGCTTTCAGATGTGACAATGTCAGGTTTTCAATCAAGTCTTTGAACACCGTCAACAATTTATTCATTCACAACAAGGATAGCATCCCAGACCTGAAGAAGTCGCGTGTTAATCGCTTAAAATGTGGTACCCCCGGTTTTAAAGCTGTCTACATAGGAAGAACCGGAAGATCTTTGGGCACCAGAGTCACAACACACCTTAAAAACAGAAACCAGCTGAACAATGACACGTCAGCCTTTCGTTGTCATTTGGGGGAGAATTGCCACTGCTTCAGCAAAAATAGAGATGCTGAAATTTTGCACCCTTCAAGTTTTGGCGTAGAACAATTCGTCTTAGTGGAAATTGAGATTTTCAAACATTCGAAGTGCCAAGTCAGTGCTGTTTTGAACCTGTCCAACACGGATTTAACTAACTTTCCTTCATTCTATAGCCAATTGGTGTAACAGTGTTGCTGAACTCTATGGTTTATTATGACCATGAACGTTATGTTTTGAAGATGGCTGTTATATGGCTCCCCTTCCATTCCTTACTCTTTTGTCATTGACATGTTTCGCTTCTGACACTTCTTTCCGCACCTGCGCCGGTGCACCCTGCCCGTTTCAAGTTCACATCATGGTTGTTAAAAATCGCCGATCTTTTCCATTGATTTTTGTTTTCGAAAACAATATTCTTGCAATATGCAGATGTAGTGTTGCAGGGCCCTAGCACAATGGATGACGTTGTGACCTGTTAAATCTTCCTGTATAGTTTCGGGTTCAATTTTTTTAGAATTGTTCAAGTGAGTATGGCTCATTTTGTTTTTTGTTCACTTAATGTTTCAGTTTTCTTTGCCTTAACGGTTCTCATTGGGTTTCTTACTTGATTTTGCCTGCCTATTGTGTTGTTTAACCTGTCAGCTTTGCTCATTGGCTTTGCTTTGTGCTTATACAATAGACTTGTTTTCTTAGTGTTCAAATATTTTGTTAATGTAATTGCATGTTTAACTTAGCATGTAATTGCATGTTTAACTTAGCATACTTTAACTGTTGTTACTGTATCTGTAGCTTTTTAGATTTTAACTTGACTGTTGTTTGATGTTTTACTGTGTGACTTGTGACTTTAACCTTTGGCTTTTCTGTGAAGATCACATTGTCATCATTGTGCTCTGACATGCACAATTGCCTACCGGAAAAACTAATGTTTTTCTGACAGACCTCTCTTGCTATGTTTAAAGATTTATCCCATGAAGATGACCTCTTGGAGTGTCGGAACACGTCGGAAGTAAGAGAAATCTAAAATAAGTTTTGGTGTCTGGAGGAGAAGCCTTTTATTTCAGTGTTTAAGTCTGTTTAAGTTGAACATGTTTGTTCAACTTCCTACCTAGTGTTATGAGTTTACAGGTTAAGCAAGATTTGCTAATCATATAAGACTTTAAATAAAGATTAAAACATGTGATTGATACTTAAAAATAAACTTTTGAGTACCCAGTCCATCATAAAAAAAATTTTGATCTGATTTTAAAATAAAACATTATTAATCAGGCGAATAGCATTTACTAATAGCAAGTCTTTTCAAATAATAGATAAGTTGATAGACCTAAAAGATTATAAATTATGGCTAAATTCAATGTATCCTGTCACAAAATGTGTAAAATTTTTCGATGGCTTATTTCGAAAGATTTTAGAAAATATTTCAAAATTTTAAAAGCAAGGATACACCACAAGTTTTTTGTTTTGTTAGTTCTCTAGTGGTATTGTCTAGTACTTTTCTTCAGTTGAGCGGGTCAGATCGTCTGGTTTGTCTTTCGTTTTTCCTCTATATACTCCTCTTTATAATTAATTTTGTCTCTGTGAAAAAAGTTTTGTACATAGGCTTTCCACCGTTTAGAAGTGTATTTCTTTTGCGCTAATGACTTTTACCATTGTCATTCATGCCTTTTCTTTTAGTGAATTTTGGTGGAAAAAAAATAACTCATGCGACTTTTGAATTAAAAAAAATATTCTTCAAACAGTGAACTAATAATCCAAGAACCAATGTCCGGTGTCGGTTCCAATTTTTATAGGTCTATAAAGATAATTATATATATATATATATATATATATATATATATATATATATATATATATATATATATATATATATATATATATATATACAGTGTATATATACCAACCTGGATGGGAATGTGTTGCTATCTCCGTTATTATTAGAGACAGGGAGACGGTTAAATTAGCAATGTTTTGTATAATTTTTCATGATCGTTCCAAGCATGACATGTATTTTGCCCTGCCTCTTTTCGTTTTCGAGCTATTTTGAAAAAAACCAACTTTGTCGATTTCTTTTTTCTTCAATATCTAAGTAGGCGTTGGTCAGACATGTCTAAGCCTTGCACATTATCAGGACACTTTTTACATGGTAATCTTTTTGTGATATTCCCAACTTTGGATTGTCATTTCTTTTTGAGCTACAGGTATCAACGTTTGTTTTTATTATGGCAGCCATATTGGATTTTTGCTCATGTGAAACGTGCTTTACAATGATGTACAACGTGCTTAAGAAATCTTGTAATTCACTGACAATTTTGAGAAAAACCGTTTTGAGGATAGTAGGCTATGAAATCCAATACCAGAAAACAAATGACGAAAACAAAGTGTTCAAAAAGCAGTAGGCCATGGAGTCTAACAATAGACTTCTACTTTTAACATAATTTTTCGTAATGACTCACGATAAAAAAAATAGGAACTTTGAGCACATAAATGAATCGGCCCATTATTACAATTGATATTTTACAGTAAAACAATATCCTAAAAATTGTTATAACTTAATTAAATAGGTAAACCTAGTAAATAATTAAATTTACTAACTGAACTCAATAAAAAGCAGATTAGTGATTTACGAAGACGCCCTTTAAAAAATTTTTGAATTTTGAACGATTGTCAACTGAAAAACAACAGAATAAAGGTTGCTATGGATATAACACTATCGCGACAATTAAGAATACTGTCATTCTTAATTATCTGAAGAATTTGGGGTGTATTTAACACATTGCCTAAAATTTTGTACTAAATACTTTGTTTCCTGTTTATTTTAATCATTATTTAACAATATGTTCAGTAATGAAGAATATTTTGACATGTTGGAGTGTTATGTTAATTCTAACCGAAATACTGAGGCAGCTGCAAATTAATATCAAAACAACTACCCAGAAAGACGACAACCAAACACCAAAATATTTCGCAGGAGAGCGACCAATCTATTGAACGGCGGTAGCTTCCACGCAAAGAAACTACCAATGCCTAGAAATGAAGAAAGAAATAATGCCGTCTTACAGGTTTCAAACGAAAACACTCCGTAATCTGTTAGGTTTTTTGGTGAACAAATTGACGTTCCAAAAAGTACGGTACACCATGTTTTAAAAGAAAGTAACTACCATCCATACAAACCTGCAATCGTACAAGGCTTCAATATTGATGATTACCCAAGCAACTTCAATTCTGCAGATGGTATCAAGGACAATGTCAGCAAGATGAAAATTTTCATTTGAATATAATATGGACTGATGAATCCAGATCAACAATTTGTGTATAATCGCCATAATAGGCATTATTGGGCAAATGAAAATCCCCATCTAAAGGAAAAAGGATTGCAAGACAGATTCGTATTAATGTTTGGTGGGGCTTATTGGGTAAAAAACGGTTATTTTTATTTGTAGATTAGACAGTAGATTTTAAAAAATTGCAGGTAATTTAATTGTTGGTCCATTCTTTTCTGAAAATAACTTAACTGGGGAAAGGTATTTTAATCTATTGAGAAATGATATCTTACCAACAATTAGAAGAGTTATGATAATTTAGACGAGATTTGGTACCAACAAGACGGTTGTCCAACTCACAATGCTCGTCAAAGAAATTTTGTACCAAAATTTTAATAATCGTGTCATTTTTCATAATGGGCCGGTTCGTTGGTTGGTGTGCTCGATATAACACCCATGGATTTTTATTTTTGGGGTACTCTGAAGAATAATGTGTATAAATTCCATCCACCACAAAACCTAAATAAATTACGAAACAGACTCACGGAAGCTATAAATTATATTAACGAAAACACCCTAACCAGAGTTTTCAGGCATGTTTCAAAAAGGTGTATAAAGTGCATTAAACAAAACAGTGGCCATATTGAACAATTTTCTATTCAGTGTATTTTTAAGTTTATGATTTACTATTTGTTGATTTTCGTTTCTAATTGTGTTGTTTTGTGGATTTTAAGTTTCTATTTGTTATTGCCGGGTTTCGTTATTAAACTGTTTCGCATAATATTACCTAGCATTATTACCTAATTAAGTATTGTAAATTAAATAACAATATTTTTTATCGTTAATCATTACGGAAAATTATGTTAAAAGTAGAAGTCTATTGTTAGACTCCATGGCCTACTGCTTTTTGAACACTTTTTTGTGATTTGTTTTCTGGTATTGGATTTCATAGCCTACTATTCTCAAAACGATTTTTCTCAAAATTGTCAGTGCAATTACGACATCTCTCAAGCATGTTGTACATCATTGGAACGCTCTTTTTTACAGGATATCACGTAAGCAAAAATCCTATATGGCTGTCATAATAAAAACAAACGTTGATACCTGTAGCTCGAAAACAAATGACAATCCAAAGGTAAGAATAGCACAAAACTTTTACTCTGTAAAAAGTGTCCAAATGTGCAAGTCTTAAACATGTCAGATCAACGCGTACTTAGATATTGAAGAAAAAAGAAATCGACAAATTTTGTTTTTACAAAATAAGTCGAAAACCAAAAGAGGCAGGGCAAAATACAAGCCATATTTCGAACGATCATGAAATTCTACAAAACTAATTTAACCGTCTCCCTGTCTCTAATAATAACGGAGATAGCAATACATTCCCATCCAGTTTGGGACACTATATATATATATATATATATATATATATATATATATATATATATATATATATATATATATATATATGAGGAGACAAGTTAAGAACAAGGCCACAAGGAGACACCCGCAGACACGTGTTTTAAGCTCAGTAGCTATCATCATCATCGGTACGCTATAGCCAGGTGAAGATGGGAACACGCTGGATGAAAAAGTAAAAACACACGGAATCACAACCGGAAACCAGTGCCAACTTTTCTCCTTGTATAGTATACAAAATTCCGCGTAAAAAAATCCGGTTATATATATATATATATATATATATATATATATATATATATATATATATATATATATATATATATATATATATAAGTGTGTGTATGTATCAACCGATAACTCAAAAAATTATGGACATATTTTAAATAAATTTGGGTGGTAGCTTCACTTTGTAAGTGGCTTGTATAAGTTCGTTAGCCAGGAAAATTTGAGCGGTTGTTTAGAGAAGCATTTATGGTTTCTTTCGGAAAATGTTTGTATTTCCGAAAATAAGAGAGCTACGGCAACCAGGACATGTGGTACGCAGGCTTACGAGATAAAAGTTACGCCAAAATTTGGACTTCTAAAATGGAGGGAGAAATAGGTAGAACTATTCAATAGAAATATGTTTGCTGTCACTGAAGGTCACAGGAAGGAACAAGGCCCAAATATTTGTGTGTTTAGATAACATGTTTTATGGTTTTTCAAGTCAGCGAAAGTGACTTAACAATAACAAAATGTTGTACAATATTTTTTTTAATTTTAGATTTGAGTGCCTTAACAACTAAGGTCATTGACTCTAACGACACTTTAAATAATTACATAACAAAATTATATATAAAAAGAGGAACTAACAAATAGACTTAAATACTATTATATAAATTAGACTGTCTTAAAAATCTAAGTAAACAGACTACATTCGTAAAATTTAGACCTAAAATTTCAGATAAGCATCTTTCATCAAAATTTTCAAATCGTGGACAGGCATATAAGGGACATTCTAATAGAATGTGAAAAATTGAAATTGGTCGGTCACAGAGCTCACAATACGGGCGTTGCTGTTGATTTAAAAGATAACCATGTGTGTGTAGAGAGTGGCCAATTCGAAGTCTTCTGATAATCACTCCTTCCCTGAGAGATAAATCAGGAAGTTTCTTGATTACCACAGTTGGTTCAATTTCTCGCAGTTTGTTGCTTAGCGAAGACCAATGGATTTGCCATTTCTGTCTATAAAAATTTGTTATCTGTGCAGAAACGTTGGAGTAAAGTTGAACAGGAATTATAGTATCGATGGCACATTCGTCTGCATTTTCATTTCCAGTAATGCCACAGCGTGATGGGACAAATATAAGCCTGATAGATTTGCCAGATTGCAAGGCACATTAAATAGATTCTTGTACTTGGATTTCAAGATGGTCCTTTGGGTTTGTGAGTGATATAATGGACGAAAGAGAATCGGTCCATATTAAGGCGTTGTTGAAATGAGAGTTGGCGAATGAGTTAGTTGCTCTCATTATGGCGTATAGTTCTGCTGTATAATTACTACAAATTGACGGTAAGTGATATGCTTCTTCCTTTATTGCAGAAGTGATACTACATCCGACACCAATTTCACTTTTTGATCCATCAGTGTAAAGAATATCATATCGATATCTAGAGATAATCTCTTGAAATAATCTATTGACACATTCAGCGGGTAATAATACAATAATTGATAGTTAAAATACCTAATATACAGAGGCGCTACAAATCTATAATTATTAAAGGCCAAACAACGCAAGAAACACACAGAAATGTAGAAAACGTTTAGATCTTATTCGTGGCTACGCCGGAAAATTATACAACGCTGAAAAGAAGTTTCAAGAAGCTTGTTACATATGGTAGGGACGGTGGTTTCATATTATGTCATGTAAAATCACGATTGTCGTGCACGTAATATACATAGTATACCTCTATCCTGGAATGCCTGTGTTTAGATAGATAGATAGATAGAAGTATAGTGTATATTCTGTAAGAAATATCTTCTCTATCAATTTTCTATTTCATTGGCAACAACTAATGAAGCAAATATCCATTACAAGCTGTACCATCTCATATTCTACATTTCGTCATTTTGTTTCGCATCATGGAAATCACAATTAGCGTTATAAATTTTATGCGCCTCTGAGAGTGAAGTTGGTACATACTTATATTACGTGTCAAACAAATCAATATTATAGGCTATACACTTAATTCATGTGCGTGTTTTATTTATTTAACGTCGGCCTATTTCCGCGGCTATGGCCAATCACCGACGGCAGGAAACAGCTTCACATCAGTATCCTGAAAATCTTGCTGAACCCCTGCCTTCTGTAAAGACAGTAGGGATCTTTAACGTTCTCAACATCGCAGGGACACGGAACCGACGGATATACGCCCCTCCGAAGGGCAGAACGTGCAAACATTCAACTTGCTTGAATACAACGCCAGAACCTCGGTTGATGTTAATTTATTAGAGTTTGTACTGAGAAAGTGAAAGAAAAACTAGGAAACCTCACTATCCTATAAATTTTGCCGAACTCCAGCCTTTCTGCTATGGAGAATAGGGAACTTTAACGTGTCCAGCTTTACGACCTCCCCCTCCCCGAAGGACGGAACGTGCAGACGTTTAACTTGCTTAAAGACAATGCCACAACCTTGGTTGATGTTAATGTTACAGTATGTTCAGGAAAGTAAAAGGAGAACACTGGTATCGAACCCAGTACACTTCGGTTCAGAGGCACACGTTCTTCCCCTGGACCACCAAGGCTCTGTTTTACTTTTTAATGTAGGTATATTTAATATGTAGGTACCTACGTTGTAATATGTGTGTTAACTGTAATTCACGATATTCAAGTAGGAATAGATTACACAGTGTATACAAAATCATAGATAATTTTTTAAGTGGGTTTGGGCAAGTATTTCACGATAGAGAAGCATCAACAAATGCACAGACCAGCGTGGTTCTGAAAGAAAAATCAAGAAAACATCCTTAAACATATTTAAAGTTTTGGTTTACCAACACTGAAGTAAATGAATAAGCAAGACCCCTGTCTGTCATTTGCTCGATTGCAGACAGCATAAAACCTAATATACTTCAACGACATTTAGAAACGGTTCATAGTGAGTACCTTAGTAAACCCCGAGTATTCTTCGAATTATAATTAAGATACATGAAAAGCAAAAGCATTAAAAAAACTTTGTCTACGACTGAAGAAGCTGTGTTTACCCCCTACAAAGTTTTATATCAAATAGCCAGATGTAATAAACCTCACACCATTGGTGCAGAGCTTAATCTTCCAGCTGCAATTAAGATCATAAAAACTATTTTTGGAGATAATTTTGCCAAATAATTGCAGTTTATACCTCTATAAAATGACACTGTTGCCCGTCGAATTGGTGATATGGCTGAAGATATACAGCATCAGTGTTTCTGAGAATTGCGTGGCAATTTTTTTTTCAAATCAGCTTGATGAGGCAACAGATAGCAATGAGTAGTAGTAGCAGTGGTGGGGAGGCCAACGCCAAGCAAGTAGGCCACAATGGGCTCTTTTTGCCAACCCCAGCAACTAGCCAACCCCAGAGCATAGTTTCTGCATGCTCTACTCTTCCTCGGTTCCGTCGCCAAACCGCCTCGACCTCGATATGAAGGCCGTAACGGTGTTCAATTGGACGTACTTACCTGATTCCTCTGCAGAGTCCTCGATCCGAACAATTCTGCTCGAAACTCCCAAAAGCCTCGCATTCACACAGGTAGTAGTAGGACGTTTCTTCATCCTCGCCGCATTCCTTGCAAATGTGATCCCTCTCTACGCCTATCAATGTGAGGTGTCTTCTAAGTGCGCAGTGGCCTGTCAGCACTCCAAAGATGCGGCGAAGTGTAGGTCGACTCATTCCGAGTAGCCAGGCAGCTTTATCTCTGTCCGGCCCCTCCACGAAGTCGCTCGCCTGTCTGCAGCCACCAACCGACCCCTAGTGCCTCTCCGTTGCTTCCTCGGTCCGCCAGTCTAAGGCGACAGAGACTGTCTTCCTACGTATGCCTATCGCAGGCTCTGGGCCACAGAATGGTCGCCGCGAACCGAGTCTTGAGAGGTTATTCGCCACCTCATTCCCCGCTACGCCACAGTATCCCGGAACCCACACCAGTTGCACCTCCTCAGATAGCAATAGAGATGCTCATCTAATTGCCTGTGTTGGATTTTGTGATGGTATGTCAGCAGTAGAAGCACTACTATTCTGCACACTAATATAACTATAAAAGCAACAGCACTTGCATTATTTGCTATCCTAAATGATTTTCTAACCGAGTCAAGCATAGAGTGGACAAGTTGCATAGGAATATGCACTGGTGGGGCTCGTACAATGTCTGGAAGAATCAAAAGTATACAAGCACTTGTGAAACAAAAATCTCTGCGGTAAATCTGGACACGTTGCATGATCGGCAGAGAAGCTCTGGCTTCTAAAGAAATGAGTCCTGGCCTGAATATTGTGCCGGCGACTGTCGTAACCGTAGTAAATTATATAAAAATGAGACCTCTAAAATCAAGAATCTTTTATGCACTTTGTGAAGACATGGGTGCAGTACATTCAGCGTTACTATATTAATGCGACGCAAGCTGGTTATCACGTGGGGCATTTTTGCATATTTTTAGAAGAGGGAAACCGACCAAAAGACGAGAAGTTTCGATTTATTTGTGATGAAATTGAACTACGAAATTTCGAGAAATTGCATACCTTGAATCCTGAACTCCAAAGAGCAAAGACACATATGTTGGATACGAGTGATAAAGTTATTTGCCTTTTGTAGAAAACTGGAGTTATGGAGCAGAAATGTAAAGCACAAAAACCTAGAAAAATTTGCAAATGTAAATGAATGCGTTAAAACTTACAAAGCTGAAGAGCAAGAAGTTTTGTAGCGATCGAAAATCATTTAGCCATGCGGGCAAATAATTTTAAATTTTCTTTCTGACTTCAACTTAATAGCAAGTTACGAGTGGGTTAGGGGCCCACTTCAAAATACTTTATAAACTGTTCAAGAAGACATATTTATAGACTTCCCAGCAAGTTACGAAATTAAAAACAATTTAGTAATAAATTACCCAATTTTGAGCAGGGTTGGATGATGAGTTTTCAGCACTGAAAACAAGAGAATTTTCTGTACTGTTACCATTTTCAACATCCTACCTTTGCGAAACCAAATTTTCTGCGGTGGTTGCTTGGAAGAATATGGATCTCAGCTAAATATGGAAAAAGAGCTTAGAGTGTCAATTTCTAATGTTAAACGTTCTTTCGAAAAACTCTGCTATGCAGGACAGGCCCAAGAGAGCCACTTATCATTAGTAATCTTGTTATTAATTTGATACTAATAAGTTATTAAATACATTGTGCAGTACTGAAACAATCCTGTATAAATGTATTTTACTGTTTTGCTTTCAGTAAATTAAATAAATTTTTAACAATATATTTTTCTGATTTGTTCTCAATATACTCGCGTCCGCCATTTAGTTTAACCACGCCCCCTAGGAAGGCGCGCCCCATAGTTTGAGAATCGCTGACTTAAGAGAATCAAATAAAAATATTACGCGTAGACTCTATAGTATCTTAAATACATGTGGCATCAAAGTCTGCAGGAAAGGGAACTGATATAATTTGGTATTTTCCCACTCAAAGATTATATTATTGTTTTTTTTTCAATAGTTCCATAGCTGACAAATAGAAACGTAGCGACGTCTATACAACAAGTTACGCCTTTTACGACATTGTCAGGCGTAAAAAGCAAAACCGGTTGCAGAGAAAATAACAAGGAATTTTGAAACTAGAGAAAAACCTTCAGGTCTGTTCATTAAATGTTGTTGTTCTTATTTTGTGAACCCCTTCCATAGAAAAAAAAACAAGCATTTGTAAAACCAGAGAAAACATATCTACATACAGGCTGGGAGACTATTTCTCTGGGTTCGCTGTTGGGTTTGGCTGCTGTAAGTGAAGGACGTAGCTAGCGCGTAAGCTAACTGGAACAAGAGAACCTTCTGAATTCTAGATGTTTTAGGATGTTCTTCAACGTTTCTGTAACCGGTTTCGCTGCTCTTGACAGCATCCTTAGAGAGATAAAAATTGAATTAATACGAAATCATGGCAACTACAAATAAAGATCTGTTGAAGAACATTCTAGAACATCTAGAATTCATAAGGTCCTCTTGTTCCAGCCTACGGCCTGGCTACGTCCTTCACTTACAGAAACCAGAACCCAACATTGAAGCCAGAGAAGAAGTCCCCAGTCTGTATGTAGTATGGAGCAGTTTCACCAAGTAAGGTCAACAACAATCAATGAAAAAATATCTGCATGTGGATTTACTCTATGTCTGTATTTAGTATAAAACGGTTTCACCAAGTTAGGACAACAACAACAATTTATCAGTTATATTTTTCATTATTTTATTTGGCAAAAATAAACTACAACACCTATTACGTAATATTCATTGACATAATTAATAACGATTTACGCACCTCATTATTATTTGGACTGATTTAAAATGACATTGAATAAATACCTTATAAATAATTAATGTATACACAATATACGAATAATACCTAATCCTATTATAATGTCTACTTTTATTAACGTATGTGTTTAGTTAGGAAGCGTTTCCTGATTTTAAGCAAGAATGATTCGTTATATTTATTTAGGTTAAAACAAGATGTGGTTTGAAAGCCAAAATAACCATATTAGCTATATAATCATAAATGAACATCAAGCTTGGGTGTTCAAATTTGACATTCCGATTTATAAAAAGAGTTCAATTCGCTTCCGATTATTGTTTTTTGCATATATTAACGACATACTGGGTCACTTAAGACATTGTTATATGAAAAATGTACGCCGACGACGTTTCAAACGTCGTTTCCGCAGATAACTGGCTGATATTAAATGTGAAAACATCCGTAACTGTCAATTTTCCCATAAAAAGGATCGCTCCTGGCAGTTTCCTGGGTAGCTTGACGTCTTGTGGCTTAAGGCTAGAACCGTAATTGGCCACAATGTTAATTGGCGTGGTCATATTCGTCCTGTTTGTAAAATACTAAATAGTTCATTGTTTGCGCTAAGCAGGTTAAGGGTTATCTTGGACACGGATATGCTGATAAACAGTTATAATGCCCTGGTCCAGTCAGCGCTTTCGTATATAATATACTTGCTTGGGGATGCAGCTCGGACGCAGAACGAGTGTTTTTGGCACAGAATACTGAGGCTAATTTTTTGTTTAGAAACAAGGGATTCCTGTCGCCCGTATTATATTAAATATGGTATTTTGAATATGCCCTTTATATATCATATTGAAGGTCGGTACGTTTTTAAGCAACATATAGAAATATTTGATTAGAACGCTAACGCGAGTCAATATCAGCTTAGGAGGAAAAACACTGCTCATGCGACTGGACATCACTCAGCTGGCTACGAGAGTTCGCTCTACTATACAGCGGCCAAACTTTTTAATCGCTTGTCCCGTGCATTAAGATTTGTCAGGAACCTCCGTATTTTTAGGAAATCCGTTGAGAGCTTTTTGATAAGTGAGTTTTTTTATTCAGTGCTTTTTATCGACAAGAAAATGATGATTACTTTTTTGGTATGTTGTGGTATAAAGCAGTTAGAATTTTTCATCCTCTGATAACGCTAACTTTGTTAGTGAAACGTTCGTCGGGTCTTTAAAAAGTTGTGTTGTGGTGATTTGGGTTCTCCAAGTGTACTTATTTGTGATTGAATGTTGTGAGAAAAACCAAGAAACTTTCAAAACTTCTGTTTGTGTTTGTTGGACATTTGTGTTTATTGGACAACCTTAATGTCTTTATATTTAATAGGTCTTGTTAAACGCAATAATATTTGTGCTTTTCTTTAACCTCAATTGCCACCAATTTTTTTCTCTTCAAATACATACTACCTTTAAGCTCACAATTCTGAATTTTCTAACATGGTATATATAAATAATACAGACTGACAATTTTCGTACCAAATTTCGTTCAAATAGCTTTGATAATTACGTGGATATAGAGAGCACGGCAAATATAATATGAACCAGTCATATATTTTTAGGTCATCGTGATGACGTATATAAAATATTATGCTTGGAGTCTGAAACTGACCACGCATACGGATGCCGGAGAGCTATTTCACTCTCGACGGAACAAACGCTCTCTTTTAAAGTAAGAAGTAAAAAAGAACAGCCTCGGAGGTTCAATGGTAAGAACATGTTTTAGGTAATATTAAAACAATTGTAAATACTCTATGTGTATAATTTAGATATATATACATATATCTAAATTATACACATAGAGTATAATTTCCTGTGCCTGTATAATATTTATTTAGTAAACCAGTAGAATTAAATACATTGTCAAAATTTTAAAACAAGATTTATAGGGCAGGTTTTTGTTAGTCGTATTTTTTCTGTTATTTTGTTAAATCCTATGTATAAGTTGATCTTCTCTGTAGACGTTGGTACATAAACCAACAAACAAACAAAAAACACAAATGTAAACAAGACCTTGTACTTATATTATTAAATACACTTTGTAAGAGAGATTTAATAACTCGCTGGTGCATTGTAATACACTCTAATTATTGTACATTACATTGTTAATATTATGTGATATAAATAAAGTTTAATGAAGAATGAAGAAGATGTGTGTCTCTGAACCGAAGGGTACTGGGTTCGATCCCAAGTTTCTTCTTTTACTATTTCTGTACATACTTTAACATTAACATTAACCTTAGTTGTGGAATTGTCTTTGAGCAAGTTGAATGTATAGACGTTCCGCCCTTCAGGGGGGGCTGGGCACGTTAAAGATCGCTACTCTCGCTACAGAAAGGCTGGAGTTCGGAAGAATTTTCAGGATAGTGAGGTCAAACAACTCCTTGGCGTCGGTGATTGGCCACAATCGCGGAAATAAATCGACGTTAAAGAAACAAACAAAAATGTTAGAAGTTACAAAATTTGAAATCCGCGCGATTGGCTCAATAGCGATTGTCTTACTACGAAAATTTCACTAAATGGACAACCAAAGGTGCTTAACGTCCAATATATACCAAAATCTATTTAAACTATTTGATAAACAAATTGTAGTCGTTTTACGGTTTTCTAGATACAGTGTGGAACAGCGAAATGGAATAAATTCACTATCTCCATTATTGGGCATATTTATAAAAAATCCCAAAACAAATGAATTTTAAATTACAAACTGACGTCCTGCAACGTAAAAACTTCACTCCCAATTTCACCCCCTTCGTGGGACAGTTACAACACCCAAAGTCGTAAATAGAAAGTAAGGCTTGTGATACCTCATTTAAGAAAAATGTCGTCAGTCTCTATCCAAAATGCTGTGGTTTTAAGCTTTATTGCAAAAATTAGCAGTAAAACAAGAAATTAATCTGAGCGACAGACTTTGCTACAACACACTAAAAAAAATAATAACTTATTGCGTTTCATTCCCGATAATGGGAAGTGCCCTTTTTGAATGGTATCACTCAAAAAGAAAATATGGAAAGTTATAAATATTATTAATAAGTGGCAACGTTAGCTTTGTTTAAAACAACTTAGCAAATTGCTGTGTGATGGTATCCACCTGACAGTAGTTGGCAGTTGTCAACTGCAATTCATTACCATGATTTATTTAACAGAAATGCATAAATTAACAGTTCCGTAGATGATTGGTTACAGAAATAAAACACGATCACAAATCGAAAATTAGCTCGCCTGCTTCAAGAAAAAATTGCCGATTTGCTGCCGATATTTCAAGGGACTAGTTAGATTGAAAAGGAATTTTGCGAGTTTGTACATGTGAGGCAGATACAAGGAAAACTTCTAATGCACTGAGCAATGATATTAAATTGGATGTAATCTTTTAGTTTGAGGGAAACCTATATACTTTGAGTCGACAAGCATCGATAACATTGGATGTTCGTCATTCATCGATTCTTCGAGTGTTAAAAGGAAACAAAATGCATCCCTATAAATTATCTCAGGAGTTTATGAAAGACGATTTTGATAGAAGGTCATTCTCTGAACAAATGTTAGATAAAAATTTTATTCAACTAGAACATGTTTTGTTTCCTGATGAGTGCAGTTTTATATTTCACGGTCATGCTAATCGTCAAAGCTCTCGCTACTGGTCTACAAAAACAGTGTACAGTGGGCGAGATAAAAAGATACGCAATACCCCGAAAAAGATAATGTTGGGGCAATGCTAGTTAGAAACCATGTTATTGGTCCCTTTTTTATTGATGGCAATTTCAAAGAAGATACATATTCAGCAATACTCCAAAATACTGTCATGCCAACTTTGTCAAACTTATATCTTCATCGAGGTGACCCACAAGTTTCAGGGAATGTGATATAGTTCCAGCAGGATGAAGCATCAGCACATTACCAAATGACCTGGTCTTATGCTATTTGACTTTTTTTATGAGGATTTCTGAAAAGTGTGGTATCCAAAATAAAGACACACAATTTAACTGGCTTGAAAAGAAGAATAATAATCTCGAGCAGGTATGTCACGTCTGCGATGTTGATTAACGTTAGAACACATTTTTAGTTACGATTAGAGGATGCTGCCAAGACGCTCAAGGCATGCATTTTTTTTTCTCTATTAAGATTGTACGCGATAAGCTATTAGTTTTTTAGTGTATTGTAGCACAGTCCGTCACATGAATATCTTTTTGTTTCACTGATAATTTTTACAATGAATTTTAAAACCATATCATATTTGATTAGTGAATGGAGATGTCTTTCAAATAAAGATTCGCATGTCCTTACATCCTATTAAAATTTTACGATTGCACCTGTCACTCGAAAGGGTTTGAATGTAGAGGTGAAGTTTGCACGTTGCAGGATGTCATTTTGTAATCTTATATTGACGTGTTTAGAATTTTTTTATAAATATGCACAATAATTGAGATGCAGGTATTACTCTATTTGGCTGTTCCACACAGTATATCTAAAATGTGCGACATTCTCTTTAGTTGACCTCCTTCTTTGATTTCTGCCTCGCAAAACACATCTAGCTAATGGACTTTCCTAGCCATTCCTAGGGCAACACACACACAAACACACACACACACTTTAAATGTGCGCACTATTTTTAGTGAATTTTTATTTAAAAAAATTCACTAATAGAGAGGTATCGATGGTGAGACTTTGCAAAAATTTTTGCAAATGAGCGCGAACTAGGGCCCCTAGAACCCACATCCGGGGTCATTTTAAATTTTTATATGTTTATATATATATATATATATATATATATATATATATATATATATATATATATATATATATATATATATATATATCCGTCTGATAACTCAAAAAATAATTAACCGATTTCGATGAAACTTGGCAAGTGGCTTTCTTTCTTAATGGCTTGGACGACTTCGTTAGCCAAAAAAATAGGACGGGGTTTTCCGGGAAAATTTTGAGTTTCCTTTCGAAAAAATTTTTTTTCTCTGAAAGTAACAAAGCTGTTTTAATGAAATTTACTATATATATTGCCTTGGGAGATATCTTACTACGCACTAAAATTCAACTTTCTAAGTTTATAAAAAATTGAGTTATTCAAATTTTAAATTTTCTTTCGAAATTTTTTTTCTCCGAAAATTACAAAGTTATTTTAATGAAATTTGGTAGATATCTTGCGTTAGCAGAGACCTTATTACACACCAAAATTGAACTCTCTAAATTTATAGAAAATTGAGTTATTCAAATTTGAAGCATTTAATATTTAACATGAAGTTTTTACCACAGAAATCGTAGAAACGACGAGACGATTATCACGTCTCTAGTATCAGAATCACATGAGAGGATAGGCAGTGGCAGTGTTAAACTAATGTTGTACATGCTAGTTTGTTATTCTGCAGATGATGTTTTCAATTTGTTTTCAATATATGGTGAATGTAACAGAATAGTTGAGACAAGAGTTCGAACATTTAACAACAGATTCCTTTATTTGGCTCCAATGAATAGAACAAAATTTAGCAGAATTCAAAGTAAGTCGTCAAGTCATGAAATAATACTGACACGACGCGTTGTTAAACGTTTCAAAATTGAAGACAATGAAATGAATGAAATTATAGTTCTTGCATATTTTGAAGCATGTCTACAAAGTTCGTTAAGAAGTAGGTCTTAAGATTTGGGTTAATCTATCTGGGCAATACACAGAATATTGAGAAAGCACAATATGCATAATTAGTGAATTTTTATTAAAGAGGTATCGATGGTGAGGCTTTGTAAAAATTCTTTCAAATGATTGCGAACTAGGAGCCCTAGAACCCATATCCGGGATCAGTTTCAATTTTTTTATGTTTATATATATATATATATATATATATATATATATATATATATATATATATATATATATATATATATATATATATATATATATATATATATATATATATATGTCTGATAACTCAAAACATAATTAACTGATTTCGATGAAACTTGGCAGGTGCCTTTGTTTTATAAATAGCTTGGATGAGTTCGTTAACCAGAAAAATCGGACGGGGTTTTCCGGGAAAATTTTAAGCTTTCTTTCGAAAAAAAATTTTTTCTCCGAAAGTAACAAAGCTGTTTAAACGAAATTTACTATATATTGCCTCGGGAGAGATCTTACTAGGTACCAAAATTCAACTTTATAAGTTTAGAGAAAATTGAGTTATTCAAATTTTAAATTTTCTTTCGAAAAAAATTTTTTTCCCCGAAAATTACAAAGTTATTTTAATGAAATTTTGTGGATATCTTGCCTTAGGAAAGACCTTACTACGTATTAAAATTAAACTCTCTAAGTTTATATAAAATGGAGTTATTTAAATTTGAAGCATTTAATAAAAATGCACTACCATAACGCACTTGCTACGTCCCGAGTTTTTTTTTTAATATAGAGCTGAGTGCATGTTAAAAGTAATTTATGTGCATTAGGTGATTTGTGCCTTCCTATATTTTTACTGCTCGACTTGCAGCGACTATTTAACTACTATACAAACACGCCAAAACTAATAAACCAGTTCCTAGTTGTTTGAAAGAATGTATGGGAAATCCTCTCTACGTCATCACGGACACTTTATTAACAAAATATTATAGATGCGTACCATAGTAAATATGATGATTCAAATAAAATTTATTTTGCACAGAATATAGAGTTTATTAACATCTACAGTTCCACAATTAGCTGTAATTTGAGGGGCTAAAGTACGACATGCATTTTACATGTGATTTGTTGGCTATTCTATAGTTTGACTAACACTTTATTGAGGTGAATATGTGTTTTCGTCGATTTATCTTAATTAGTTACAACATTGAAATTAAATTACGTAACTAGGTAGTTGTAAACGAATTTAAAAACAGAAGGAGCCATCGCAGTTTTAACGAAATTTTCCATAAAATACTGACCCTTTGTGGTTTGAGGTTATCAAATATTTCGCCAAACGATGACCGACTAGAAATCCTAGGATCCATTAACAAGCGCCGTTTTAGATTCTTATAGGTGCGATAACTAAAAAGTCTGGACGCAGCAAGTCGATTATACTAGTAAATTTTCATAAGTTTTGTAATAAGAAACCGCAAGTGAAGAGACGTATCCAAAATTTGGGTCGTACGAACTAAAGCCATTAGAAATATTTGTCAAGTAGGAACATCCTGAAGAGGCCGAAATTTTTACAAAATTGGTAGTGACAATTCCATATCACTTCTGTAGCTAAACTATGTCTCACATACAAAGCAAAATCTTATAATTTGTACAATGTCATTTACTATATATATATATATATATATATATATATATATATATATATATATATATATATGTGTGTGTGTGTGTGTGTGCAAAATAAACTATACTTTACATAAAGAAACTTACTTTGTCTCCTAAGAACATCCTAGACCTGTTTCAACTTATTTCTTATTTATCTTACGTTTAAATATCTGCTTAATATGAACAATTCCTCAAAAGCATTAGAATTTTTTTTCAATATGTTATGTCACTCAAAGGATCTGATTTTCTGTTTTTTTTTTATACAAAAACTATTAAGAGCTTAGGGATTTAATATATCCATATATGTTTGTTCTATTGAACCTTAATGTTTTTTTCTAACAACAGGCAACATATCTTGCCGCATTTTCTAAATTCAATTCCGGAAACAGTTTGCATAAAATAATTCAACTAAAATGAATTTTGAAACATTGTATCTATAGCTTCATGCCAATATATAAGTTTAATTTCGTAAAAATAAATTGACGAGTTTAAAAGATATTGCATTTTCTTGAACAAAATTTGCAATTGTCCATGGAAACTCTTGACTCACAAACTGGCCAAACTTTGCCTCCATAAACAATTTTCGAGTATAACGAAAAAAAGTATCTATGTGGCGTAGGAGCTTTGCAAACCAATTTATATATATATATATATATATATATATATATATATATATATATATATATATATATATATATATATATATATATATATATATATATAAAGTATGAAACTGGCCTCCAACGGGCTCCAAATGTTATAATTTCCTCTCATTTAAAGACATTTTCTTTATGACAATTATTTGAAAAATAATTGATATATTTTAATCCAACTTGTCAACAGTTGTCGTCCGTTTGTAAATGTCTTGAATTGGGTATCCAGCTATGGCTAGTCCTTTCAAAGAAAATTCAGATTTTCTTTTCAGAAAACTTTTGTTTTCCTCTTATAGTCTCAAGTTACTTTAATGGAATTTGGTACAAAGGCTACCTTTAAAATGACTACCAAAATATTTGCCGTTGAATTGACTACTTTAGGTACTAAAGCAATCTGAAAAAATGAAATAAAAGTCACACTTGTCGCCTTCGCAAAATAATTGAAATTTAGTGACATTACTTTTTATTTAGGGGGCGTAAACCGCAGTACAAAAAAAAACTTGTCATCAATTTTGTACTTTTCTAAGAGGTAGGCATTTTTATACAGCAAGTGTTTGTTTGTTTTCGTGTTTACTCGCCTCTTTGAAATTGTTTATCTATTTTTAATGGTTCGTTATTTAGTGATCTGTTTAACTGAAATTCACCCAACTAACAGATATACTCATATACATATACTTGTTCTATTTAGAGCTATTTGTTTGTAATTCAAATTACAAAAATATTTTATGAAAAAACTATGGCTAAAGTTGCATTATATTGATGATGATGCCAATCTCCTTCGAGTTACACAAGTTTATTAAAAACGATACTCAAAACTAAAAAATATTTTAAAGGATCGCATTTTATGGTAAAAATACCACTTATAAAAAAGACGCTTTCAACGTCGCGGAAGACCATTCGACACGAATTCTAGAGAAATTTCAAGAACCTTCATATCATCGAGGTCTGAAAGTGAAATCACTTTCTTGCAACCACGACTGTGTCGGCTATGGTTGTTGTTTAGGAAAAGAGCGAAATACGGCGCGGTTTTGCATTTTTATCCTTCGATTTTATTAAAATCATATATTCAATTCAGGAACGGGTCAATAATATTGCCATATTTATCTGAAATGACCAGTGCGCGAATATAACGAAGCAGCTACACTTTGATAAAGTAAACACTCGGAGGTACCTTTTAGACCTAGTGGAGAAGTTTAGAACAACTGGTTCTTCAAAATAAAAAGCGCGCGTCCACTAGAGCATCACCACCTGTGGAGAATGGACCTCTAGGAACAGTAGTTTGGGGACTCGTCGCGATAGTCCCATCCTAAGCACTAAAATACTAGCAAATGTTATGGCCATACATCGTACAACTATACAACTGTATTTGAATTGAAAATAAAATCCAGTTTTAAAAAACAAAGCTGTTACAAGAACTAAACAAGGGTTACTTTAATCGTCAAATACAATATTTGTGTAAAACAGTAGCCTAACGTGCTACACATAGTCACAGTATTATGTAGAATATCTGGTTTCTGATAAACTCTCCTTCTCCTTGATGGTACTGCAAATTGAAACAGTCTCTGATGCTGGTCATATTTAATTCTAAAATACTTCGTAAAATACATACGCAGACGCAGCACCCACAAAACTAAATGTTTAGACTGGCTCCTTGGTTGTTTCTTCTCACCGGGAAACTTAACCTCCAAAATGTACTTAGAATTACACAGGACAACATTGGTCCGATGCTAGCAGATATCATAGTAAATGACATGGCCTATGGTGAAAACTCTTTAGTGTTCGTATATACGGTGCTCCTCCACATTAAGGCTGGACAGTATGACAGTCTCTAGAGGAAATACATGGCCAAACATAATCGGCCCCGATGTCACTGGAGTTGGCACCATTGATTTTTTCTTATAGGGGTATCTAAAAACAAAATATATGCAAGTAAGCATACAACTCTTTACAATTTTAACCAGCAGATTGTGAAAAATCAATTTTAAAAACTAACTTTACATGAAGGCTGTTGGAGCCTATTTTCAAAATTTTCTCAACCACTGTTTAAGCTGCTAGTAAACCGATGTATCTGCATCACATATCTCTTTGTGTTTCCACAATGTTATCAATTTTGGGGTCATACTTTTTTTAGTAAAGAGCTTCAAAGACCAGTTGTTGCGTTCTTTGAGGTTCTCTGTTTCTTGATTACCAAACCACTAGTGTATTATAACTGACTATTTCCCAACAATAAAGACATCAACTTAAATATTTCTCTGTTACCAAATGTATATAGTTTACTTTTTGTGTTCTATTGTTCCGCATAACTACTGATTAACTTACTGACTTCTTCGTGTCTTCTTATGATTCCTTCTTTTGCTTCTTCATCTCTTTTCTGGCTTCCTCATCTCTTTTTCTCATTTATACTTTTGCTTCTGTATCTCTTATTCTCATTTCTTCTTTTGCGTATATATCTCTTCGCTTGCTTCCTAATCACTTTTATTACCTCTTCTTTCACTTCTGCGAACATTTCTAATAACTAGGTTTCCATATTGGCAAATGCGCTACGTGTATTATAAGGCATAGACGTACTTAAAGCTGTTACACAGTTTATTCTGCCTCAAAGGGACAACCAGTTACAAGTTACCTTTGACACTGATCTCCCAGATATTCCTGAAATTTCCGCGTTGCTCAACGAATATTATGCAAAATATCTTCAATATCAACTTGAAAATCTCTCTACCGACACCAGTACAATATTGAATTGAAAATGAAGGAGTCTTTTTAGCGATTATCATCTATAATTTCGAAAAGGGTAGCAACTCCATTTAGCGGAATAAAATATCAGCTTTGATATTTACGCAAAAATATGTCCTCCTCAAAAACACAGACGACCTGTCACATCGTCTCCTCAAGAGATGAATTTAAATTCTCAAACACCAGCTTGTATAGTTTTTAATGCGCCAGCCTGTATGTTTAATAAAAGTTATAATTTTCATTTCAAAGACCCTCCTTTTAACATTAGAGTTAAGAATCAATCATATGTTTGAAATTCGTATTTATAATGGAGTTGGAGTATTGGAATTAGCCTCCAAAAGTATTGCTTGCATCTTCGTTTGATATTGAATAATCAGTCTAATTCAGTCTGTATCTCATCCATGTAATATTGGTGGTGTTAAATAATACCATATTACATGACTGGCTTGTATATATTATGTTATCTTACTCGGAAAGCAGCTGCTGTTGCTACATTATACATTTTGCATTATGTGAACTGTCTACACTTTTAATGAAAAGCTGTATTTCACTAAGAACCTGCGACATATAGAACATGAAATATATTATAGGTTGTTCTTTTCACGAAAATAAATAAGAAGACAAGCGACGCTATGAAAAAGGCTTTTAAATAAAAAATATGGGAGTAAATATACTAGTTTGTGTAACATTGACACAAGTTTAGCCGCTTAATAGCATAGCTATAATTCCTTAAAAGAGTGTCTCAGTAGAGAGAGAGAGAGAGAGAGAGAGAAAGAGAGGCGATATCTTGGAAACTACAACAGCAAAGGTGGTAGGATTTTTTTTTAAACCAAATTGGCAAAGAGGAAATTCCAAATATTACCACAAGAGAGCGCTGTCGCTAAGGTGAAGAATATATATAAAATTTTCTAGTAAATGTGCCAAGATTGAACTTCAATTACACTTCGAAAAACTTAGGTCATTTCAGATCACTTTGATCCAAGACGAATTTCCATGACTCGACTAATAACGGCAGGGAGCGCTGATGTTTTCCAGAAAAGTAAAATAGCTATAACTTCTGTTAAAAAAGCTTGAACTTGTTTAACATGACAGTTAGATATAGTTCAAGTTCCACTATTAGTACACACTAGTGCTTTATACATTAACTAGAAACCGTTATCTTCAACTAAACTACATTTTCTGAATCATTTTGAAAAATGTAACCCTAAACATGCACTTTTCTACGTTTTTAAAGAAATAAATGGTCTAAAAAACTGGCGATAACCGCATATTTTAGCTTTTGAATGAAAGAAAAAACATACTTAAATAATAAGCCCGAACTAAGACCCCTAAATGTCGCAGATTTATGTATATACATACATAGTGATGTAAAATGACTGACAATTTAAAAATGGGTAATATTAGCCGTAATATTACCGGTAACTTACAGGTAATTTTACCCTAATCTCTACAAAACACCCTATAAAATTAATGTATAAAAAATTGTATAGTTAAATAATAAAGGGCTTCTACTGTGATAATGATATTACTGTAGTCTTTTTACATTAACCAGTTTATTTATATGATCACAGCAAAAATATAGCAGAAGTGTAACAAAAGTTAAAAATAATAATCATACAATAAGTGAAAAGAATGAGGATACGATTAGTGAAATTAAGTGGTACTACTCTATTGCTGGAGTTGGAATTGATGTAGACAAAGGCATCTTATCCTTATCCACGTCCTCGTCTTCTTTGTGAAACCGTCATTAACTAAGCCCTACCTCCTCCTCTTCCCACTTAATGGCATATTGACAATCTTACCAGTAATATTTCCCTGGTAATATTACAGGTATATATTTGTATATATATATATATATATATATATATATATATATATATATATATATATATATATATATATATATATATATATATATATATATATATATATATATATATATAATTGTATTTCCGAAAATAGTAAAGCTGCAGCATCGAAATTATCTGCACGGATTTTTATTATAGATAGATAGATAGATAGATTAATAAACAGATAGATAGATAGATATATTAGCCATGTGCCATAACTAGTTTATGTTTATAGCAAGTCAGTGTACATGTTAAAAAGCAGTTACGTGAACATAAATTAAAAGCACCTAAAATTAATCTCTCCTAACAATTAAACACAAATCAACAGCCAAAACACATTAAAAAACACATTAGTCGTGATCAGAACACTGGCATAGCAGTATTAGTATACTCGTCGATGGAGTAAAAACAGTGCTGCAGAATAAATGACTTCACCATTTTTTTTTAGAGAATTGCCTTCAGTAATGTTACACAAAATTATATTTTTCAAAAAATGTCGACAACCTTTTTAAACAATATACTAAACATTTATTATTAATTACCAACATATCACAAAAATCTTATAAAAAATTATTTCTACGGAAAGTCTAAAAACATTTCTGCGAAAACTTTTCAAATTCAGTCACTATTTGAGAGTGCCTGTATACGGCAGCTCGATTTTTTCGATGAGTAATACAAACAGAAAGCTCTCTGAATGCGTGATTTCCATGGGGCTCCGCTATCTATTGATGAAAACGCTGTATCACAATTTGTGATATGTGTTTGAAATAAGTGCCAAAAACGTGAAAAGTTGCAAGACAATTGAAATAACTCAAAAACGATGAACAATATCAATTTTTTCCTTATAAAGGTGCATTATAATTCGATGGAAAACACAAAAATGCTATAAAATAGCAGGTGTTCTATTAAAAAATAAGGGGTGTATCATCAACGACTTATAGGCCACGCTGTGATTGCCAAAATAGGTTTATAAGGTGCAGCTCGGGACAACCTATTAATAACGTATATAATTTTTTTTCCATATCTGGTATAATAACGGATATATTGAGTTTTACCTTGGAAATGCGACACCCTGTATATGTATAAACAGGCAAAAACTGAAACTGATCTCGTATATGGGTTTTATAGATTCTAGTTCGCGCTCATTTGAAAAAATCTTTTTGAGGTTCATAAGTCGTAATCTCTTCAATAACGAGTTTTTTTTCTACGAAAATTTGCTTAACTATAGACTAGTAAACCATAAACTCTATAGCTTAAACTACTGCCGAAGCATCAGAACGAGGGTCCATTTGTAATGGATTTTCCAAAAACATTTTAGTAAATTGAAGGACAGTGATGGTTGAAGCTGAAACTTTAAAAAAAGCACACTTATTACGACATTTTTTCGACATAATCCGCATTTGCTTCAAACTCGTTGTCTGAAGATTGCAAATTTTGACGTTTCAAATCGCGACTTTGACGTTTCTAGAAGAAAAATTATAACATTTTCCAAATAGTTTTCTGCTACTTTTAGACCTTTTGGCGTCAAGAAAACTTAACGATTGTATGTAATGGTTCAATGGTTTTGTTAATCATACAAACTATGTTGTTCTTGTGCTTTCCTTTGATCACCAGTGGCACGCAAACTTTTTTTCTTGAAATCCCTCTAATTTTTAGTGAATTTTATTTAAAAAAATTCACTTATGAGGAGATCCCGATTTTTGAATTTTGAAAAAATTTCTTCAAATGAGCGATAATTAGGCCCCCCAGAACACATATCCGGGTCAGCTTCAATTTTTATATGTTTATATATATATATATATATATATATATATATATATATATATATATATATATATATATATATATATATATATATAGAGTTTGCTAATCTTGACACTTTTGCAATAAATTTTTATTTTTATTGTTCATCCTAGCGACTGCGTCTCCTTGTGGTCATATTTGCATTCTCAAAATATTTTCGTTATATTTCTCTTGACCAGTTCAGTCAAAAAAACTTTTTTTTTGCCATCTCTCTTCCTATCGTTTTTACCACCTTTTACTGGGACCCTATACATGTCCTCTACACAACACAAATGTTTAATAATTAACTAAGGGTTTAAAAAAAAGGATGTCTTCATTGCTTTTTAGTGCATCTTTATTAAAACAAAAATTCACTAATAGAGAGGTATCGATCGCGAAACTTTGCAAAAAAAAATCAAATTCGCGCGAACTAGGGCCCCTAGAACCCATATCCGAGGTCAGTTTTAATTTATATATATATATATATATATATATATATATATATATATATATATATATATATATATATATATATATACATATAAAAACTTTAAACTGACCCCATATATGGTTTCTAGTGACCCTATTTCGCGCTCATTTGAAAAAATGTTTGCAAAGTTTCCCCATCGATACCTCTCTACCAGTGAATTTTTTTAAATAAAAATTCACTAAAAAGCAATAAAGATATCCTTTTGTTAAACCTTTTTTTTTTGTTCCCTCAGGGCTCGTCCGCGGCCTTGCCGCCCCGATAGCACCGCAACCCTTGGTTGATTGTGCATACCCTTAGTCTTACTCCACCCATTCCAAAGTCACTGTGCCTTGAACTAGTCTGCACAGCGATTGGTAGGGTGAAGTTTTATATTGCTCTGTCTCCGGTCTAGAGTGACCGTAGATCAGTTGTCTTTTCCGGTCCAGAGCTATACACTCACACAAGATGTGCTAGGCTGATTCCTCCCCCTCGCCGCAGAGTCTGCATGCGAGGTCCCCTTCGAACCGCCCCATTTTATGCAGGTGTTTCTTGACGGCCATGTGTCCCGTGAAGAGACCTGTTGTGTTTCTGAGCTGTCCTCTGCTAAGGTTTAGCAGCTCCACAGCTCTCTTTGAACTGGGTCCGTCAATTATTGACTTCCCATGTCTGAGCCCTGGACAGTCCGCCCAGTACACCTTGTGTTGGTTTCTGACCCAGGACTTAATGGCTCCCCTGGCAGTGCTCTTTGACACGCCCAGAGCCGGTTCTGGTCCCATAAATGGTTCTGCTGACCCTCTCTTCGCGAGACTGTCAGCTTCTTCATTGCCTTTGACCCCCGAGTGACCCGGCACCTAGATGAGGGTCACCTCATTCTGCCCAGCCAGGTCGCTCGTCTCGTCTCGGCACTCACTCACCAGCCAGGAATTTACCCGTGGGCTACTTAGTGCCTTAAGGGCTGCCTGGCTGTCTGTGGCTATGAGGATCCGCTTGTTGGTTTAGCCCCTCCTCTTGTTCTCCCGCACACAGTGCAGGATGGCGTACATCTCGGCCTGAAACACCGTTGCATGGGCTCCGAGGGAAATACTATGACTTACCCTCGGTCCTTCCGAGTAAACACCTGCCCCCGTCCCACGCTCCCCGCCAGATCCGTCCGTGAACCAGACGAGCGCGTCCCGTGGTATGCCCGGCGTCTCCTCCCGCCATGCCTCGCGATCAGGGATTTCAACTGTAAAGTTGTTCTCCCTGCACATTCGCGGGCTCGCGAAGTCGGACCTCATTTCAAGCATGGGCTCCTTCACGATCTCCTGAATTTCGCAGTGGCCCCTGAAGCCTGGGTTGATCTTCAGTCTACCATTGCAGGCTAGTCTGTATAGTCCTAGCCTGGCCTCTACCATAGTAACTAAGTGTAGGGGAGGTAGATCCTGCAACACCTCCATGGCGGCTGTTGGGGTTGAAGACATGGCCCCTGTGATGCCTAGGCAAGCCATCCTTTGGATCTTGCCTAGTTTTTGTTTGGCACTGGATTGTGTCACCTTAGGCCACCAGACCAGTGCCGCATATGTTAACGATGGTCTGACCACCCTTGTGTACAGGCAGTGGGCCATACTAGATCTTAGTCCCCACGTTTTTCCATATAGCCGCCTAGTGACGGCTAAGGTCATGACTGCCTTACGCAGTATTTTTCCAATGTGACCATTCCAGGTTAGCTTAGAGTCCAATACGACCCCAAGATATTTTACCTCCCTGGCCATTGGAACGCTCCTACCGTATAGAGTGAGAGTTCTGTGGCTTTCACACTTCCTCCTCCTCGTAAACAGCACGACAGTTGCTTTCTCGGGGCTCACCCCGAGCCCTTGATCAACCGTCCACCCTTCCACCACTTTCAGTGCAGTCTGCATACGCTCCCACACTGCCTGTGTGACCTTTCCTCGGACTATGATGACAATTTCGTCCGCATAGCCCTGTACCTCATACCCCCCTCCCGAGAGCCTCCCCAGCAGGCCGTCCACGACTAGACACCAGAGCAAGGGAGACAGAACGCTCCCCTGCGGACACCCCGCCGCGACCCCCGCCAGCAGAGTCCCTCCCGCGAGTGAGGTGAACACCGCCCTATCCCTGAGCATGGAACCGATCCACCTGCAGCAGGTCTCCTCTATTCCACGCTCCCGGGCAGCTGCCAGAACCGATCCGAACGAGGTGTTGCTAAAGGCCCCCTCTATGTCTAGGAAGGCCCCCAGCGCCACCTCCTTGTTCTCCAACGTATTCTCCAGTTTCAGCACCAGTTGGTGCAGTGCTGTTTCTGTTGAGAATCCTGCTCTGTATGCATATTGTCCGCAGTGTAGAGGATATGCTTCCAGTACACCGCCCCTAATGTGCCGGTCGAGCAGTTTTTCCACTGTTTTCAGCAAGAAGGACATGAGACTTATTGGCCTCAGGGACTTTGCCTGGTCTGTTGGACGCCCAGGTTTAGGAATAAATACAACCCTGGCCAGTCTCCATGCCCTCGGAATGTACCCCAGAGCCAGGCTGGCCCTCATAATGAGGGTGAGCACCGGCGCCAGTATATCTATCCCCTGTTGGAGCATGATGGGCATTATTCCATCAAATCCCGGCGATTTGTATGGCTTAAAGCTGTTAATGGCCCATCTGATTTTGCTCCAGGTAACCACCTCTTTAGCGGCTGTCCAGTCTACTCTAGATGCCCGCCTATAAGACGCCTATATTTCTGAGTGTTCCCAGTCCGGAGGTGATTGGTTTATTATGTTACAGCCGGGGATGTGCGTCTGGAGTAAAATTTCCATAGTTTCCTCCCCCGAGCTTGTAAAGCCTCCCGCCTATGTTAGTCTGAGGGCCCTTAGACAGGATCTTGTGTAGTCGAGCACTCTCGGACGTGTTTTCCACTTCTTCGCAGTGCCTCCTCCACGACTCCTTCTTGGCGTCCCTCAGTCTTTTGTTATAGGTCGATAGGTCCTGTCTATATTCATCCCATGCTCCCGACCTTTTGGCCGCGTTAAACAGCTTACGAACCTGCGTCCTCCTTTGCCTGAGGTCCTCGTTCCACCACGGGACGTTCCTGGTGGACACCTTCATTTTCAGGGGGCAGTTGGCGTTATAGGCCGAGGTAATTGCGTCTCGCAATTGGACTGCTGCAATCTCGAGGTCTATTGAATTTTTTATGGTACTCTTAACCCCCCGTAGTTCCACAGCTAGGTCTGCCCTGTAGGCTTCCCAGTCGGCCTTGCGGGGGTCCCGGTACCATACCGTTTCTCTTTCGACTTTGGCGATTTCAAACCGGATGTATCTGTGGTCTGAGCTACTCACTTCCCCAGACACAGCCCAGCTTTTAACAAAGTCACCCAGAAACTGGGTGGAAACTGTTAGATCTAAAACTTCCTCACGCCGTGTTGTGACGAAGGTGGGTTTATTACCTCTATTCAATATGTCTAAATTAAATTTCATAAAGAATTGTAAAAGTGCCTCACCCCTAGAGTTTGTGTCCGAGCTACCCCACAACTCATGGTGCGCATTCGCATCCATGCCGATGATGGTCTGCCATCCACCTGCTCTGCTACCCACCATCAGCTGCTCCAATTCGTTGGGTGAAGGAGGGTCCGTGCTGTCCCCTGGCAGATAGGCTGACGCGACAGTAATGTCCCTCAGCCCATCCGCTCCTCCACATCGGATTTTGATCGTTGCCAGGTCCCTGGAACAGAAATTTATTAGAGGGAGAAACTCTATCACTTCCCTGGCAAAAATAAAGGCCCTCGGGTTCTCGCTGGATCTGCTGTAGATGAGCTTTCCAGTAGCTCCGCCGAGTCCCTTGATCTCTCCTTTATAGGAGTACGGTTCCTGGATGAGGGCCACATCCGTGTTCCTCAGAGCCATTAGTAGTTCGGCCGTGGCTGCCCTACTGTGTTGGAGGTTGACCTGAAGGAACCTAAGTCCCAATAACCCTTAGTTGCTTCCCCAGTGGGCGGAAGCTAACCCTTCCCATGCCCCAGAATGCCTTGAAGGAGGTTCCTTCAAGGGCTCTGTAAGATGTCTGGTCGATCGAGAAGGCGAGCGTCTGTCCTTTCTCCTCTGCCTTCCTGCTTAGAACCGACCAGTGTTGCGTCCCCAGTTCAGGGTTCTGGATCTTAAGTCTGCTGATCACCTTCTCCTGCGGGACGGTGTCAGGGATCCGTACGAGGACCTTGCGTCTCTTTGGGAGTTCCTTGGGCTCGACGGCTGTGAAGTCCGCCCCCTTCCAAATCTGACCGAGGCCCCCGATCGTTTTCCGCAGCCAGTCCCGCGACTGCGGGCCGGCACAGGTTATCCAGAGGATGCCCCCCGTCAGGCGCGTTCGGTGGAACTGAGGCGGGCTCTCCCCTTCCTGAAGAGAGTCCACTGCAGCTACCACCGCAGCCTGGATCAGGTCAGCCTTCCCCTGGTCTAGCGTGACCTCAGGATGGCGTCTGTCAATCACCGCCATCCCGAGGCCCTCCGCAGCCTCCCTATAAGAGCCAGTCTGCGCCGGTGTTCCGGCCTTGGTTCCTTTGGGAGGTCTGTCTGTAGTAGGCGTGCTAGAGCCAGAGCGCGGCGTCTTCCGACTCGCACTCCCCTCCTGCGCCTTTACAGGCACCCTGGCCCTTTTGGAACGTCTGTATGTAGTGGGCGTGCTAGAGTTCGAGCGCGTCCTCTTCTGACCCGCACTCCCCTCTTGCGCCTTTACAGGTTTCTCGACCGTCCACGTCCCGGCCGCCATTTTTTGCGCCCTCCGGAACTTCTTTCTTTGCGCCCCGGAAAGACACTTGGACTTCCGGGGCAGTCCCTCTACTCTAACAGTAGAGTCCTCACTGGTGGAGGGGCCCCCGGAGTCCGCGGAGTTCGCCGCCCTCCGGTGGGACCCAGCCTCCAGCTTGGGTGTCGGGGACAGGTCTCTGGCCGAAGCTACCCCCTGATCCCCCGTATCTACGCCGGTCGTGGGACCTCCAGAGTCCGCTGCCGCCCCGTGGCTCGTCTCCGTTTCCGGGATAGACTCAAGGCACAAGTCTGTATCCGGAGCCACTCCTCGAGCCTCATTGATTTTGGTTTTGTATGTGTTTATTATCTTCATGTTGTTCCCACGAGAATAGGGGAAATACTGTCCACACCATCAGAACCCCCTGTGTGGTGCAAGGCGGGTTACTCTGGAGGGTTGCCTGGTACTCCAGAGGTTCCGTTCACGACACCATCGCCCTGGTGCCATCCATCCATAGGCACGGGTCACGTGACACCGTAGATTGGGGGAGTTTAGTTCGACCTCCTTGTCTAGATCCGTCATGTTTAGTTATTAGCAGGGTCACCTCGTGCAGGATGCGGATTTTTACCGCGCATGGCGGTCTTGGGGAAAAATTGTTAAACCTTTAGTTAAATATTAGTACCTTTCTTTTATTAACAGCTTGGCTGTGTTCGGTAGCCAGCCCGATCGGACATCTTTTCTGAAAAATCTCAAAAAATTACAAAGCTATTTTCATGAAATTTGGTAGATATGTTGCGCTGGGAAAGTACTTACTACATACAAAAACTCGACTTTATAAATTGAGTTATTAAAATGTGAAGCATTTAATGAATATTTGCTATCATAACGCACTCGCTGCATCCCAAACTTTTAATTAATTATAAGTGTTTACTACACTAACACCGTTATTCTATTGTTAACAACCAGAAGCATATTATTTTTCGTAAATTTGAAGGCGAATTCATCCATGACTACACCTAGTACGTACGTCATTCGTTTCATTCATCAACTTTTAACAAACAGCACATCTCTCCGGTTTTTAATTATTCTGTGGAACACTACCATATATTTACAATAATAATAAAGTTTTTGAACTGAATTAAACCAACGCATGTCGCGGGGTATTCCACCAATTTCAAATTCAGAGCGTATATAGAAACACACACCGTTCTCTGCACTGCAGAATTCTCTTAAAGGTTTCAAGGTGACAAAAGTAAATCTTAAGTGTCAGTCTGTAACAATAAGTTATTCATTGCTGGTACATGAATATATTGTTGAATCCAGTTTCTTTATATGCGTGAAACAAGACAACCTAAAAACTCCGTATGCTCTAGAAAAGTTGTAAACTGATTTTCTCAAAAGTTGGTGCAAGTTATCGGACAAAAAGTGTAAAAGTTTTAGAAGTCACAGGCAAAAGGTTTTCAGAGTGAGTTTTTTTAGCAATTTTAATATACCTTTTCTATGTAACTTCTCTAGAAAAAAGTCTGGGCGCAGCAAATGCATTACATTTTTTTTATGTATGGATCTTGATTTTTACACGTAGGCTACATTTTATAATATAAAACTACGAACCAAATCTGGTTACCAAAGCTTTGTTATTTACAGAGATGTAAAAATTTTCCAAAATAAAACACAATTTTCATAGAAAAATTGTTCAGTTTTCCTGAATAACAAGCTTATCAAGCTACCTGAAAAGGAAGGACCTGCTGAATTTCGTCAAAGTACGCCTATTTTTTTTGAGTTATCGGTGTGATAACACAGACATATATACACACTATATATGGTTTTGTCGAGGCGATAGATGTTCCACTAGTGCACATTTTAAAATTATTTCCATTCATACAGGGTGTTTATGTACAGAGTGTTGCACCAAACTTCATTTTCTTAATGGAACAGCCTATCAATTATGTCATTTTTGGAAATCCACGTCGATGCTGATTTAAACTGATACGGGTTATTTGGGTTTATTTTCAACCGTTCCCCAGCCACAAGGGGTTGAATATAAAAAAGTGGTCTACTTCAGACTTTGTATCCGTCGACATTTTTGAGATATTATCATCGGGTTTTGTCATAATAATTGTTTTTTAGTGTAGAATGCGTCTAGACACGTTAATAACGATTATTTATTTTTTAATATACAGGGTATTTATCTTTTTCGAAATTTAAAAAGACCTTTTTTTTCAAATGCAATATCCTCTGTATATTTTGACTTTGTTGAATGCATAATTTCATTAGCTTTCTTGTGCTGCTCTATTTGGATAAGTTAAATTAAATACGAAAGGAGGTAATGCTGTTCAATTTTTTTTTTATTGGAATGTATTTAATATCATTACATATTATTATCAAAATCACGGTAGCCCTGGAAAGAAGTTGAAACCTAGACAACGGAATAAAATATATATATGACACATCATGCCGTTGACGTTTGGCAAATAATACTTTTATTAGATATATTTTGTATTATTTTGGTGTTTCTCATTAATATTTTATCGTTGATTATTATTTGTTTTTTATTGTTTGTTGTTTATTCTTCCCTGTTTACTTACTTAACGTTACGTTCTAAAATTAATTTTACTATTGAACAGCTAGTACACATAGCGTACACTTTGGGAGAGGATGGTAGAAAGTAGACACGTCCAGAATTTACAGGCAAGAATATTTTTTAGCAGGACAATCAAAACCAGAGGCATCTGAGATCATAAGATCACACCTTGAGGAAAATTGTAGCCCAAAATACAAAGAAAAATCTTACTAAAACCCTGATACAATGAACGAAGATGCAGAATTCCAGGTTTTGTTAATGATTAAAGAGAATCCGCAGACAAGTACAAAAGAAATTGAACGTACTCAAGGTATAAGCAGATCCTCAGTTAAAGGACATAATAAAAAACACAAATCTCATCCCTATCATTTATGTCTTCATCAATCACTTACTGGCCAAAATAAAGAAAACAGAATCAATTTTAAAATATTTTTTCCAATATGATTGAAGATATTCCAAATTGTTATAATATTGTTCTAGTTAGTGACAAAGCAAATTTTAGTAATATCAGTCAAGTTAGCAAATATAATACACATTATTACGCTCTAAAAATCAACTTTGGGTACATCAAGTAAATTTTCAGCTTCAATGGTCCTTGAATGTGTGGGGAGGAATTATAGGCGATAAAGTTAACGAGCCATTCTTTTTTAAAGATCGACTTAATGAGGAACGCTACGGCAAATTTCTAGAGTAATGTAATGGAAGATGTCGATCGTGAAACACGTCGACTAATGTATTTTCAGCAACATGGTGCTCAGGCCCATTTTCAACGTAACTTAAGGCAATATTTAAACCATTGGCTAGAAAACTAATGAATTGGTCAAGGAGGTAACATTCAATGACCAGTAAGATCTTCCGATCTAGCCCCATTGAACTTTTTCCTGTGCAGAAAGTATATGAGGAGTTCCCAACAACTGCGGAAGGCATGAAAAATCGTATACAAACAGATTTTAGAAGTACTACGCCGACGATGTTGAACAAAGGCAAAGAAAACTTTGCAACTTCGAGTTTTACCCAGGTTGCAGAGGCCACTGCAAAATTCAGGAGATCCTGAAGGAACCCATGCTTAAAATTATGTCAGACTTTGCGAGCCCGAGAACCTGCAGTGAAAACAATTTTACAGTAGAAATCCCCGACCGCGAGACATGGCGGTGGGAGACGCCGGGCCTACCACGGGACGCGCTCGTCTGGTTCACGGACCGATCCGGCGGGGATCGTGGGACGGGGCAGGCGTTTATTCTGAACAACCGAGGGTAAATAACAGTATTTCCATCGGAGCTCATGCAACGGTATTTCAGGCCGAAATGTACGCCATCCTGCACTGCGTGCGAGATAACAAGGGAAGGAGCTACACCAACAAGCGGATCCTCATAGCCACAGACAGACAGGCAGCCCTTAAGGCCCTAAGTAGCACAGGGGTAAATTCCAGTCTGGTAAGTGAGTGCCGACACGAGAAGAACGACCTGGCTGGGCAGAATCGGGTCACCCTCATGTGGGTGCCGTGTCACTCGGGGTCAAAGGCAATAAAGAAGCTGACAGCTTCGCAAAAAGAGGGTCAGCAGAACCATTTGTTTGACCAGAACCGGTCCTGGGCGTGACGAAGAGCACTTCCAGGGGATCCATTAAGTCCTGGGTCAGAAACTAACATAAGGTGTACTGGGCAAACTGTCGAGGCCTCAGACATGGGAAGTCAGTAATTGAGGAAATCAGTTCAAAGAGAGTTGTGGAGCTGCTAAATCTTAGCAGAGGACAGCTCAGGAACATAACAGGACTCTTGATGGGACACATCGCCGTCAAGAAACACCTACATAAAATGGGGCGGTTCGAGGGGCACCTGGCAGCAGACTCTACGGCGAGGGGGAGGAATCAGCCAAGCTTAACGAGCGTAAAGCTCTAGACCGTAAAAGACAACTGTTCTACCGACAGCCTAGACCGGAGACAGAGATATATAAAACTTCACGCTATCAATTGCTGTGTAGACTAGTTCAAGGCCCAGTGATTTTGGAATGGATGGAGTAGAAAAGATAAAGGGCATGCACAATAAGCCAAAGGCTGCGGTGTATGGGGGCGGCAAAGACGCAGACGAGCCCTAAGGGAAAAAAATCGAGTATGCACTCATGAAAGCGAAAACATTTTTGAACATGTTTAATTAATTTTGATAAAATTTTTTATCTAATATTTGATTTCTTAATGGTTTTATCCATTCAAATAAAATAAGACTTGTATGCAAAAATAAAAATTTTGAACAGCTGTACCTCCTTTCGTATTCAATGTAGCTTGCCCAAATATGGTATCATAAGAAAGCTTATGAAATCCTGCATTAACCAAAGTTAAAATATATAAGATGTAGCATTTGAAAAAAAAGTATTTTTAAATTTTGTAAAGGATAAATACCATGTATATTAAAACATAAATTGTCATTATTACTGTGCATAAATCTAACAAACCCGACATTAATATTTTACAAATGTCGATGAATACAAACGTCTGAAGTATAAATCTTGATTTACATTTATCTACTGTAATTGGAGAATGGTTGAAAATAACCCAAAACAATATGGTATCAGTGTAATCAGCATCGACGTGGCTTTCGAAAAATGCCATAATATATAGTCCATTAAAAAAAGTTAAGTTTGGTGCGACACTGTGCATATGAGCACCCTGTATAAATAAAAATAAATTTAAAATGTGTACTTGTGGAACATCTATCGCATCCGGAAAACTGCATTTTAAAATATACCCTCAGTGAGGAGCTATCTTCCCTCCTCACAGCGATGTATGTATGTATGGATGTATACAGGTGTCCTAGTTTATAGTAGCAAGACTTTAACAGTCAACAGAACAGATTAGTCTAAGACAAAAAGTTCATATAAACATAAATTCTAGTTTGCTTCCTAACGGAGATACACGGTGTTGAAAATTAACATTTGTGAATTTTTTTTTATTTTTGGAACAGGCTGACATATTTGCATGCAATTCCGTACACGTTCTATGTAGATTTAGGTTAATCTTTGGTGCTATTCTTGTCCCAAATTATATACTGGGTGATACTTTTCCGGGTTCCGTAGAATATTTGAAATAAAATAACTTCTTTCACGTATGCCACTCACTTTTTATAATACCCCTTTCTTATGGAACCATATCTTAGAATCATTTTTGTTTCCCTGTAGTTTCCTGATATCTTAAGCGGTTATTAGTTTTTTGAAGCAGTTATGTTTTTTCTTTAAATTCAACACCCCGTATATCTCTTAGGAAGCTAATTAGAGGTTATGTTTGTATAAACTTTTTTTCTCAAAATGATCTGTTCTATTGATTGTTGAAGTCCCACTACTAGTGCCTGAGGGAAATACAGGGTGTTGAAATTTTGAAAAAAGGTACAACAAATTTCAACCCCTATCAAAAACTAGTCATATTACGATAACCGCTCAAGATAGCATTAAACTACAAGGAAACAAAAATGTTTCTAATAGATTACTCTTTGAGAAAGGGTTATTATAAATGGTCAGCGGCGTACGTGAAAGAAATTCTATTATTTCAAATAGTCTACGGAATCCGGAAAAGTAACACCCAGTATATCATTTGCAACAAGAATACCACCGAATAGTCTACATACAACGTGTACGGAATTGCATGCAAATATCTCCCTCCGTTCCAAAGATATTGTCAAAAAATTTTCAAAAATATTAAATGTCAACAAACTCTATCTCCGTTCGGAAGTAAATTGAAGGTTATGTTTATATGAATTTTTTGACTTAAAATGATCTGTTCTGTTGACTGTTAAAGCCCTACTACGATAACCTGGGACACCCTGTATATATATATATATATATATATATATATATATATATATATATATATATATATATATATATATATATATATATATATATATACATATATGTATGTATATATATATATATATATATATATATATATATATATATATATATATATATATATATATATATATATATTTAACTGTGGGATACCCGTCAGTTCCAAAATAAAAACTATTCATTAAACTGCCCCAAAACTTTCCTTGGGTATTTTCTATAACTAAATCTGATTGTTTTTGAGTTATTTTTCTTTTTTTATTCAATCTGTTTGTCAAATTCCTTGTTATTATTCAGAGTAACTACTAAAAGCATTACCCAAATATAAAAGTACATTAACTACCAATATAAGGTATAATTATTGTTGTGTTTTGTTACCTAACTAAGACTAATAAAAAAGTTTTTTTTATGTTTATGGCCCAGAATGTCAGCCTGCCCAAAGGTGTTATGCATCATGTTACTTTAGCTGTATTTTAATGTAAATACGATAAAAGAAAATTATGTAAAAATATTTTAGGCGACATAATATCTGTCCTTGTTACACACTGCCAAAACATCGGGAATAAAAAGAGAAAAAGACGAAAAGAAAGAACCTGGAAAAGGAGAAAGAATAATCTGAAACTAGGGCAGAAAAAGGTCTACAGTCAATATTATACTGGGGGTCGGATTTATATGCAAACTTTTTAGGTGAAATATGCGCATATATATGCAGGAAATTTCAAAAATATGCACCAACTTGAACAAAATATGCACAACAATATCGATATATGCAATGCATAAATAATCATAGTATACCAATAAAACAAGTTTTTAAAGGTCTAAGCTCTTAACTTTATCCACAATCAATACCACATAGCTAGGACCCTAATTATATTATTAATTAATTATTCATTAATATTATTATTGAAATTATTACTAGTGACATATATTATTAAGTGGCGCCCTAAATTTTCTATTTTGAAAGATTGCCTTATCTCAGTTAGTAAGTTTTTATACAAAGAAAAACTCCGTTCTACTACGAGGTAATTGGAGCATATTTTAAGCTTGAGAATATGGTAGGGTCTACATTGTTTAAATCGTCTGAAAAATCTCCATCCAGAGCTTTTGCAATCTGCGTTAACTTGGTAAAACCCTAATTTTTTGTGAGTGTTTCTGATATTTATTTTGCAATTTGTTTTGCAACAGGCCCATTTGCTTTATCAATGGTTTCTTTGGAATGTTCTATTAATTTAACTGATTTAGTTAGCAAAACATTTTGCTGCAGAATTTTTTTTTGTAGTTTCTCTAACTATTTTATAATTACTGTTAACAAAACATAATTGCTAGCTCAATTTGGAGTCGTTGAAAATAATTTATGCTTGTTTCACTGACGCACCCGCTTCATCTGCAAATTCAAGCATTACCTCCGTGGTTTCTCTAAAATGTTCAAAAGAAAGTAAGGCAGCCTCGATCCAGGCTCCCCATTGCGTGATTACAGGTCTAGGAGGTAATGGAACCCCAGGCATAACTTATTTATATTTTTGAACTCTTAAAGGAGCTTTGATGAACACTGTTTTCATATTATTAATAAATTCATTGACTAAAAGAAATTGCTGTCTAATTTATTCTGATGCCCTGTTTAACCTGTGAGCCAGGCACGTACAATGAATTAAGTTGGGATAAAATAATTTTAAATGAATACCAGCTTAACCATATATGAAGCAGCATCGGTAAGCAGTAATAAAACTTTATCAACTGGTACAGCATTTGGTAAAAACACGTTTGACAGACCCTCTTGAATAAATCTTTTTATAGTAATATTATTTGTTTTTTTCTAATTCTTTGACTGCAATTAAATACGGTTTAGATAAAAACATTTCAGTTAAGGTAACTATCATTAAATTAGCAATATATCTACCACATACATCTTGAGTTTCATCTACTACAACGTAACAAAAATTATTTTTTATAAGATGTTTACTTCTGAAACAGTTTCTAAATAGCATTTCTTAACCATGTTTTTAGTACTTTCATCTGGTATAGACTGTTTACAATATTCTTCCAAAAATGACTTGAAGACAGTGTTATTTAATTTATTCAGTGGAATGTTAGAAGCAACCATTGCCTTGCATAAGTCAAATTTAAAGCTATCCTCTTCTGCTTTCTTTGTTTGGTTTCCCAAACATTCGCGTATTGATGCTAGGGATGTATTATTATTTTAATTTAGTTTTTCACAATTTCTTTGATGCAGAGGTGTCTTACAGTATTGGTCTATGAGATATTTCCTTGCGCTTGAAATCTATTCGAAAAGAAATGAATATTACTACAGGCATCCACATTTTTTTTGGTTAAATAGAAATTTAGTATTGTTTTTATACAATATCCGTGAATTAATTAACAAAAATAAAGAAGTATATTTTCAATTTGTATTTCAATATTTTTTTAAGAACTGCAAGGTATTTTTTAATAGTTTGTTTAATTTTTTACTTCGATTGACTTTTATAATTTTCGATTATAAAAATCATGTTTCGGAAAATCTATCAAATAGATACTGGGCTGATTAATGGCTAAGGTTAGCAAAACAAAGGAAATGGATCAGTTGCTTAAACTAAAAAGTAACTTACCACTTTCCCGCATGGTTTACAAAAAAACATTGTCACCATCTATGAAAAGCGCTGAGTGTGGCCGTATCCAGCTTGGCAATTTGGAGCACATTTTTTTACAGTATAAAATAATAAAAACAATCCTACACTAACACTGTCTAAAGATGAAGTAAATTCACTGTGCTTGCAACTAAGCACAAGCAGCACAAGCAAACTAAATAAGAGAAACAAATTGTTTCAAGTCTAGACACTACTGGCGTGTAAATAAATCAGCCCCAATCCCCTTTAATTTCTAATTTATTTCACGTTGATGTACAAGGCAAAAATCGCCATTACCGACAATCCTTTCAAGAATTTGTTTTTATACTCTCACCTACTAGCTACTAGTTTCATTTAGGTATAGTACGTACAAAACTAGGAGGCGGTAGATTCTAAGGACCCTGTCTAGCACACTGTCTTATATCTGAGTGAAGCGCTCGAACTATACAATACCAGGAATTTGGAATCTCCTTTCCGCCAGCTACATTTGAACGGCCTATAAATTTACCTTAGCAGTTGCTTACATTCAAATAAGTATATGGCTTTTGGCATATACGGAAACCCCTAAAAATTGTAAAATATGCAAATAATGCAAAATTTATGGAAATATGCAATTTAGGCAAAATACACGAAAATATGCAACTTATGGAAAAAATATGCGAATGCATATAATCCGAGCCCTGAATAACTAATTAACATGAATTTATTAGGTTACATTAAATCTGTAATTATACAGTAACATACCTACTTTTTGTACACGTAGGGTCAAATGCAACTCAGCAAAAGTTGTAAAGACATCTCAGCAAATCAGAGTAATTGTATCCCCGAAATGAACAACATTAAGAATTCCAGAACTGTGTGACTAATCGACCTAACCTTCTAACGTCCTCCTAAATATATACTTACGTAGATACTTACATACTTTTTATTTTCATGCTGTTTTTCTAAACAGTTTTAAATCAAAGTGATACCTAATTAGTTCCTTGGATATTTTAGGTAGTAGGGACCGACCAATCTCAGGGTGACTTGTGATAAAATTTACTGTAATGTTTTACCAAAATATTTCTGGACTGTGAGGATACGTAAAATACGTCTCCATTGTCTTTCCATTTTGAAATTATTGTTCCGTTTGTAATGCTAGATGTATTTTCACCATAATTAGAATCGCAGACCGGTTTCTCTCTAATTAGAGCTCTTCAGTGCGGTATACTAATTACTGCGAGAACACACCTATAAAGTAATATCGCTATTGAAGCCAGTCTCCTATAGCATTGTGAGATGTACGACAGAGTCGCCATCTCGGTGCGGATCAGGTAGTGTCTTGTCACGGCAGCTCAACACAAAATGTTATAAAATAGCGACTGTGTACAACCAACTAACAATTTTGTAAATTGTCAGTCCTGGCCCATTTCTTCCCTAATATATGGACAATGTATGTAAGGCTAGATGTATTCTCACCATAATTAGAACCGCAGACCGGTTTCGCTCTAATTAGAGCTCATCAGTACGGTATACTAATTACAGCGAGAACACACCTATAAAGCAATACGGCTATCGTAGCCAACCAACAGGGTCACCATCTCGGTGCGGTACCAGGTAGTATGTTGTCACGACAGCTCGAAATAAAACAAAATGTTATAAAATAGAGACTGTGTACAACCAACTAACAATTTTGTAGATTGTCAGCCCTGGCCGATTTCTTCCCTAATATAGCGACAATGTATTTATTTGGATCATAAAAAGGGCCATAATTGACAAATTCAGTTACATTTTTTTTGAATGGGATTTTTTACAAAATGCATTATCAACTTCCCTGCCCTATATCCGTATATTTTTCCATATGACCTAATTCCAAAAATTGGACTTAAAGCAGTTTTTGTATCCCTGTAAAATTTAATGTTACGATTTAGTGTTGGGCCCTTTTCCTAATGACCGATTAATAAAAACGTCTTATATAAAAAAACACACTTAAGTTTTCAATAGGAAAAAGGAAGCGCCTCTAGAATTTTTAAATAAAATGCTGTCTGGTAAGCAACTTCGATAATATAGATATTTTCGTATGTGTTAAGTTTTTTATTAGCTTAAACCACCTTAAAACTGATTTTACCTTTTTCAGTTACTTAATTAGAGAACGGAACCTTTCCCATTTACGTGTCAAATAGGGAACGTCGAAAAAAATCAGCTCTACCTGAAATATCCCAGGTATGGCTTAAAACACTGTCCCACAAGACGAAGGCGGATTCAGTGGGATCTTCTTGGCATCTCGAATGGTCTAAATCACTTCACTAGTAAATTTAATAGTGTGTCTCCACCTACGTCATGTAATAAAAGGGCCCAAGACCCAACCCAAACAACTAAACTAAATGTATTATAAACTTGTCTGAGCTCGTCGTCTAGTTTATAAATATGCATAGAGCTAGTAATAGCTATGTAAATGTTCGTTTAATAGTAGTAGACTAATACAAAAACTTACTTAATGTTTTTTCAGTTGTGCGCGTAAAAAACCCAAACTCTGTAAAAAAATTCTTATTCTCCTTAGTATAGCTTTACACAGCTGTCTTCTTTCCGGGAACCTATAAAAAAATGTAATCAAAATTCAACATACCTCCTGATAAAACCAAAATACGCCGATAAAATACCTTTAGAAATATAATTGCGATGCCTGAATCTCATTTTCGATTCATTCTAATATATTTCTCGTAATTGTCAAATTTTTGGTCATATCACCTTGATCAAATTCAAAATCAAAATCAATGAAAAGTCTGTACGTGCAAGTGCGTTATAGTAGTGAATTTTTATTAAAATGTTTTTAACAACGAATATGGCTTTTTTCATGAAAGCAGGCATCAAATTTGATTGCCAGTAAAACCTAGATAGTTGAAACAATGTACCGTATTTCATCGAAATAACTTTATTTTAAGTAATTTAATGTACAAAGATTTTCCAAAAATGAACTTGACTAAAACCTTTCCGAAAAAACGGGTTCGATTTTGCTGGCCAACAAACCTCTTCAAGCTATTTACTCACCTTCCAAGATATAATTATCCACAAAAATCTTTTCGACATAACACCCAAAAAAAATTTGCATGAAAATTGGCAAACAATTTTTTGACGAAAAGTCGAAAACATTTTGTTTACAGTAAATTATGAGACATTTATTATTAATTATCAAAATATCACAAAAATCTTATGAACAATGATTGGTACAGAAACCCAAAAAAAATATCTGAGAATTGACTATTTTTTACAAAAAATTTGCTTAAAGAATACATAAAATTTAAATTATATAAGTGCGTAATTTGCAATTCAGATTTTAGAAAAGAAAATATAAAAAAATTTCCAAAAGCTTGTAGGTATAGGAAGTTGTTCAATTTGAAAAAATTGAAACACGGCAGTTTGAACAAATGCGCGCTCATTTGACGAAACCTTTTTGAAATTCAAAAGTGGCAGTCTCCTCGTTAGCGAGTTTTCTCGACGAACATTCGCTAAATATAATTATAGACTATTAAGCCATAAACTCTATAACCAAAAGTACTGCCAAAGTATGAGAGAAAGGGGCTACTTGAAATGAATTTTCTGGAAATATGTTATTAAAATAAAGGACAGTGACGTTTGATGCTGAAACTTAAGGGTACTGTTCTTGCCACATTTCCTCCACATACGTTATATATATATATATATATATATTTACATATAAACATATCAAAATTGAGAAGAACATTGGATGTATGCTCTAGGGGCCCTAAATCGCGCTTATTTGAAATAATTTTCTAAAAGTCGCACCATCGCTCCCGCTCTAATTGTGAATTTTCTTAACAAAAATTCACTATAAAACTATTTGCATGATTAAATTCTACGTAAAACAATCTGCTAGAGTTAGTTTTTACAATATCATTATCTCACCACATAAAGGAGATTTAGTTTCACAAAAAAGTAGAACAGTATTGTGAAAACCGCAAGCTTCTACCCCTACTCATAACCGAGGTACCACACAAAAGAAACGAAATGCGGAAGTTCCCCGAATAGCTTATCACCATTGACTTTTTAATTTTCTATTTAGGAAAAGTCGACGACAAAAAAAATGGTTCAAAATTTCCACATTTCAGAAAACAAAAAACATTTTAAATACATATAAAGACACTTCCTATCTGGCTTCATTTGTGTTCGTTTTCACCTTTTTATGGCATACTCAAACACGAGAAAAAACCGATTACAGACTAGAAAAGAAGCACTTATAAAACCAGGAAAAAGCCTCTGCGTTTTCTATAAAACGGTTTTCCCAAATAAAGGCAACAGTAATAAATAGACATCTTATTATCCAAAATTTCTTTTGACAAGCTAGTGTTTTTATGCCATCCGCTTGGAAGATCTAGAACTTGCAATTTTGAATTTTAATCTAAATTTAGTAACAGCTAACCCAACCTGCAGATGCCGCTGGCTTTGTGAAAATTGTTACTTGAAGCATGCATTTTTGTTGTGCTAAAATAATTTATTATACTACTGTAAGATATAAAACAGTTTTTCTAACATTTATTAATTTTAAGCCAGTTTTTTTTTTGAAGATTTAATAAAAAAAGTTTTTACACTGGGAAATATTTATTCCTCTAACACTAAAAAATAAATTTACTAAGTGAAGATCAGAACCTGTGATGAGCAATGATAAGCACACTTGGAGGACCAAAAGCACCACAACACATTAAAAAAACCTGACGATTGTTTCACTAACCGAGTTAGCGTCATCAGTTGATGAATACATCTTATTCTTCTTATATAGAATTATTCATCCTATAATGACGCTAACTTGGTTAGTGAAACGATCGTCAGGTTTTTTAAAATGTGTTGTTATTTGGGTTCTCTAAGTGTGCTTACTAAAAACCTAATGTGGTGTAGAACGTTGCCAGAATAAAATTTATGATTTTGCGGCTGAAGATCCTGCCTCTCTGTCCAAAGTCTAAGCTGCAGTGTACCACTCCAATATCAGAACCAAACCGCTCTCATAGAAACACTTACTACATCAGCTTTCACAAAAATGACCGAAGAATGTAAGACATTTCCTTTCTAGGACCCTCCATAAATTAACACGAACGATTGCACCACCCTTCCGAGATCTACCCCATCTTCCTGTTCGACGCGCTCTCCTGTTTCTCGATTGGCCTTGATTTCGACTCCTATTTTCTTTTCCAGCATGATTTCCGCTGTTTATTGGTTAAAATTTTATCTTTCCCCGCTCTTGGTAGGACTATTTACCTGAAACAGGTAAAAATCTCCGACCTTATTTTGTTTCTTCGCAAAGCTTTCACTTGCTGTTCTGCGGTTATGTTTATGAATCTCACCATCTTCCAGCACATGTCTTATTTACCAGCTGCCGTCCTCGCATCCGCGTTCTACCTTCCCGGGATTCAAGTCTATTTAAGTAGCGACTTACTTACCCGTGACTAGTTAGCAAGCTTACCGCTCTGTTGCTCCAGCTGTTGAGGCCCATATCTACAGTTGATATGAACCGATAGGTGGTTCCCACCTGAGTTTGCTTGCCTCAGTGCCTCTGCCACCCTACATTTACCCTCTCTTTAAGCATTCTCTTCGTAATCAGGACATGCACCTTCGCATGACCTAGAGTATCACATCTGGCGGCTTTTCCCTTCGCATCTGCCACCCTGTGGATGCTGTCAGCTGCTCATCTTTTCTCATGGTCAACATATCTATAGTGACTCTGCTATCGTAGTCGATGTTTATGGTTCCACCCTAAGAGGTGGTGGACTTTCTCGCTGCCGTACTCAGCTCGAACAATTCCACTTCAGCCGTTTGCTCCTTATAAGCTGATTGTCTTTATGCGGTTGCGATCCTTGTCCATACGCTGGTTTTTCCTAAAAGTGTGCCACTTTCCTGCGTTCTCATATTGGGTGTCGCTCCTCTGCATCTACCCAAACCTTGCTAGTGTATGGCACTTGATGCATTTGTGGTCACTCTCTAGGCTCTAATTACGCCTAACAGAAATGCTTTTTGGATTCATTGCATTTTTTAGTTACCCCAAAACTGTTCAATCGTTCGCCACAATTTCCGATTAGTAGAAGAGAGCGCACTCCGGAATGCTCTTATGTATGACCCTGGGGACCTTTTACGCTTATTTTGAAAAACATAGTATTTTATAGAAGTTTTATTTCAACTGCGTTCTTGGCGACAACGAAATTGTACTAGTTAGTGTTATTTACGTTTCATTATTTCATCCCCATATTTAGTATTGGCATTTGCAGGTAGGGAAAAATGAATCAAGTAATTTCATTCAGAATGCTCTTACGAAAACTCTTAGGTAAAATATTGCGGATGTCCTAAAAATATTGGAGATGTAATAAAACATATACAATGAAATATTTCGGTTCAACAGAGTTAAAATTTTGATAATAGTAAAAGGTTTGACAGGCTAAGAAGTTGAGTTAGCTGGTTAATAACCTGTAAAGGTAAAGAAACTATGAGGCCGGTGGTTGGACTACCATATACAGATTCATTTTATTTACTTGAATGTGAAAAAGCTGACTACTGATGACTGTGGTGCCTTATATATATATATATATATATATATATATATATATATATATATATATATATATATATATATATATATATATATATATATATATATACAGTGCACGGCGTATCGAGCGTCCATTAGAAGTATCTACAAAACTATACCGATTTTTAATCTGAAAATTTGGTCACTTGGGTTTTCTGGATAGCTGAATTTAACAAAAATATACACGTCATCATACCACTTCCGGTTATACCGGAAGTGGTTACTAACTTTGTTTTTTCAAATGAAACATGACATTTTTGAGTAGAGTTTTGGATTTATCGTAAAATTTTAGGTTGACTTTTGATAACATACCATATGTAAAAAATCAGCCGTTTTGGAGTTATATCGATTTTTTTAAAACTTAAAAAAAAATTATGTATGTATATTGAGTGGTATATCTCCGGCAAATATGATGTCAGCGATTTGCAATTTCGTCTGTGGTTTTTCAAGATACAAGAGTATCGTGAAAATAGGCAAATGCGTTGATAGCATATACAGGGTGGAGGAAATTCACATACCAACTTGGACAATTTCGGACCCCTATAACTGGCTTACTTCAAATGGAACACCCTGTATATTTTTATCTTATTGCTTAGATATTTGCATTATCTTTCGATTTATATCAGCATGTCCTATACCTAAATGCAACAGTTATCCAGATACTGGAACATTTGTATAATGATAATGTTATAAGGCTAAGGGTGCACAATATTTCAGTAGAGTGCCTTGACGGAAATGTTATTCTTCATGAACTTCAATAATTATTAATTGTTGGACACCCCATAGAACAAAATTATAAATGAGAATACCATAATAATAATCTGTTTAGGCAACTAGATAAACAATTTATTAAGTACTACACAACTAAACCAATGAAAGTGAGAAAAAATGTGGCAACTGGAATGATAAGGAACAATCTAATAAGTAACATGTATATAAACAATGGGTGTTCAAGAAAGATGTTCAAAAGTAGCTCCATTTTTTAGCAAACAGCAATTAATTCGCCTTAAAATTTCATTGCTCGTAGCACGTTTTATACTTTCTCTGCTTATTTCATTGAAGGCGGCACGTACTCTTTCTTGCATATTCTCCTTTGTGGTTATAGGGTCTTTATAAACTTTATTTTTAATAAAGCCCCATATGAAAAAATCTAATGGAGTTAAGTCAGGGGAGCGTGGTGGAAATTTGTAGGGCCCATTGTTCGCAATCCACTTCCCACTGAACATTTCTTCTAATGTCGCACTGACTTGATGAGTAGTATGTGGTGGAGCACCGTCCATTTGATAAAAAGCGTTTGATCTTTCCCTAATTTCTAAAGTTTCTAAAGCATCTCTTACTACGTTTTTTAACAACCACACATATCGATCCCCTGTTAAGTTTTCGTTATAAAAATACACACACAAAATACGAGAGTCTTTGACGGCACAGAACACATTAAAGCTCCACCGGTTTTGGTAATTTCTTTCTCTGCAGATATGCGGATTTTCTGCAGCCCAGTAATGACTGTTATGGCGGTTAAACACGCCGTTTTTTGTAAACTTTGTTTCATCAGTCCATATTATACTTTTGACAAAGTTATCGTCTTCTTGAATTCTTGTCAGCAACCACTCACAGTAATTCACACGACACAATAAATCTTCAGTTTTCAAATTCTGAACCAAATGGAGCTTAAAAGGTCGCCAATTATACTTTCTTAAGATTCTGTGGATAGACCTGGTTGATATTCTAAGATCCCTTTCAGCCTCTTGTAGGGAATTTTCAGGATACGAATGGAAGTATCCTAGTACCATGGCTTCATCGTCTTCGGTATAACGGTTTTGCCTGCTAACAATTGGTTGAAAGGAACCAAACTTTATACAATTATTAAGCAGACGTTTGATGGTATGTTTATTCGGTCTGGGGCGATCTTGATACCTTTCAGCGAAAACTCGGCAGGTTCTACTCATAATGCGATTGCATTCGCCGTATGTAACTAATAAATTTAGAAAATCTTCATTAGAAAACCCCAAACGCGACATATTTGTTGATTGTTATAAACAACTGTCATGAAGTAATGGCGTTGCTAAGAATAACATTTCCGTCAAGGCACTCTACTGAAATATTGTGCACCTTATAACATTATCATTATGCAAATGTTCCAATATCTGGATAACTGTTGCATTTAGGTATAGGACATGCTGATATAAATCGAAAGATAATGCAAATCTCTAAGCAATAAGATAAAAATATACAGGGTGTTCCATTTGAAGTAAGCAAGTTATAGGGGTCCGAAATTGTCCAAGTTGGTATGTGAATTTCTTCCACCCTGTATATGCTATCAACGCATTTGCCTATTTTCACGATACTCTTGTATCTTGAAAAACCACAGACGAAATTGCAAATCGCTGACATCATATTTGCCGGAGATATACCACTCAATATACATACATAATTTTTTTTTAAGTTTTAAAAAAATCGATATAACTCCAAAACGGCTGATTTTTTACATATGGTATGTTATCAAAAGTCAACCTAAAATTTTACGATAAATCCAAAACTCTACTCAAAAATGTCATGTTTCATTTGAAAAAACAAAGTTAGTAACCACTTCCGGTATAACCGGAAGTGGTATGATGACGTGTATATTTTTGTTAAATTCAGCTATCCAGAAAACCCAAGTGACCAAATTTTCAGATTAAAAATCGGTATAGTTTTGTAGATACTTCTAATGGACGCTCGATACGCCGTGCACTGTACATATATATATATATATATATATATATATATATATATATATATATATATATATATATATATATATATATATATATATATATATATATGTGTGTGTGTGTGTGGTGCAAGCTCCCCTCTCAATTCTAATTATATATTATGTGAAAGGTTGTATAAGACAGCATTTGGCATAAAACAAGTCAGAGATCTGTGATAATAGTCCTAGTTAATATCACTACATATGTTAAACAAATATGAAAATTGTTGCTTTCAAACGGCCAAGTCCTTATTGGACTAGTTCATTGACATTGTGAACAGTTTGTCCTGTTAGATAGTTTGTAGGCATATGGCTGCACTGAAACTTTTGGCAAGGATGATTTTATAGTAGACGGAAAAAGCCTCAAACTGTCCGCTTTTACACCTTTTATTTATTAATATCACAATTTGATATTCCGACAGATGTGAAGGCATCATAAACAGGTTTATACACAAAACGTTCCTTCACAAGACCACGACCTGACCTGACCTGATCACTGACAGTTAGAGGAATCGAATTGTCTGACCCATATGTCCGCTGGTGGGATTTGAAAGTGTGTAAAGTTAAACAAGACCACCAGAGTTGTGTGACTTTAGCGTATCCTGTTAGACAGTTTTTGTGGAGCGATGCACAGTTATCGATTGCTTTTAATACCATTGTTAGGTTTTATTTATATCTTGCAAAGAACTGACACAAATATGGCATGCCTACAGTGGCCCTATCAAATATAATAGTAGATTAAATAAAGTGATATACCCGTATTTTAACATATTTAGCTTGTGTCTCAAAAGCACGTTGCCCAATTGTTTATTATAGATACATTAAAGACAGAATAACTATTTTTACCGCAATTTTATTTATCTTTATTCTCCTATATCAACGCTGTAAAGAATTGAGTTTGTGATAACTTATGTAAATCACCTTATGCAAAAATGTTTCTAAAAGTTTCAAATAAATCAACCAATTTTAACCAAACAACGCACCTTAATTATCATAAAGCTGTGTAAATTAGGCACAATTAAGTTTAATATTTATAGATACGATGTAGGCGGTTAAGGAAATACTTTAGTAACGCATCATTGCGAAAATGTAAGTTAGCTAATAAATTGTTGATTATTAACAACTGACAATGTACTAAAAAAATATTGGGGAAATATACAATACACGCATGGGGAGGAGTATTTTCTTGGAAAGGTGGGAAGAAGACTCCAAATGTTCTATAAGGAAAATTTGATGTAACTTTCCATTACTTACACCATAATTGAATATTTTTACAACCACACACTTCACGCGATTCTTTTATATGTTCAGATATTAAAATGGTTTCTGCAACATCCCCTTAAATTTATTAAGTCATAAAAAGTTTCATCTACACGGAAGTTGCCAAGCATGCAGTAAAATTTTAATTCATTTATGGGTCAACTTTGTTAAATGAGAGAATGAAAATATAAGGAAAGAAGGCAGCGGGTGTATCTGTTATATTTATGTTACTATAGTAAGCCCGGCTGAAAATAAACCATAGTTTACCTATAAATTTTCTGTTTCGTTAGAACATAAAAGCCTGGACGCAGCAAGTGCGTTATGGTAGTGAATTTTCATAGAAGTGATCGGGCACAAAATATTTTATTATAACATGTTTTTAAGAAAAAATTGAGACTCAGTAAGTGCGTTTTGGTAGCGAATTCTCATTAAATGCTTCAAATTTCAATAACTCAATTTGCTATAAAACTAAGGTTAGTTGGCTAGGAAACCAATTTTTTCGGAAACATTTAAAGTTATATTTTCGGAAATTTTTTATGCATTTGCAAACAATAAGTTATTGTGATAAAATATGGTAAATTATTTCTACTATATACGTTATACCGGTAACCAGATTGATGCTTGCTTGAATTAGAGAGATATTTGCTATTAAACATTTTTATGGAACATACTTTTTGAATTTAAAATTGGGATTTAGGGATTTTTGCTGCAATTCAGCTGTTCCACAATGCATAAAAGAGGGTTTAGTGTGCAGAGATCCAACTTACGTAGCTAGGTATTCTTTTGTCTTCCGCTTTCTTTTAGAGGAACATAATATCAACGTTTGTTTTCACTTGATAACCCCCAAGCGTGACGTGACAGTGCATAGTGAGCCAAGTTGCATCGCAAAATATCAAACTTTTTACTTAAAATCTGAATTTTTTCAAGCGCATAAATAAGTAGGTAGTTCGGAAATGAGTTTTCCGTAATTATTTAATATAAATAGGTGGCAATCTAAATAATGGTTGGTTGACAGTATTAAAGTGTAAGTGGTATTATATCCGGTAATATTGAAAGCATGGCGTTTGCCTTGAACTCAAAGCCAACAATAACAGTTTGTATTGTTACTTTCTTAAAAGACATTTAAAGGTTTACTCAAGTTTGGTTCTTATTTATTTGTCACATAATAAGAGAACAAGCTAGCTAGCTTGACCTTTAATATTAAACTACTTTAATTTCTATATTATACATAAGATGTATTGTTTAAACCCCTGACGCAACAGGTGCGTAGTAGTGACGAATTTTCATGAAAATTTTAGTGATTATATTTCAACTATTAGTGAATTTTTATTAAGAGAAGTAACGTCGGTGAGACTTATGGAAATTGTTTTCAAATAATCGCGAATTAGAGCCCCTAGAACCCACACTGTTTGAATATATATATATATATATATATATATATATATATATATATATATATATATATATATATATATATATATAGTGTGAATTAATAATTGTGGTGTTTGTGGACATAATTTTTTCTTGTTAGCCACGTACAGGTTCTCCTTTGTGGGTGTAATTTATTTATGTTTATTCCTTTATGTTGATTGTGGTTAAGTTATACTTAACCACAATCAAGATACCATGATATGTAATATATATATATATATATATATATATATATATATATATATATATATATATATATATATATATATATATATATATATATATATATGTATATGTATATGAATGTTTATGTATGTATAGGGGCGATAACTCAAAAAATACTCGACTGATTTCAACAAAACATGGCACATATCTTCATTTTGTTAAAACCGCAGACGTGTTCATAAAGCACCTATAACGGACATTTTTCCCCAAAAAATATTTTTGAAAACACTATATTTTTGAAAGTATTAGAGTAACTGGAATGAGATTTTAGATATAGCTTGAAATGGTGCAAATAAAGCTCCCCAAGCAACAAATTAAGACATGTTAACCAGCACTCGAGTCCAAATAACCTAACCAAGTTGTAATTTAGTAATAATTAACTAGAATGTTGCCTTGATTGTCATAATGACTACAAATTTGGAAATTCGGCTCCGAACTAGCTTATTTTTGACTATTAAAATTACTCCAAAGTCAGTAACTTACAAGTAACTAAATTGGGAAAAAATTGGTTTAATTTTACTCATAAAATATACTTGAATATACTTTTGTGTTTCAATTCCAGAGTTGGTAGTTTTTAGGTCGGAGTGTGCCCTAAATTGGACTGAAAATCGACTACCGAGTCCAGATACCTAAAATACCTACTTTAAGGTAATTTATTACCTAATATTAACCTGCAATATGTCTCTGTGGTATAGTAAATTGGAGGTCTTCTTATGAAGTCCAGCTTACATATATATTACCAATTTCATTGCAATACAGCACAGGAAATGTTTTGGGCACTGAGCTAACTTAAAATGGCTTTATGATCGTCTATAAAGTCATAATTACTGCAGAAATGGTCTTCCAAGTCAAATTGCCTACCTTCAAGTTGAAAATACCCATAAAATCTGACTTGAAATAAAAATTGTCCTCAAAGTTCAAAGTGTACAGCAGTGAAATACATTTGTGAATCTTAAAGGTGTGTCAGTTGATAAACTTCATCAATAAAAGTGTATTCTTGTTGTTAATGTGCGTGCACCAGTAACAAATATAGTGTAACAATGACCCCTTTGAAACCAATAAAAGTTTACAGACATACTACAAACTATTATAGAGTAGTGAATAATGCTCACAGAGAAATAGTGATAGATGCTGATCATTCAAAGAGGCTTACATCAAATGAAGAACTCATTTTTCAATCCTAAAAAAAGTATGACAACTTTATCGGCCACTACTACCAGGTATATGAAAGTAAAACTGAATTTCAATTCTATGCTGGTATCAAATCAGCACGTGTCCCTCTTCAATATAATTCATCCCTTTTCATGCCAAATGGAGTGAAGTATTGGCAACACGGTCAGCTGTCATGTTTATGTTTATTTACTTATTTTATTTTGTTTCTATTTTCTATTAATGTTTATATATTATGGAATCAAAGACCAAAAACGCTGTATAATCATTCCTATATGTCTCTCCGCTGTGCACGGATATAAGTAATATATATTTCTATACACGAAAATGTTTCATTTCTAATAAATTCAAACAAAATTCGTTTACCATATAGTTGAAATTCCCATAATAGGACAAAATGCCTTCAAAGTTTGGTTAGTTTGCCCTGTCATTAGTAATTGTGACTTATAGGTAAAAAAATAGGGCAAATATAACTTTCAGGTCAATAATGTTAGAAGGGCAGCCATATTAAATTAATTTTGCGGTATCCATCTTGATTGTATTGAAAAATGAAAAATAATATTTTGTTGAATATAGTGTAATCAAATTTTGGTTCGAAAAAAACATTAAATAATGATTGTATACCATGACGACACGACAGTTTTGTGTTGTTTACGTCACCAATCCTCCAAAATCAGAATTCCAAGAATTTTGAATAATTTTTTATTTTCACTAATTTTATCTTTTACAAGGGCGCTCGAATTTTATCGAAGTATCATCATCATGTTAACAGAAAAAAACATAACGGCAGTGGTTTTTTTCTTTATACAGTGCGAATCACCTTTATCATTGTTGCAAATATTTGAAGTAAGTTCTTTGATCATTCAAGATGTCATTTTTTAACAAAGATGGACAATATATCTACTACTCTACTGTTTGTTTATACATACATAACCACAGATCCTGCAGAACCGAATAATGTCACATGCGTATGCGTAGTTTGTTGTTAAGGACGTCACGGCACTCGGCGCCTAGATGTCAGATTCAAGTAAAACGTAGCACATATTTACCAATATATTACGTCCATTGGCCCAATGTTGAATGAAAATGCCCTAAATATAACTAAAACGCCTTGGTCGAAACGCCTTGCTGGACCTATTATCGACTTCCATATTACTTTGACTTTATTCCCCACATTGGTAATATACACTTAAATTTTACTTGAAAATGACCTGTGGTGATTTGGTCGCCGACCTATTGGTAGGGCGATTTTATGTTAATTTGACTTTAAATGTTGCTTGGGTCTGTTGTAAGTTTTAGGTAACTTTGTTTACAAAATGTGTAGTTTCTTACAAATTAAAAGTAAGACCTGAAACGCATTACTACTTAAGTGCTTAAAGTCCAATGCCTGATAAAGAGAAAGTATTGAGCTGCCATGCGTACAACAAGATCCAACAATACGAATAAACAGGTCTTACATCCTATCCGAGCTATCGACCTATAAATCTTGGCCACTAAAACCATGCAAACCGTTGCCGAGATTTACGATGTTAGAATGAGAGATGACACGAAATTAAATATATGATTGTTTTTTAAAAGGGGCATTCAATAAATTATTAAAATACATATATTTTTAGTTTGATGAACAGCCCCAATTAAATTTTTAGGCTGAAAATGTAGCATATTGTAAAAAACCAGGGTTTAAGGGAGGCAACAAAGAAATTTGTACGGAATTATCGTTTTATAAAGAAAATATGACGTTTCTGCCAAACGATAAGTAAGTTTCATATTATAAGAATATGAGAAGACAAGAAAATGTTAATTGAATATTGTAAAGCAATGAAGCGTTTGTTAATTCTCTAATTAGCTGTTTACGTAATTCCCTCTTAGAATATAATATATAATATCCTGGGCCTGCAAGTTGTCGTGTTTATAAGTACGGGGTACACATACAACATATTAGCTAGCTTCCGTGGTCAAGAGGTAGAATGTTCGGCTGACGCGGGCGTTCTGGTTTCTCTTCTCGGGCGATGCATATGTAAGGTTTTGTTTTGTTTCACTAACTTTAATAATTGGTAGAAACAATAGCGTCCAGATTTCATACGTTTGGACCAAGACTTTGTTTTTCTTCAAAACGCCTGGATAACTTTTTCGCCTTTGAGTCTGCAATTATAATTTTCAACAGATTTTTTTATTGTTGAAAAAAAGAAGAAAATAATTTTTTAAACCGGTTTGATTAGGTTGACTAAAACGAAATCATCCAGGCGGTTGATAAGCAAGAATACCTGCCACGTTTGTGAATTGGTAGATTTTGTTTCTAAACAGGAATTTTTTTGGTAAGCTTTTGTTGCGTTGAAGAAATCTGTAATACAAGTTTATTTTAAAGAGATGTACTGTCTCTAGACATACCAAATTTTAACTTTTTTGCTTTATAGAAAATTGAGTTTTCGGCATTTGTCTCAAAAGGAGCTAGAACACTAGATTCACGTATTTTTTTAGGTACACAAATTTCGAATGTTCAGGAATGTTCATATATCTATCTAGTCGTAAACTACGCAAGCGGGTCTTCGAGTGTTCAATGTTATCTATTCGAAAAACGCTAGGACAGTTCGACTTTATGTTTTAACGTGTCAAATGTTTACGCAAATGTGAAGGCTACTACTTTTTTACCCTAAAAGTGGGATCTATTCTCTTTAAAAATTTAAATGGCTGGTGGAGTTTAGTGACACATAGTTTGGGAGGCTACTCAATGCTCTATTCAATCATGAATTCAAGTTTGGAAATCTTTGAAAATTTTGCCAGGAAAATAAAAAACTAAATTTGTTACCGCCAATCTTATTATTCGGCCAAAGCGTTGTTTCTCAATATGGTTGAAATTATTGCGATTATTTCCTAGTAGTCAATTCTGATTAGTGCTTTTATCAATATGTGTAACATGTCACTTTAAATATGCCAAATAGAAAACAATAAAGCGAAATTCAGTGAGTAATCAATACGGCTTTGATTTGCTACATTGCTTGATTTCAGATCTTTTCTTCCACACTGTAATAAAATTATAGTGTATTGAATTTAAGAAATTGTAGTAACGCCAATAGAACGATGCAGTTATTTAATCAAGAACACCCTGATAAAGTGACTATTGGGAAGTAAGTTTTAGATCTGATAGAAGTGTTTTGCTGTAGTGCGGTAGGTATAGATAATCATAGTTGTTAGTACATTATCTGCTTTTTGAATAAATGCTTATTGTTCCTGGTAACGCTGTCAATTTAAATCGCCGTTACTTCTCAGAACCAGTCCAATGGTGTACCGCGGTGTACACACGCAACACAGCTACTAAATGTCTCTACTGCGATTTTCGGTAACCATCTCGTCGGTCTTTTCCTCTCACGGGGAAACTTAACCATCAAAATGTATCTAGAATTACTGCAAGACAGCATTGATTCGATGCTGATAGATATCAAAGAAAATGTCGAGAGCTATGAGGAAAACTCCGTAGTATTTTAACAGGACGGTGCTCTTCCACACTACGCTCAGATAGTGGGACCGTATGTCGATAAAAAAATTCCAAACTAGTGGGTAGAAAACATGATCAACTTGAATGGCCGCCAAGGTCACCGGACTGAAGACCGTTGAAGTTTTTATCGACACATCTAAAAAGCAATTGATACCTGCATAATATGCAGCTCAGGCCACAAACCTGCAGAATATGCGCCAGTCCATTTTTACGGAATGTCGCCTGACATTCAGAAATGCTTTAAAACGCCAGAAATCAATTTGAACAAAATGTGAATTGTTGTATGAGCGGACGCTATTTTAAATATTTTTCTAAGTAATCTTACAGCTTCTACGCGAATTCATGCTCTTGTAGCACACCTTTCATTACAACCTTGTTCTTTCCGTAATCTTTTTGGTGGTTATACTTTTTACTTTGGTCTTTAATCAGAAAGTTAGAGAAAAGTTAGACTTTAAAAAACTGCCACCTGGTAGTTTTTCAAATTTACAGTCATAAATTCCAAATAAAACAATGACAGTGGCATCCAGTTGAAACGATAATTTTAAAATTTCAGAAAGCCGTATATATTTTAACTTTCCGGGAGTCTGGTGGGATCTGAAAGGCCCAGAGGATGCTAACCATGTTGTATCTATTTGGGCAATAGATGGCGGAAGCTGACATTACGGGTAGCTACCTCAACGACATCGGTCTATCTGCTGTTAGTGTAGTTCCAGCGTGTTTGGTGTAAGCAACTGTGAATCGTATGCATAATAGTGGATCGGGTATCATAGACCCCACCAGACTTAATAAGCTACTACGAATTTGACAGACTTTTAAGGTATGTTTTGTTTAATTTTATGTCTCATGTGTCAAATATTATTCCAAAAGAGAAATAGTTAATTGGGTTAAACTTTATAAAATATAAAATACAATTTATTGCTACAGATTCATCGTTTTTAAAATGGGAGATTACGAACGGGAGCAACGTAGACTTATGGCCTTATGGGAAGAGGTAGAACGTCAAGAGCTTGAAGACGAAATTTCAAGTGATGAAGGAGAAATAGACCATTCAAATGAAAGTGAACATAACAGTGAAACAGAACAAGAAATTAGCGATGATGAAAACGACAGGGAAAATAACCTTGTAAGTATGTTTTATAAAGGAAAAGATGAGGCAACAAAATGGTTCACGCAGCAAGGTCGGCCAAATGTCAGAGTAAGAGCAGAAAATATTGTTACGCAACTACCCCCTGTCAGAAGACCATATAAGGACGGTAAAACAGCAGCAGAATGCTGTGGATATTTTATCACTGAAGAGATCACGACTGAAATTATTATTCACACCAACCAAAAATTCGAGATAAGTGTGCTACGTATGCAGAAAGAGATCAGTATAAAGTAAAAGAGACAGACAAATCGGAATTGCGAGCTTTATTTGTACTTCTGTATTTAGCAGGCTACTATAAATATGGACGTCAAATTATCAAAGATTTATGGACAACAGACGATACAGGAGTACCGATATTTAGAATGACTATGAGTCTCCAGAGATTCAATTTTCTTTTGTGTTGCTTACGTTTTGACAATTATCAAACTAGACAAGAGAGAGTGGTGCCCGATAAACTTGCACCGATTAGGTCAATTTTTGATGCATTTGTTTCCAACTGCAAACAAGTTTATTCTCCAAGTATGTATCTAACCATTGATGAGCAATTGGTATCGTTTCGTGGCAACTGTCCGTTTCGACAGTACATTCCCAGTAAACCCGCCAAATATGGGGTAAATTTTTTTGCATTGACAGACGCCAGGTGTTTCTATGCTGTTAATCTAGAAGTATACGTAGGTTTACAACCTGCGGGACCGTTCAGAAAAAGTAATAAGCCCGACGATATAGTCCTTCGATTGATACAACCGGTATCAAAGAGTGGCCGTAATGTTACGTTCGATAACTGGTTCACGAGTTACAGCCTGATGCATTGATTGCTCACCGAACATCGACTAACATCTGTTGGAACTTTCCGCAAAAATAAAAGAGAATTGCCGCGATGTCTGGTGTCTACAGAAGGAAGGCCTTTACCGTCATGTGTATTTGGTTTTCAAAAAAAAATCACGATGGTATCATACATCGAGAAAAAGAAAAAAAAAGTACTATTATGGTCGACGCTTCATCACGATGACAGTGTTGATGAATCAACGGGGGACAAACAAAACCCTGAAATAGTCACGTTCTACAACATGACACTTTCAGCTTCTTACGACATTTCAAGAAATACTCGGCGATAGCCGTTGACAATATTTTATTCAATTTTCGACACTGCCGAAGTAAATGGCGAAATTGTATACAGAAATAATACGAATGATTATGCCACAACCAGGCGGAATTTTTTGAAAGACTTGGGAAAATAACTAATTAGAGAGCATCAGGATAGACGACAACAAAACCAAAGGCTTCCTAAGCAGCAGCCTGCTATTCCTGTAGCTATCCCAAATGAGACTAGAAAAAGAAGACGCTGTGAATTTTGTCCACGTAATTCCGACAGAAAATCACAATACCTCTGTGTTACATGCAAGAAGACAATTTGTTTGGCACATGCGAATGTTATGTGTAGTGAATGTAATAATGAACACGAATAAGAATTATTATTCTAATACTGAATTAGTGTAGGTACTTGACACTGCCTTTTGTAATCATGTTTTCTTTTTATCGTTTTAGAAAAAAAAAATATTACATTGTTTTTTGCTTATTCTACTATATTGCGTGATGTTTAGAAACCCCCCTTTGAGACCATTCCTTGGTTTATTTGCATTCTGGTGCCTTAAAACCTATTGGGGTCTATCAGACCCCACCAGATTGATATAGTCCGTTTGAGTCACCAGACTCCCGGAAGGTTAAATGCTTTATTGGTTTTGTTTATGACTGTTTATTTAACGTTTTAAATATAAATTGTAAAAAAAAACAACCAACACATTGGTACTTTCTCTATGAGTTACCATACAGTATTTTAGTTTCGAACAGGAGCTACGCTGCGCACGACAGCGGATCTCATGATGAAAAATGTTTCAATAATTATCCAATCGATTATCAGCAAACTTAACAGCAAGGACGCAAGCTGAAAGTAGGTCTTGGTTTGTCATTGAAAATAATATAAGATTACTCGATATCGATATTGTTCCCACCGTATTAATTACAGTAACATAAAAATCTCGATTATCGCATTTAACCAAACTGTGTATACACAATTAAAAATATTTTATACAATGGACACAATATTGGATGTTAAAATGAATTTCAAGCCTAGATGCATTATCACCATGATTAGAAACGCATACAGATTTCGCTCTTATTAAAGCTGCTCAGTGCGCTATACTAATTACAGCGAGAATAACACCTAAAGTAATTCGGATAAAGCTAGCCAGCCTCCTAGAACCTTGTAAGGTGTACAACAGGGTCGTCATCTCGGTGCGGAACCATGCAGCAGCTCTAATAAACACAAAATGTTATAAATAAAAACTGTGTACAACCAACCAACAATTTTGTAAATAATGGTCAGCACTGACGCTTTCTTTCCGTAAAGCAGAACAAGGTATCTAAGGCTAGGTGCATTGTCTGTATCTTCATTTTAAGGATGACATACTCTTGAATACACCTTGCATTTTATAATCAGTTATACGCCTTGTTTTCAATCATTTTCTATACAAATGGACAGTCCTTTTGAAAAAAAATATCTGTTAACTGATTGCAGTTTTTGTGATTTAATGAAATCGTTCTGTACTAAATAAAGGTATAGGAGCTGAGGCGAGGTTTTAATTTTTTTTCAGCGTGCTCAAACACTGCTTCGCTCTCAGAAAATGTTGGTGTCTCTAACCGTAATATAATTTTTTAATGAAATTCAGTACCCAGCTACTCTCTACCAATTAAAAATTCGTTGGCAACAACAGAAAACTGCCTAAAACCATAGTCAATAAAATATTACCTAGTTTTTTTTATTATTTTAGACTATGAAACAAAAATCAAAGTGACCCTCAAAACCACCAAAGAATAACAGAGAATTATGCAAGCGCATAACAACTTTATTGTTGAAATGCGTATCAAGCGATACGCATTTCAACAATAAAGTTGTCTTTATCAATAGCTGTCGCTGTCGTTGTCGAAATACATATATATATATATATATATATATATATATATATATATATATATATATATATATATATATATATATATATATAACTTTCTGATATAATTTTGTGGTTTTGTCTGCAAAAATACTTTCGGTTGTCAAGAATGGGAATTGCAGTGATCCTGGCGATTTTAGGCAGGTTACAATTTTTTCAATATTTTCAACAGTCTGGGGTTCTTCTTTTTCAACAACTTTATAATTACTTGGAGGACAACCGTCTGTTCTTTGAACATCGGTAAAAAAGATGCGGCAGAAATGCAGAACTATGGGTCCATATCTTCTAGGTATGGTGAATTATGTCTTTGAACTGATAAAGCAATGGTGTGTTATTTTTGCCGATTTAACCAAGGAATTTCATTATGTTTCGCACAAAATATATCATAAAAAGTGTGTGTGTGTGTGTGTGTGTGTGTGTGTTTTGTTTCTTTAACGTCAGCCTATTTCAGCGACTATGGCCAATCACCGACGCCAGGGAGCAGTTTCACCTCACTATCCTGGAAATTTTCCCGAACCCCTGCCTTTCTGTAAGGGGGGTAGGGATATTTAACGTGCTCAACATTGCATGGACATGGAACCAATGCCTTTACGCTCGCTCCGAAGGGCGGAACGTGCAGAAATTCAACTTGCTGAGATACAGTGCCAGAACCTCGGTTGATGTTAATGTTACAGTTTGTACTGAAAAAGTGAAAGGAGTACCCTGGGATCGAACCCAGTACCCTTCGGTTCAGAGGCACACGTTCTTACGTCTGAACCACCGAGGTTCTTCATAAAAAGTCATTATGGCATTAGGCGAATCTGCCTGTAGTTGCTATAGTCATATCCTAATAACAGAACACACAGAGTTTTCATTGTGATTAGTACAGTGAGGAGAGCTTTATTCGTAGAGGGGTGCCTCTGGATTCTGTACTTGGGTGACTTTCCTTTCTCATATATTTTTTGGAAATTTAACATAATTTTTCTATACTCACTGATGATTACAGAACATTGTTGGGGGTAAGGGACAACAGTAACAATCTTGCTTGATACACATGCAGAAGTGCATAGTTATAACACTAGACACGGAGATAAAGTTAGGGTGGATATTTTCAATGCAATGCCGCTGTGGTTGAGAAATAAACCTATCAACAGATTTGCAACGTAACAACTGGCCATGTATGGACAAGGAACTTGAAAAGAATACGGGTTATGTAAAAGAAATATCGCAAAAAGTGTGTTTTACAAAGTCCTACGTTTCAGCTTCAGCAGTCATTGGCGTTCATTTTACTAAACCGTTTGCAGCAAATTATTTTCAAATAGACTCTTTCACTGATACTTTGACAATACATTTAGTTATATAGTTTGTGGTTTAGTCTCCAATTTTCGTAAAAAAAAATCGCTATTGAGGAGACCGCGACTTTTGAATTTTGAAAATGTTTCTTCAAATGCGCGTGAACTTGGTACCCTAGAACTTACTTTCAGGGTCAGTTTGTGTTTTTATATGTTGCGTATGCAAAAAAGTTAAATATATCCGTTATTATACAAGATACGACCAAAAATTATTTACATTAATTAAAAGGTCTTAAATTGCTTCTTATAAAATTATTTGGACAATTACATGCTGGTACATAAAACGTTGGTGCATTTTTGTATTTTCTATTGAATTATAATGCACGTGTGTAGGAAAAGACGTTTGAATGGTTCATCGTTTTCGTATTATTACGTAATTGTTTTGCATCTTTTCACGTTTTTGGCACATATCAAAAATTGCGATATGTAGTTTTAACAATAGATGGCAAAACCCCGTTATAATGATGCATTCAGAGAAGTTTTGGTTTATGTTATTCGTCGAGAAAACCGAGAGGCCATATAGAGGGTAACTCAATTTTTTCAAGCGGAAGCTTGTATTTTGTGTTTAAGAAGTAAAGGACATGCCCTCAGCTTTAACTTGTGTAAATCAATATCTATACCTAAAGGCTCTTGTTTTAGAAATATTCCCATTTATATTCGTATACCATGACTCATGTGTGATCAAGTGTAATTTTGCGGTTTTTTATTCAGTTTTCGTAATTTAGATTATGTGATTATTTAGCATTAAATTATTCAAAGTAACTTTCATATAAAAAAGATACGACAATATCAGTTTGATAGAATTATCTATGCTTACATTTTGATAATATATAAACTGTTGATAAATTGTTTTCACAAATGTCAAATAGAACTTTAAAGTGGCAGACACAAATAACGTTCTTATATATGAAAGCTTGTGACATAAAAATATTTTTCCGCTTATACTTTTTTTTTACTTCCACGAAGTCAAATTTTCGTGAAAACTTAAAAAGTGATTGTTTCCATTTTCCTTTTTCTTATTGTCGATTAGGTATATAATTGGAATTTTATGTATTTCTTTATTAGTTTTTCGTGTAATAATATTTAGTCTGTTTTCGCATTTTTTTGGATTATTTTGATTGAAACTGATCTTTTTAACATTTACTGAATTTTCGTAGAAAAAATTCACTAATGGGAAGATCCCGACTTTTGAATTTTAAAAAAAATTTTACAAATAAGCGCGAACTAGGACCCCTAGAACCCATATCCGAGGTCAGTTTAAATTTTTATATGTTATATATATATATATATATATATATATATATATATATATATATATATATATATATATATATATATATATATATATATATATATATGTATCACACCGATAACTCAAAAAATAATGGGCCGATTTTGATAAAATTTGTCATGTACCTCTTTTTGTAAATGGCTTGGATAAGTTCGTTAGTCAGGAAAATCGGACGAGGTTTTCCGGTAAAATTTTGAGTTTTCATTCAAAAAAAAATTTTATCTCAAAAAATAAAAAAGCTATGATAACCAAATTTGGTAAGTATATTTACGATATAAAATGTGAGCTATACACCAAAATTTAGATTTCTATACTACAAGAAAACAAAGCTATAATAAAATATTTTGTGTCACACTATTTCTATGAAAATTCACCACTTGCTGCGTCCAGGCTTTTTTTTAATGTTGCTAATTAATAATCAATATTTAATCAGAAACGAAAATGTTCAGAAAATTTTCGTAAAAATAAAATTTTTTGTAACATTATTTAAGCCAATAAGCTTTTGGTGAATAATTAATTCTTGGCAGATGTGTAAATATTTTGAAGAAGTTTGTTGGCCAGGAAAATAGGATCGATTTTTTCGGAAACATTTTAAGTTTGTTTCGGAAAATGTTTATAGTTTTTCAAACAATAAAGTCATTTTGAGGTAATATATTATTTCTACAATAAAATTTATACTGTAAATCAATTTTAATTCCTGCTTTCGTTAAAAAAAGACATATTTGCCAATGAAAACATTTATATGCAAATTCGTTACCATAACTTACTTGCTGCTTACAGACTTTCTTACGTTCTTCCTAAATCAACTTCTTTCTAAACGCTGGTGGTTTTAAACTTTCTAAGAATGTTTAAGGTAAAAAGGTAATGCAATGTCAGCTTTACCACCTTTATAAATTATAACTGGAATATTTCACAGACACCAAATTGCCTTAAATTTTGGAAGGCAAAGGAGAGTGGCAGGCAAAACTGTTAAACATATCAGTAAAAAATTCTCGCTAGAGCCCATCTAATGAGAATATGTGTTAAAAAACGACCGACACTGCAGAATGGATATGTACATTAGGATGAAACTAGGCGGAACGCACTAGAAAAAGTAATGACGAAAAAAGAAAAGGATTTCTAGAGTGAAGCCCTAGATCTTAGACTAAGAACATAAAATGCCTTTTACCGAATAAACCAACGACTTAAGAGGCAGAGCAAATTGGAAAGGCAAATCTCCACAAAAACGTTAAATCCCGCAAACTGAACTGAATTTAAAATTTACTAAATAACAATTTATATCATCAACAAATAATTTTTCTTGTAAAATCAATTACATCTTAACACAAACACTTGAGACAATATATAGAAAACCAATTTTTAACATTTAAATATTCCTAATGGATGACTAAATAGATAGTTTTAGGAAATAAAGAAACCACATTTGAAATACCTCTTTTATTGATTTATTTGTCTTTAATTTGCATAAACAAAGGACAAGAAAAGTAAATTTTTGTATTACAAGCAATACAGATACAGATTGGTCGAAACGTATTCGTAAACATAGCAGCACTAGATTCTTGACATCAAAAAATTAGGATTTAGCCAAGCTTAACTCAGTCCAAAAGTCAAAAGTTAAAAAGGATATATATGGTGCTAAATTATGAAATTAATTCTGATTTTCCTGAATATAGGTTGCACCAGTTTTTTTCAAAAACATCTGAGAATTTCGAAAAACACTAAAACAACTCTATCTTGCTTGTGAGGGACAGTTTCTTAAACCCTAACAGAATTTGTAGCATTTAAGCCCCGGCGCGGGTGACTTTCACCGCCTTGATTTGGGATGGAGAAGGTTAGTCGAGTGGCACCTTTTTGTTAAGGTCTTTTGATTCTCCATTCAAGGTTGTCATTTAAAATTTTACCGATTAGCTTTTTAGATATTTGCTTTGGAAATGAAGATATATATATATATATATATATATATATATATATATATATATATATATATATATATATATATATATATATATATAGTGTGGAACAGCCAAATGAAATAAATTAAGTATATCAATGATTATTGTCCATATTTATAACAAAAATCCCAAAACACGTCAAGTTACCACCATATAGCAGCGGATTTTTATTTACAGTTGTCAGGAATGCGTATAAATAATCTTAATATTCTCCTGTCTGATGATGCCGAAAAGTGTCGAACTGATAACAGAGAAAAAAATAAGCAAACATCAAGCAGAAAAAATATCTACGTCTGCATCTAGTAGGGAAGTACCTGTCGCTTTTATAATTTTGTATGTGAATAAATTTGTAAATAATGATAAAAATTTCTTCTGGAAAGGTAATACAAGTTGAAATAGATTATGGTACGTATACTCGGGTATGTACATACATACATACATACATACATTCTAATTATAAGTAATATTTTTAAAGGCCTGACATCGTTTCACTAACAAAGTTAGCATCATCAAAGGATGAAAAATTATATTTTCGTCTTACTTATCAGTACTCATGGCAGGTTCAAATCTTCACGCTTCACATATGACGTTGTGGGAACAGATACACTAGGTGACTACTTATCCATTGGCATTCTAATATTTGCGTAGCGTTTACACAGGGCACTCCAAAAGTTCAATTTTTTTATTTTTTGCACTCAAGTTGTGAACATTCTGTATAAGTTAAGTTATTTAAACCTGGGATTGGTGGCATACAGAGGTGTCTAAATCGATAAAGATATTGGTTTTATTCGTAAAAAAATGCCTAATATGCATTAGTCATTTTTGTTCTCTTATTTGTTATCGTAGTAGGCTATGCAAAAATCGAAACATAAAATAATGCTCAACAGGATGTGGAGCTTTCGAAGCACTTTATTTAAACTTTTTTTTAATCGGCCGGCCCGTTATGAAATAAAGATATATCGCCACTTAAAGTGAAAAAGTGAAACACACTATATATATATATATATATATATATATATATATATATATATATATATATATATATATATATATATATATATATATATATATATATATATATATATATATATATATATATATATATATATATATATATATATATATATATACCAAATTTGAATGTTCTAGGTTCATAATTCGCAATTAAAGTTTTTTTCTTGACAGGAAAGCATAAAGTTAAAAAAGTTTGTGTGATAACAATTTATTCAAATTAATTGACAAGATGACAAGAGAGAGAATATTCTGTGTTAAGATACTGAAGGATACCAGAAACATAAAATTGAGTTTTTTACAAAACAAAGACGAGAAGCCGAGATGCAATATTGTATTGAATAATCAGACAAATTATTAAAAAATACTACATCTAATGTCAAACTCATAGATTTAGTAACGTAACAACTTCTGATATATGGCTAATTCCATGCTCCTTCTATTTATTATTATTTGTTCACCACACTAAATACAGACGCGGAGACTATTTCAGTGCTTGGAAGCATCTTGCTCGGACAGAAGAAATATGTTTTCTTCTGTCTGAGAATCCTGTCAAGCAGCGAAACTGGTTACAAAAACGAAAAGGAATATTTGTGAAGCCAGATAAATAGCCTCCACGTTTGTATTTAGTATGAAACGGTTTCACCAAGTAAGGGCAACAACAATGAATGAATTGATTGTTGTTGCCCTGACTTGGTGAAACTGGTCCATACTACATACAGACTTGGAGACTACTTCTCTGGTTTCACTGTTGGTTTTCATTTTTGTAGGTGAAGGACGTAGCCAGCGCGTAAACTAACTGGAGCAAGTGGCACTTATGAATTCTGGAAGTTCTAGGATGTTCTTCAACGTTTCTTTGACTAGTTTCGCTGCTTCACAGCATTCTCAGACAGACTAAAATTGAATTAGTACGAAATCCACAACTAAAAATAAAAATCTGTTGCTATATAAGGGGAATTCATTAAATCAGTTTGCTCGTTTAAAACAAGGTACAGATACAGAACATAGACCTACAGTAAATAATCGCATACAACCACTACATTTTTATAATGACAAACGTAAACTAGACTTTTTTGAAGCTTTGGAAGTGAAAAAGCACACACAAGACAACAGCAACCTTGTTTTAAACGAGCAAACTAATTTAATGAATTCCCCTTTTTTGGATATTCTTCTTTCTAATTAAATAATTCAAAGAAAATAAATTTAACTATTCTTTCAAAAAAGTTGTAATAAGATAATGAGTTGATGTATGTCAATAATTTCGTTATATAGAGACTGCTTTTATACTGTTATTGTTTAGTTATATTATTGTTATAACTGTTATCATATCATTATTATAGGTTAGTTCTATTTTATGTTCAATATTGACATACACCACGTAGACATTTTGAAAGCCTCATCTGTCATCTGTGTTTCATTTTATTTTCAATTTGATAAATTTTTGGATCAAAACATCATATCATAACATAGCAACAGATATTTCTTTGTAGTTGTCATGATTTCGTACTAATTCAATATTAATTTGTCTGAGAGTGCTGTCAAGCAGCGAAACTAGTCACAGAAACGTTGAAGAACATCCTGGAACTTCCAGAATTCCTAAGGGCCACTTGCTCCAGTTAGTTTACGCGCTGGCTACGTCCTTCACATACAAAAACGAAAACCAACAGTGAAGCCAGAGAAGTAGTCTCCAAGTCTGTATGTAGAATGAATGAATGTTCACCACAATTTTTGGTATTATATTTTTAATTTATTATTAATTGTTTGACTAAAAACTTACATTACGTTTTTTAAAAAAAAATTCTACCAAGACGCACTTGCGGGGTCTGGATTTTTTTTATTAGGCAGTTAAATGCCTAATAAATAATCAGGTGGGAGTTTTACTTATTCCTATTTAAATAAGTTTCTTCACACAAAATAACTTCTCTTCTAAGATACTAATTAAATAATAAAACGATAGTTAAGAAGAATTTGGCAGCTGGTGTAATAAAGTCCTCTCACTTAACTGACTAATTAAATTGGTAATTAGATGGTCTGTAATGAAATTCATTGACAATAAATCTGGGAGTTTCAACTTGCTGGTAAACTTCTCTAGGATAATAAATGATAGTAATCAGGAGAATAGCTACTCCAGATCGATGTTGCAGAGGAAACATAATTTCCTTTTCGCAACTGAACAGAATTAATCATTTTAGTAATGGGTAAAAGGTTTAATTTAAATGTTCAGCTAAGTTTCAAATTTGGGTGTGTTTATTATTAATTTGTGTATGAATAAAAAGGTTCGGGACGCAGCAAGTGCGTTATAGTAATGAATTTTTATAAGAATTGTACACTATTAGTAAGATATATTATTAAAACTAATTATTTAAATTTAAATAGACCTTGGAGATCGGTTCTAGAGTCCCAGTTAGCGACTATTTGAAAAAAATTATATTTTATATGGAGCTAAAAAACTAAAATTTGGACTTATATGTAAGTACTGCAAGTGTCTTAAAAAATTGTGTTACAAATTTCATTAAAGTTACAAAAGTTTTTCAGAAAAAAAATATTTACAAAGAGAATGTACCTGTCACATTATAAATATTGCAGGTATTTTTCCTTATTAATTGCTTGGATTAATTGCGAAGCTGATTATGTTATTTTTCTTTAGTTTAGTATCCTCGGTGCGTTTACATAGGTGTTACTATGGTTCAAGATTGAAGATTCTAGCTTAATGGGAAATTTATTGAGCTATCGGATTTGAAATATTTTTACGAGAATTTTCTACCATAACATACTTGCTGCACCCAGACCCTTTCCAACACTTATTTAAGGTTGCTGTATCCATACTTTTTGGAAATGATAAAATATTGCAGCTTACTATGTAAGACTGAAAAACAAGGCAACCTCAAAATCATTTTTGGAAAAATATTTAAAGAAATGAAGTGAGATTCTCCTTCCCCTTCTGCATGCCTACAATCACCCTCAATGCATAAACGAGAACAATGTAAACAAGAAAATTTCCTTTGGAGCAACCACTAGGAAAGTTACGGGACCTACGGTGAATAGAGAGGTTCTGCGTGCGGTAAACAGGATTTTAAGGAGGTATAGCTGCAAATGGGATAAAGCCAGCTTAAAGAGGTCCAACTAAGCTGTTTCTTTCGCACTTTCCGCTCATATTTCCATTTTATTTTCTTCGCCGCCCAGCACCCCTATTCACTCTTCGTCCCGTAACTTTCTTGTGGGCTGTTTGCAAAAAATTCTTCTTGTGGTTTGGGCATCCAGAAGGGGTTCTAACCATATTTTTGGAAATATCTTTCTGAACACTTCCCATGTGCTAATCAGCAAATTTACCGAAAATTTAATTTTTATTCACAAACGGAATGCATCTATGAAATTACAGGTGGCAGGTAAGTATTTTTCCATATTAATCGCTGGAATGGTCGGTTTTAATCAACTCAATCGAACCAGTTTCTGCAAACAAAATAACAAAAAAGGTTTTTTAAAACAAATTTGTCATTATCTGAGAAGCTCATTGTGTTATTTTTTAAGTTAGTATCCACGCTGCTTTTGTATAGGTATCATAACTGTATGTATCACAACTGAAGATTGTAGTTTACGTAATGGGAAATTGGGTTATCACCATATTTTTATGAAAATTCGCTACTACAACGCACTTAAACTGTTTATATCATAAGATATAAGATATTAGCTAGTGTTCGTATTCGTATTCCTAATTCGTAATAAC